>JAJHZJ010000912.1:0-698453 GCA_023548195.1 Bettongia penicillata ogilbyi
ATGGAAGCTAAGGACTTTATGAGAAACCAAGAAATTACAAAACAAAAAGGAAAGAATGAAGAAATCGAAGATAATGTAAAATATGTCATTGGAAAAACAACTGACTTGGAAAATAGATCCAGGAGATATAATTTTAAAATTATGGGACTACCTGAAAGGGCATGACCAAAAAAAAAAAAAAAAGAGCCTAGATATCATTGTTCATGAAATTATCAAGGAAAACTGCCCTTGATACTCTAGAACCAGAGGGAAAAAATAAATACGGAAAGATTCCAACGATCATCTCCTAGAAGAGATCCAAAAAGAAAAACTCCCAGGAATATTGTAGCCATATTCCAGAGTTCCCAGGTCAAGGAGAAAATATTGCAAACAGGTGGAAATAAACATTTCGAGTGTTGTGGAAATACAATCACGACAACACAAGATCTAGCAGTTTCTATATTTAAGGACTGTAAGGCTTGGAATATGATATTCTAGAAGTCAAAGGAACTAGTTTTAAAATCAAGAATCACCTACCTCTCAAAACTGGGTCTAAATTTTCGGAAGAAGAAATATGATCATTCAATGAAATAGAAGACTTTCAAGTATTCTTTATGAAAATACCAGAGCTGAATAGAAAATGTGACTTTCAAACACAAGAATCATGAGAAACATGAAAAGGTAAACAGGGAAGAGAAATCTCAAAGGCCTTACCAAAAGCTGAACTGTTTACATTCCTACATGAAAGATCACATTTCTAATTCTTGAATCTCTTCTAATTATCTGGCTACTTGGATTACACACACACACACACACACACACACACACACACACACACACACACACATATATATATATATATATATATATATATATATATATATATATATATAGAGAGAGAGAGAGAGAGAGAGAGAGAGAGAGAGAGAGAACAGGGTGTTTAGAATAGGAAGGAATCCTATCTAAAAAAAATGAAGGGGTGAGAGAGGAATATATTGGGAGGAGAAAGGGGGAAATGGAATGGGGCAAATAATCTCTCATAGAAGAAGCAAGAGAAAGCTTGGTGGGGAAAAGGGGGGATGTGAGAGGCAAAAAGTGAAGCTTGTTCATATCACATTTGGCTCAAGGAAGAATAACATGCATCCTCTATTTGATATGAAAATCTATCTCGCCCTACAGGAAAGTAGGGGAGAATGGAATAAGCAGGGTGGGGGGGTAGTGAAAGGGAGGGCAAGTGGGAAGAGGGAGCAAATAGAAGTAATCACTCTTGGGGAGGGACAAGGTCAAAAGACAGAGTAGAAGAAATGGGGGGCACTATAGGATGGAGGGAAATATAGTCTTACAAAACATGACTATTATGGAAGTCATTTGCAACACTAAAAATATATGGCGTTTATTTAATTGCTTGCCTTCTCAGTCGGGATGGGTGGGGAGAGAGGAAGAAAGAGAAGTTTTAGGAAAAAATTTTGAGAATTGTTTTTGTGTCCAACTGGGAAATAAGAAATCTATCTTGCCCCTACAGGAAAAGAGAGAAGATGGGGATAAGGTAAGGGAGGAGTATTAGGGGAGGGCATTGTTGGAAGGGGAAATCAGAATTCACCGCATTTTGGGGGAGGAGGGGAGAGATGGGGAGAAAATTTGGAACTCAAAATTTTGTGGAAATGTATGTTTAAAACAATATAAATAAAAAATAAATAAAGTTTACAAAAAGGACAGTTAGTAGCTGGGATAAGTGTTTAAATAACTATAATTCAGTGAATCTGGGACTTTCCTCCAGCTGTATAGATGTCAACCTATCTCCACCTTCTCAATCTTTGTTTCTTGTCTTTTGCCTCCCAGAAATTCTATGAACAGGATCTACCCAATGTGTTAAAAGCCTCTTTGGGGTCTTTGAACACTCCATGGACATCGACATGGTACTTTCCTTCTCTCCCAATGGGACCACATGTAACTCAACCTTAAACAGAGCCTGTGCTCAATCATACCGTTCCTTTAAGGAAGAGAGAATCTAAACTTAGAGATAGTTTGACTGGCATTCTTTGAATAATTTTATGAGAGATCGACGTTAAAGTTTAACTGTCATATCAACCATGAGGAATCCGTGAGAGGATTATGAGACTTGGCAGTCAGTCTTATAAAAGATTGAAACAGAAGTTAAGTGTTCTTTTTGAGAAAGTATGGAGATACTCCCTTGAGAGGAAGAGATACTGAGAAGAATTTGTGAGTCTTTGCCTTTTGATCTGGAGACTTTTGAACTGCAGTTCCAGAGCAGGTGGAGAAGTTCCCAGTTACTGCTAATGGGTAGAGATGGCTTTAGCTATGATCATTCATGCCTCTAATACATTGCCAAAATATTGAAATATAATTTTGCATTTTTGTCACAGTGTTCTTATATTATGCAGACCATAACATAGATTGTTTATCTAAGTCTATGAGACTAAATGGTTTAGTAGTAAATTAATTAATCTAATGGTTAATTGATCAAATAAAGTTAATTAACAAAGAAAAATAGGAGTATCAATTTAATGATCCTTTAGGTATTTCTAGCCTCTTATCTGTTTCTGCTTAATTAGGAGCAGAAACTGGAAATTCCACAATCACTAAAGCATATGTCTTCCATCAAACACTACAAGTCAAATCTGAGGATATATCAAATTCTATAATTCTTAAAGTCCTGACAGTCTTCATCTCTAAGTTCTTCCCTTTCTGTGGGTGGAGAAGTTTGTATCCTGAGTCCAAAGTTTTATCTGTATGAATTTATTCAACTAATCCACCATCATCGGGACATTCTTCCTTTTTCCCTTGCTGCTGAATTTCATTGTGCCTACTCAAAAGCAAAATAAAGTCAATCTCACAACTTTGGTTTGAGTATATACACTCTTTTTGTCTCATAAGCAGAGAAGTAAAGTAATTCAATCACTAAGAGGCAAAATAAAATGAATGGAAGTTAATGGGGAGCAAAATTTGAATCTGAAGCTCTACTTTTTTCAAAATCAGAATCAGTATTAGAAGTCTATAGCTTGAGAATCTACTCTCTTTCCTTTTTTATTGTTCTATTTAACTGGGAAATTTGTACTTCACTGATCTTGTGGTGCCTTCTCCTTAAGAAAACATGAACGTCGACTTACAATTGAGGACTTCTCCATTTTCACTGATTTTTCAGACATCACAAAAGTGTTTCATCAATCACATTTTCCAGTTCTTTCAGTAATATAATCTGGTTTGGTGCCATCTGAAACTACTTAGTGCTTTAATTGCATTTTGTCATTTGTCTTGGATTTATATTCCCCAAGTGAGCACTTTCCCCACATGCTTCCCAGGGTAAAGCCCATCCATATCAAACAATATGAGTATTGCATATTTTTTTCACTGCAAGCACTTATAATTTCCCTTTCACTAACAAAAAATAAAGTTTTGTTTCTTATTAAGAGACGGATACAGTGGATAAAAGGGTAGATTGGGATTCAGGAAAAAAAAATGGAAAGTCCAAATCCCACTTCAGATATCCACTAGTTGTATTACTCTGAGGTAATCACTTAACCTAATTGGGCTTCATTTTTCTTATCTGTAAGTTTAATAAGGTGGAGTCAAAGATATCTAAGACCCTTTCCAATGCAAAATACATAATTTCATTATATTCTTTATCTAATTCTTTCCTTGGCAGAAGCTATTATGCTCAATTACTGTTGTTTCTTTTGTTTTTGTTCTGTTTCTTTTTTACAAGATTGCTTCCATTATAGTTGTATTGTCTGCTTCTGATTTCCTCATCTATGTTTTTCTTCTATTCAAGTGTTCTATGCAATACTCCTGTAACAATATTATTTCTGATTACTGCCTCCCTCAATTATTTCCTCTACAATGGTCTTCATTATACTTTCCACAACTCTTAGGTTACTGCATGAAATATATCTTCTTATGATAGTGTGCAAGGCACCAGGTGAAATAATATTTCAAATCGCTAATTAGACAAATGTGAATTAAAAAAAAAAAAAACAACTAAGGTTTTTCCCATACATCCTTCAAGCTGGCAAAAATGGAAGAAAAGATGGATGATGGAAGTGATGTTTTAAGATGAATTTTAGTATGATCTTGACATTTCTATGAGTTGAAACAACCTTTTGAATATCTGAGAAAAATAAAATTTTCATGTACTTGGACCAAGACATCCTACTTAAAGATGCCCAAAACAGAAAAAAAAATGTCCTTTTATGTACCAAAATGTTTAGAACAATGGGTCTTGTTACAACAAAACAAAACAAAGACAATTATAAAACTCAAAAAATGAATGCCCATGAACTCGGTGGTAGTTGGGGAAATCACTTTTCAATTTCTGTTGGTGGCACTACCAATATTCCACTCACTTATGCTTAAGCATTGAAAAAATTTTCTTTGTTTTGCCATTCTGTTCTTGAACTAATTCTAACAGATGTCTAGCCAATTTCATGAATTGTTATTTCACAAAAAGAATTCCATTCATTCTTTTTCTGACCACTTTCATGTCATTGATGCTACACCCTCTTTGTCTCTTATATGATCTACTGTCAAAACCTCCTGATAAGGTTTTTCGACTTTCAATACATATATTTTCCATATACCCCTTCCAGATAATTATTATTTTTAAACATGAACATGAATATTTATAGTATTACTTTTCAAGTCAGATTTTCTAATAACTTCCATTGACTTTCAAAATAAAGTCTAAATTCTTTAACTTGATTTCTACAACCTGATATTTTTCTATTACTACTTGTTTGGAATTCCTTATATTTTAGCTAATCTACCCATTCTGTAAATATTTTCCATATTATTCCATTTCTATGACTTTTGTCACAGCACTGAAATAATTAAAACATGAATGAAATCATACTTATATCTTTCAAATCCTATCTTGAATGGCATTGGATTTACCAATTTGCAATGTATTATTTGTAACTATGGAGATGTTTCCATTTAATTTTTTTAATCGTTGTCGTTTGTGATCATGTGATGTCTTTCTTTGAGGGCAAGAGCAGTTCTTTCTCTCTCTCTTTCTCCATTAGCATAGCAAGTGCCCAACAGGAATTTTTGAATTCAAATAAATTTGAAGTCTATGAAACCTCAAAGTACCTGAGTTATCATGTTTGCCTCTCTGTTTTACAAGTGAGCTGTCTCACTCATGATTATAAACTTTTGTTATACTTCTTCCCTTTCCTAAATCCCTTTTCTATATTTCTTTCCACAGAAAAATGGGTCTGAATAATAACATAATCTATACCAATAAATTAAAATTTTCTAAATCACTAACCTATAAGTGTTGTAGCTAAGTCAATAATTAAAGCAAAATTTACTTAATTGGATAGAAATACATGTTCCTGAAATAGATAGGTTTATTCTGCCTTACAATATAACTAGGATTATTACATGTGTGGCCAAGAAATAAAGGCTACGATTCTTTCCTAAGTTATTGTCGTCGTCGTTGTTGTTGCTGATGTTGTTGTTATTGTTGATGGTAGCAGTAAAGCAACAATTTTGCTAAGTTTGGCATGTTTTTGATTTGTCTAGCAAATGGATAATATAGATTTCAAATAATTTCTTTTTCAAAGAGCGGTTATCCATACAACAATAAATGAAAAGAAGATATTTTGGTAACTAAACACCTCTAATATAAATATTTTAATCAACCCTTTTCACTGAAGGATTCTGGACTAAAATCACAGCATTAATATCTAGTTCTCAGTTCATTTCAGGAGTGGTACCAAGAAAAATTATATGCTGTAAACTTTCTTTTGAAGATTTTTAAAAATATATATAGCACGAAGGGACATTTATTAGTTTTTTTTTTTTCTCCTGAGTGTTGTATCTATGATTACCTTAGAAGTTATTCTTGTAAATGTGATTGCATTTATAGTTCGAGTTATATAAGGAGAAACAGTAATCTGAAAAGGGTCAGTGATATTGCAAACTTCCTATTAGAGGAAAATTATCAAATGGTCCTTGATATTCTTGGATATACAGTGTATCCAAAAGTTATCTGAAGCAGTGTTGAGACTATTTTTAAAATAATTCATGTATTCTTGAAAGCTCTTCTTTTTATAATTCAACTCAATAAACATTTTTAAGCTTTTACTATAGGCAAAGAGAAAAGCAATGGGATATTTGAAAAAAAAAAGCTAGTCTTAGGGATGAAAGTCTGTGTTGCCTTTGAGGTATGCTGAATATGTGACTCTGGTAGTCATTCACCCCAGAAAATTTTTTCCCAGGACTATAACTTACAGAGCAGATGCCCAGGATATACAGTGGCAGAGGGCATTTTGCCCAATGGAAGTTCTTTACACCATTAAAATCAGATATCATGAACCCAAAAAAAAAAGTTTAAGTAGCTGTGATAGGTATTAGCGCAAAGAAAATATATGTGTCTGTGTGTGCTTCTGCATGTGTGAGTGTGTGTACACACACACACATACAAACATATATACATGATAGATATTAGGGACTTATAAACACAATAGACACATATAAGGGAATTATACACACAACCATAGACAATATTCTTGATATAGAAATAAAGAATAATTTTTAAGGCATATGTAACCATGCTAGTTAGTAAATTAATAATATGCAAACTTAATAATTAATTAGCATTGTGTAGAAGAAAATATTAATACAGCTCATAACAGCATGAGATACCAATACATATACATAATAATTATATGCTATCTAACTTCCCCCTCCCATTTTCAAGACACTAATATATTCATTGAATTTCTGCTCTTGAAAGTTATTTGTCAATGGCATGTCTCTAAGGTCAAGACCTTGTTAATTCAGGTTCAATTTTGGGGTGTCAATTAGAAACTTGGAAGTCATTGAACACTTATCACAAAGAGATTTATTTTACTATAACACAGCAAGGATATGTAACAAGGACACAGTGACAATTTCTCTGAATATGATCACCTTCATCTCCAAATGCATCATAATTGATCAGCAGGGCTACGTAAAGTGACTTTTGTGGACGTCAGGAATTGACCCTGTCCAAGAGATATAGAACTCATGTGAATTGAACTTTGCATGCTCTCCTACTGTGGTGATTGCTGTGTACAAAGTTCTCCGGCTTCTCCTCCTTTCACTCAGCATCCCTTCATATAAGTCTTTCCAGGCCTCTCTGAAGTCTTCCTGTTTATCCTTTCTTATATCACAATAGTATTCCATTACATTCATATACCACAATTTATTAAGCTACTCCCTAACTGATAGGCATCCCCTTGACTTCCAGTTTTTGTTCATCACAAAGAGAGCTGCTATCAATATTTTTGTGCATGTGGAACCTTTTCCTATTTTTATGACCTCTTAGGGATACAGATCCTAGAAACAGTATTACTGGGTCAAATGGTATGCATATTTTTGTAGCCCTTTGGGCATAGCTCCAAGTTGCTCTCCAGAATGTTTGAATCAGCGCCCAGCTCCACCAACAATGAATTAGCGTTCCAACTCTCCCACATCTTCTCCAACATTTATCATCTTCCTGTTTTGTCACGTTAGCCAAAAAAAGAAACAAAAGGAGCATAAAAAATAGGTTTGCTACTCGTTGGTTAAAAATATAAAATGTAACATCTAATTATTTCAACTAATTGACGACAGTGAAGATGGAAATTCACTAGCTGGTTGAAATGAACGTTAGACTGTAAGCACCTTGAGAGTAAGAACTGTCCTTTGACTCCTATTTTATTCCCAGAGCTTGGCACAGTGCCTGGCACATAGTCCGTACTTAATAAATGTTTAATGATTGATTAATAACTAACATTCATACAATGCCTACTATGTGCCAGGCGCTGTACTAAGCACTTTGCAAATATTATTGCATTTCATCCTCACACCACATAAGTTCAGTTATTTCCCCCATTTTACAGATGAGGAAACTGAGGCAAGCAGAGCTTAAGTGACTTGCTCTGAGTCACATAGCTAGTAAGTGTCAGAGGCCAGATCTGAGCTCAGAGTCTTCCTGACATGAGGCCCAGTACTTGTACTCACTGAATCACCCAACTGCCTTGTTACTGAACATGATACCTTGGTATGGTAGTATTTGTTCATAATGAATGTGAAGACTGGCTACTGTGGGTGGGGGGGGGTGGTCCAATCTTCAGAGCACGCACAAGGACTCTCTGCCAGATACTAACCAACATGTGGTATTTGGAGAGCCTGCTTCTATAAGTGCATGATGACATGGAATGGAGGGGCTCTGCTCTCAATTCTGAGCAAATGCAGGGCCTTTCAAACTCTTTTGTGACTATAGAGTGCCTCTTGTTCCTTTGCCTCTTTGAATTTATAATTTCTTGCTCTTTACTGAATGAAAAGCAAGAAGGAGAGAACCACAGTCTGAGAACTCAACGAAGCCCCCAGAGTGCAGCGACAGGAGTCTGTGGAAGAATAGAGAAATGAAACTTCGTCCAGTGTGGCAGGCTGCATCTCCTCATAATGGTACCAAGGATATCCTTATGGTGAGTAGGGTGGGACAAATGTTTTGTTTTGTTCTTTACTTCTTGCGAGATGTTTTCAGTAAACTGTTGTTGTTGTTAAAAAACAAACAAAACAAACAACAAATGATAGTCCCTAGAGTATCATGTTTCCCTTAAACTAATTTATCATTTACTTATGGCTATTATTAGTCCAGGATTCACATTATCTTCATTTTCTTCCCATTAGAAATTTAGACTCTGTCTCTGAAAGAAGCTTGGGCTTTGTTTAATATGTGAGCTTATCTTTCTCAAATCCAGACCTTCACATTGTCTTGGCAATTTCAAGCCATGCTTCTTCACTCATGCTATAACAACCCCTTTTATCTCCTTATTGTGTATTTTCTTATATTATTTGAAAGAAACCTTCTTGAGGATAGGAACATCTTGCTTACTTAAACCCTATGGTTAGCATAGCTCCTGACATAAAAATGTTTAATAAATGCCTTTTCATTCATTCATTCATTCATTTATGCATTTTGATGACGTTGAGATTGATAGCTGGGAAATCTTGATAATTAGAAATTTGGGGTGGTATAAGATAATTACAAATTGCCAATTTGTGATGAGTCTGATAACAATGTGAATTTTGCATTTTAAGACAAAGACAAAGGTAGCTTACTTCACATAGGGAAACTTCACTTTGAGACAAGAAAGAAAATTCAGAGATTACAGAAGCAGAGCAGAAACAAAAGCACAGGAAGAAGGCAGAAGAGAGAATTTTAAAGAACACATAACCCATTTGAATATAGATGATTGGAGTGGTGCATATAATGTTTGCTGATGCTTTTAAGTAGTTACTGCTCATTATTTTATGTAAAGTTCCATTTATTCATATGCTTTCTAGTGTTTTCAATAGGAATGGATTTTTCTGCATCTCTTGAGATAATCATGTGGTTTCTGGTAGTTTTGTTGCTAATATGATCAATAATGCTAATAAATTTTCTAATATTGAACTGGTCCTGTTTTTCTGGTATAAACACTACCCAATCATAATATAATATTTTATGATATGTTGGTGTATTATTTTTTGTAATATCTTATTTAAAATTTTTGCATCTATTTTCATTAGAGAAACTGGTCTAAAAATTTCTTTTTCTGTTTTGACTTTTCCTGGTTTAGGTATCAGAACCATATTTGTATCATTAAAAGAATTTGGTAGGACTCCTTCTTCCCCAGTTTTCACAAATAGTCTGTATAATATGGGAAATAATTGTTCTTTAAATGTTTGACAGAATTTACTTGTATCTCCATCTGGCCCTGGAGATTTTTTCTTAGGGATTTGTTTCATCAATGGCTTCTTCAATTTCTTTGGATGAGATAGGGTTATTTAAACATTAAACTTCTTCTGCTGCTAATCTGGGCATTTTATATCTTTTAGAATAATTATCCATCTCATTTAGATTGTTGAATTTATGGACATACAGTTGGAAGTAATTTCTTATTATTGTTTTAATATCCTTTAGATCCCACTTTACATTTTTTATATTGAAAATTTGGTTTTCTTCTCTCTGTTTTTAATGAAATTGACCAAAGTTTTATTTACTTTGTTAACTTTTTCATAATAGTAATTCTTTGTTTCATTTACTAATCCAATAGTTCTTTTAATTTCAATTTTATTAGTCTCTCCTTTGGTTTTCAGTATATCTAAATGAATAGTAATGGGGATTTTTATTTTGTTCTATTTTTAGCTTTTTCAGCTGTGTGCCCAACTCATTTATTTTTTCTTTCTCTATTTTAATTGTTTAAGCATTCAAAAATGTAAAATGTCCTCTAAGAACTGCTTTTGTAGTATCCCATAAGATTTCCTAGGTTGTCTCATTATTGTCATTCGCTTGAATGTGGTTGTTGATTGTTTCTATAATTTGTTGTTTAACTCACTCATTTTCCAGTATTAGATAGCTCAGTTTCCAATTAATTTTTGTTTTATATTTTCAGGATCTTTGGTGACATGTAATTTTTATTGAATTATGATCTGAGAAAAATGCATGGACTATCTCTGCCTTTCTGCACTGGATCGTGAGGTTTTTAAGGACCAGTACATGATCAATTTTTGTATATGTGCCATGTATTTCTGAGAAAAAGGTATACCTTTCTTTCCCCGATCAATTTTCTACACAATATCCAGAGCTTTATTCACTTTCTTATCTTCTTTCTTGTTTATTTTGATGTTAGATTTATTAAGTTCAAAGAGGGGGATGTTGAGGTCCTCCACAAGTATAGTTTTCCATCTAATTCTTCCTGTAAATCTCTTACCTTCTCCTCTAAGAACTTGGATGGTATACCACTTGGATCATATATGGTTAGTAATGATGTTGCTTCGTTGTCTATGATACCTTTTAGCAGGATATAAGTTCCTTTCTTATCTCGTTTGATTGGATCTATTTCTACTTTTGCTTTGTCTGAGATTATGATTGCTACCCCTGACTTTTTTTTTACATCAGATGAAGCACAATATATTCTTCTCCAACCTTTTACCTTTACCCTTTGTGTATCCCTCTGTTTCAAATGTGTTTCTTATAAACAACATACTGTTTGATTGCGTTTTTTAATCCATTCGGTTATCTGTCTCCATTTTATGGGAGAGTTCATCCCTTTGACATTCACAGTTATGATTACTATCTGTGCCTTTCCCTCCATCTTCTTTCACACTATTTGTAATTTTAGTTCTCCCTTCACCTTTTCCCTCCACAATAGAGTTTTGATTTTTGCTCTCTACCTCCTGCAGTCTTCCTTTCCTTCTTTCATCCTCCTCCCTTTTACTCCTATTTACCCTTACTACTTCTTCCCTCCTTTTTAACTTCCCCTCATCTTTCTTTCCCCTTTCCTTTCCTATTGCCTGTAGAGGTAGTTAGATTTATGTACTTTATTAAGTTTGTTGTTTCCTCCTTGAACCACATCAGATGAGAGTACCTCTAAAACAATGCCCATCTCCCTCCCCTCTTTCCCTCTACTGTAATATAATTTTGTGCCTCTTCCTGTGATGTAATTTGCCATTTTCTGCCTCCTACTTTTCACATCTCTTGTTACAATCCCTGTATACCCTTCAATCACATTTTTATCATCACCTCATTTACTTTATAACTTCTCCCTCTAGATATGTATATCCTTTTTACATTTCATGATACATATACAATTCTCAAGATTAACAAGTAAAGAGTTTGCCCATATTGAGAAGCAATTTTCCCCGTGTGCCTTTTTATGCCTCTCTTGAAATCCATGTTTGAATATGAAATTTGCTATCAAGTTCTACCATTTTTATCAGGATGGTCTGGAAATCCCTTATTTCATTAATTGTCCATCTCCTTGCCTGATATATTATGCTGAACTTTGTTGGGTAAATCTCTTTTGCCTTATGGAATATCATATTCCAATTCCTTTGATCTTTGTAGAAGTTGCAAGGTTCTGTGTGATCCCGAGTGTAGTTCCACGATATTCGAGTGTGTGTGTGTGTGTGTGTGTGTGTGTGTGTGTGTGTGTGTTTCTGGCACAAAACTTCTTAAGTGGTCTAAAAAGAAGAAAGCATAGAAGGGTTCTTACTCCATGTACCTATGCTTGTTTATGTAGTTCAAGACCGAATATACTTTGCTATAACATATTATAGCACTTTCTTATATAATACTTCTTATCCAGTAAAACACTTACATCTTTATTTAGACAAACTGTTGTCTGTTTTCTTTACCTTTGCCTTGGGTTTTTGAAGTACCGTATGACTCATGAGTCTCTCTCTCTCTCTCTCTCTACACACACACACACACACACACACACACAGAGAGAGAGAGAGAGAGAGAGAGAGAGAGAGAGAGAGAGAGAAATCAATAATATTGCTATTTTTTAATCCCAACTGAAAAACATATATATAGTTATGCTAATGTTCTGGTTGGAGCATTTAAGAAAAAAAATATTTAACGTATAACCATCGAATGAATACACCTTTGCCTTTTTTCTTGTAGGATATAACTTCAGGCTGACAAATTTCTCTCTATAGTGAACACAACAAACTCTACTAACTCTTAGAGAAAAAAGTTGTGACATTCTGGAAGGATTTTTGTTTCTAGTTCACTATTAGAGCTTTTATGTGGAATATAATATTAATGAACCTAGCAGGAGAAATGGATTATCAGTAAAAACTCTCTGTTCCCTTCCTACTCTATTTCGTCAGCCCGATTCACCTAAATTTCAACATCTATATTTCTAACTCAAGTATGAAAGAGGATTCCAGGGGGGGATTTGACAACTATAAAATTTTTCTCTATATACTGCATAATTCTTTATTCTCATTTGTCAAAAATAAAAGAGTGATTTTTAAAAAAGTAGAGCTTCATAAAATACATCTTTTATGACATAATATAATGAATGCTCTTAATTTGGAGATATTTTTGGAAGCTTTATCAATACTTTTAACATTTTGTTTCAGATTAGAAAAATCTAGCACAAAGTAAAAAAGAATAGTGAGAACGTAGATCATAGGACGATTAACTAAATAATAGTCATTATTCCAACAACACCTTCTTTGATTCTGAAAATCTAGTAGACAAAATGTACTAATTTATTCATGGTGTTAAAGGATCAAGTTATCCATCTCGAACAAAAATTCATGTACATGTGTGAATATAAATATTCATACATATGTGCATACAAACATGTGCATATATAATACACACACATCCTTTTTACATAGATCTATATGCAAATTTACACATGTATATGTATATGCCACATAAATTCACACATACATACATAAACATATGCACATGCAAGTACATATCCATTTATACATCATATCTGTTTTAGACCTGTAAATATAGTTTGTTGAATTTTTCTTTAAAAGTAATAAAATGATATCCTTATTGAATACCAGAGAAATAAATTTGCATATTGAGTGGAGGATCTTTTGCTTCCTGCAGAAATTTCCTGGGATATAGACTTCTTGATATTATAATATTTTCATATTCTTTTAGCTATTTCTCAGATAAGACTTTGTGCCATCAAAAATGTAATTCACATATTTTTATGTTCTAGATTACAAAAAATACATGAACATTTTCTTATACATTTCTTCTGGAGAGTAAGCTATTTCTTCAATTTTTTTCAGAAGTATTTCTGAACATATATGTAGATAACTTAAGTCTGAAATTATTCACACAACTCATTTATTGCTGCTTTTGCTAAGGAATTCTAGGAAGCATACCCTTTTGTTTTGATTGCTTCTCCCCTTCCCTTTATTATTTCCCTGTTGCAAAATATTTGTTTCTAAAGAATATGAAACTACTTTTTTTCTCAGAAGAATATGCATAACGATCTAAAACATATTTTAATTTTTTTAGGGTTCTACATGGCAAAAGTTCAATTGCAGCCTTTAAAGTGTATATCCCATTTAATTGTACTATAAGAAATGATGAACAGGAAGACTTCAGAGAGACCTGAAAAGATTTATAAGATCCGATGCTGAGCTAAAGAAGCAGAAGTAGGAGAACTTTGTGCACAGTAACGACCACAGTGTGGGAGAGTTTTTCTGGTAGACTTGGAACTTCATTGCAATACAAGGGCAAGGCAAAATATCTTCCAAATTCAGGGAAAGAACTATAGAATTCAATAATAGAATGTAGAAGGCGGTGTGTGTGTGTGTGTGTGTGTGTGTGTGTGTGTGTGTGTGCATTACGTTTTGGTTTGTTATATGATTTTTCCCATTGTTTTAATTCTTTTATACATCATGACTATAGTGAAAATGTATTTAATAGGAGTGTATGTGCAGAACCTGTATAAAATTGTGTGCCATCTTAGAGAGGGAAGGGAGGAGAGGGGAGGGGGAAATCTAAGTTATATGGTAGTGACAGTAGAACACTGAAAATAAATAAAATTAATTTAAAAAATAAAAAAAAAATTAAAAGGATATACCCTAGTTGATATTATGTCTTCATGGAACTTTCTGGATATGTTTTATAATAAAAATTATTTATAATAAATATTATAAATAAATAAATGTATCTTGGTTTATGTTATTCCCAAAGTATTATAAGCATTTTTTATAATGAATCATCTGTGAGTAACCTTTGGATGAGCATATACTCCACATCTATTTTTTTAAACAACAAAAGGCATTGAAGCTTTCATGCAAATGAATTCTTTTCATACAAGATTTATCACATTTTTATCATTCCTCCAGTAAGTTTTAATTGCTCAAAATATTTAGATAAAATTAAAAATGACTTAAACTAGCCACCTGATAATCATAATTTCTTTTCAGCTTGCAAAATGTGTGGGTATTTTGTATTTTTCCCAGCTGATACATTTTCTGAAAAAAAGTAAAAAAAACAAATCTAATCCTTTTATTTGTGTTAAAGGAAAGTTGTCAGTACAGCAGACATAGAAAAATATTCAATTTTTACTTATTTTAAGACATTTATTTTCAGATTCACTACATGTATACATACACACACATATGTATACACACATACACAAACACACATACATACATATATGTTTGTATACACACACACACTATATATATATATATATATATATATATATATATATATATATATATAACAGGGAAATTGTTTTAGCTATGACTGACATAATTTAATTAACTTTCTTTAAATCGTCTTTTAATATAACCATTACTGAGCCATTTTTTTCCCCTACAGTGACATTTCTTCTTATAGCTAATCTGGCTTCTTTCTGTTATAGTGGTGACAATCTATTATCTTTGAATGGAACAAAAACTTCTTGAGGGCATGGACTATCATTTTCATCGTTGTCATCCCAGCTCCTAACATGATGCCTAACACATTTACAAATTCCTTTTCACCCCACATATGATAAAATAAGCCAGTTATTTTTTTTCAATAGGGTTTCCTTGGCAAAGATGCTGGAATGGTGTGGCATTTCCTTCTTAGTGGATTAAAGCAAATAGAGGTTAAGTGATTTGCTTATAGTCACACTGTTAATAAGTGTCTGACGTCAGTTTTGAATAAAGGTCTCCCTGATTCCAGAAACTGTGCTCAGTCCACTGAGTCATCTAGTTGCCTCCAAGGCAAACAGAGGTTAAATAACTCGCCCAAGGCCAGAGAGCTAGTAAATACCTGAGGCCAGATTATTTATTCAGTTATTCCTGACTACAGGCCAAGTGCTCTATCCACTGAACTACTTAGTTATCTCCCTGGTATGTAGTGAAGGATTACTAAATTTTTGTCCAGTGAACGAAAAAAGCATTTATTAAGCACATTCTGCATACAACAAATAGTATTAAAAACTAAATATTATAAAGCTGCAATGTGTGGGGAAAATCTCTGCTCTTCAGGATTTCATATCTTGACATGTAAAACAGAACACATAGCAGGTATCAGTTTTAAATTAGAATGGTTCCATGCTCCTTAAGGTGAAATTGCAAAACATATGGTAATACTTTTTCT
Source organism: Bettongia penicillata ogilbyi (assembly GCA_023548195.1). Taxonomy (NCBI): domain Eukaryota; kingdom Metazoa; phylum Chordata; class Mammalia; order Diprotodontia; family Potoroidae; genus Bettongia; species Bettongia penicillata. The sequence continues at coordinate 15,884 of JAJHZJ010000912.1, forward strand.
TTCACACCATTTCCACTTAGAAATTCATATCCCTTTTATATGTTGAACTATTTCATGGTGTCAAGAACATTCTTTTCTGGATCTTTGAGAGCTTGGCTTGCTAAGTAGGAAGCAACTGCAACATCCATGGGAGCAAATATCTAAATGCTTAGATAACAGTGACATTACAACACTTTGGAAACTGTGTAGGACTGTGGGAAAGAGGGATGCACTGGAATGTAAAAATTTGTCCTGAAAGCAACTTCCAAAGTTCATTTGCCTTCTGGGAAGGGATGATGGCCTATCTAACTACTATCAGTCTTTCTGCAGGATGAAAACAAAAGATATCTCCTACCAATTTTGGTATGGTACTCTAAGCTCTTATATGTGAGCTGGGGATCTATTTTTTACTCACTTGAGAAAACAATCACAGGTAAAATGTCTGACACATTTGAAAATTTCCTCTGTTTTACTGCAGGTGAGGGCAAAAAGCTAAAAGGCAAAAAAATAATCTTCATCAACTAGTCCTATGGAACAAACTGGGTCTATGTAATCCCGTGGTCTTGGAGCACCTGGGAAATGTTTGAATACAAAATAGTGTGTGTGGGTGTGTGTATTCACATAAGAATATCCCATACAGAGTTTAATAAACTACTACTATCATTTAATACATATTTGTTGATTATTAATCTTATGTTTTCAAAGAGGACCCGACAACATCATGTGAAATAAAAAGGCTAAGTGCTTTATCTTGATATTATTTTGTTCGTTTATCCTTAACTCCTTTGATATTCTAATTTGGGATAATTAACCGAATTCTCAGAACTATAGAACAGATAATAAATTTATACAGCCATGTGGGAAAAACCCAGGGTATCTGTACAGCCCTCTAGTAGAAATATTTCATCCTTCTGGAAGTATATTCAAAATTTTGAAATGACAAAGTATACAGGTATTGTACCGTGTTTGTGAGATGGACAACTGAAAGGTGAAGGACTTTTTCCAGGATTTCATTGCTCTAACATTCTCTGGATTCTCTTACAAAAAAAAGGGTTTGGATCAAGTTTGGAATAAAAAATACTCTTTCTGGAATATGTCTTACATCTGGTCTTAGTTAAACGTCAAAATTCAAATTTTGTAAAAAGAGAATTGTTTTGTAGAACTAGCTAAAACAGGAAAATTCTTCTGGAGGCACAAAACTTTAAATAATGGAAAAAAGCTTGAGGATGAAAAGAACCTAAACAGTACCACATCAGAAATAGCACTGTGAATCAACACTGTTGGAGACTTTCTGCTAAAAATCACAGCAAAATCCCCTCCCTCCTTCTATAAACTTTCCCTAATTCCTATTTAATGAGATTATTTTCTTACTGTAGCTATCTTTAGCTTACTCTACACATTTTCTTTATACATAGTTTTTGGTATGTTGTCAAACACATTCAAGGATGAGATCCTTGAGAGGAGATATTTTCCACTTCCAACCCTAAATGCACTCTGATTCTATCCTTCTTTGTATTCTGATTATATAGCAAAGTATCAAACATGTAATAATTTCCTTAAAAATTCTTTCTAAATTGAATTAGTTTTATATAAAATCAAAAATATTAACCACTGGAGTAAGGATTCACTATGAAGCAATCAAACAAATAAAAATGGGAACTACTTCGACAAAAATTTCTGGGAAAACTGGATAACAGTGTGGTGGAAACTAGGCATAGACCCATGCCTCACACCATACACAAGAATAAAGTCCAAATGCATACATGATTTAGGTACAAAGATTGATACCATGACTAAACTGGAGGAGCAAAGAGTAGTGTATTTATCAGATTTATGGAAAAGGGAAGTATTTTTTCTAAAGAAGAGATAGAAAGCATTATGAAATGTAAGACGGATAATTTTGATTACATTAAACTGAAATGTTTTTGTGTAACCAAGCCAAACACAACCAAAATTCGGAGGGATGTAGTAAATTGGGAAAGAATTTTTACAGCTCAGCCTGAGGATAAAGTCCTCATTTCTAGAATACATAGAGAACTGACTCAAATGTATAACCATAAAAGTAATTTCCCAATTGATAAATGGTCAAAGGATATGAACAGGCAATTTTCAGAGGAAGAAATTAAAGATATCTATAATCATATGAAAAAATGCTCTAAATCACTATTGATTAGAGAAATGCAAACCAAAACAACTCTGAGGTACATCACACCTATAAGATTGGCACACATGACAGAACAAGAAAATGATAAATTCTGGAGAGGATGTGGGAGAGTTGGAACACTAATTCATTGTTGGCGGAGCTGTGAGCTCATCCAACCATTCTGGATAGTGGTTTGGAGCTATGCCCAAAGGGCTACAGAAATGTGCATACCCGGGGGCAGAGTCAAGATGGTGGAGTGAGAGCAATGACTCACCTAAGTTCTTGGACAAACTCCTTCGGGTACCTCTGAAAGGAGAATCTGACCAAATTTTGGAGGTGCGGAATCCAGTGGGAGACAGACAGTGACGGATTCGGAGCTCAGGTAGCTAAGAACTGGAAATCAAGGGGATGCCCATCAATTGGGAAATGGCTTAACAAATTATGGTATATGAATGTAATGGAGTACTATTGCGCCATAAGAAATGATGAACAAGAAGACTTCAGGGAGGCCTGGAAGGACTTATATAATCTGATGCTGAGCAAAAGGAGCAGAACCAGGAGAATTTTGTGCATAGCAACGACCACGGTGTGTGAGAGTTTTTTCTGGTAGACTTGGAACTTTGTAATAACACAAGAACTTACCGAAAAAAAAAATCCCAGTGACGGTTTTCTAAGGCAAAATGCCTTCCACACTCAGAGAAAGAAATATGGAAGTCATTTGCAGAATGTAGCAGGTCGTGTTTCTGTGTGTTTTAGTGTATTATGTTTTTATTTGTTATATGATTTCTTTCATTTATTTTAGTGCGACTGCATAGCATGACTATAGTGAAAATGTGCTCAATAGGAAAGTATATGTAGAACCTATACAGAATTCTATGCTATTGCAGGGAGGGAGGGGGGTAGTGAGGGGAAGGTGGGGGGGATAAAATCTTAATTTTTAAGCAAGTGATTGTAGAACATTAAAAGAAAAGTAATAAAAAAAATAAAATATTAAAAATAATCCACCTGTAAAATAAATAAATAAGTAGATAGATGGATAGATAGATAGACAGACAGACAGACAGACAGACAGACAGACAGACAGACAGATAGATAGATAGATAGATAGATAGATAGATAGATAGATAGATAGATAGATAGATAAATAAATAAATAAATTCGGCAAAAAAATGTGCATGCCCTTTGACCCATCAATATCACTACTAGGACTGTATCCCCAAGAGAGCATAAGAATGGGAAAGGGTTTCAAATGTGCAAAAATATTTAGAGCAGCCCTCTGTGTAGCTGCCAAAAGCTGGAAGTCAAGGGGATGTCCATCAATTGGGGAATGGCTGAATAAATTATGGTATATGAATGTAATGGAATTCTATTGCACCATAAGAAATGATGAACAAGAAAACTTCAGGGAGGCCTGGAAGGACTTATATGATCTGATGCTGAGTGAAAGGAGCAGAACCAGGAGAACTTTGTGCACTGACACACCCACAGTATGTGAGAGTTTTTTCTGGTAGACCTGGAACTTTGTAATAATGCAAGAAATTATTTTTAAAAGAATCCCAATGGTGGTTTTCTAAGGCAAAATGCCTTCCACACTCAGAGAAATATGGAAGTCATTCACAGAATGTAACAGATCATATTTGTGTGTGTATTATATTATGATTTGTTATATGATTTCTTCCATTTCTTTTAGTTCAACTACATAGCATGACTATAGTGAAAACATACTCAATAGGAAAGTAAATGTAGAACCTATAGAGAATTGTATGCTGCCTTGGGGAGGAAGGGGGTTAGTGGGGGTAGGTGTGGGGTGTTAAAATTTTATGGTACTATTGTAGAGAATTAAAAAAATAATTATAAAATTAACAAAAAAAAACGAGAAAAAGAAAAAAAAGAAGAAAAAACTACAGAGGGAACTACTGAGAATGAAATTAGACTTAGACCAGTATTTCATATAATATACCAAAATACATGCTAAAAGTACACACCCTAGTTATTACAAATTAATATCATTACACTAATGAGATAAGGAGAGAAATAAATATGTATCATAACTCTTAAAAAGAAAAGAGTTCTTTACCAACCATATGATAACAATGACCACAGAAGTTAAAATGGAAAATTTGAGAGCATAAATGAAAAGTATTTGCACAAACAGTATCAACAGAGAGATAGAAAGTAGATAGTTGAGTGGGAGGATTGTCTTTGTAGTAAATTTCTCTGATAATGGAAATATTATCCAAGAAATTGATAGAGATAATTAAGAAAGCCATTCTATGGACATGAATGCACATTTCTCAAAAGACATAGAAAAATGGGCAATCTAGGAAGCACGAAGTGCAAGCACAACGTAACTCAGGGGGTGGAGAGCACATACAGTGCAGTCCATGAAGCACGGAGCATGGCCTGGTGTGGCAGGGACAGGGCCCTGAATAGACCTCAGGGAGCCACCAGTAGCACCAGTTCCCAGATTGCTCAACCCACAAGCAGCTTCAAATGTCAGGAGAGGGGAGGGTGGTCTGGACTCCCAGCAGCAGCCACTGTAGTGGCAGCTCCCATTTGTGGAGCCCTCCCTCTAGAGCCCCTGGAGGAATTATGCAGCTAATTTGAATCTCAGCCCTGAGCTCAACCCTGACGAAGAACTCAAAAATGGGGAAAATGCCAATAGAAAGTTAATTTCTTGGTGACCTTGTATTTTCTTCCATCCTTTCAGATGAGAAGGAACAATTTAGGTCTTCAAAGGAAGATGTAAAAGTGAAGGCTTATGCATGCAAAAACTCCAAAACAAATATGCTATGGTCTCAGACCATGGAATAGTTCAAAAATTATCTTGAAAATCAAGTAATACAAGTGTAGGAAAAATTGGGAAGAGAAATGAGAGTGATTCAAGAAAACCTTGAAAAGCAAGTCAACAGCTTGCTAAAGGAGATCCAAAAAACTCTGAAGAAAGTAACACGTTAAAAAATAGAATAACTCAAATGGCAAAGGAGGTCCAAAAAGCCAACGAGGAAAAGAATGCTGTAAAGAGAAGAATTAGCCAAATGGGAAAGGAGGTTCGAAAGCTCAGTAAAGAAAATAGTTCTTTAAAAATTAGAATGGAACAGATGGAAACTAATGACTTTATGAGAAACCAAGAAAGTACAAAAAAAAGAAAAAGAATGAAAAAAAAGAAGATAATGTGAAACATTTCATTGGAAAAACAACCAGGATCCGGGAGAGACAATTTAAAAATTGTTGTACTACCTCAAAGCCATGACCAAAAAAAGAGCCTAGACATCATCTTTCATGAAATTATCAAGGAAAATTGCCCTGATATTCTAGAACCAGAGGGTAAAATCATCATTAAATGAATCAATCATTAAAATCACCTCCTGAAAGAAATCCAAAAAAGAGAAACTCCTGGGAATATTGTAGACCAATTCCAGAGATCCCAGGTGAAGGAGAAAACATTGCAAGCTGTTAGAAGGAAGCAAGTATACTCTTGTGAAAATACAATCAGGATAACACAGGATCTGCAGGTTCTACATTAAGAGATCCAAGGGTTTGTAATATGATATTCCAGAAGTCAAAGGAACTAGGATTAAAACAAAGAGTCCCCCCCCCAACGAAACTGAGTATAATAATTCAAGGGAAAAAAATTATCATTCAATGATATAGTGGAATTTCAGGCATTGTTGATGAAAAGACTGGAGGTGAAAAGAAAATTTGACTTGCAAACACAAGAATCAAGAGAAGTATGAAAAGGTAAACAGGGAAGAAAAATCATAAAGGACTTTCTAAAGTTGAATTGTATATATTCCTACATGAAAAATAATATTTGTAACTCTTGAGACTTTTCTCAGTATTTGGGTAGTTGGAGGGATTCCACATACACACACACATACACACAGTGCAGGATGAGTTAATTAAAAAGGGATCATATCTAAAAAAATAAAATTAAGAGGAATATATTGGGAGGAGAAAGGGAGAAATGGAATGGGGTAAAATATCTCTCATAAAATAAGCAAGAATAATCTTATTCAATGGAGGAGAAAAGGGAGGAGGTGAGAATGAAAAAGTGAAATTTACTCTCTTCACATTTGGCTGAAGGAGGGAATAATATGCTCACTCAACTTCGTATGAAAATCTATATTACTCTACAGGAAAGGAGGGAAGAAAGGGACAAGTGGGTTGAAGATGATAGGAGAGAGGACAAATGGGAGAAGGAAGTAATTAGAAGTAAATACTTATGGAGAAGGACAAGATCAAAAGAGAGAATAGATTAAACGTGGGGAGGCAGGATAGTATGGAAGGAAACATGGTTAGTCATACAAAACATGACTATTATCAAAGTATTTTTCAAAATTATACACATATCTATCTGTCTATCTATCTATATCTCTATCTATCTCTATCTATCTATATATATCTGTATCTATCTACATCTATCTATATACATACATATATATATACATACATACATATATATATACACACACACACACACACACACACACACACACATATATATATATATATATATATATATATATATATATATATATATATATATGTATATATAATCCTATATTGAATTGCTTCCCTTCTCAGAGGCACTGCGTGGGAATGAAGGAAGGGAGAAAAAATGGAGTTAAAAGTATTAGGAACAAATGAAGAGAAATGTTTTTGCATACAAGTGAGAAATAAGAAATACAGGTAATGGGGTATAGAAATCTATCTTGCCCTACAAGAAAAGAGAGAAGTTGGAGTAAGTGTGGAGTATCACACCACACGGAAATGGTGTGATAGAAGGGAGGGCATTTGAGGGAAAGGGTGAATCAGAATGCAAGACGTTATGGGGTGTGGGAGGGGAGAGATGGGGAGAAAACTTGGAATTCCAAATTTTGTGGAAATGAACGTTGAAAACTAAAAATTAATAAACATTTAAAATTTATAAAAAATAGAAAAATGACAATTATTGGATGTGTTATAGGACGATAAATACACTCACACTTTTTTGGTATATCTGTAAAATGAGCAATGATTCTGGAAATATTTAGAATTATTCTTCCAAATTCACCAAGCTGTTTACATTTTATTTTTTAAAAATAATTTTGTTTATTTTTAGTTTTCAACATTCACTTCCATAAGATTTCAGTTCTGAAATTTTCCCCATGTCTCCCCTACCCCAATCCCTAGATGACATGTAATATATGCAAGGTTGTCCATCTCTGTCTCTGCCTCTGTCTGTCTGTCTGTCTGTCTCTGTGTGTGTGTGTGTGTGTCTGTCTGTCTCCCTATGTACACAAATGCACACACACATTCATCTTGAAACTATTTTCACATTACTCATCTTGAAAAGTAGAATTAGAACCACTGGGAGAAACCATGAGAAAGAAGAAACAAAGAAAAGAAGGGGAGTGAACAAATAATATGTTGCTATATGCATTCATGCTCCAAAGTTCTTTTTTTGAAATGTGGACACCGTTTTTCATTGTGAGTCTTGGAGTTGTATTAGATCCTTGAATTACTAAGAAAAGAAAAGTCTATCAATTTTAGTCATCACACAATGTTGCTCTTACAGTGTACAATGTTATCCTGGTTTTGTGTCACTTCATTCTGTAGCAGATCAAATGAGTCTTTTCAGACTTTTATGAAGTTGGCGTATTCATGATTTCTTATTATTCCATTGCAGTCATTTTCAGCCATTCTCCAGATGATATGCATCCCCTTGATTTCCAATTCTTTGCCAGGACCCAAAGAGGTGCTGAAAATATTTTTGCGCATGTAGACACTTTTCCCATTTATACGATGTCTTTGGGATACAGACCTCATAGTGGTATTGTTCAGTCAAAGGGTATGCGTTTTTATACCCCTTTGTTCATAGTTCCAAACTGCTCTCCAGAATAGTTGGATCAGTTCACATCTCCACCCATAATGCATCAGTATTGCAATTTTCACACATCTTCTCTAGCATTTACCGTTTTTCTGTTCTTCCATGTTAATCAATCTGATAGGTGTAATGTAATACCAAAGAGTTGTTTTCATTGGCATTTCTCTAATTGATAGTGATGTAGAATATTTTTTTTTCATTTGACTACAGAAGGCTTTAATTTCTTCCTCATAAAATTGCCTGTTCATATCTTTTGACCATTTATCAATTGGAGAATGACTTATATTCTAATAAATTTGACAAAGCTGCACACACACACACACACACACACACATATTAGGAACGAGGTTTTTTCAGAGACATGGGTTGTAAAAATTTTTCCCAGTTTTCTGCTTTCCTCCTTATCTCGGTTGCATTTCCTTTGTTTTCTTGTTTATATCAATTCACCTATCACTACTGTAATATACAATAAAGAAATCATATACACAGCACAGAAATATTCATGTTATATATATATCTTTTTTTTAACTGAGTCTTTTGGATTTATCTTAGATCATTGTATTGATCAAAGTAGCTAAACTTCAATGGTTGATTTTTATTTCAACATTGCTATTACTGTGCAGAGTGATCTGGTTCATCTCACTTTGCATTGCATCACTTACTGTCCTGTTATGATTTCTTCCCCTGAAACGACTCCCTTCATCATTTGATTTTTTTTTTTTTTGTAAATAGAACATCAGTAGTCCATGTTAATCATATAACACGTTATGTATTCCCCAATGGGTTACTATTGCTTCAACTTTCAAGTCTTTGTCACAACAAAAAGAGCTGCTATGCATAGTTTTCTACATATAGATCTCTTTCCTTTTTCTTTCTTTTGTTTAGGGTACAGAACTAGTAGTGGCATTGCTGTATTCAAGGATATAAACAACTTTAAATCATTTTGAGAGTAGCTTCAAATTACTTCCACAATGATTGGACCAGTTTAAAAGCTCATAAATTGTTTATTAGTGTACATATTTTCCCTGTCATTTTTTTTTTTTTTGGCATTTCTCATTTCTGATGGTTGTGAATCAGAATCTCAAAGTTGTTTTAATTTGCATTTCTCTAACCAGGAGTGATTTAGAGCCTTTTAATGACTAAACATAACTGATTTCTTCTTCCAAAAATTTCTTGTTCATATATCTTGAATATATTAATATTCAACTTATCATTTATCAGTTAGGGAATCCCTCTTTTTATGAATTTGATTAAATTATATATAGATTTGTGAAACAAACATTTATCAGAGAATCACTGAAATTACACACACACTCACACACACACACATACACACACATACTATCTTCATCATCTGTGGTACTTGTCAGCTAAATACAGTTTCTCTTACTATCGCTTTTAATCAGGTCTATTTTTACTTTCTCTGAGATCATGATTATCACACCTGCCTTTTTATTAACTTCACCTGGGAGATAATTGATTCTGCTTAATTTTTATTTTAGCTCTGTATATCTTTCTGTTTCAAATATGTCTCTCATAAACAACAGATTGTTGGATTTTGGTTTCTAATGCATTTTGCTATCCACTTCTATTATATGTGTAAGCTCATCCCATTCACATTCACAGTTCGAATTACTGTGCATTTATCTTTATTCTATTTTATTTTTTATGTTTTGTCTATTTTTATCTGAACTCCTCCTACATTAAGCCATGCTACCCCTTATCATCCCCGCACAATCTCTTATCATTCCCCCTTCTATTTCACTGTTGGGTAAAATATATTTCTGTTTCCAACCAAATATGAAAATATATTCTTTTCTCTTTGAGTCAATTCAGAGAACACCCTTCCCTCACTCAAAACAAAGGCAAGTGCAAGTCATGTCATCATTTCTCTGATAGCATGGTCTTCTTCAGCAACGAAGGAAGAACACACACAATTCAGAGGAAAACATACTTCCCTAATTTCCCTCTTTTCCCATTCCTCTCTGTTTACCTTTTCCATATTTCTTTTGATACTTGTGTTTTAATGTCAATTTGTCTGTTCAGATCTGTTTGTTTTCTATTAGTATTAAACAAAAGTGACAAATTATTTAATTTAATTTTGATTATTGCTTGTAAACCTAGCTTCTTGGCCTTCGGGGATATCATCTTCAAGCACTCCTCAACTTCAGTGTGGAAAGTGCTAAATATTGTGTGATCTTGACTTAGATCCTGCTCTATGAAATTGTTTGTTTGTTTTTGTTTTTTTTCTGAGTGATTACAATATTCTCTCACTGACATTAGAGTTTTGGAATTTTACTAATTTCTTTGGAAATTTCATTTTGGTATCTCACCTGCAAGGTAAGCAGTGAATCCTTTCAATTTGTATTTTATCTTCTCTCTGGTTTTTTAAATCGCAGAGCAGTTTTCTTCAATAACTTTTGAAATATGATGTTTAGGGTAAGATAATAATTCTTAAATTTTCTCTTCTCAATCTGTTATCCAAGTCTATGGTGTATAAGAGATATTTCACACTTTCTTCTATTTCCTTTCATGTTTAACTTTGTTTTATTGTGCCTTGATGTCTTATAGAGTGATTATCTCCAAATTCTCCAGTATTTATGTATAAGTATTTATTTTCTTCAGGTTGAGTTTTATACCTCTTTTCTGCACATTTGTCCAACGCTACTTTTTAAGCTTTTCTTCTCTGAATTTTAGTGTCCCCCTTGACCTGTTTTCTTGTTTATGGTATTCTTTCCTTTCATAATATTTGTTATGTGATTCTTCTACCATTAGACCATTTCTGTCTTCTCGTGTTTCATTTTCTACAGTATTTTGTGCCTCTTTTAATTTTATGGTTAATTCTCTTTTATAATTTTCTTGCATCACTCTCATTTCTTTTTCCCCTTTTTCCTTTACCACTCATCTCTTTCTTTAGCTCTTCTAAGAATTCTTCTTGATATTGAATCCATTTTTCTTTGAGATTTTTCTTTTAGCTATTTTCAAATTTCTGTCTCTTTTTTTCCTTTTTTTGAGATTGTTATTTTAATCTTCACTTCCACTCTAGTAATATTTTTGTTGTCAAATTCTTTTTGTTTTTGTTGGTGTTGTAATTTGTTCATTTCCTGGCCTATTTTTAAACTTTGTGTTAAACTTAGGTTCTGCTTACCGAGGGCTGAGGGAAAACTTCCCTTTGAACACAGTTTTTTGAGACCTCCTTCTGGGGCTTGTAAGTGTTTGGGGTTTCCAAGGTGCTATGATAGTTAGAGTTAATGTGGTCACATTATAAACATGTTTTTAGAAGAATATTTTATTAAAACACGGAACTGAAAACAAAAGTGCCATTCATTCATGTGGAAATGTTTGAAAAATTACATTTGAATATAATGGAATAAAATTGAGATAAACTTAATATTTATAAGGACTGATGCAGAGTCAGTTGGGAAGAGTCTAGAGAATAATTATGCAAGAATTCAGCATTACAAAAAAAAAAAACCAAAAGATTCATGAGAAATCATGCTTCATGCCAATCAATGAAGATATGATTGACTATAAATGAAGAATGAGACAAACATGTTGAATAATATAACACACCTTGAACTGGCTTCACTCTCCTTATTTGTTTACAAGAGAGCACTTCAAATATATAGAAGAATGTTTAGATGTAGTATGGTGAGCAAACCCATGAGCACAGAAATAGATTCATCACAGTAAGACAAGCAAAAAAAGGGAGGAGAAAAGATTAGTTAACACATTAATAATGTAAAGAGAAAACAGAAGTTCACAAAGTGATGCAGAAAAGGTGATATTTCCATAATAGCTCTGTGCAAGATAAGCTGAACTTGATAGATCATTGGTTTCATATGCATCCTTTTCTATCCTTTATGTATAAAATGCTGGTGTTTTTTGATGATTCTCAGTTTCATGAGCTGTTTTTTAAGAAATATAACAGGACAACATTGAAATGAATTTAGTTCTACTGTATTCAATTGCTTGCATTATTCTCTTTATTAGTAGTTAGTAAATTAGTAAACTCTTTTGAAATTATTTTGCAAAATCTTACCACAAATAAAGAAATAGTATTATGCTTTGCTTTCGAAATATTCTAGGCCCATAAACTCAAGAGTCATTTCTTACTGGATACATTCTAAACATTTTTTTGAGAGATTTTTATTGCATTAGGCTTTCAAAATACATTCTACACACTGACTAAAGCATTTTACAGGTAAATATCATAATCCTAGTCTGATGCCAAAAGAAAAATTTTTACTCTGAATATTATTTTTCACATTGTATTTTGATTCTTATATTCATTTATTTTTCATTTATTTTCCTAAAAAAGAAAAATGCTTAAGGTCAGAAGGAAAATTTCTTGGTGCAAAAGAGAAGAACAAAGTAAAATAATTTCTCACATTAAAAGGGAACTTGTGAAACAAGACTAAGGAACAGATGATTCTATAGTATTATACTGTGACATAAATTTACATAAAACAGAGTTGTAGGAGGAAAAGAAATCACAGAATTTCCTTTGTTAATAAGTTTTAGAAAAACACTTTTTTTTTTTAGTGTTCTACATTCACTACCTTAAAATTAAGATTTTATTCCCTTGCAACTTCCTGCCACCACCCCCCTTCCTCCCCATGACAGCATACAATTCTGTATAGGTTCTACACATGCCTTCCTACTGATTACATTTTCACAATAGTTATGCTATATAGTCAAACTAAAATAAATGGAAAAAATCATATAAGAAATCAAAACACAATACACTAAAACCCACACACATACAAACATGATCTGCTACATTCTGTGAATGATTTCCATATTTCTTTATCTGAGTGTGGAAGACATTTTGCTTAGAATACCACCATTGGGATTTTTTTATTTTTGTAAGTTCTTGCATTATTATGAAGTTCCAAGTCTACCAGAAAAAAAAACTCTCGCACAACACTTTTCATCAAAACCTGGCCCATATTACTTCAGCTACAGAGAAAGTAAAAGATGACATTTCAAAAAAAAAGTTGTTATTCCTAGGCAATTCTGGTGGCGATATCAATTTTGCATAAACATTATATGAATAGGGGAGGAGACAAGATGGTGGAGTAGAAAGATTCACATATGCTAACTCCAAACCCACAGTCCATAAAATGCCTGTAAAGAAGAACTCCTAACAAATTCTGGAGCAATGTGAGGTGCACAACAAAGGAGGGGAAGAGATTTCTGTTCCAGAGAACCCTGAAAAACCAACATCAAAGGTCCATAATGCACTGGACCCGGAGCAGAGCCCTGCCCTGCCTTGGCCACATGGAACCGAGAGGACCAAATCCGAGCAGGGTTCAGGGATGTAATCTCCAGCTGACGCACAGGTCCATGCACCCACAGACACCAAAGCTTAGGGAGAGAGCCTATCTGGCTTGCCAAGAGGGGAGCTGGGTGTCTCCATAACTCAGGCCCCCTCAGGAGGCAGCAGCAGAAGCAACAGCAGACAGGGATTCTCAATACAAGCAGGGGCTGGGATCCATTGTTTAAGGTCTCCACATAAACCCCCTGAGGGAACTGAGCCACTGGTGGCAGCCCTGCCCCCACCTGAGCAGCTGAACTTAATCTCACACTGAATAGCACCCCTGCCCCTGCTGAAAGCCCTAAGCCTGGGAAGAAACATTTGAATCTCAGAACCAAAGCACTAGCTGGGCAGATCTGGAGGCGATGTGGGTGTGGAAAGGAATCTCAGAAGTCAAGTAACTGGCTGGGAAAATGCCGAGAAAGGGTGGAAAAATGAGACCATAGAAGGTTACTTTCTTGGTGAACAGATATTTCCTCCTTTTCTTTCAGATGAGGAAGAACAATGCTTACCATCAGAAAAGACATAGAAGTCAAGGCTTCTGTATCCCAAACATCTGAAATAAATATTCAATGGGCTCAGGCCATGGAAAAGCTCAAAAAAGATTTTGAAAATCAAGTTAGAGGGGTGGAGGAAAAACTGGGAAAAGAAATGAGAAAGATGCAAGAAAAGCATGAAAAATGGATCCACACCTTGATAAAGGACACCCAAAAACATCCTGAAGAAAGTAACACCTTGAAAAATAGTCTAATTATTGTTGCTACTAGAAAATAAGAAATACAGTTAGTGGGGAATACAAAGTAATCTGGCCCTACAGGACAAAAGAGAAGATGGGGACAAGAGAAGGGAGGGAGGATAGAAGAGAGGGCAGATTGGTGATAGGGGAAATTAGAATGCTCGGTGTATTGGGATGGGGGAGCGGACAAATAGGGAGAAAATTTGAAAACCAAAATTTTATGAAAATGAATGTAAAAAGTTAAATAAATAAATTTATGTTTTAAAAAAAACTAACAAAAAAAAGATATAGAAAACTCATGACCCTACTGAGCATATTGTTCATTTACGAATAAAAATAATTTGATTCTATAGAACAAAAAAAAAAATAAAAAAGAAAAAAAAAAGAAAAATAGTCTAACTCAATTGGCTAAAGAGGTTCAAAAAGCCAATGAGGAGCAGAATGCTTTAAAAAGTAGAATTAGTCAAATGGAAAAGGAAGTTCAAAAGCTCACTGAAGAAAATAGTTCTCTCAAAATTGGAATGGAACAGATGGAGGCTAGTGACTTTATGAGAAACCAAGAAATCACAAAACAAAACCAAAAGAATGAAAAAATGGAACATAATGTGACATATCTCATTGGAAAAACAACTGACCTGGAAAATAGATTCAGGAAGGCAATTTAAAAATTATGGGACTTCCTGAAAGCCATGATCAAAAAAGAGCTTAGACATCATCTTTCATGAAATTATCACGGAAAACTGCCCTTATATTCTAGAACCAGGGGGCAAAATAATTATTCAAGGAATCCACCAATCACCACCTGAAAGAGATCTAAAAAGAGAAACTCCTAGGAAGACTGTGGCCAAATGCCAGAGTTCCCTGGTCAAGGAGAAAATATTGCAAGTAGCTAGAAAGAAATAATTCAAGTATTGTGAAAATACAATCAGGATAATTCAAGATCTAGCAGCTTCTACATTAAGGGAATCAAAGGACATGGGAAATGTTATTCCAGAAGTCAAGGGAACTAGGACTAGAACCAAGAATCACCTATCCAGCAAAACTGAGTGTAAAACTTTGGGGGAAAAATGGCTTTTCAGTGAAATAGAGAACTTCCAAGCATTCTTGATGAAAAGACCAGACTGAAAAGAAAATTTGACTTTCAAACACAGGAATGAGAAGAAGCATGAAAAGGTAAACAGTAAAGAGAATTCATAAGGGACTTACTAAAGTTGAACTCTTTGCATTCCCACATGGAAAGACAATATTTGTATCTCTTGAATCTTTTCAGTATCTGGGTAGTTGGTGGGATTACACACACACACACACACACACACACACACACACACACACACGTGCAAGCACACACAGAGACAGAGAGAGCAGAGTGAATTGAATAGGATGGAATCATATCTTAAAAAAATAAAGTTAATCAGTGAGAGAGAAATGTATTGGGAGGAGAGAGGGAGAAATGGAATGGGGCAAATTATCCCTCATAGAAGAGGCAGTCGGGAGACTTTTTAGTGGAGGGAAAAACAGGGGAGCTGAGAGAAAAACAAGAGGTTTACCCTCATGACATCCGACTAAGGGAAGGAATAAAATGCACACTCATTTTGTTATGAAAACCTATCTTACAATACAGGAAAGAGGGGAAGAAGGGGATAAGCAGGGTGGGGGATGGTGGAAGTGGGGGCAATTGGAGGGGGGTAGCAATTTGAAATCAACACTCTTGGGGATGGACAAGATCAAAAGAGAGAATAAAAGCAATGGGGGACAGGATAGGAGGGAGGGAAATATAGTTAGTCTTACATAACATGACTATTATGGAAGTCATTTGCAAAACTACACAGATATGGCCTGTATTGAATTGCTTGCCTTCCCAAAGGGAATGGGTGGGGAGGGAGGGATGGGGAGAAATTGGAACTTGAAGTTTTAGGAACAACTGTTGAGTATTGTTCTTGCTACTAGGAAATAAAAAAATATTTTTAATGGGGAATGGAAAGTTATCTGGCCCTACAGGGCAAAGCGGAAGATGGAGGCAAGGGAAGGGAGGGATGATAGAAGAGAGGGCAGATTAGTGATAAGGGAAATTAGAATGCTCAGTGTATTGGGGAGGGGGAAGAGGACAAATGGGGAGAAAATTTACAACCCAAAATTTTGTGAAAATGAATGAAAAAAGTTAAATAAATAAATTTATTAAAACAATTTCTGTGAATAATTGATTAACACCAGAATAATAGAAGAAAATAATTCTGACATTTATTAATTCTGGTCCAAGAGATTAGAATCCAACTGGATCCCTTGGAATATTTATTATGTGATCATTGCTCTGAACAGATAAAATAAGGTTGTTTCTGCTTTATTTTAAAGGAATAAGCCCTTTTCTTCAATTGTCTCTCATATTTTTAAAATCTTACTAGTTAAGTAACTTTAGTGATATGTATGCAATACATTTTAATAGTACCATCATTTTAGTGAGATACCATTTTTGTTGTCCTAATTTTATAATATCAACTTTAGTTATCACGCCACTGAGTCTCATGTGTTTTTCCTTCTTTGTTTATGAAGCTCATTATGATTCACGTTATGATGATTTTGCTTTCCTTTTGTTAACCACATAAAAAGTAAAAGTTATCTGTCTTTGATATAGTTAAATTGTAGATGGAGGACAGTCGTTCTTGTAAAAGTAAACACGGGTGTTTCCTTTCAATAGAATTCTGAGCACTGACCGTATGACTGTTGGTGAAACAGAATACTTACATCGTGGTTCAATAATGATGCTGTGCATATTGCTGTAGAGCTTCTGGTCATCTTCTTCAACACAAGGTAAAATCTCCAATATGAAGTTTGCTGAGAAAATTATCAATCACAAATTATTTCTACCTGTCAGCTATCTTTACCAATAAAATAATAAAGATGGAGCAAAGTTGAAGAACATTAAGATCGTTTTTCAACTGTAAATCCAAGAACCTATACCTCAGGCACTATACTAGTTAGTTGGAATATATGTACAACGAATGAAAAAAATTTCTATTTCAAAGCAGCTTATATTTAAAGTGGGAGACACACACATCTATGTATGTATATGCATGCATTTGACAGTGCATATTATATGTATTTACAAATATAAACATATAAATATAAAATAGATAAAATGAAGTTTGTGTAGGTGGACAGAGTTCAGGAAAAAATATGCAGAAATGTAGAAGTTGGTGCTGGATTTGTCTTAAAGGAAAAGAAGTTTTTTCTTTATGAGACAAAGGCAATAAGGAAGTGAATTCTAGGGGTGATAACCTCTTGCATGTGATTTACTACCCACAGAACTATTTAGGATTTGTAGTTTTCATATAGACATGGAGACATAAATTGTAAAGGCACGAGGACAGAGAGAAAGCTAATTGGGTAGATCACAGAAGTCAGAAAGGAGGTAGCAATATCCAACAGCACTAGTAAGATAGGTTGGGATCAGGCTGTGAATGGTTTTAAGAATAAACAGAGTAGTTTATATTTTGTATGTAAGGACAAACATGTTATTGGATTTAATAATTGAGATAATGAAATAGATCTACCCTAATAGTTTTTCATTAAAATAGTATTCAATAAGTTAGACTGCTAAAAAGAAACAGTCAATTCTTATTTTTGAATTGAATTGAACTGAAGCAAAATTTCATGGCAGTGTAAGTAGTTGATCTTAAAATATAATAAAGTGTGAAATGAGGTGGCATAAACATAAAAGTTGGAATAACCCTTCTGCAAATAAGAATTAGTTAATGAGATTTATTTATTATTCTTTTTAATATTATGATCCCATAAGTGCAGTTTTTCAGTGTACGATTTTATGCCTGCCTGTGCTTATTTCTTCCCCCTACTGTCACTAAATTTTGAATAAATACAAAATACAGAAATAGTTTAGGATTTGATCTCCTTCTATGCAGTGTTTAACTGTAAAGTTAGAGAATTTGTGAAGCTATTTAAGTGAAATGCTGAAACTTTCTTTAGTTTTAAACACTTGTTCCTTAGAGTTCAATTTATTCTAAGAATGGACATATTTATTAACAAATTCAGAAGTCAATCATTTTGAGTCCTATTTTCTGTACTTCTTGCTTTAAAATAAATCCTTACTTAGTGCAGTGCCGTTTTTCAATGTCCAGAGTAGAAAACCAAGGGCAACTCATCACTGCTCGGTGCTTTGTGGAATGTAGAAAAATAAATTGGATAGTAAAATAAAATTTTAAAGGAAAAAATAACTTTTAATAGCATGTTGATTTGTTTTATCCTCTGAAAGAGGACTGGAAATAAAACAGATTCATGGTACTGTAGGGAAAGGATTAAATCTCGAATTAAAATATCTGAGTTTGAGTTCAAAGTCTGTCACTTACTAGCAAAGATACTGTTGAATATTAATATCTCTCTGAAAGAAAATTCACTAATCCATAAAAGAAATGATTTTCATTAAACTTGTTATTGCCAGAAAGATATCTTATACAATTTAAACTAATGCATATACACGTGTGTGAATATGTGTGTATGCATATATTTTATTACTATTGTAATTGAAGCAAATCAACACAAGATGCAGTATAATAAATCATTAGGTGAAAACAAATGTAAAATAGAAGTTAAAATTCAGTGCTGCTCCTCCTATTTTCTTTTTAACTTTGCTCAAATCACAACAATTTCTGACACTGATTCTGTAAAATAGAGGCTATAAACCTTATATTGAATATAGTAACAACTAATGTTGTTAGGAAAGCATATTATAACCTTTAAAGTGCAACAGGTGTCATTTGACCTGGAGTAAGGAATATCTGAGTTCAAAATTGGCCTCCAAAACTTACTAGTTATATGATCCTGGACAAGTCACACAACCTCTGTTTTCCTCAATTTCCTCATTTGTAAAGGGGAATAATAATATCACTACCACAAAGGGTTGCTAAAATATTTTAAAAACTACTCTGAAAACCTTATAAAAGTTATATAAATGTGAGACATCATCATTTTTGAATAAACTAATATCAAATATGACCAAATAAACCATAGTTAAACATACACTGTCCTAGAAATCCGAATTCTACTACTGTCCATAAAATTAATGCCATGATATTGGATGAGCCAAAGTCTCTCTGTATCTTAGGTGTTTGGTCATATCTATTTCTTACACATCTGAATGAATATTATTTTCTTACCACAGAAATTCTTTTTCTAGTCAAAAGAAAAATGTTTAAAGGTCTCCTAAACTTTCTAATTACAAAATAATCCCTGTCCAAATGAGGGATTTTATGGTAAATCACGGTCAACACTAGAATGGAAACCAATTCAAATGAGATTTACTGAGAGATATTATCTACATTCCATGAAAACATCAGAAAATACCAAACATACCATAATGTGGTTCATGTATTGCAGATTTATCTGAGGGTGGGTTGTTGTGACCAGAAATGACTGTGCCACTTTCCTTATTTTATCCAAGAAAGATTCAAATATTTGCAATGAGCAATTGATATTTCATAATTAATTATATTCTCAGAGCTTCAAGGGCAGTGATAAATAGGAAAATTAAATGTTCACTGTGATTCTTCTCGCGTATATGTACTTTAGGATCCATGTCCCTTACAAGTGTTTGAAGAAGTGAAGGAAAAGAGAAATATTGGGAGGAGTCAGAGAATGAAAGACTGATGTAGTACATGGTTTATTGATTAGTTCTCTTCTCTTTAATACAAGTACCTGATGTTTTGACCTAAATAAATTCAAATTTTTCTAGACCCAAGAGGTTCATCCTTCAAGAACAAAGACTAAATGTATTTGTCAATAGGATTTTTATTTTATCTCAACTCTCACATAACTCTCCTTTCCTTTCTCATTTTTTTTTCTCTGTCTAACTTGATTTTCAAAATCATTTTAGAGTTCTTCCACAGCCTGAATCAATTCATTTTTTTCCGTAGAGGCTTTGGTTGTAGGACCTTTTACTTTGTTCTACTCTTTGGAGAGTGTTTTTTGATCTTTCTTGTCACCATAATGACAATAGTCAGAAATGTTTCCCCATCGTTTGCTCATTTTCCTAGTTTATTAGTTGTCTTTTAAGTCTTTGCTAAAGTAGAACTCCTATTCCTGGGTAGAGGATGTACTGAGCCAAGTTTCAGGGGATTTGTACAACTATTTTCAGAGATACTTCTAGGAACCCATATGTTTTCAGTCCATCCAAGGTAGTATGATGTAAGGAGAGGTGTTTATTACTCTCCTGCCCTATGCTCTGATCTGTGAGACCACAAGCAATCTTTTCTGCTTTCAAGCTGTGAGGATGGTCCCTCCTCTGCTGTGGCTACAAGCACAAGGTAGAGCTCCTCCACACCTTAGGACTGCCACTCGGGAGCCAGACCTGAGTATGGGCAAAACAAGAGAGTCTTGTCTCAGTGCCAACAAAATGACAACAGCAAAAACAACAAAAACAAGAAAATGAAACCAAAAACCTTGTAATCTCTTTCTGATCCGCTGTTCAATCCTCCTACAGCAGATAACTGAGAGAACTGAAGCCTCTGCTGCTCAAAAATTTCTTTAGATTCATTTTTAAAGGTATCTGCGTGGGTTTGAGGGAGTATGCAGGTGAGTCCCTGCATTTACTACACCATCTTTTATCTCAGCTCTCTTCAAAAATTTTTCAAACTTTACATGCTATAGATTAAGTAAATGGATCAACATCTATTTTGAACTTTTTATTTATATGGCATTCCTAGTATTTTGAGATTGCACAACAAGTAATTGCAAGTGTATACATGCATAAATTCCATAATAAAAAATGCCAGTTGAATTTCATATTAACAAAGAAGACAAAGCTACAAAATTCAGAATGTCCAAAATGGCTACATATACATAATAAGAAAAGGTATGGCAGTCATAAATAGTCATTGTGAAGCTAATGCTACATGTAGTTATTAGTCTGACCCTATAATTGTCCCTTCTTTGCCATTCCACCAACACAATAGAGGGAGAATATATCTCATTTTCAAAATAGATCTAATGATAAATAAATATCTGAGAAACAAATGTTTAAGTATTTTTTTTTCTTTCCAGAAGGCTAGGTGGGGTAGAAATGAAATTTACCCAGTG
The DNA here is from genome assembly GCA_023548195.1 of Bettongia penicillata ogilbyi. Lineage (NCBI taxonomy): Eukaryota > Metazoa > Chordata > Mammalia > Diprotodontia > Potoroidae > Bettongia > Bettongia penicillata. The sequence goes on from JAJHZJ010000912.1 coordinate 37,014, forward strand.
TGACACCACACACCTCAGAAAGGAAGCAATAATCAATAAAATATACTTCATTTGAAGGGAAGATGTATTTCATTCCTCAATTTTTAAGTACATGCAAAGACAAAAAAGGGCTCCAATCATTCTATTCAGAATAAGTAGCTCTATTGGTACATTCAAGTGACTCAGGGAACAAATCTATCAGAAGATTCACTATATTCTCATACTGTCAGGGAAAGTCAAGGCCTCTGCCTCCAGTAACTCCAAAATGAATATGAAATGGAATCACACCATAGAAGAGCTTGAAAAGTGTGTCAGCAGCCTACTAAAGGAGAAGCAAAATATTCTGAGGAAAATAACACCTTTAAAAAGAGGGTAACTCAGGGGTGGAGTCAAGATGGCGGAGTGGAGGGGTGCATGTGTGTGAGTTCCAAGCCCACAGCCCATGGATTTAGTGTCGGAGGAGCTCCCCAGGGGTTCTGGATCACTGGGGCGGGGCAGAAGTGTGGTGGAGGAGATTTCCGATCTGGAGAGTCCTAGAGAGCTGTCCCTGGGGTCTGTTGCTCCCCGGGGGGCAGACCCCACCCAAGCGCTGCCCAGGCCAAAGCCCCAGGGGGGTCTGATCCCAGCGGGCTTCGGAGACGGAACCTCGGGCGGCCTGGGGGGTCCCTCCGCCCACAGACGCTGCAGGTCAGTGGGAGACACGCCTGGGCTGACCGAGATAGGGGCGGGGTGTCTACCTGGCTCGGGCCCCCTTGGGGGGCAAGCAGCAGAGGCAGAGGCGGGGGTGGAGGCGGAGGTGGCGGTGGTGTGGCTGTGGCCCGGGACTCCTGGAGCAGCAGGCAGGATCTTCATTACTGAAAGTCTCTGCATAAACCACCTGAAGGAGCTGAGCCTGGAAGACGGCCCTGCCCCACCCGCTCCATATCTGAAGGCCTCTGTATGAAGCCCCTGTGGGAACTGAGCCTGGGAGGTGGCCCTGCCCCAACCCCAGCACCAGAACTAAAGCTCACATTGAAAAGCAGCCACACCTACCGTGAAAAGCCCATTTGAATTTCAGACCCCAAGCACTAGCTAGGCGGATCTAGGGGGCGGTGGACAGGAATTTCAGAAGTCAAGTAATTGGCTGGGAAAATGCCTAGAAAAGGGAAGAAAAATAACACTACAGAGAGTTTTTTCAAACAGATGCAAATGATCCCGACTTTCGGATCTGACGACAACGAGGATATATTCTTGCCATCAGGGAAAGATGTGGAGGGCGGGGCCTCGTTACCCCAGACATCCCAGGGGGATGTCGGATGGGCTCTGGCCTTGGAAGAGCTCAAAAAGGATTTTGAAAAGCAAGTTAGACAGGTGGAGGAAAAACTGAGAAGAGAAATGAGAGAGATGCAAGAAAAGTATGAAAAACGGGTCAATACCTTGGTAAAGGAGACTCAAAAATGCTGAAGAAAATAACACCTTGAAAAATAGGCTGACTCAATTGGCAAAAAACATTCAAAAAGGCAATGAGGAGAAGAATGCTTTCAAAAGCAGCCTTAGCCAAATGGAAAAAAGAGGTTCAAAAGCTCATTGAAGATAATAGTTCTCTCAAAATTAGAATGGAACAGATGGAGTCTAATTACTTTCTGAGAAACCAGGAAATCACCAAACAAAACCAAAAGGATGAAAAAATGGAAGAGAATGTGAAATATCTCATGGGAAAAACAATTGACCTGGAAAATAGATCCAGGAGAGACAATCTAAAAATTATGGGACTACCTGAAAGTCATGATCAAAAAAAGAGCCTAGACATCATCTTCCATGAAATTATCAAGGAAAACTGCCCTGACATTCTACAACCAGAGGGCAAAATAAGTATTGAAAGAATCCATTGATCACCACCTCAAAGAGATCCAAAAAGAGAAACTCCTTGGAACATTGTGGCCAAATTCCAGAACTCCCAGCTCAAGGAGAAAATCTTACAAGCAGCTAGAAAGAAACAATTCCAGTATTGTGGAAATACAATCAGGATAACTCAAGATCTAGCAGCTTCTACATTAAGGGATCGAAAGGCATGGAATAGGATATTCCAGAAGGCAAAGGAACTAGGACTCAAACCAAGAATCACCTACCAGCAAAACTGAGTATATTACTTCAGGGGAAAATATGGTCTTTCAATGAAACAGAGGACTTTCAAGCATTCTTGAGGAAAAGACCAGAGCTGAAAAGAAAATTTGATTTGAAACACAAGAATGAGAAGAAGCATGAAAAAGAAAACAGCAAAGAGAAGTCTTAAGGGACTTACCATAAGTGAACTGTTTACATTCCTACATGGAAAGACCATATTTGTAACTCTTAAAACTTTTCAGTATCTGGGTAGTTGGTGGGACCACACACACAAATGTACATGCATGCATGCACACACACATACACACATGCCCACACATACAGAGACAGGGAGCACAGAGTGAATTGAATAGGATGGGACCATATCTTAAAAGAAATTAAGGTAAATGGTGAGAGAGAAATGTATTGGGAGGAAAGAGGGTGAAATGGAATGGGGTAATTATATGTCATTTAAGAGGCAAGTAGGAGACATTTTAGTGGAGGGAAAAAGGAGAGCTGAGAAAAAAAAAAGCCAGAAGTTTACCCTCATCACATTTGACTAAAGGAAGGAATAAAATACACACTCATTTTGGTATGAAAATCTATCTTACAGTATAGGAAAGTGGGGGAGAAGGAGATAAGCAAGGCGGGAGATGATGGAAGGGAGGGCAAAGGGAGGAGGAAGCAATTTGAAGTCAGCACTCGGGGAGGGACAGGATCAAAAGACAGAAGAGAAACAATGAGGGGCAGCATAAGATGGAGGGTAATTCATTTAGTCTTACACAACACGACTATCATGGAAGTCATTTGCAAAACTACACAGATATGGCCTATATTGAATTGCCTGCCTTCCCAAAGAGAATGGGTGAGGAGGGAGGGATGGGGAGAATTTGGAACTCAAACTTTTAGGAACAACTGTTTAGTATTGTTGTTGCTACTAGGAAAGAAGTACGTACAGTTAATGAGGAATAGAAAGTCATCTGACCCTACAGGAGAAAAGAGAAGATGGGGACAAGAGAAGGGAGGGATGACAGAAGAGAGCGCAGATTAGTGATAGGAAAAATTACTTTGTTTGGTGTATTGGGGTGGGGGGAGGGAATAAAAGGGGAGAAAATTTGGAACTCAAAATTTTGTGAAAACGAATGTAAAAAGTTAAATAAATAAATAAATATTGGAACAGAAAAAGAAGTAAAAAATAAAAAGAGGGTAACTCAATTGGAAAAAGAGGTCCCAAAAGCCAATGAGGAGAAGGAGGCTTTAGGAAGCAGAATTAGTCAAATGGAAAAGAAAGTTCAAAAGCTCATTGAACAAAGTAGTTCTTTAGAAGATAGAATCTAGTTCATGGCAGCTAATGAGTATGAGATAAACCAAGAAGGTAGAAAACAAAACCAAAAGTTTGAAAAAATAGAAGAAAATATGAAATATCTCATTGAAAAAACAACTGACACAGAAAATATATTCAGGAGAGAAATAATTAAAAATTATGGGATTACCTGAAAGCTATGAGGAAAAAATGAGCCTAGACATTACCCTCCATGAAATTATCAAGAACAACCCTGCTATTCTAGAGCCACAAGGCAAAATGAATATTCAAATAATCTACCAATCACCTCCTGAAAGAAATTCGAAAAGTGAATTTCCTTGGAATATTGTGTCCAAATTTGAAAGTTACCAGGTAAAGGAAAAAATACTGCAGGCAGCTAGAGAGAAACAATTCGAGTACTATGGAAATGCAATCAGGATAACAGAGGATCTGGCAGCTTCTACACTAAGGAATAGAAGGACTTGGAAAAGGATATTCTAGAAGTCAAAGCAACTGGGATTAAAACCAAAAATCATCTACCCAGAAAATCTGAGTTCAATACTTCAAGGGAATGAGTGATCATTCAATAATATAGAGGACATTCAAGAATTTATGATAAAAACACCAGAACTGAATAGAAAATTTGACTTTCAAACATGAGAATCAAGAGAAGCATGAAAAGAAAAACAGGAAAGAGAAATCATAAAGGACTTTCCAAAGCTGAACTGTTTACATTCTTACATTGAAAGACAATATTTGTAACTCTTGAGACTTTCTTCCGTATTTGGGTAGTGGAAGAGATCACACACACACACACACACACACACACACACATGCACGCATGCACACACATATAGACAGAGAGTACAGGTTGAGTCGAATCAGAAGAGATGATATCCATAAAAAAATGAAATAAAAATTAAAGGGTGAGGGAGGAAAATACTGAGAGGAGAAAGAGAGAAATGCAATGGGGCAAGTTACAATTCATAAAAGAGATAAGGAAAATATTATTCAGTGGAGGAGAAAAGGGAGAAAAGGAGAGGATAAAAGTGAAGCTTACCCTCTTCACATGTGGCTTAAGGAGGGGATAACATGCTCACTAAATTTGATATGAAAATCTATCTTACACTACAGGAACGTAAGGGAGGAGGGGACAAGTGGGATGAGAGGAATGATAGAAGGGAGGGCAAATGGGAGAAGGGAGTAACTAGAAGTAAAGACTTTTGGGAAGGGACAAGGTCAAATGAGAGAACATAAAAGGGGAGGACATGATAGGATAGAGGACAATGTAGTTATTATTATGCAACATGATTATTATGGAAGTCTTTTGCAAAGTGACACATATGTATTCTGTATTGAATTGCTTGCCTTCACAGTGGGGAAAACTAGGGAGGAAGGGAGAGAGAGAAGCTCTAATTCAAAGTATTAGAAACGAATGTTGAGGATTATTTTTGCATATAACTGGGAAATAAGAAACTCAGGTAACGGGATATAGAAATTTGTCTTGCCCTACAAGTAAAGAAATAAAAGGGGAATAAGGGAAAGATGGGGTGTGATAGAAGAAAGGTACATTGAGGGAAGAGGTAATCAGAATGCAAAGTATTATGGGGTGAGGGCAGAAGAGAGATGGGGAGAAAAATGGCAACTCAAACTTTTGGGGAATTAAATGTCAAAATCTAAAAATAAATTTAAAAAAGATTCACTACATTATGATTGTCTAACGAAAGAATATACTTTATGAAACTGGAATGGAGAATGAATTCCATCCTCTAATTTCATAAAAAAAAAAAGAATGTGCTGCATAGAAGTCATGTGAAGTTCTCATTCTGACTTGTCTACCTTTAGTTTTGTGATCATAGGAAAGTGAATCTTCTTATGTAAACCACTCGTTTTTCTTTTTGGTCAATTTAATACGAAAATACCTGATCATTGTTCTCCCCAGAATTATTTAGGAATTAAAAGAGAGAAAGTAAAGTAACTGTAAAAACATTTTGTATTTATAAAATATTAACATTAATATTAAAATATTAACATGAATATAAACTGTTTCTTTTTTCTGATTCATCTCAGTAGAATGGTAGGATGAAGGTCATTGGATACTCATTTCCATCAGCTTCCAGATTAAGTTTCTGTTGGTCATTGTCTCCTTATATATTGTTATATCAACAAAAAAAAAAGAAAGAAAGAAAGAAAGAAAGAAAGAAGAATCTTACGTCGTTATCACAATGTGTATTGTATTTACTCTCCTTGCTTCTTAATATGTAAAATACTTGAGTATACATGAAGATGTTCCCTATACACCAAATAGAAGGCATTCAGTTTATCTCTTTATGAGATAGATGAGCCTATTTTCCCTTGGAAATTTAGCCTGGAAAACTTAAGCTATTCCTTGATATTTTAATACGCTCAGAAAATGACTGCGGCAATCAAGATCCCTGAACAAATATACATATTATAGCTTTGCTACAACTGTAGAAAGAACAAAAGTCAATATCTAACACATGGAAGATTCCATAAAAATCTCTGAATTTTAGGAGATGCTCTTGTCTCTGTTCTCACACACTTTCTAAAACCCACATAAACATTTTGCCACATGACCTTTATGTTAGTCCTATCTTGGAACTCGTCCTTTATAAAGAAAGATTTTATTTATATGTTTTCCCACACCACCTACATTTCTCTCTTTATCATTCCCTTTCACTCTTTCTAGAAAGCCAACTCTTATAATAAAGAATTTTTAAAGGAAAGGTAAAGAAAGATGAGGAAAATATTCAGCGACACCATTCATTAAAAAGAAAAACAATATGACAACATATTCAATGCTTGTAAACTCATTAAAACCCCACTGCAAAAGAGGGAGAAGACAAGCAGGGGAATCAGTTTTAACATAGTTGTAGGAAACATATCAGAAGCTTCCTGTATGAGAAAGAAGCTTGTCCATTTTATCAAGCTCTTGGTTTTGTGACTCATTTAGTATTTCCCTTTAATTTTCTTCATATCCTGTGATTCATCACTATGTCTAAAATACCTAAAGACATTTTTTCTTCCTATTGCCTTTTCTTGCTATTCAGTGTTTAAGTCTTTCTGGTTCTATTCTTCTTCAAACTGACTATTGACTCAAACTTTGGCCTTATTTATGCCTGTTTTGAAACTGCTATTCACTGATATGAATGCCAACCATGCTCTAGTAAACCCTAAAAATTGAAATACTCTTGCTATCCTGGAACTGTTTGCTTAGACTATTCTCAGGACTGTTATAAACACAACAATGATAAAATTTTTGTTTAGACTTCTCTTGTGAAAGGTTACCATTTTAAGTTAAATGCCACTATCTCCATCAGGAGAATTAGTAGTTATAACATTTGCCCGAATGTTAGTTGCTACTGCAGCATTCACCAAATCTAAAGACATACTTCTGCAGATTCAAGCACTTTGCCTTCTACTTAGAATCCTAATGACTGCAATGAAGGAAGACACTTTTTATTCAAAACAATAAACATGACAGAAGTGAAAACTGTTCTCTTAAACAATAAAATTGCTCACTAATTTTTCCTGTTGCAGAGAAATCATTTTAGTTGTGGAATCAAAGAATGTTATGGTCTAAAGTGACAATAGAAATCATCTATTTCAACTCAGAAAATGAAGGTCACAGAAACCGTTGTCTTTAATAACAAAGTGATAGTGATACTGTTGGTACTAGAAATCTAAACTTCTGTTTCCCAGTCAAGTAGTCTTTTAACTAAGTCACATTGCCAGATAATACACATAAGATGGAACATTGTTGTGACTGTCAGGGCATTTTAAGTCCCAAAAGAGACTGTGATTTCATTGGTATGAGTATCCACTCTGACATTGTAAACTACTACCTTTCCATGACTCTGTAAATAACCTTTATAATTTGCTGCTATTCAAAACTTATTACATGGTGGCCCATTCTATGTCAGTGACCCAATCTGAACTTAAGGGGATTAGTCCTCAGTAAACATTCAGAAAGCCTTTGGCTGGAGTTGTATTTAGAGCATTTTCATCTTGCTAAGAACTGAAAGAAATGGCTCTCCATTGCTATGTCAGTGAAGAACATAGGCCATTCACATTCCACAATAAAGTACTGCTACTTAAACAATCCAGTTAGAAAACAAAAAAAAAAAAAAAAAAGGCTTGAGTTGCTGTATTGATAATGCATTTTTGATTGCGGACAATTCAATTTGACTTCTTAATGGGAAGATCTTTCCCATCCCTTAAGAGGCCTAAGTGACCTGCCCTGGTCACATGGAAGCTAGAGTCACATGAGGCTGTGGTGGGAAGAACTCGCTCAAGGGGTGGAACAGGAAAGTTGGAACATGAAGATTCAGAATTGAGAGGAAATTAACGAGTGAAGAGTCAGAACTGAAGGTTGCAGGTGATTTCACAGCTGGCAATGCATGTGAGAAGGTCACTTTGTTTAGGGAAAGCCTGCTTGTGACTTGTTTAAGGGAAGCTTGTTTGCGAATTTCTTTTGGAAGTTGGCTTCTAAGAAGCCTAGCAGAGGGAAGGAATGGGGCTGGTGTTTTCCTTTGAATTGTTATTATGTGTAGATTTCTGTTCCTATGAAGAATTTAGCTTTCTGGTGTATGAGTCTGTCTTCAAAGTGGAGTGTCTGTGTATTTAACAATTCAAGGGGTGGAGTCAAGATGGAAGTGTAGAAAGACACCCGTACATAGGGTCTCTTCACACCATCCATAAAATGCCTATAGACAGGGATTCTCAACAAATTTGGGAGCAGCAGAAGTGGAGAACCGCAGAGTATAGGACATTTGCAGCCCACGGTGGCCTGAAAGGCCATGGGAAAACATCAGTTGGACCAGATGCAGAGTTGAGCGTGGAGCCAAGCTCAGAGCCCAGCCCAGCCTTGGCTGCATGCCGTGGCGAGACTCTGGGAGGAAAACACCTTGTGGGCAGAATCTCCAGTCTCGGTATCACCAGTCACAGTAGCAGCAGCACGTCTTCAAATCCCTCAACCCACAGGTGCCAAAAATCAGTGACGGGTTATTTTTCAGCTGGCCAGGAAGGGAGAAAGGCCTTCCTATAGCTCTGGCTTTGGGCAGCAGCCACAGAGGGCCACAACAGACTGGCGGCAGGAGTTCTTGTGGCAGGGAGTACTCACGGCAGCTCCTACAGCAGCCTGAGACAATTTCTGGATAGTAAAAACTCCTGGGGGCACTGAGGGGAGCTGCTTTTTTTTCTCACACTGAATGGTGGCCCTGTCTCCAGAGCTTGACTGAATCCTACCGCCCAGTGATAGCTTGGTGGGACTGGAGGTCAGGTGCCTGTGGAGAGGAAATTCTGCTAAGATTTTGAGCACAAAAATTATTTCCTGTGCCCAGACCAGTACATTCTTGATTGTGCCAACATGGAGGAACTAATGTCTTATAGGTCCCCAGAGCATACCCTACTCTTGACATAAAAGTCAAGGCTTCTGTATCCCAAGCATTCAAAATAAATATTCAACGGGCTTAGACTACAGAAGAGCTCAAAAAGCATTTTGAAAATCAAGTTAGACAGGTGGAGGAAAAACTGGGAAGAGAAATGAGAGAGACGCAAGAAAAGCATGAAAAACAGGTCAACACCTTCCTAAAGGAGACCCCAAAAATGCTGAAGAAAATAACACCTTGAAAAATAGGCTCACTCAATTGGCAAAAGAGGTTCAAAAAGTTAATGAGGAAAACAATGCTTCAAAAAGCAGAATTATCCAAATGGAAAAGGAAGTCCAAAAGCTCACTGAAGAAAATAGTTTCTTTCAAAATTAGAATGGATCAGATGGAGGCCAATGGCTTTATGAGAAACCAAGAAATCACAAAACAAAACCAAAGAATGAAAAAAAATGGAACATAATGTGAAATATCTCACTGAAAAACAATTGAACTGGAAAATAGATCCAGGAGAGACAATTTAAAAATTATAGAACTACCTGAAAGCCATGATGCAAAAAAGAGCCTAGACATCATTTTTCATGAAATTATCAAGGAAAACTGCCTTGATCTTCTACAACCAGAGGGCAAAATAAATATTGAAAGAATACACTGATCATCTCCTGAAAGAGATCCAAAGAGAGAAACTCCAAGGAACACTGTGGTCAAATTCCAGAGTTCCTAGGTCAAGGAGAAGATATTGCAAGAAGTTAGAAAGAAACAATTAAAGTGTTGTGGAAATACAATCAGGAAAACACAAGATCTAGCAGCTTCTACAGAAAGAGATCAAGGGCATGGAATATGATATTCCAGAAATCAAAGGAACTAGGACTAAAACCAAGAATCACTTACCCAGAAAAACTGAGTATAATTGCAGGGGAAAAAAATGGTGTTTCAATGAAATAGAGGACGTTCAAGCATTCTTGATGAAAAGGCCAGAGCTGAAAAGAAAATTTGACCTTCAAACACAAGAATCAAGAGAAGCATGAAAGGGTAAACAGCAAAGAGAAATCATAAAGGACTTACTAAAGTCGAACTATTTACATTGCTACAAAGAAAGACAATATTTTTAACTCTTAAAACTTTTTTCAGTATCTGGGTAGTTGGTGGGATTACACACACACACAGGGAGAGATGGAGAGAGAGAGAGAGAAAGGAGAGAGAGAGAGAGAGAGAGAGAGAGAGGAGAGAGAGGAGAGGGAGAGGAGAGAGAGAGAGAGAGAGAGAGAGAGAGAGAAAGCACAGGGTGAATTGAATAGGATGGGATCATATCTTAGAAAATGAAATTAAGGGGTTAGAGAGAAATATATTGGGAGGAGAAAGGGGAGAAACGGAATGGGGCAGGTTATCTCTCATAAAAGGGGCAAATAAAAGACTTTTCAGGGGAGAGAAAAAGAGGGGAGGTGAGAGAAAAAACATGAAGCTTACTCTCACCATATTCGACTAAAGGAAGAAATAAAATGCACACTCATTTTGTTATGAAAACCTACCTTACATTACAGGAAAGTGGGGGAGAAGGGGATAAGCAGGGTAGGGGGATGATGGAAGGGAGGACAGGAGGAGGAGGGAGCACTTTGAAGTCAACACTCTAGAGGAGGGGAAGGATCAAAAGAGAGAACAGAAGCAATGGGGCGCAAGGATAGGATGAGGGAATTATAGTTAATCTTACACAACATGACTACTATGGAAGTCGTTTGCAAAACTACACAGATATGGCCTATATTGAATTGCCTGCCTTCCCAAAAAGAATGGGTGGGGACAAAGGGATAGGGAGAAGTAAGAACTCAAAGTTTTAGGAGAAACTGTTGAGTATTGTTCTTGGTACTAGGAAATAGAAATACAGATAATGGGGAATAAAATGTTTTGTTGCCCCGCAGGACAAAAGAGAAGATGGGTATAAGGGAAGGGAGGGATATTAGAAGAGAGGGCAGATTGGTGATAGGGGCAGTTAGAATGCTCAGCATTTTGGGGTGTGGGGAGGGAGAAATGGGAAGAAAATTTGGAACCCAAAATTTAGTGAAAATGAATTTTGAAAAGTTAAATAAATAAATTTTATTAAAAAAATTAAAATAAAAACAATTCAGAACTGGACTAGGATATAAGTGGCCACTGTGGTTGCTGTGAATATCGCATTACTGCAGTAGTTACCCTCTTTATTTCTTCAATTTTTCACAGAAGTTTGCATTTGAATGAAATCCTAACAGAATTACTTAATAATAACTAGAATTAACACAGTGCTTCATGGTTAACAAAATGATTCACATAAATTGTTCTCATTTGGTCCTCAGAACCAGTCCATAATGTAGGTGTTATCCTCCTGTCCATTTTGCATATAACAAATCAAATGCTGAGAGAGATTAAGTGAGTGGCCTTCAATCACATATTTACTCAGTTTCTAAGGTAGAATTTGAATTCAGGACTTCCTGACTTCAAATCAGACATTCTATCCATTATGCCTCTTGATACAAAAGGTTGTACATGTCATGTCAACACAGTTGTACAGAAAGAGTTTTATTAAATTAAATCGAACCTAATGTTAAAAATAATAAAATAACTTTCCCCCTCTTCCTTATTTTTACAGGCTTACATCATGTGAAACAATAGATTTGACTGCATTTTTTTTTTACTTTTAAACAATTGCTATAGATATGTAAAAAGATAGAATATTATTTATTGTTGCTATTTATCTCTTTCTGTGGATCCTAAAAAAGTGGTCAGGCGTTTCCAGTTAATATAACAATGACAAACTCTATACAGGAATACAGATATCCCACATATGGCCAAACAAGTATCTGATTCAGGCCTCAAATAGAGCATTGTAAAAGAAAATGAAAGAGAATTATAGCTCCTTTACCCATTTAGAACTGCAAGAATTAACAATAAATAAATAATATAAACAAATAAATAGACAAATAGATAAATGAATGAGTGAATAAATGAATGAATGAATGAATAAATGAATGAATGAACAGGTAAATAATTAAATAATCAGCCAACAAAAAAAAAAACAACCCAAGAGTTTGGTAGAGTCCAGAAAAGAATGCATACCAGGGAAGCTAATAAATTCTTCAATAAATGGGTCAGAAATATGTGACAGATGTGAAAGGTCCAATCTGGAATCCACATCCAACTCACGTAAAGGGTCTTGAATCCAGATTGTATTCTGAACAGGAGCACATTAGGGGAGTCACTAGCCCAAATTGTCTGTTAATCTAGAGCCAAATCTCTCCCTTGGCTGGTGAGAATAGAATAGAGAGAAAGAGCTTACATTTATTTATAAGTCAATCACGCAGGGAAACAATATTTTTTCTAAGAGCAACTTGGAAAATTGGGAATTACAATAAGAAAAGGGGGTAGCTACGACACCATAGCAAGCTATAATGTCTGAAACTACATCAATATTCAACATCAGACTGTGACTTCTTGGTACACTACTATAGACAATAGCTCCAACTTGTGATTTGAGATTGTACCTAGGAGAAGGATATAGCGACAGACAATACCAGCACCTGCTTTGTTATACTGAGACAGAAGAAAACAAGAACTGATGCTAGGGAGAAGAGGACATGGTGGATGGGAGTAAAATTCATGTAATAACTAAATATTATATAGAAAAAATATCCATTGAAAATGTGGTAAATTAAAAATGACCTGTCACAACTCCAAAAGATTTTTGTAAGATCATATGCTCCATTTCTCAGCAGAGAGTTAATGCTTTCAGACATGAAATTAAATGTACATTTTCAGACACAGGCAAAGTGCAAATCGTTTTGCTTGATCATAATTATTTGTTGCAAAGGAGGGTAATTATTTTTTTAAACTATGACAAAGCTACTATTTTATTATTGCTATCTAGTTATCTTTTCAGGAGTATTAGTTTCAATAAAATATGTCTTGACCATAAGGACTAGATTTATTGTTGGAAAAGGTAAAGCTAAAGATTTTTGAGTGATATCTACTAAATGAGAACTTTGGAGGAAAAACATAAAATTAAAAACAGAAACTGGGAAACCTTCCCCAAGAAAAGGGGGAAAAATGATGTGAAAACAGGAGGAAATAGAGATCTTTTTAAGGACCATCAACTTCAAGACGTCCAGATGAAATGCCTGACTGACATTCCATATTAGACGTTCCACATTACTAGACAAAAATAAAAAAAAATATCACTGAATGAATAATTATCAGGAAAATAGATGAGAAAATATAGTTATTGACTTTATTTATGAAAGAACTACAACCCCCCCCCCAGCAATTTAGAAGCTAACATGTCATAAGAATGGGGGCCTGCTAGCAAAGACCATCGAGATGAAAATCTCTCGGGGTTGGCCTGAGAGACTAGATCCACTGGTAGCTTTCAAGTTATGTATCCAGAGGCAGAAAAAAAGCCTCCTACAAGAAATATCTGAGGTATAATGAAGTTCATGGCATGAAACCTGGAAATAAATAGGAATAGCAACAACTGTTCTGAGTTTGGCAATTCTCAGATTCTCAAAATTGTACAACCCAGGTTCAGGATCCAGGAAAACGTCCAGAAGTAGGAGAATTCATACAATATTTAATGGATTATAAAAGAAAACAGTTTTGAAAAATATAAAACCTGTAATCGATGTCATGACCTGACAACTTCAAAAGATTAATGTTCAGTTATGTTCTCCATCTCTTAGCAGAGAGTTGTTGGATTTTAGATGCAGAATAAGACTTGCATTTTCAGACAGAGTCAATGTGAACATTCTTTTGTCTGACTGTGCTTATCTATTCTTTTTCCTCCTTGTATTACTGCTATCATTATTATTTTCTTTTGGGATAAAATTTTGGCAGAACAGAGGGGATGATATCATTGACAGACAAAAAGAAAATAAAGTAAAACACCAATGGAACATTAAATAAATATGTAAAAGGGATAAGTTAGTAAGGGAACATAAAGTAGAATAGAATTAAAACTATTCTATTAAGTTAAACATATATTTAAAAACAAACTTGCTTCTCTGTGTGCAACTGCAACTTTTCGTATCATATATTCTTTCATAAAGAATTTCATTTTTGTTATTATTTGTAAATTTCATATGGTTTCGCTGCAAAAAAAGGGCCTGACATTCTATATTTTCTAGATTTAACTCTGCAATCTTGCCTATTGCATTGTGGCTTTATCTTTTTATTCATATAATATTCCCTTTAAGGAAACATCAGGATTTATGAGTTTGAACCTTCCCCACTAAAAATTACTAATGTGTCCCATCTCTTACCATTAATCGGTTGGGCAATAATACATCAGTGATATAATGCCACAGAGACTGGTTAGTCACATAGGAAAAGTGGTTTTAAAATAGTAATTAAAAAGATACTATTGCAAAGGGCATATTGATCTTCATGATGGGGGTTAGCTATATTACATTAATTTTGTTACACAAAATGACAATTTAGAGGTTTATCTGAAGAATCAAGAAAAATATCTTTTAGTGGAGAATATGAACAGTATTCTCCATTGTAGAATCGAATTTTTCTTTCTCTTATGTAAGTGAAAGAAAAAAAGAATAATCACTGGACCATTTCCCTAACTGTGAAATCTGAAACTAATAAGATCTAGGGGATGGTAGTTTTAAGCATATGCCACCAAATAGATGACAGCAGTGTTCTTTCTAAAATATGATAGTGTGATGCTCTGAGACATAATCTTTCAGCAATTTATGTTCGTATGTGTTTTTAGGGATCATGATTGTTCAGTTCTTTGGTAAAATGCCTCTAAGAAATAGTCAAGCGATTCTCTGATTAAAGGCTATGGGAAAAAATATATGTATATGTGGTTCTACTTGCTGGTTATGTTCTGTTTGATCTCTGCTTAAAGCTCTTTTGACCTTTAAAGCTATTTTTTTCCTTATACCTATTTGCTCTGCTTCAGTTACCTTTAGGAAAGCTAAGTATTCTGTTGTAAGATCCATTAAACATTAGAAAAACCTTATCAAGAGTGTCACTTGGAATAGGAAGGCTTGAGTCAGATCACATTTCTCCTTGTGACAGTCTCCAACAGTTAAGTATGACATACATTTGCTCTATCAATCTCCAATTACAGCACATTGCAAATTGCATTCTACAAGCTGAATACACAGAAAGTTTACTTTTTCTTTTCCAATACCTGGTTTAACTTTAAAAAAGTTGATGTCTGCATGTGATCTCAGCCTTGAGTGGTTCATATGGCTAAGGGCATTTTAGGGGAGTTGTAAACTAAATATGGTATTGAGAGTCCCTTGGAGAGTGACTGAAATGACCCTCATTAATATTTTTGGCAGTTGTATCCATGTTCTTCATTGCCATTCACTTTCTACAAAGTCAAGGACTAAAAATTATTGAGTATGTATGTAAGATTCTAAACCCACTCTTCCCATGTGCTCTTATAATATTGGCACAATTTCACTGATTATGCAGCCAAGTCTCAGCCTTTTTTTGGAGAATGAGGAGGTTCATCATAATTTTTTCTTTACTGCTACTAAAGTCTTTTCTATTTGCTTTTAAAATAGAATTTAGATAAATTAGTTCATTTCTTATGTATTTTCTTCAAATCTTGGTATTGGTGAATCCAAAGAAAAACAATGTTAACAGATAGGCACATGAGTATTCCTTATGTGCCATCTTCGAACCAATATAAACAAAAATTATGCTGTGAAAAAAGTGGTTTCCAAACTTTAATAAGATGGCATAATTTATCTTCAATGAAATATTAGATATAAGCATATGTCTGACAGCATCTGATTTTCAATCACTAATAAATGGATTTAAAAGAAGCACTCAAATTTTCTCCTATAAAACAATTTAGAAAAAAAGAAATCCTTCACATTCACTATATTCAAGCATATTTTTCCAAGTAGATATGAACACAGTTGAGCTGCTGTTTAGGAGAAAATGACAGTAAAGTTTTAGTATAATGCAAACTCCTGGTAGTCTTGGTCCTTTTTCACTGGAAAAGCTTGTCAGGGTTTCTGCATCTCTCTTGTAAATGATTTGTAAAGCAAATAGTACAGGGAGAAATAAAATATATTTCACCTGTTTTATTCTTTGTCTGGGCAACATTGATTTTATGTATTCAGATTTTAACCGTAATTGAGTTCATTCTTTAACATATTAGCAAGTTAACTCCATGAAGTCAATTGTTGTACTCTCCTGATTGTTGATTATTCAGTTTTACAAGATTGATAGGATGTTCATGATCAATATCTTTCATTAGTTTTAATCACGTTATTTTTAAAGTTTAATTACATTTTGTGATACTTTTAGTCATTAGGTTATCAATGTTCTTGTTTGTTATTTTGATCACTATTTTTATGAATTTGAAATAGGGAAGCTGTTTGGGAAATAATACTATGAATTTGAATTAGAGAAGTTTCAGGTAGGGAAGTATGTAGACTGAATGCCACCTTCATTACTACTATACCTTCATAAAACACCACACAAATGGCCATTTCACAAACTTTAGATTTTTTTTTTGTTTTAGGATGTTAAAATGTGTTACAGAAGTAGAAGAAAATAATGAATGGAAAAACAAGATGTGTGTGTGTGTGTATGTGGGTGTGTGTGTGTGTGTGTGAGAGAGAGAGAGAGAGAGAGAGAGAGAGAGAGAGAGAGAGAGAGAGAGAGAGAGAGAGAGAGAGAAAGAGATTTGTGTATCTATGTCCCTAGCTGGAAGACCGTGTGGGTTCAAATCAAAAGAATTGTAGAGTTCCCTTTGCCGTAAGCTTTCTGAGACCTTATCCTGATCTACACCATAATAATCTGGAGTTCCCCTATCTGCAACCTATACCCCTACCCCAAACACTGCAAGTGTTACATAACTGTGGTTTATCTGCTGCAAAGCTGTCAGTTGGAACCTATTCCAGCTGCCTAAAATTATCACATCCTTCTGTTGTGGATCCAGGACATCTTTCTTCTATCTGCCTAGCTACAGACTCCATTTCAGTTCCTGTTTGTAAGACTACAGAAATCAAGCTCCTCGATGTCCCTATTCCCAAAGTATTTCTTCAGTAATCTGTTTCTTTGTTCTTTGCTTCATCCTATTCCCTTAGTTTTGCTAGTTTTCCTTAGGCTCTTAATTTAGCTTGCATTTTGTAAACATCATTTCGTAGGTTCACCAAGAGGGAATTAAAAGTGTTTGCAAGATTTCATGTCTCTATCATTGCCAGAAGTCTCCAGAAAATTCATGATCAGAATCTTATCCCAGTAAGAAAAAAAACAAATAAGCCAAGCTAATTAATCAATAAGTAGTTATTATACACTTGACTATGTTCCAGTCAATATGATAAGCACTGGGGATACAAATAAAGGCAAAATCAAGGAACTTATGTCATGTTCCTTGCTCTTTCAATTAATTGAAAATTTTTGCTAAGTATCCTCTTCATTCTCTAAAAACAAAAACTAAAGTAAAAATTTCAAATTTTGAGAAAAGGTTTAAGCATTTTACCAAATAAAATATCATACACGTTGACTCATGGAAAATATTCTATTCCAAAATATCAAATCAGTTTTCTTTCTCAGTAAGAAGAAATGCTTCCAATACTATTTCATTAAATTATCTTCAATCATTTTAAAGTTTTAAAATATTATTTACCTAATTTCTAGTCTATCCATTTATTAATGGAAAGTGCAAAAATCATAAGACAAGTGTATACCTTTCAAAGGATTTTTACATGGATGATAATTAATTTGAAATGCACACAAATTCATAATGGTTATAAGCATTTAAAATAACTGATGTTTAAAATATTTCTTTTTCACATAATGTCTTTCTTTTCATTAGGGTAAATCCTCGTTTTCAAATCATTCTCTCTTTAGGATAAACGAAGTGGCAAGTATGTTAAGAACAGTGTAATGAAGTATCTGGGACTAAACTCAAAGGACACTTTTTTTGGCCTGTGAAGTAAATTTTGCACAGCTGAATAAGCCCATATTTATGACAGTTTGAAGTAGACATGTAAGATATCATGTTTCTTTTAGGGAGGCAGCATTCCTTCAAGACAGGTGTATAACTCAAATGATTTTATATCGTTTAATATTTAACATTATAAAGAGTTAGAATATTTCTAATCATTTAATATGAAGAATTCTTTATATTTAAAAATATTCCTTCATTTTGACATGAATTGCAATTTCAGTAGAAAGTAAAAATATTTATTATTCAAAGGTGTTTTTAGGCAATTTAAAAAATATTTAACTTCAATTTTAAGGAAAAAACAGTATAGGTTAAGCTAAATGCTAAATGTGAATTTCAGCACCTTGTTATTTTGGAGCAGTACTATATTAAACTGAATGAATAAGCCTGGATGCCAGGAAAGCTTGCACCAATACATTAATGATAATCCATTTGTAAATTTCAGCATGCTCTTCTTGTAGCACTGTGCTCTACAGTCCTGTACCTGATATTTCTGTTCACAATTATAAAACAATACAAATATTCCAATGCTGTCTACTGATGCACTTCTGACTTTAGTACTTTTTCTTTTCCATCCATAAAATTGTATGATAATAGAAGTTAAGGATGAAAAAGTCCTATTAGTTCAATTTGCTTCTATTTAGTCCAATTTGTACTGTTCAGGAAAACAATTTGTCATTGAAGTATTTCTATCCCAACTCCACCAAAAAAAAGAAAATTGTATGACAGTAATAATCAATTTTGGATCAGGTCAGTGATCTTATTGGTAAAAAGCATTCTTGTTGAGGAATTGCCTCTATCAGAGTGGAACAGCAATACTCAGAAGCTTAGTCTTAGAGAGTTGTCTAGGGACCCAGCAACAGTAAATGACTTGCCCAGTATCACACAGACATTACTTAGACATGACTTTGGGCCAGGTCTTACTGATTTTAAGGTGAGCTCTCTAGTCATTACTAGATTTTTAAAGTGATTTATATACATTATCCAATTAGATACTTGCAACAACCTTATAAGAAAGCTCCAGAGGTAATCTGAAAACCAACTAGAGTAGGGGTGGGGAACCTGTTGCTTTGATGTGGCTCTCTATCTTCTCAAGGGCAGCGTTTTCATTAAATCCAAACTTCACACAACAAATCGTTTTTTAAAATCAAATAAGAGAGGTAGAAGAGAATTGGTACAAGAAATGAGACATATGAGAAAGTCAAAAATTAGAAAAAGAAGGATAAAAATTGAGCGAAGTAAACTTTTCTTTAAAAAGTATAATTAGCCAGCTGAAAAGGAGGTACAAAGCCTAACAGAAGAAAATAATGCTTTAAAATTTGGATTGGGCAATTAGAAGCTAATAGTTCAATTAAGCATTAAGAAACAGTCCATAAATTCAAAGGAAGGGGAAAAAACAGAAAAAAACATAAACTACCACAAGGCAAAAATTATTGATCTGGAAAATAGATCCAGGAGGGTTAATTTAAGAATCATTTGTCTACCTGAAAGTCATTTAAAAAAAGAATCTATAGAAAATTTTTCAAGATAAAAGTGCCATGATATTGCAAATCAGAGAGCAAAATAGTCATTGAAAGGATCCACTGACTACCCCCTGAAAGAAATCCCAAAATGAAAACCCCAAAGAATGTTGTAGCTAAACTTCAGAATTGTTAGTTCTAGGAGAAAAAACTGAAAGCAGCCAGGACACGAATTAAATATGATGAAACCACAATCAAACTTACACAGGACATAGAACCTTCTACATTAAAGGATTAAATTTTGGAATATAATATTCTGGAAGGCAAAAGATGTTGGATTACCACAAAGTATCAACTACCCAGAAAAACTGAGTATAATTTTTCAGTGAAAAACATGGTCACTCAATGAAATAAGGGACTTTCTGTCATTCGTGATGAAGAAAACCAGGGCTAAACAGAATTTTTTCTTCAAATACAACAATCATGAGAAACATCACAAAGGTAAACAGGAAAGAAAAGGTGTTATTCTATAAGGTTAACCTGTTTGCATTACTGAATGGGAAGGGAATACTAGTAACTTTTGACAAATCGATCTGTATTATGGGATTTAGAAAGGGTACACATACACTGATGGTATCTGTATAAGTAGACTTTGACGTGATGATAAAATCAGTTAAGGGGTAAAAAAGGCTAGGGCTGGGAGAAGACGAAAGTGGAAAAATAATAGGGTACATTACATGACATGAAGAGGTGCAAACAAATATTAAAGTAGAAGAGGAAAGGGGAGGGAGCAAGAATTGTTAGAGCCCCTGCTCTCATCATATTTGGCTTAAGGAATGAATAATTTACAGTTATATGGTTATAGAAGACTTTGTTATTCTCTGGGGAAGTAGGGGGAGAACAAAAAAAGAAAACGGAAGGTGAGGTGAATAAAAGGCAGTGAGGAAGTGAGAAGAAGTAGAAGGATAAAGGTGAAAGTAAAGCAAGGGGATTGATAAAAGGGAAGGGAGATCAAAGGAGGAAGTGGTGAGCAGCAAAACACTTGCGAGGAGAGAAACACTGAAAGAAAAAAGGAAAATATGAAGGGAGGGAGAGATCGGATAATACAGATAGTAATAACAACTGTGAATGTAAATGGAATGAGCTCTCTCATAAAAAGAACACATAACAGTCTGGATTAAAAATCATAATCAGTCAATATGTTGTTTACAAGAAACACAGTTTAAGTAGAAAAATAAGGAGTAAATGTAAAATATTGGGGCAGAATATATTATGTTTCCTTTGAAGTAAAAGAAAAGGAGGAGTAGAAATCATGATCTCAGTCGAAGCTAAAGCAAAAAAAATAGATTTTATTTAAACTAATAAGGAACAAAATGGATATTGCTAAAAGTTATCATAGAAAGTAAAATATTGTTAATGCTAAACATACATTCACCAAGTAGTGTAGCATACACATGTGCAGAAGGGAAGTTAGGTTACAGGAAGAAATAGACAGCCAATCTACACTAGTGAGGCATTTCAATCTCCCTCTCTCAGAACTATATAAAGCTAACCACAAAAGAAAAAAGAAAAAAACTTAAGATGGTGAAAATTTTTTTTAGAAAAGTTAGATATTGTAGACCTCTGGAGAAAACTGAATAGGGATAGAAAGGAATATATCTTTTTTATCAGCAGTTCTTGGCACCTAAACAAAATTTTACCATGTACTAAAGCAGAAACACCTCAAAATTCAATGTAAAATGAAAGGAATATTAAAAGCATCAGTTCAACTTATGAAGCAATAAAATTAAAAAGAAATAAATAGCCAAGGAAAGATACCATAAAAATCAATTGGAAACAAAACAATCTAATCCTAAAGAATGAGTGGATCAAGCAACACATTGTGGAAACTATCAATAACCTCATCCAAGAGAATGATAATAATAAGACAATATACCAAAACTTATTGGATGTAGCCAAAGCAAGTCTTAGGGAAAATTTTCTATTTCTCAGTGCTAACATGAATAAAATAGAGAAAGAGGAGATCAAGAAATTGGGTATGCAATGAAAAAAAAACAGGAAGAAAACAAATTAAAATCCACAATTAAATGTTAAATGAGAAATTGTGAAAATCAAAGGAAAAATTGAAGTTTAAATTAAGAATCCTAAGATCGGGCTCTATTTAAAAAAAAACCAAAAAACAAACCCTACAAATTAGATAAACCTTTGGTTATTTTATTAAAACAAGAAAAACGATAACAAAATCACCAGAATCAGATGGATTTGCAATGAATTCTACCAGATATTTATAGAAGAATTAATTTAAATATTTATATAAAGGACATCTCTGTTCATCCTACATTTCTGAGAAGACCATGACATCAGAGAAAAAGATGACATGACTTGCACTTGACTTTGTTTTGAGGTGAAGACGGCTGTGAAATGTCAGCAGCCTCTCTTTCCCCTCCTAGGCCGTCTGGATGCAGGGGCCAGATATTCATCAGAAAAAGTGGAGATGGTTCAAGGATGCAATGGATTAAATGAACGAAAGAAAAAAATAAGTAAATCAAGCTGTGAGGGAAGGACCATGTGGGATTTATACCAGAAGTGAAGGGCTAATTTAATAGTAGGAAAACTATCAGCATAATTCATCATATGAAAATTAACAAAAATAATTTAATTATCTCAATTGATACAGAAAAGTCTTTTTCACTAAATATATCTATTCCTATTAAAAACACGAGAGAACATAATAACAAATGGAGTTCTACTTAAACTAACCATAAGCAAGGCTTATAGGTAAGGAGGATAAGCAACACTAGATCCCAGGAAGATAAAGAGTGAAACAAAGGTTTCCATTATCATCACTACTATTCAATAGTATACTATGGGCTTTAGCAATAATAGAAGAATGAGTAATAAAAGGATTAGAATAGTTAATGAAGAAATAAGGCTATCAAGATTTGTAGATGATCTAATGGCATACTTAGAAAATCCTAGAGATTCAACTAAAGAAAGAAAAATTTGAAATAATAAACAACTTTAGTAAATTTGCAGGATATAAAACAAGTCTACATAAATCATGATCACTGCTACACATATTTTCATCTTTGTTTAACTTCCAAAATGAATTTGTTTCTACAATCACTTGCACATATCCGAAAGTTTTTCCCTCCTTCCCCTCTACCTCCCTCCTCCCTCTCTGAAATGGCTTGCAATTTTACACAGCTTCTACACTTACATTGCTATTAAATACATTTTCACCTTAGTCATGGGATATCAAAGAATAAATATGAATGAGAGAAATCAGAAAAAAAAGCATAATACAAAAGAAAATGATCTCTTTAATTCCACCATCAAATTTCACAGGTATCTCTCGAGATGTGGATGTCATTTTGCCTCAGGAGTCCACTGGGAATTTTGTAAGTCCTTGCATTGCAATAAATTTGCAACTCTATAAGAAAAAAATTTGTCACTCACTGTAGTAGTTGCTCTGTACAGAGCTCTCCTTGTTCTGCTCCTTTTGCTCACCATCCGATGATATATGTCTTTTCAGGTCTCTCTGAAGTCTTCCTATTCATCATTTCTTATAGCACAACAGCATTCCATTACATTCATATGCCACAGTCATTCGCGAATTGATGAGCATCCCCTTGATTTCCAGGTTTTGACTATCACAACGAGTGCTGATATAAATGTTTTTGTCCATATGGGACCCATTCCCATTTTTATGATCTCTTAGGGATACAGTCCAAGAAGGGATATTGCTGGGTGAAATGATATGAATATTTTTTGTAGCCCTTTGGGCATAGTTTCAAATTGTTCTAAAGAATGAGCACACAAAGCTCACAGCTCCACCAACAATGAATTGGTGTTACAACTCTGCCACATCTTCTCCAGCATTAATAGTCTTCCTGTTCTGTCATGTTTGCCAATCTGATGGGTGTGATGTGGTATCCCAGAGTAGTTTTGATTTGCAACTTTCTAATCAATAGTGACTTAGAGCATTTTTTCCTATGACTATAGATACCCTTAGTT
This sequence comes from Bettongia penicillata ogilbyi, assembly GCA_023548195.1. Lineage (NCBI taxonomy): Eukaryota > Metazoa > Chordata > Mammalia > Diprotodontia > Potoroidae > Bettongia > Bettongia penicillata. The sequence goes on from JAJHZJ010000912.1 coordinate 60,216, forward strand.
CCTTCTTCTGAAAACCACCTGTTCATATTCTTTAATCATTTATCAATTGGGGAATGACTTGTAATTTTGCACGTTTAACTCAGTATTCTATGTATTTTACAAATGAGGTCTTTATCATAGACACTAGTGGCAAAAATTCTTTCCCAGTTTTCTACATCCCTCTGAATCTTGGCTGCATTGGGTTTGGTCGTGCAGAAACTTCTCAGTTTAATCAAAATTTTCCATCTCACACTTCGTAATGACTTCTGTCTCTTCTTTAGTCAAACATTCTTCCCTTCTCCATAAATCGAATAAGTACACTATTACTTCCTCCACCAACTTTTACATATTTTCAATCTTTACACCTAGATTGTGTACCCATTTGGACATTATCCTTGTGTATGCTGTCAAGCATCAGTCTATGCCTAGTTTCTGCCACACTGTTATCCAGTTTTCCCAACAATTATTGTAGAACAGTGAGTTCTTATCTCAGAAACTGAGGTCCTTGGGTTCATCAAACAGTAGATTGCTATATTCATTGCTTACTGTGTCTTGAGTATCTAGTTCAATCCACTTGTTTACCGTTTTGTTTCTTAGTCTATACAAGTGATTTTAATAATTGTTGCATTATAATACAACATGAGATCTAGTAGCACTAGGCCACCTTCCCTAGCATTTTTTTTTTTATTAGTTCCCTTGATATTCTGGAACTTCTGTTCTTCCAGATGAATTTTGATATTATTTTTCCAGCTCTAGAAAATACTTATCTGATGGTTTAATTGACATGGCACTAAGTAAGAAAATTAATTTAGTTTGAATTGTCATTTTTATTGTATTGGCTCAGCCTACCCACGAACAACTGATGTTTTTTTCACTTACTTAGATCTGATTTTATTTCTGCAAAAAGTTTCTTATACATTGCGCTCATATAGTCCCTGGGTTTGTTTTGGCAGGTGAACTACCAAATATTTTATAGTGTCTACCTTAGCTTTAAATGGGATTTGTGTTTCTGTCTCTTGCTGTTGGACTTTGTTACTAATATATAGAAATGCAAAAGATTTGTGTGGGTTTATTTTTAACCTTCAACTTTCCCAAAGCTGTTTATTAATTCAAGTAGTTTTTTTTTAACTGAATCTCTGGGATTCTCTAACTATATCATCGTATCATCTGGAAAGAATGATAACTTAATTTCTTCTTTGCCTATTCTAATTCTTTAATTCCTTTATCTTCTCTAATTGCTACAGTTAACATTTCTAGTACCATATTGAATAATAGTGGTGATAATGGACATCCTTGTTTCATCCCTGATCTTACTGGAAACGCATCAAGCTTATCTCCATTGCATATAATCCTTGCTGACGGTTTTAGACAGATACTACTTATTATTTTATGGAAACTTCTCTTCATTCCTATGCTCTCCAGTGCTTTTATTTGGTATGTTATCAAAAATCTTTTCTTCATCTATTGAGATAACCGTGTTTTTTTTTAGTTTTGATCAATAATGCTAATAGTTTTCCTAATATTGAATCAACCCTGCATTCCTGGTATGAATCCTATCTGATCACAATATATTATTCTTGTCATAAGTTCCTGTACTCTTTTTGCTAAAATCTTATTTAAAACTAGTTTTATTTAGTAGTTCAAAAGTTTTCTTACTTATAATTTTATGAATATCTACCTTTGTCTTCAGTATTTCTAGTATTTCTAATTTGGTATTTTGGGGGGTATTTGAAATTTTTCTTTTTCTATCCTTTACAGTTGCATTTCCAATTTATTGATCTCCACTTTCTCTATCTTATTTTTGTGGGAAATCAAAGATAGAAAACCTCCCCTAAGAATTCCTTTTGCAGTGTCTCATAAGATTTGGTAAATTGGCTCATTATTGTCATTTCCTTGAATGAAGTTGTTGATTGTTTCTAAAATTTGCTGTTTAACCCATTCAGTCTTTAAGATTAGAGTATTTAGTTTCCAATTACTGTTGGTCTATCTTTACACGACCATTTATTAGATTTTATTTTCATTATATTTTTATCTGAGTAGGGTGCATTAACTATCTCTTACTTTCTGCACTGAAATGTGATGTTTTTATGCCCTAGGACATGGTAAATTTTTGTGTGTGTTCCATGTGCTTCTGACAAAAAGTTATATTTCTTTCTATCCCCAATCAACTTTCTCCAGAGATCCATCATATCTCTCTTATCCACAGTTTTATTCACCTCCTTAACATCTTTTCTGCTTATTTTGAAGTTAGATTTATCAAGTTCAGAGAGTGGGAGATTGAGGTCCACCACTAATATTGTTTTTCTGTGTTTCTTCCGGTAACTCCCTTAACTTCTCCTCTAAGAATCTGAATGCTATACCACTTGGAGCAGTTATTTTTCACAATGATATTGCTTCATTGTCTATGGTGCCTTTTAGCAGGATATAGTTTCCTTCCTTTTCTCTTTTGATTAGAATTAATTCTGCTTTTGCTTTGTCTGAAATTAAAATTTCTACCTTGGCTTTTTTTACATCACCTGAAGCACAATATATTCTGCTCCAACATTTTAGTTTTACCCTGTGTGTATCCCTCTATTTTAAATATATTTCTTGTAAACAATATATTGTTGCATTACCGTTTTTAATTCATTTTGTGTCCATCTCTGTTTTATGGGAGAGTTCAACCCATTCACATTCACAGTTATGAACACTATCTCTGTCTTTCCATGCATCCCCTTTCCCCGTATTGGTGCTTTTAGTTGTCCCTTCCCCTCCACAGTGGAGTTTTAATTTTTGAAGACCGCTCCCTCAGTCTTTCTGTGAAGTCCAAGAATTGGAAATTGATGGGATACTCATCAATTGGGGAATGGTCAAACAAGTTGTGGTATATTAATGAAATAGAATATATTGTTCCAGAAGAAATGGTGAGCAGGTATATTTCAGAGAAAAGCAAAGGACTTGTGTGAACTAATGCTGAATGAAGTGAACAGAATCAGAAGAATATTATACATATTAACAGCAACATTTTGTAATTATAGAATTTGTTAGACTTAGCTCTTCTGAACAACGCAAGGGTCTAAGACAATTCCAAGAAAACCCATGGTGGAAAATGCTATCCTCATCCAGAGAAAGAACTGAGGAGTCAGACTGCAAATCATATCATACTTCTTTTTTTCCCCCTTTCTTGTGGTTTCCTTTTTGTTCTGATTCTTCTTCCAGAATATAAGTAATGTGGAAATAAGTTTAATATGATTGTACTTGCATCGTCTATATTACATTGCATGTAATTTTGGGGAGTTGGAAAGGGTGGTAGGGAGGAAATTTGGAACTCCAAATCCTATAAAGATGAATGGTGAAAAATAAAACTATACTTTTAGTTATCAACTATTTTCTTTTAAAAAGGTGTTCAGTTTTTAATGGCTCTTTGGTCCAGTTTTTAAAAATCTTCAAAATAGCTTCAAAATATTTTTAGAATGTAACCCAAAAAGAAAATTTTGTCTTCCCAGTTTCATTTCTACGTTTAGCATTTTAGTTCTTATCTGAGAAATTAAAATTGACTATGCATGCATACTGGTTAATATACTTATTCTTTCTCCTATTTGAATATAAGTTTCTCCTGAGCAGGGATTGTGGGTTTTTCCTTTGTGTTTTTGTTTATGTAAACTCCATACCTAGTGAAAGGAGCTTAATAGTAGCTTGCTAATTGATTGAATTATGAAATAATGTGAGAATCCTTTCTTTTCTTTAAACTTTAGATTCTTCATTTGCCATATGGTGATAATATTTACACATGTCATAGGACTATTGTAACACCCAAATATAAGAATATATATAAAATACTTTTCCAACTTTAAAGAGATGCATAAATGTGAGGCAATAGCAGAAGCAGAAGCAGTGACAGTAGTCATAATATAATGTAGGAATTGGTAAAATTTTGGAGATAGGGACTTGAGAAAATTTATTTTCTAATTTGGAATGTTGGTCTAGACCTGAATAAGTAATGGGTGAAAATGGCAACTATTTTCATTCATTTTGTTGTCCCCAATTTCTATTTCAATTTTATAATACATGTGTTCTATAGATTTTCTTCAAGTAAGTATGATCTCTTGTACTTTTTATATTATATAATGTTTTTTTAAGTCCCTTGTGATATTATATTCCATTATATTATATTGTATTATGCTTCATCATATTATACATCATATGGTATCATATTAGTTAAAGCCAATTCCATCATGTTTGATAATATATTATTATATCACACTGTAACATATTCAATTATGTTACATTTTATTATTCTACATTATATCATATTTCATTTTATCCTATATCATTCTGAATAAGCTCCTACTGATGAAGAATAGATGGGTGGATCCTGGTGTCCTAAAAGAATTTACTGTGACAGTCACCAAGTTAAAGAAATACATTTATTGGGGTAACATGCACAGCAGATCCTGATTCCATGTGAGACAAATAGTGCCCCAGCCAGCTACCTCTGCCTGGGAAACAGAGGATCATTGGGCCTACTACTTACAGGTGGTAAAAGGATTAGCAAGTTTAGGTGTCTGGTCCAAATAGCTTGATGGGATAGAGGGAAGGGGGACAGGAGAAGAAGAAGGGGCAAGTATAGCTCTTGAATGCCTTGGATATCAGGTAGTTCAGAGGTTTCTCCGTCATACAGACAAGCATGGAGAACAGTGAAGGGGGAAAGGTTGTTCTAAGATGTCACATATTTGGGGGTGCTGGGTGAAAGCACACAAATAAGTCCACAGTGGGGGCATCAATGCATAATCTTCTTTGAGCATTTTTTTCTGACTGTACTTATCCTTCATTTTAGCTCATATCTCACATTCTGCATCCTGCTTACTCCATCTGATTCAAGCACTCCTTTCTAACTCATCAGTACCCTATCCTATATTATCCTCTCCTCTCCTTTCTAATCATATCCTATCCTGTCCTATCCTATCCTTTCTTATCCGAAGCTATCCAAACCTATCCTTTCCTGTACTGCCCTAGCACATCATACACTCAATGTTGCCATGGTACATCATATTGCTGAGGTCAGGGGATCATATTGTTGAGATCAGGGAAATATATGTTGAGAGGTGGATATTTCTCAAAAGGATTAAAAGTTAAATTGGAGACTTAAGGTGACATGAGATGCTGTCTTTTCATCTTTGATCATGAAAAGAGATCAATGAACTCAATTTATTGATTATTTCTCAGTCCTAATTAATCATTTGATCTTTAATACTCAAAAATTTTGTCCATTGAATTTCATGACACAAACATAAGACAATTGCTCAAAAATGCTCAAAACCAATTATTACATTGGTCCAAATTCCGGTTCCAACAATGTCAGTACAAGTTCTTCAGACTGACATTCAAGCCTTATAATATGACTCTGCATATGTTTTTGGGGGCACTTAGGTGGTGCAACTAGTAGATTCCCAGGCTTACAATCAGAAATTCTGCTCTTCTTGGCTCATTCTGGCCTCAGACACCTACTAGCTATGAGATCCTGGGAAAGTCAACTAACCCTGTTTGCTTCAGTTCCTCAACTGCAAGAGGAACTGGAGAATGAGACAACAAGGAACTTCAGTATCTTTGCCAAGAAAACCCCAAATGGACATGGGATGAGTCAGACATGCCTAAAATGGCACAGCAATGACAGAAACATATACCGATCTCTATCACACACTCCTTTCCATCTCTTTCCAATAGTTCAGAAAATTTACAACATTGTAACTCACCGACAGTTCTCCATGCTTACTTGCCTCAAAAGTCTTTAGTAGTAATAATCCTAAATCCTGAAATGGCTTCCTTCTTTCATAATTATGGAAGTATGAACTTTTTCCCTAGGTTATGCTGAAATGGTAACCCATCAAAGAAGTCTCCTTTAGCTTTTAGACGAAAATGATCAAATATGGCTCTGAATTCTTCTTTTTATCTTATTCACTTAATATATTTTGCTTTTCATGATAGTTGTTTCCATATAGCTTTCAATCCTATATTCAATCCCAATTTCTTAATGTGTGGCTCAGGGTCAAAAATGTTTTTTGCATATAGAAGGTGAAGAATAAATGTTCACTAAATAAAATTACCAGTGGTAAAACAAAGATGACTCATCATCATTGTTATACAATATTATACTAGAAATAGTGACTTTTGCAATAAGAGAAGAAAAAAATCGAAGAAATTAGAAAAGGCAATGAAAAAACAAAACTAACATTTTTTTTTCAGATGACAAAATGATATACTTACAGAATCCTAGAGAATCAACTAAAAAAACTACTTGAAATAATTAACATTATCAAAATTGCAGAATATAAAGTAAAGCCACATAAATCATCAACATTTCTATATATTAACAATAAAGATAGAAAGATAAATTCTATTTAAAATACCTCTAGGCAGCATAAAACATTTGGGAATCTACCTGCCAAGATGAATTCAGAAACTCTATGAACAAAGTTGCACAACTCTTTTCATACAAATAAAGTAAGATTTGAACAAAAGAAAAAACATGAATTACTCATGGGTAGGCCAAGCTAATATAATAAAAATGACAATTCTGTCAAAATTAGTTTACTTATTCAGTACCATACCAATAAAATTGTCAAAATTATTTTATAGAGCCATAAAAAATAGTACAATTCATCTGGAAGAACCAAAGGTCCGATTATCAAAGGAATTAGTGAAAAGAAACACAAGGGTAGATGGCCTGGCTGTACTTGATCTAAACCTATATTAAATAAGTGACAACCATTAAAACAGTTAGTTGCTGGCTAAGAAACAGAGTGGTGAATCAGTGGAATATGATGGGTACACAAGACACTGTAGTAAATGGCTATAGTAACTGTTTGATAAAGCTAAAGACTTCAGTTCTTGTGATAAAAACTAATTATTTGACAACAACTATTGGGAAACCTGGAAAATGGTGTTGAAGAGAATGGACATAAGCCAAGATCTTATACTATATACCAAGATAAGATCAAAATATGTCCATGATTTAGATATAAGGGGTGAAACTGTATGCAGATTAGGAGAGCAATGAATCGTTTACCTGGCAGATCTCTAGTGAAGAGAAGAATCAGTGTCCAAACAAGACATGGATAATATTATGAAATGCAAAATGAATTATTTTAATTACATCAAATTTTTAAAAAAGTAGCTTTGCACAAACAATAGCAAACAAAAGTGGAAGGAAAGCAGGAAGCTGAGGAAAATGTTTTGCAGCCAGAATTTCTGATAAAGGCCTCATTTCTAATATGTGTGTGTGTGTGTGTGTGTGTATTTATTTATTTATTTATTTATATTATATATATATATATATATATATATATATATATATATATATGGAGAGAGAGAGAGAGAGAGAGAGAGAGAGAGAGTACCAAGTTAAATATATGTATACAAGTCATGTCGCAACTGATAAATTGTCAAAACTTATGAACAGGCAGATTTTATATGAAGTAATGAAAGCTATCTATAGTCCTATGAAAAAGTGCTCTAAATCTCATTTGATTAGAAACATGTAAATTTAAATAATAAGAGGTACCACCTCACACTTATGTGATTGGACAATAGTTTTTTATCAGTAACACAATGATCTAACAAAATAGAAAGACTTGTGATGGAAAATTCTAAATTACATGCAGAGAAAACACAATGGAATCTGAGCACAGATTAATGCTTATTATTTTTAATTATTATTTTTTCTTTCTTGTGATTTTTCCCTTTTGCTCTGATTCTTCTTTCACAATATGACTAGTGTGTAAATGTATAACTTGATTGCACATTTATAACCTTTATCAATTCATTTTATGTCATCGTTTTGGGAGAAGGGAGGGGAGGGAGGGAGAAAAATTTGGAACTCAATTTTACCAAAACGAGTGCTAAAATTATATTAACATATAAGTAGGAAAAATACTATTAAGAAAAGCACTGAAAATAAAAGAAATAAAATTAAAAAAAGAATAGAATTGAATTCTGAATTTTTTTCTGGGGAATTTGTAGGACTGAGAGAGTTGAATGTGTTAAGTTTATCTTGTCTTATAGCAGTAAAAAGTAAGAACATATTATTGCAACATTTTCTGGATGCACCATGTTTCTGAGACTTTATTTTCTGGTATACTTTTGGTCAAGATATATCCTTTCAAGAAAATACAAAAGTGGTTCTCTCAAAAAGTTGTATACCTGACCAGAATATGAGGATAATATCAAATAAGGACACCACAATTTAATGGAAAGTGTTTTAGAAGGTTTAAGAAATGTGGCTGTTTGATTTCCAAAGAGTATTTAAATTTTGAGTTTGCATTTTGAATTAACAATATATATTATTAAGCTGAATAATTAAAGGTATTACTTCATATTTCTTCTGAAATTTTGAAGACATTCTGAGGGATAAAAATAAGTGCAACACAGTGAATGAATTAACTGATTTATTTCTCTGATATTTTAAAATTTCATTTCCTAATTAAGAGTGCCTGCATTTATTTTATATGTTTTGTATTGTCTTACAAAAATATTATTTTGGATATGGCCTTGGATTTTCAGTTTCATGACTGTTTATCCTAAACCACCACACTGAAAGAGAAGTTTGTTGTATGTAATTTTTTTTGCTTTTGTTTTGTCACTTCATTCCAGCTTGTTGATTCACATCCTCTTCATATGTTTGCAATTTGGTGGAGATTGTTCCAAGATCTCAAAATCAATAGCCATCTAATTTTGAATTTATTAAATTTATTCTATTGCTTTGCTAATTTTTCAGTCAGATGGAACTTTATCTTGAATAGCTGAGGTTAAAAATGAAAAAGAATATAAAGGTTATTCCTGGGTAAGAGTCCATAAAGGATAGAGTTTAAAGACTGGTTTTATTCCATTTGAACTATTCAATTGACAGTATACTTGAAAGGAGATATCTGCCTGAAATACAGAATATTTGTGTAATATCTCCTGCTTCTTAAAGCCCTTTATTGGCACCACAGTTTCTAAAAGGTTAAAGTCCACATCTGAACTTCAAAATTCTTCACAATTTAGCCTCATTCTACTAAAATTTTATCTTTTACTTCCCCTTCTGAAACTGTTCACCCATTCATTGACAAATCCAATTCTGACCCCTGGAATGAATTTGTCATTTTTTATTTTGCAAAAAACAAAACAAAACAAAAAACCCTACATGTCATTCAAGTTTCAGCTCTTAAGCATAACTTTTGAAGATCATTGGTTTACAATGATCTTTCTCTCTTTTAATTCCATCCTTACAGTCAGTATCACTCATTTGTCAATTAATTACACACTGGTTAGGTATCTCTTCTATGTTTCATGCTATTACTATTTGACTATTACATTATTATTGATGCAATTACTATTGAAGAAAAATTACTTTATTCTTTACATTTATATCTCATGTGACTTGCATAAAATATGGAGTATAATAGGCACTTAATAAAGAATTGAGAAAAGCTAATAAATAACCATTGATTGGCACATTAATAAAATAGCAATAATATAATTATTAACACCCTCAAAATAAATTATAACAAAAACAAGAACTACAGGCTTTGGGGGTCTTATGATCAACAAGATGGTACTCTCCCTAGACTCAATTATCTCTATAATTTTTCAAAAGGAAGAATCATACGATGGATATTGAAGAATTACAGCTGAATACTTAGGGGAAAGAAGAAGGAAAAAGCAGGTTAAAATCCTTATGACTTAAGTCTGGACAATTCGAAATCTTTAGGCCTTAACTTTCTAACATCCTGTATTTTCCTACATGGGCAAATAATTTTAATTAATGATTTTGAGACTGAATTCCATCTTGGTATCTCTTTTATTCATTTCGAATTATTTTATTTATTTTAACTTTTCTACAATCACTTCCATATATCCTAAATTTCTCTGCTTCCTCTACTTTCTTACTTATTCCCTCCCCACTCTCACCCCGAGACAGCATGCAATCTTATACAGATTCTACACATACATTCCTATTAAATATATTATCACCTCAGTCATGTTACATAGAAGAATTAAAATGAATGGGAGAAATCATAAAAATAAAATGAAACATAAGACAAGTGAAAATGGTCTACTTCATTCTGCGATCCAGTTCCATAGTTCTTTTCTCTGAATGTGTAAGGCTTTTTACCTGAAGAGGCCATTGGGAATTTTTTATGTCCTTCCACTGCCATGTAGGACTAAGTCTACCAGAAAAATTCCTCTCACACTGTGATTGTTGCTGCATACAAAGTTATCCTGGTTCTGTTCCTTTCACTCATCATCAGTTCATATAAGTCCTTCCAGGCCTCTCCCAAGTCTTCCTGTTCATCATTTCTTATAGGACAATAGTATCCCATTATAATCAAATACCACAGTTTCTTCAGCCATTTTCCAATTGATGGGCACACCCCTCATTTCCAGTTCTCAGCCACAACAAAGAGAATTGCTGCAAATATTTTCCCACACTTGGGAGCCTTTCCCATTTTTAAGAACCTTTTGAGATACAGTTCCAGAAGCGATATTGCTGGATCAAATTTTTGTAGCCCTTTGGGCATAGTTCAAAATTGATCTAGAGAAGAGTTGGATTATCTCACAGCTCCACCAACAAGAAATTAGTGTTCTACCTCTCCTACATCTTCTTGAACTTTATCATCTTCCTGTTTTGTCATGTTAACCAATCTGAAAGTTGTGATGTGGCACCTCAGAGTTGTTTTGATTTGCATCTCTCAAATCAATTGTGATTTACAGCATTTTTTCATATGAATATAGATAGCTTAGATTTCTTCCTCTGAAAACAGCTTGTTCATAACCTTGGGCCAATTATCAATTAAGGAATGTCGTATCCATTTAGAGTGGACTAAGTTATATATATATATATATATATATATATATATATATATATATATATATATATATATATATATATATATATATATATATATATATATATATATATATGTCAGAGACACAAGTTGCAAAAATATCTTTCTCAGTTTTCTATTTCCCTCCTAATCTTGGATGCATTGGGGTTTTCTTGGGCAAAGTGTTTTCAATTAAATGCAGTCAAAATTATCCATTTTGCACTTCATAATGTTCTCTATCTCTCATTTCGTAAAAAATTTCTCCATTCTCCATAAATCTGACAAATACACTATTCCTTCCTCCCTAATTTGTTTACAGTATCACTCTTTATACCTGGATCATGTATTCATTGGGAATTTATTTTGGTGTATGGTGTCAGGCATTGGTCTGTGCCCAGTTTCCCCCACAATATTGTTCAGTTTGCCAGGCAATTTTTGTCAAACAGTGAATTCTTATCTCTGAAGCTGGGGTCCTTGGGTTTATCAAACAATAAATTGATATACTCATTGACTACTCTGTCTTTAGTACCTAACATATTCTAGTGGTCTACCCCTCTATTTTTTAGCCAGTACCAAATGGTTTTGATGATTGTTGCTTTATAATAAATTTGAGATCTGGTAGGTCTAGGACATCTTCTTTAGCATATCTTTTCATTAGTTCCCTTCATATTCCGGATATTTTTTTTCAGATGAATGTTGATGTTGTTTTTCTAGGTCTATAAAATAATTTTGAATTTTTTTTTTTGGTATGACACTGAATAAGTAAATTAATTTAGATAGAATTGTCACTTTTATACTGCTAGCTCAGCCTCCCCATAAACAACTGATATTTTTTCCTCTTACTTGGATCTTACTTTATTTGTGTGAAAATGTCTTGTAATTATGCTTATATAATCCCTAGGATTGGTTTGGCAAGTAGACGCCCACTTATTTTATACTGTTTACGGTAGTTTTAAATGGGATTGCTCTTTCTAACTGTTTCTATTGGGAGTTGTTAGAAATACATAGAAATTCAGATGATTTATTTGGGTTCACATTTCAACCTGTAAACTGTCCAAAGTTGTTTATTATTTCAAGTAGAAGAGCACAGGAATCAATGGAACCTTCTTTAATATAACATGCAGTATCTACCTAAAACTTTCTTTAAGCATTTTATTCCTATGCTCTCCTGTGTTTTCAATAGAAATGAGTGTTGTGTTTTGTCAAAAGCTTTTTCTGCATATATAGAGATAATCATATGTTTTCTGCTAGTTTTGCCGTTGATATGATCAGTTATGTTGGTAGTTTTCCTAATGGTGAACCAGCCCTGCATTTCTGGTAAAAATCCTACCTGGTTATAATGTATTTTTCTCTTGAGAAGTTGCTGCATTCTTTTTGCAAATACCTTACTTAAAATGTATCTATATTCGTTAGAGAAATTGGTGTATAACTTTTTCTCTGCTTTGGCTTTTCCTGATTTAGGTTATCAGAATTATATTTGTATTATAAAAGGATTATGGTAGGGCTCATTTCCCAATTTAAATGAAGAAATTATATAATACTGGAATTAACTGTTCTTTAAGTGTTTGATAGAATGCACATGGAAATCCATATGGTCCTGGAGATATTTTTCCCCAGGCAGTTCATCATTGATTTATTCCATTTCTTTTTCTGAGATGGGATTATTTAAGTATTCAACTTCCTCTTCTGTCTATCTGGGTAATTTAAATATTTTTTTTTAAATATTCATCCATCTCACACAGTAGGGCAAAGTAATTACTAATTTTTATTTTAATTTCCTCCTCTTTGGAGGTGAGTTGACCTTTTTCATTTTTGATACTGGTAATTTGATTTTCTTCTCTTTATAAACAAACTGACCAAAGGTTTAGGAATTGTATTTTTTTAATAAAACCAATTGCTAGTTTTATTTATTAGTTCAACAGTTTTCTTAATTTCAATGGTATTAATTTCTTCTTTGGTTTTTGGTATTTCTAATTTGGTATTTGCATCGATATTTCAATTTTCTTCTTCTCAATTTTTCAGCAGCATGCCCAATTCCTTGAGTTGCTCTTTCTCTATCAAGGGGATACCCTTCAATTGAGGAATGGCTGAACAAGTTGTGGTATATAATTGTAATGAAATACTACCGTGCTATAGAAAATGATGAACAAGAAGACTTCAGAGAGGCCTGGAAAGACATATATGAACTGACGATGAATGAAAGGAGAAGAATCAGGAGAACTGTGTACATAGCAACAACCACAGTATGCGAGGAATTTTTCTGGTAGACTTAGTACTTTATTGCAATGCAAGGACTTTAAAAATTCACAATGGACTCTTGAAGCAAAATGAATTCCACATCCTGAGAAAGAACTGTAGAATTTGATCGTGGCATTAAGGAGATAATTTTTTTGTATTATGTTTTATTTTCTGATTTCTCCCCTTCATTTTAATTCTTTCATACAGCATGACTAAGATTAAAATGTATTCAATAGGAGTATACGTGGAGAATCTATATAAATTTGTAAGCCATCTCAGGAAGACAGTAGAGAGGTAGAGGCGAAGGAGGGGGAGGGAGGGAAAAAATCTAGTATATGTACATGTGATTGTAGAACACTGAAAACAAAACAAATAATTTTAGAAGTTAAAAAAGAAGAAGAAAATATATAGAAATAACCATAATTTCCTTAGGTTTATTATATAGCCTGGGAATTTGCTAAAGTTGGTAATTATTTCAAGTTTTTTTTTTCCTTTACTTGAATCTCTAGGATTTTAGAAGCATGCCATTATATCATCTACAAAGTGGGATAGGTTTATTTCTTCATTGTCTAGTCTAATTCCTTTAATTATGTATTCTTCTCTCGTTACTAAAGTCCACAACAAAATATTGAATAATAGGGAGGAGCCAAGATGGCAGAGTAGAAAGACTCATGTATGCTACCTCCGAACCCACAGTCCATAAATTTCCTATAAAAAGAACTCCCCACAAGTTCTGGAGCAGTGCAAGCCATGCAGCAATGCAGTGGAGGAGATTTTCGTTCCAGAGAGCCCTGAAAAACTGGCACCAAAGGTCCGTCGTGCGCTGGACACGGAGCGGAGCCCCTGCCTTGGCCTGTCCATGCGGCCCTGAGAGGAGCAGATCCGAGACGGCTTCAGGGACAGAATCTCTGGCGGCCGCGAAGGTTCCTCCACACACAGGTGCTACACGTCAGTGAGAGAGACTTCTGGGCTGGCCAAGGGGGAGCGGGGTATCTCCATAAGTCAGGCCGCCTCAGAAGGCAGCGGCAGCGACAGAGCCCACAAGTCCCCAAGCAGGCAGGAGCTCCATTCCATTACTGAAGATGGCCGCATAAACCCCCTGAGGGAACTGAGCCTGGGAGAAGGCGCTGCCCCCACCTGAGCACCAGAACTTAAGTTCACATTGAATAGCAGCCACGCCCACAACTGAAAGCCCTGAGGCTGGGGAGAAGCATTTGAATCTCAGAGCCCAAGCACTAACTGGCAGATCTAGATGCGGGTGGAGAGGAATCTCAGAAGTCAAGTAACTGGATGGGAAATTGCCCAGAAAAAGGGAAGAAAAATGACACGATAGAAGGCTATGTTTTCCCCTTTCATTTCTTACGAGGAGGAACAATGCCTACCATCAGGGAAAGACATAGAAGTCAAGGCCTCTGTGTCCGAAACACACAAAATAGATATTCAATGGCCTCAGGCCATGGAAGAGCACAAAAAGGATTTTGAAAATCAAGTTAGACAGTGGAGGAAAAACTGGGAACAGAAATGAGGGAGATGCAAGAAAAGCATGAAAAACGGGTCAATAACTTGGTAAAGGAGACCCAAAAAAATGCTCAAGAAAATAACACGTTGAAAAATAGGCTCACTCAATTGGCAAAAGAGGTTCAAAAAGCCAATGAAGAGAAGAATGCTTTCAAAAGCAGAATTAGCCAATTGGAAAAAGAGGTTCAAAAGCTCACTGAAGAAAATAGTTCTCTTAAAATTAGAATGGAACAGATGGAGTCTAATGACTTTCTGAGAAACCAAGAAATCACAAAACAAAACCAAAAGAATGAAAAAATGGAAGAGAAAGTGAAATAGCACATTGGAAAAATAACTAACCTGGAAAATAGATCCAGGAAGGACAATTTAAAAATTATGGGACTACCTGAAAGCCATGATCAAAAAAAGAGTCGAGACATTATCTTTCATGAAATTATCAAGAAAAACTGCCCTCATATTCTAGAACCAGAGGGCAAAATAAGTATTGAAGGAATCCATCGATCACCGCCTCAAAGAGATCCAAAAAGAGAAACTCCTAGGAACACTGTGGCCAAATTCCAGAATTCCCAGGTCAAGGAGAATTTATTGCAAGCAGCTAAAAAGAAACAATTGCAGTATTGTGGAAATACCATCAGGATAACACAAAATCTAGCAGCTTCTACATTAAGGGATCGAAGGGCATGGAATAGGATCTTCCAGAAGTCAAAGGAACTAGAAGTAAAACCAAGAATCACCTACCCAGCAAAACTGAGTAAAATATTTCAAGGGAAATATGGTCTTTCAATGAATCAGAGGACTTTCAAGCATTCTTGATGAAAAGAGCAGAGCTGAAAAGAAAATTTGACTTTCAAACACAAGAATGAGACGAAGCATGAAAAAGTAAACAGCAAAGAGAAGTCATAAGGGACTTACCAAAGGTGAACTGTTTACATTCCTACATGGAAAGACAATATTTGTAACCCTTAAAACTTTTGAGTATCTGGTTATTTGGTGGGACAACACACACACACACACACGTGCGCACATATACAGAGACAGAGCACAGAGTGAATTGAATAGGATGGGATAATATCTTAAAAGAAATTAAGGTAAACGGTGAGAGAGAAGTGTAGTGGGAGGACAGAGAGGGAAATTGAATGGGGTAAATTATATCTCATTCAAGAGGCAAGCAGGAGACTTTTTAATGGAGGGAAAAAGAGGAGAGCTTAGAAAATAGCAAGAAGTTTACCCTCATCACATTCGACTAAAGGAAGGAATAAAATGCACACTCATTTTGGTATGAAAACCTATCTTACAATATAGGAAAGTGGGGGAGAAGGAGATAAGCAGGGTGGGGGGGGATGATGGAAAGGAGGGCAATGGGTGGAGGGAGCAATTTGAAGTCAGCACTCTTGGGGAAGGACAGGATCAAAAGACAGAATAAAAACAATGGGGGGGCAGCAGAGGATGGAGCGAAATACAGTTAGTCTTACACAACACGACTATTATGGAAGTCATTTGCAAAACTACACAGATATGGCCTATATTGAATGTCTTGCTTTCCCAAAGGGAATGGGTGGGGAAGGAGTGTTCGGGAGAGTTTGGAAATCAAAATTTTAGGAACAACTGTTTAATATTTTTCTTGCTACTAAGAAATAAGAAATGCAGTTAATGGGGAATAGAAAGTCATCTGACCCTACACGACAAAAGAGAAGACGGGGACAAGAGAAGGGAGGGGTGATAGAAGAGAGGGCAGATTGGTGACAGGGAAAATTAGTATGCTCGGTGTATTGGGGTGCAGGAAGGGGATAAATAGTCAGAAAATTTGGAACCCAATTTTGTGAAAATGAATGTAAAAAGTTAAATAAATAAATTTATATTAAAAAATATTGAATAATAGTGATGATAATGGAAACTTTGTTTTGCTATTTATTTTGTTGGAAACAGTTGTTCCTTATCCTTATTACATATAATGTTTGCTTATGGTTAGCTTAAGGAGAACTCCATTTATTATTATTCCCTCATGCTTTTTTATAGAAATGGACATTTTGTTTATTGAAAAACTTTTTCTGTATTGATTGAGATAATTAAATAATTTCTGTTAATTTTATATGATAAATTATGCTGATATTTTTGTAGCATTTACTGATCTCTCCAGCATGTTGACTCACTGAAGTTCAAATAGATGACTTAAAGACATTAATCTGCAAGTTGATAATCTCAGGAGTGGCCATGGCAGTTACCTGGGGTTCTGTGCTTCTCTCTTGCTCACTTCCACTGGACTCCTATCCTAGGCTGCTATGTTTGAGAATCCACAGTTTTCCTGATGCTTCAGATCACCCAGGGCTTCCTGCTTATTTTTGCTCTGGAAAGTATGCACTCTTACAACCTGCGCACTGTGCCCTCCTCCGGTCACATGCAATAGGTCCTTTCCTCAACTTTCCAGTCTGTACTGGGCTGGAAGTCTGCCTCAATCTGTCTCCTATTTGATTCTTTCACTCTAGCATTTGTTCAGATTATCTTTTTAGTGGTATCTAAAGGAGTTTCTCTTAGAGTTTAGGTGAATACTTGTTCTCCCTCCACCAACTTGGCTCCATCTCTTCCTTTTTCTTTTCATGCCACAACTTTCTAAATATGCTCTGCCCCTTGTGTTCGGTAAACAAAAGACAAAGACAATGACCATTTATAAGAAGAGGAACTTGAACATAGAGACTGACTGAAACACGGTTTTAAAAACTTAGTGACTCTGAAACAGCAAATCCATAAGAAACAGTGGAAGAAAATAAGGTGAGGAATTAGGACAGGAACCGTAACCTAGAATAAAGAAAAAAAGAACTGAAGGCTAACTGAGCTTAGTACTTTGCCCCATTTTACCCACAGTATTGAGGGAAAAGATCCTGTTCAAACATATATGTTACCTAGTATATAAAGACTGAAGCAGTTTTGCCACCCAGACTAAGGGTTGCAAACCCACCACCAAAGTTAGTAAAATGATTTAATGTTATAAAGCCTGAAACCTCAAATGTAACAAAAGGAAGGAAAAATAACCTTTAGTAAAAATATAGATCACAGAAAATCAATCAAAAAACAGACATTAAAACCATGAGGAAGTATGAGTTTTAAATTATCAAAAAGAACATAAGCTTTCTTAAATTTTTTTTTTGCCGACTGAGGAAAGAGAATCAAATGCTGATGAAATATCTAATCCTATGAATGAAAAGCAAACAGAGAAAATTTTATGGGACTATAGAACATTTTAGAAAATAAAATATTGCAAAAAAGTAATTGTGAATGAATGTAGGTTAAAAGACAAGTCAGAATTTGGAGGTCTTAATGCAGACTTGCTTGAAGTAACAAAATTTTTTAAAAGTAAAAGTTGAAAGCATCTATAGATTGCTTACTGAGCAGGAGGAAAAACAAGCTGATTATCTAACACAAATAATAATTTAATTTCAGAATTCATTTACAAAAAGCAAATTCTACAAGCCACAAGGAGAACTAATGTTTAAGCCACACAAGCTTTTTCCAACAATGAAAAATGAAGAGTTTCTGAGTTATGTTACTCATGAGACAGAGGGATTGCAAATTTTGTCCTATCTTTCTGAAATCTCAAACTTTCCTAAAATAAAAATTATATATGAGAGAAAGCAAGTACAACTGTCTTCGCTGCTTTAGAGATCAAGAACCATAATGATGTTATAATCTACTGAAGCAATACTAAAGGCAAATCTCTAATTCTACTTTGTGACCATTCAGTAATTCCCTTGTTGCTACAGTATTGTCTTCCAGCTAAGGACACCTCAACAACTCATTCAATCAGTCAGAGGTAAAAAAAAAAAAAAAAAAACAATAAAAGAAAACTACATTTTTTCCCGTATTGCTCTTTTTTTTTTTTTCATAAATGGGAATATAACTGACTCACTGTGGATCAATAGAATTCCTTATGTGGGACATCAATGTTCTGCCACAGAAATGAGGAGCAAAGAATCTGATGAAGATCACCAATTTATGATTTGGAGCCTTCCACGTTTGAAGCAAATGAGATTTGATTCCAACTGAATCCACGTCATCTCCGATGAGCTCTTCTAGGGTGAAGAATTAATTGTCCTTGTGGAAGGAGGCTGAAATAGCTTTTAGGTCTAGCTTTCAGGTAATCTCCACCAAAGAGCAGGGAGACAGGAAATAAACTTTAGTTATGTAATTGTAAAAGAGTTAGATTCAACAATTTCACATACAAGCAACATTCTGCATACCATGAGGAAGATCTTCAAATATAAAATAATAATAATAATAATAACAACAATACAAAATTATTCTGCAATGAACAGAAACTGTAGAATTGTTCTGAAGGGCAAAAGAACACAGATATCATACAGTCTACAACTAAGTACTAATCAATAAAATAGATACACATATACTGAAAGAAAAACATTTGCAGTATTGCTACAGAGAAAAGCATACAGATTGCTTCACAGGAAACTCCCTAGAAAATAGAAATACAAGGTAAGAGAACAAATACATAAAACAAATGCAATAAATAATTAAATAATAATATAATACACTATCATGGAAGAAAAAAACCATAAAAACTAGAGAAACCCCTATAAGCTTAACAACTACAGTAATACCAATATGAAAGTTAGGATATTTCTTTCTAAATGTATATAATGAGACAAGAGCATAAGTTGAATTTAAGCAGGAAAACTGATGGTTGATGAACACGCCTGAAATGCCATAAATTACATCTTAAAATAATCCCGCTAGTAGTTAATCAATATTTGTATGGGACTAAACTAAAGAAGGTCAAAGTATATAAAAAAGAAGACAAGAGCAACAAGCTAAGGAAAAATGTGCAAAGTATGCTAAATAGAACTACAAATTGCATTTTTGAAAAGGTCTAACAAAATTATTTAACCTCTAGTCAAACCGATTAAAAAGAAGAGGGTACAAAATCAAAACAATACACAGTGAACAAAGTGAAAAGATGACAGACCAGAGGAAATTATTTTAAAAATTGTGAATCTTTCTGTGAACAGTGACATACTCATAAAACTGAGAACACAATAGAAATATAAGAATATTATCCAAAATGCCAAAATAACTTGAGGCGAAATATGTTCAATAATTTAATCTCAGATGAAGTAAATAGACATAACTATAAATACAGGAGGGAAGAAAATGCCTGATCCTGATGAGTTCATAGTGAGTTAAATTTACATTTTTGAAGAACAATGCATATTAATATTATTGTTAATAGTAATAGCTACCTTATATACATTTTCAAGTTTGGCAATGAATCACCTGACTACCTCTACACTACAAAATTATTCTAAAAATTTGACATGGAAAGCATTCTCCTTTTATGTTATAAAAATTGCCTTAACCACTGAACTATGAAAAAGATGGAACAGGAACTGCAAATCAATATCATTAAGGAATATTGATTTTTAAAATTTAAGTAAAATATTCTAAAATGTTTGATGTAACACAAAAAACGTGTTTCTATAAACAATTTTGTTCACATCAGTGATGCAAGGATGAATTGATATTGGGAAAATAATTAATTTAATATGAATATCTAAAAAGTAAAACATGTCAAAACCATATGGTTATCACAATAGAAGCAGATAAAAGGTCTTAAATAAAGTACAATACCAACTCATGCTAGAAATCTGAAAAAGACTTGAATAATAAATCAATATGCTTAGAATATTGAACCATTGTTTACTTAATCATTTTATTGTTCATCCACTACAAAGTGATCAAGAGTCGTTGATTCCAAAAATTGATAAAATTCTCCAAAAAAGGTATAACAATTAAATGAAAATACCTGTGACCAAAATCAGTTTAATTTACACAGTTGATGAAAATATAATTAAACTTTAGCCAATAATTTAAAAAAATTATTATATTAAACATTAAAACCTTTCAAGTCTTATGATTATATTATTACCTGCTAAAGAGTATTTGGCAAGTTACAACTCATGGTTTTTGTTTGTTTGTTTGTTTGTTTATGATTAATATTGGTTCCTGAAAGAAGGCAGATATTCCAGTTACCATATATCTGTTTTAGGGGAATAAAAGCAAAACTAAAAGTCACATAAGATTAAATGATCAAGAAATCCAATTAGAAACTATAACAAATGACTTTAACTCCTGAAAATATACTAAAAGTTAGGCAGGAGCTCATAGAAATATAAAAATGGGTTACGTACAAACTGATTTTATCCTAAGTTAATGAAACAAAATCAAAGATAGATATATCCTTGAAGTCTCTGCTTCCCAAAGTAGTAACAGTAAATGATTTGGGGAGTAAGCCATCAAATGATCAGAAGATAATGGTATGGAAATAGAAAACAAACAGAAACACAAGAATCAGTGAGATCACTGTGATATTCTAGATGTATGATTTTAAGACTGTGTATACTTGCTCCTAGTGCAACATAAAAATTACTAGAAGAATGCTGCATGTTTAGTTCCAGCCTACAATTAAAGACTAAAACAAGCATAGATAATACCTATCAAAAAGAGCAGCACTGATTGCATTCTTTTCTTGACACAAAAGAGCTCAGAATCTGTGACAAGAAAAGAAATTAGCATGAGTAAGATGCAAACTAGTCTAAATAAATATAATCTATCTGGAGTTATAAAAAGACGTCATCCACACTAGAAATATAGCAATCCACTGTTTGATAAACCCAAGGACCCCAGCTTCTAGGATAAGAATTCTTTGTTCGAGAAAAATTGCTAGGAAAACAGGACAACAGTGTGGTGGAAACTAGGTATAGACCAATGCCTGACACTGAACACAAGAATAAATTCCGAATGGGTACACGACCTGGGTAGAATGATTGATACTATATACACATTGGTGGAGCAAGGAAGTGTGTGTTTATGAGGAATCATTTTTAACTAAAGAAGCGATACAGATCATTATGAAGTATGAGAGGGAAAATTTTGATTACATTAAACTGAAAAGTTTTGCACAACCAAACACAATACTGCTAAGATTTGGAGGTATGCAGAAAACTGGGAAAGAATTTTTTCACCCAGTGTCTGTGATAAAGGCCTCGTTTCTAGAATATATAGAGAACTGAGTCAAAAGTGCAAAAATACACACCATTCCCTAATTGATAAATGGTCAAAGGATAAGAACAGGCAGTTTTCAAAGGAAGAAATTAAAATATCTTTAGCCACGTGAAAAAATGCTCTAAACAACTATTGATTAGAGATGCAAATCAAAACAACTCTGAGGTACCACAACACATCTATCACATTGGCAAACATGAGAGAACAGGAAGATAATAAATGTTGGGGAAGATGTTGGAGAGTTGGAACACTAACTCATTGGTGGTGGAACTGTGAGCTGATCCAACCATTCTGGAGAGCAATTTGGAACTATGCCTAAGGGGCTACAAAGATGTGCATACCATTTGACTCAGCAATATGGCTTCTAGGAATGTCTCTCCAAGAGACCATAAAAATGGGAGAGGGTCCCACATGTACAAAAATATTTATAGCAGCCCTATTTGTGGTTGGAAAAAACTTGAAATAAAGGGAATGTCCATCTATTGGGGAATGGGTGAATAAATTATGGTATATAATGTAATGGATTACTATTGTGCTGTAAGAAATGATGAACAGGAAGATTTATATGAAGATTTATATGAACAAGAAGACTTATATGGTATGATGCTGAGCAAAAGGAGCAGAAACAGGAGAGCTTTGTGCACAGCCACTACCACAATGTGCACGTGTTTTTTTCTGGTAGATTTGGAATTTCATTGCAATGCAAGGACATAAAAAAAAATTCCCCGTGGTCTTTAAGCAAAATGCCTTCCACAGCCAGAGAAAGAATTATGAATTTCAATCACAGAATGTAGCAGATCATTTTTTTTGTGTGTGCATTACGTTTTAATTGTTATATGATTTCTCCCATTCATTTTAATTTTTCTATTCCACACGAATATAGTGAAAATTTATTTAATAAGAATGTATGTGTAGAACCTATATAAAATTGTATGCTGTGTCAAGGAAGGAGGGGTGAAGAAAGGGGACGGGGGAAATCTATATTATATGGTAGTGATTGTAGAACACTGAAAATAAATACAATTTATTTTTAAAAAAAGATCCTTCCTGGAAGATATTTGTAATTCAGTAATATCTGTGATCAGAGATGCAAAGCAAAAGAAAAAATGATTTCCCCATGAATACAGCAAACATATTTAGACAAAATGAAGCAGTTTTTTTTTAAATGTAATAAATAATTGGAAAAAGAATAACAGTTTTAGAAAAGGTAGTACTAAATCTCACTCAAGTAAAAAAAGAATCCCTGAAAATTCGACCACAAGATTATAGATTCCATGAAATTACAAGTATTAGAATCAAAATAAAAAAAGATAGAAAAAATTAGGTATCCACTGTTAAAAATAATTGACAAAGAAATCACTTTAATATAATCTAGTTTAAGAATAGATTAGATTCCTGAAAATCATAATGAGAGAAATAAAAGCCAGGACATTATATTTCAATAAATCGTTAATCAAAATTGCCTAAATTTTTGAAGTTATTGAGCAAAATGAAAATAGGAAAATTCAACAATAACTTCCTTAAACTTTTAACTATCTAAAATATCATGGTCAACAGTGAAAAATAAATTTGGAGAAAAAAATGTTTACGATGTTATGGTAATATGCGTTTCAAAAAATGAAAATCCAAGGAATGCAACTTTTGGGACCAAAACCTCATTATTTTAATAGTATTTATTTAAAGAATGCAAATATCAGAGGGAAACATTCAACAAGGAAGTCTCAGAGTAAAAAACAAAAACAAAAACCCACTGTGTTCAAGAAACACTCCAAAACTAGAGTCACTTAGAAAATAATTCCCTATTGGCGAATAATTCTTTTTTTCAGTTAATGTATTTGTTTTCAATTTTCAAAAACCTCTTCCAAGTCTAAAATTTTCTTCCCTTGTGATTGCTCATTTCCTGAGATGGCCCGAAATGTTATATGAGTTCTACACATACATTCTTATTTACAACATTTTCAGATTAGTCATGGTGCACAGGAGGATAAAAACGAATTAGAGAAACTATGAGAAAACCCAAACCAAAAACAAACCATAACACGAAAGAGAATAGTCTGTTTCATTCTGTGCTCCAAATCCATAGTTCTTTTTGCGTATGAATGGTATTTTTCCTCAAGTCATTTGGGAATTTTTTAGATCCTTACATTGCTGTGAAGAGCTAATCAGAAACCCTCCTTGCACACTGCGGCTATTAGTGTGTGTGTAATGTTCTCCTGGTTCTGCTTATATCGCACAACATCAGTTCATGTTTACACGTTTTTCTAAAGTCCTCCTGTTCCTCATTTCTCACAGTACAATAGTGTTTCGCTACATTCATCTACCACAACTTGCTCAGTCATTACACAATGGATAGGCATTACCTATATTTCCAGTTCTTGGCCAACAAAGAGAATTGCTATAAATAATTTGTACATGGGAAACATTTTCCCTCTTTTATGATCTCTTTGGAATACAATACTAGAGGTGATACTGCTGGGTCAAAGGGTATGTACATTTTTTAAGCCGTTTGGACATCATTCCAAATTGACCTCCATAATGGTTGGATAACCAATCCACAAACCATGACAACTGTCCTACATCTTCTCAAACATTTACCATCTGCCTGTTTTGTCATGTCACTCAATCTGATACGTGTGATGTTGTAGCTCAGAGTTGTTTTGATTTGCATCTCTCTAATCCATAGCGATTTACAGCATTTTTATGTGATGTGAGGTAGCTTTAATTTCATCCTCTGAAAACTACCTGTTCATATCTTTTGACCCTTTTTCAACTGGGAAATGACTTGTATTCTTGTACATTTAATTAAGTTCTCTGTATATTTTAGAAATGAAGTCTCTATCATAGGCAATAGTTGTAAAAATTCTTTCCCAGTTCCATGCTTCTCCCTGAATCTTGGTGATATTGTGTTTGTGGAAAAAAACCAAAAAAATTTTCAATATAAGTAATCAAAATTATCCATTTTTCACTTCATAATGTTCTCTATCTCTTATTTGGTCATAAAGTTCTCCATTCTCGATAAATCTGACAAAGACACTATCCCTTGCTCCCCTAATTTTTCTATAACATAAGCCTTTATATTGACATCATGTACTCATTTGGACTTTATTCTTGTGGTATGGTGTCAGACATTGCTCTATGCCCAGTTTCTGTCACACTATTACCCAGTCTTCCCAGCAGATTTGTTAAACACTGAGTATTTATCCAAGAAGTTGGTGTCCTTCCTTTCATCAAACAGTAACTGTTACGTTGATTGACTACGATGCCTTGATCACCTAAGTTATTCCACTTATGAACCCCTCTATTTGTTAGCCATAATCAAGTGGTTTTGATGATTGCTATTTATAATACAATTTTATACCTGTTAGGGCTAGGCTACCTTACCTAGTATTACTTTCCATTAATTCTCTTGAAATTCTCAAACTTTTATTCTTCCAGATGAATTTTGACGTTATTACTTCTAGCTCTACAAAATAATTTTCTAGAAGTTTGATTGGCATGGTGCTGAACAAATAAATTAATTTAGATAGAATTGTAATTTTTATTACATTACCTTGGCAGACCCATGATAAACTTACATTGTTCCAATTATTTTGATCTGAATTTATTTGTGCAAAAAATATTTTGGAGTTGTTTCAGGCATATATTTTATGCTGTCTAATGTAACTTTAAATGGGATTTCTCTTTCTATCTCTAGCTTTTGTGCTTTGTTAGTTCTATATAGGAATGCAGATGATTATGTGGGTTTATTTTGGTAAACTGCAACTTTGCCAAAGTTGTTTATTATTTCAAATAGTATTTTTTTACTTGATTCTTTAAGAATCTCTAAGTATATCATCATATATGCAAAGAATGATAATTTAGTTTCTTCTTTGCCTGTTCTAATTCATTGAATTTCTTTTTTCTTCTTTTACTGCTGAAGCTAACATATTTATTAGCATATTAATATATTGAGTAACAGTGGTGATAATAGAATCCTCGTTTCACCCCTGATATTGTCAGAAATATATCTCACTTATCTCCATTTCATGTACTGCTTGCTGATGGTTTTAGGTAGATACTGTTTATTATTTTAAGGAAGATTCCATTTATTCCTATGCTCTGCAATATTTTCAATAAGAATGGGTATTGTATTCTGTCAAAAGCTTTTTCTGCATTTATTCAGATAATCACAAGGTTTCTGAGAATTTTGGTGTTAATATGATCAATACTGCTGATAATTTTTCAAATATTATACCAGCCCTGTATTCCTTCTATAAGGTCTACCTTTTTGTAATGTATTATTCTCATGGTAAATAAGTGTAATCTTTTTGGTAATATCTTATTTAAAATATTTGCACCTACATTCATTTGAGAAACTGGTCTATAAGTTTCTTTCTCTGTTTTGGCTCTTCCTGGTTTAGGTACCAGATCGATATTTATATTATAAAAATAATTTGGTAGGACTCCACCAATTTTTCCTAAATATTCTATATAGTTTTGGAATTAATAGTTCTTTAAAAGTTTGATAGAATTCACTTGTAAATCCATCTGATCTTGGATATTTTTTTCCCTAGAGAACTCTTTGAAGGCTGGGTCAATTTGTTTTTCTGAGATGGGGTCATTTAGACATTAAACTGTATTTTCTGTTAATCTGGGTAATTTATATATTTTTAAGATATTCATTAATCTCATTTAGCTTGCCAAATTCATGACCATACACTTTGGCAAAATAATTTCTAACTATTATTTTAACATCCTCTTCCTTGGATGTGAGTTCACAATTTTCATTCTTTGATAATGGTGATTTGGATTTCTTCTTTCTATTTTAATCAAGTTAATCAAATGTTTATCAGCTTTATTTTTTTTTCATAAAACCAAATCTTAGAGGGCGGAGCCAAGATGGCGGAGTAGAAGGACGCACATTTACGAGCTCCGAGCCCACAACCCATGGAATTGAGGTAAAAGGAGATCCCCATAAATTCTGAATCTCTGCAGGGGGTGCATAAACATAGGGGAAGAGATTTCCGTTCCACTGAACCCTGGAAAGCCGTCCCCGGGGTCCATCGCACTCCGGAAAGCGGACCCCACCCCCACCCCTGGCCGTGGCCCCAGAGAAGCTGACCCGAGCAGACTTCAGAGAGGAAAGCTCCGGGGGAAGCTCCGGCAGCCGGGAAAGTCCCTCCGCTCACAGAAGCTACAGGTCAGTGAAAAAGAAAGCCAGGCTGAAGGAGAGGGGAAGCGGGGCATCTCCGTGACTCGGGCCCCCTCGGGAGGAAGCGGCGGAAGCAGAGACGGGGGCAGGAAGCGGCGGAGGCAGAGGCGTGGGCGGGCAGCTGAGGCGGCAACGGCCCGGGACTCAGGAATCCCCCAGCAGCAGGTAGGATCTTCAATACTGAAGGTCTTTCCAACCTGAGGGAGCCGAGCAGGGGAGACAGCCCTGCCTCCACCCTGCTCTACTGCTGAACGCCTCTGAATAAAACCCCCAAGGGAGCTGAGCACAGCAGGTGGGGCCCCCCACCCCGCCCCCACCCGCTCGGTTCCTGAAAGTCTCTGCGGAAAGCCCCTGAGGGCCCAAGCTTAGGAGATGGCCCTGCCCCCACCCCTGAGCCAGAACTAAAGCTTGCCGCGGGAAAGCGCATTTGAATCTCAGAGGCCAAGCACTAGCTGGGCGGATCCAGGCGGGGGTGGAAAGGAATCTCAGAAGTCAAGTAACTGGCTGGGAAAATGCCTAGAAAGGGGAAGAAAAATAAGACTTTAGAGAGTTTTTTCCAACAAATGCAAATGATCCCGACCTTCGGATCTGATGGGGAGGATGAGAACGTATTTTTCCCATCAGGGAAAGATGTGGAGGGCGGGGCCTCAGTACCCCAGACACCCCAGGGGGGTGTTGGGTGGGCTCAGGCCTTGGAAGAGCTTAAAAAGGATTTTGAAAAGCAAGTTAGACAGGTGGAGGAAAGACTGGGAAGAGAAATGAAAAAGATGCAAGAAGAGTATGAAAAAAAGGTCAATATCTTGGTAAAGGAGACCCAAAAAAATGCTGAGGAAATTAACACCTTGAAAAATAGGCTCACTCAATTGGCAAAAGAGGTTCAAAAAGCCAATGAGGAGAAGAATGCATTCAAAAGCAGAATGAGCCAAATGGAAAAAGAGGCTCAAATGCTCACGGAATTTAATAGTTCTCTCCAAATTAGAATGGAACAGATGGAGTCTAATGACTTTATGAGAAACCAAGAAATCACCAAACAAAACCAAAAGAACGATAAAATGGAAGAGAATGTGAAATATCTCATGGGAAAAACAACTGACCTGGAAAATAGATCCAGGAGAGACAACTTAAAAATTATGGGACTACCTGAAAGCCATGATCAAAAAAAGAGCCTAGACATCGTCTTGCATGAAATTATCAAGGAAAACTGCCCTGACATTCTAGGACCAGAGGGCAAAATAAGTATTGAAAGAATCCATCAATCACCACCTGAAAGAGATCCAAAAAGAGAAACTCCTAGGAACATTGTGGCCAAATTCCAGAACTCCCAGCTCAAGGAAAAAATCTTGCAAGCAGCCAGAAAGAAACAATTCCAGTACTGTGGAAATACAATCAGGATAACCCAAGATCTAGCAGCTTCTACATTAAGGGATCGAAGGGCGTGGAATAGGATATTCCAGAAGGCAAAGGAACTAGGACTGAAACCAAGAATCACCTACCCAGCTAAACTGAGTATAATACTTCAAGGGAAAATATGGTCTTTCAATGAAACAGAGGACTTTCAATCATTCTTAATGAAAAGACCAGAGCTGAAAAGAAAATTTGACTTTCAAACACAAGAATGAGAGGAAGCATGAAAAAGTAAACAGCAAGGAGAAGTATTAAGGGACTTACCAGAAATGAACTGTTTGCATTCATACAGGGAAGGACAATATTTCTAACTCTTAAAACTTTTCAGTATCTGGGTGGTTGGTGGGACCACACATACACATGTACACGCATGCACACACATACACACATGCATTCACATGCAGAGACAGAGAGCACAGATTGAACTGAATAGGATGGGACCATACCTTAAAAGAAATTAAGGTAAATGGTGAGAGAGAAATGTAGTGAGAGGAAAGAGGGGGAAATGGAAGGGGGTAACTATATGTCATATAAGAGGCAAGTAGGAGATGTTTTTAGTGGAGGGAAAAAGAGGAGAGCTGAGGAAAAAAAAAAACCAAACAAACAAACAAACAAGCAAAAGTTTACCCTCATCACATTTGACTAAACGAAGGAGTGTAATGCACACTCATTTTGGTATGAAAACCTATCTTACAGTATAAGAAAGTGGGGGAGAAGGAGATATTGGGGGGGGATGATGGAAGGGAGGGCAAAGGGAGGAGGGAGTAATTGAAAGTCAACACTTGGGGAGGGACAGGATCAAAGGACAGAAGAGAAACAATGAGGGGCAGGTTAAGAGGGATGGCAATTCAGTTAGTCTTACACAACACGACTATCAGGAAGGTCATTTGCAAAGCTACACAGATATGGCCTATGATGAATTGCCTGCCGTACCAAAGGGAATAGGTGGGGAGGGAGGGATGGGGAGAATTTGGAACTCAAAGTTTTAGGAACAATTGTTTAGTATTGTTGTTGCAACTAGGAAAGAAGACATACAGTTAATGAGGAATAGAAAATCATCTGGCCCTACAGGAGAAAAGAGAAGATAGAGACAAGGGAAGGGAGGGATGACAGAAGAGAGGACAGATTGGAGATAGGGAAAATTAGATTGCTTGGGGTATTGGGGTGGGGGGAGGGGAGAAAAGGGGAGAAAATTTGGAACCCTAAAATTTGTGAAAATGAATGTAAAAAGCTAAATAAATAAATAAATTAAATTAAAAAAAATAAATAAATAAAACCAAATCTTAGTTTTATTTATTAGTTCAATAGTTTTCTTAATTTCTATTTTATTAATCTCGTCTTTGGTTTTCACTTTATATGATTTGATATTTACTTGGGGATTTTCAATTTTTTTCTTTTTCTAGCTTTTTCAACTGCATACCCAATTCAATGAACACCACTTATTGTATTTTATTCATGTAGGCATTCAATGATATAAATCTTCCTCTAAGAACTGCTTTCACAGTGTCCCATTAGTTTTGATGGGTTTTCTCATTATTGTCACTCTCTTGAATGAAGTTAATGACTGGTTTTATGGTTTGTTACTTAATCCACTCATTCTATAGAATTAGATTATTTCTTTCCATGGCCTTTTATTACATATAATTTTTATTACACTATGATCTTAGAAGGATGCCTTCAGTATCTCTGCTTTCTCCACTAGATTGTGAGGGTTTTTTTTTTTTTTTTGCCCTACTATATGGTCAATATTTGTATATGGGTCACTTACCATTGAGAAAAAGCTATAATCTTTTTCATCCCCATTATATTTCCTCCAGAAATCTATAACTTCTCCCTTATCAATAATCGTATTCACTTCCTTATCTTCTTTCTTCTTTATTTTAAGGGTAGATTTATCATGTTCAGAGAGGGAGAGTTTGAGGTCCCCTGCTAGTATAGTTTTGCTGTCTGTTTCTTCCTGTAGCTTCCTTATCCTCTCTACAAATTTGGTTGATATACGACATGGTGCATATATATTTAGGAATGATATTGCTTCAATGTCTATGGTGCATTTTAGCATGAAATATTATCTTCATTTTCTCTTTTGATTATATCTATATCTGATTTTGCTTTGTCTGAGATTAGGATTGCTACCTCGTGTTTTACATCAGGCAAAGCATATTTACCCTGTGTGTATCCCCACTTTCAAAGGTATTTCTTGTTAAAAACGTATTGTTGGATTATGGTTTCAATCCATTCTGGTGTCTAACTCCATTTTGTGTCAGAGTTCATCCCATTCATATTTACAAATATGATTTCTTTCTGTATCTTTCTCTTCATCCTATTTCCCCCCGTTTATACTTTTATTTCTCCCTTCTCCCTTCCTGTCCAAGTAGATTTATTTTTTTATATGATCAAGCTGTTACTAAGTACTTCCAATAAGTCAAAAATGGCATCCACAAACAGAAAAACCTCATCATCTACTAGGGACTCTTCTTCCATTTTGACTATTAATCAGGAATGTGCTAAGTTCATTTGGAAAACAAAACACTCTCTGTTTTATTTATTTCATGGGTTAATATTGAGAAGGTGATAGGACATTGTTATTTCTATGATTACATTTATCAAGGAGGCTCATATTATTTTAATGTGCGCATGAAAAACACTTGATTAAAAGAGAATTTGTCCCAGTGTAATAGGTCAAAAGATTTGAATTCTCTGTAACTTTTCTTAACCTGCAAAATTGCACAGATGTAGATTTTTTTGGAAAGTGATTGGCAAATCACTTGATGCTTTCATGTATTTTCATCAAGGACACCTTAGATATTTGTTTAGACCTTTTTTCTAATGATTTAATTAAGAAAATATGGTTATGTTTATGTAGTTATTGATTTTTTTTCATCGATTATTTTGAGGATAACAAAAAAGTTCATCATTTTCCCACTTATGTCTAAAGTACCTTTTCCTCAAAGAGATATAAAATGATTCTTTAATATATTTAAGATTGTGCTTCCAGTACAGTTTTTCTCAGTGAATAGTTTGGTATGTCCACTTCTTTAGACTTCATATTCTTAAACAGCTTCTTATCAAATACACTAGTGCCTTATGTATTACCCTTCAAAATCATAATTCCTCTGTCATTGACAATAAAAATAGAGTAGTATAGAAATACGGACAACTGTGTTTGCAGAATGAAGCATAATTTTTCTTTTTCTTATTTTTTGTATTATATATTTTCTTTTTTATATGTGTTTATTTAATTTTCGTTTTAAATATTCATTTCCATAAAATTTTGGGCCCCAAATTTTCTCCCTATATCTTCCCTCCTCCCACCCCAAAAGTTGTGCATTCTCATTACCCATTGCCCCAGTCTGCTCTCCCATCTATCAAACGCCTCCCTTCCCTTATCCCAATCTTCTCCCTTTTCTTGTAAGGCAAGATAGATTTCTATACCCCCATTACCTGTATTTCTTATTTCCCAGTTGTATGCAAGAACAGTTCTCAGAATTTGTTCCTAAAAACTTGGAGTTCTGACTTCTCTCCTTTCCTGCCACCCCAGTGATCCCCACTGACAATATCAGCAGTTGAATATAGGCTATATATGTGTAGTTTTGCAAAAGACTTCCATAATAGCCTTGTAGTGTAAGACTAACAATATTTTCCTCCATCTTATCCTGACCCCGATTTATTCTATACTCTTTTTGGACCTTATACCTCTCCAGAAGTGTTTACTTCTGATTAATCCCTTCTCCCATATATCCTCCCTTCTATTATGCTCCCCCCAACTCATCACTTTCTCTCCTTCCTTCCTCTAGTGTAAGATAGATTTTTCATTCCAAATTGAGTCCGTATGTTATTTCATCCTTAAGGCAAATGTGATGGAAGTAAGCTTCACTTTTCCTCTCTTGTCTCCCCTCTTTTCCCTTGCTTGGAAAAGATATTTCTTCCTTCTTTTATGAGAGATAGTTTGTCCCATTCCATTTCTCTCTTTCTGCTTCCAATATATTCCTCTCTCACCACTTAATTTCATTTTTTGAGATATCATCCCTTCTTATTCAACTCACCCAGCGCTCTCTGTATGCATACATACATATATACATATACATACACTTACAAATATATATGTATGTATACATATACATACACACACATATATACACACCTATATACATACAAATATGTGTGCGCGCGCGCGCGTGTGTGTGTGTAATTCCTCCAACTACCCAATTACTGAGAAAAGTTTCAAGTAATCAGAACATGATCTTTCCAAGTAGGAATACAAACAATTCGACTTTACTATGTTCCTTTTGATTTCTCTTTCCTGTATGCCTTTGCAAGTTTCTCTTCATTCTTGTGATTGAAAGTCCAAATTTCTATTCAGCCTTGGTGTTTTCATCAAGAATGACAGAAAGTCCTCTATTTCATTGAATGAAGATTTTTTTTTTCCCATTAAGTATTACACTCACTTTTGCTGGATAGGTGATTATTGGTTTTAATCCTACTTCCTTTAACTTCTGAAATATCATATATCAAGACCTTTGATCCAGAAAGGTAGCAGCTACTAGATCTTGTGTTATCTTGATTGTGCTTCCACAGTAATTAAATTGTTTCTTTCTAGTTTCTTGCAGTATTTTTCTCCTTCACATTGAAAATCTGGAATTTGGGTATGATATGCCTAGACAATTCCCTTTTCATATCTCTTTCAGGAGGTGATTGGAAGCATCTTTCAACATTTATTTTGCCCTATTGTTCTAAAATATCAGGGCAGTTTTCCTTGATAATTTCGTGAAAGATGATGTCTAGGCTTTTTTTTTTTTTTTGATCATGGCTTTCAGATAGCCCCATAATTTTTAAATTATCTCTTCTGGATCAATTTTCCACTTCAGTTATTTCTTCAATGAGATATTTCATATTATATTCTATTTTGTTGTTGTTGCTTTTTGTTGTTGTTGTTGTTCTGTTATGTCTGTACTTGCTAGACGTTTGAAGGAAATATTCTTTATAAAAATCAATACAATATTCAATTATTAAATAGTACTTGGGTGTCTGTCACTTGTATCTAACAATTGAGGCAACTGGTGAGCATTTGGGCTGGAATAGAAATGAGACACTCTACAATCTTCTCTGGGTAGCCTACAAACATATAGAGATGTATCCCACCTTCCTCTGAAAAGGTTCAAGCAAATATGTTATTTC
The DNA here is from genome assembly GCA_023548195.1 of Bettongia penicillata ogilbyi. Classification (NCBI taxonomy): domain Eukaryota; kingdom Metazoa; phylum Chordata; class Mammalia; order Diprotodontia; family Potoroidae; genus Bettongia; species Bettongia penicillata. Next base: position 93,633 of record JAJHZJ010000912.1, read on the forward strand.
AGCACCTTATGTCACACATAACAATAACTTTCAAGTGGACAGTTGATAATAATATAAAACAAAATATTTTTAAATAAAAAATCTGAATGACAATAACTTTGATGGTTGAGAGATAATTATTAAACAGAGAAGAGGCTAAAGTTGATCATAAAAGTTAGAAAAATTGGAAAAATTTGCACATGAGTAAATGCAAGGAGCCTGGAATAAGAAGAGAAACTAATAATTAGAAAACATATACACCCACAACCACACGTGTGTACATGCATGTGTTTGCATGTGTGTAATGTAGGCCATCAATACTTCTGAAATTATTTCCTGCAAAAATGCAAATATATGTATGTGTATGTATGAATATTAATGAATATAAATAGTTTGAACAAAGTGAATAAAAAGCACTAAACTGAAAACAATTATCTGTTTAATTTTGTTCAATTTCAGTCCTAGAGGGAAAAAAAATGATGACAAATCCTCTCTTCTGTTCATGGGAGAGTTGGCTGATAAATGTAGCATATACTGCCACTTGCATACCAATAGTCAAACATAATTGATAGCTGGCATGATTGATTTTATTTACTTTGACTTTTCTCCTGCTCTTTTTTTTTAATGTGACACATACAAATCCTTCATCTCTCCCAATTCCATTTGAACTAGTAGGTTATGTCCCCTGATCTCAGGGCACCCATTTTTTCCCTCAGATTCTATTCTTACTTCTACTTGTGTACTTCTAATGGTACAGCTCACAAACACCAACATATTTGCTTCTTCCTATGATTACCAATTTTCATTAGTCATCAATATTAAATTAGTTTTTTTTAAAGAATATTTACTATAATAGTGTTGTTGGGTTCGTCTTCCCTTGACGAAGAAGACCATGCCATCAGAGAAATGATGACATGACTTGCCCTTGACTTTGTTTTGAGTGAGTGAGGACTGTGCCAGGTCACCAGCCTCACTTCTCCTCCAGAGCCATCTGAGTCCAGTGACCAGATATTCATCAGGATCACTGAAGATGACTAGGGATACACTGGGAGACCTTGGCCCCTTTAGCCAAGTTCGATGCAGTACTCACTTAGAGTGAGGTAATGCCCATTCAGTGAATAGATCTAGTTAAAAAATAGCCACGGCATGGCCCCTTCAATGAGGCAAAGAAAAAAAAGACATCAGGCTTGGAGGGAAACAGCAACAGTTATTATTGGTAATTATTTTGATGTCAGGAGGGTCCAGAAGAGAGGCTTCAAGGAGGGGCAACTTCACAGTGCCATAAGTTTAAGGGAAATGGGAAAGGAAGGGAACTAGCCAAAAAAAATCCAATTCAATATAAAACATCCCTTTCCCTAAATCTACGGCACACTCTCTCAGTGGTATGTATAAAATCTCAGAGCAAAGTGAGATCAAGCTGAGATAACATCTGTGTTCAAATGTTCACTTGTAATTCCTGGGAGCTCCAAAACGTGTTCCCTATAAATACTATACTATCTTTCTTTTGAGTTGTTGTCAAATCTTTAATGGAGTCCAGTTCATTCTTGGTTTCTGAAATAGACAGATGTCTATTTCATTATCATCATCATCATCATCATCATCATCATCATCATCAGATTTTCAAGGGATACTATAAGGACATTGATGATAATATGGGAAGTGCAAAATATAAAAATATTCTGACTCTCACAAAGGAGAGATGAAGACCAAGTTCAAAGACTTAGACTCTTGTCTTCCCCTTAAAATTGATTGTTTCTTGAGAATTTAAGGTTTTATGGTCTTATCTTCAAGACCAGGCACTTGATTACCCAACTTGAGATACTTCAATAGTTTTTTAAAAGCCTCCAAAATTTGACAAAGTTCCTTAATAAATTTAAAAATAAAATTCTACTGCACATAGAGAGTTGTTTATGTGTTGTTCACAAAATGTGTTATATGAAAAATATAACAGTACATGACATCCTATCACTCACATTAATTTGGGTAACATAATTATCCACCAAAAATGCATGCTTGCAGTCAGGAAAAAAGAAAGAGAAAGATAAAAAGACATTTGTTGAAATAATTATTAGGTAAAAGTAAGAGTTTAAGAAACATGTCATCAACACACTTCAGCTTGTCTTTATCTGTAGCATTAATGTAATATTCACAGCGCCTATTTTTGCCATGAATATTCCAGCTCAATAGATAATGTCTCTCCACAGACTCTCAAAATGGAAGACAGAACCAAAACATTGGTTCAGACCCTAGAAATTCAAATCCATCATAGTAACAAAAATCTAAACACAATAACAATGCAGAGAACAATACCATCCCCAAGCCTTCCCCCTGCTAAGCTTTCCACAAACCAGCTCCCTTAAACAAATCAGAAACAGCTTTCCTTTAAACAAAATTTCCTTTTCACACTCACAACAAGTTGTGGGTTTGTCTGCATGCTGCAATTCTGACTGCTATGTGAGTACTTTCCTCTCAGCTCTCTTCCAGTTTTGCCTCTTCCTATTCCACACTTTCTGTTCCACCCATTCATCAAACCCCTCCCACCACAGGCTCTGTATGACTCAGGCTCATGTGACTCAGGTTTCACTGTGACTCATGCAGGCCACATGGGCTTATTAGTGAATATGAAAGATCTCCCCATTTAAATTACCATTACTGGATCCATTTCTGAAAACCCTCTTTCCTCGTCTGCACATTTTTAAACTTTCATTGATGGTCTTCCTTTGTTTTCTCCCTTTTTAAATCATTATCAATATATATGAAAGATACAAGTCCTTTTATAAAATATGCAAATTCATACATATGCCTTGTCAAAAATGTATTTCTGTAAAGATATCATTAAGTTCATTATTAATAATCAGTAGTCTTTGTTGCTCATTGCATTGACTAGAGTTAAGTATTTCAAAAGCTCCTTTATAGAATGGTCGTCCTTGTTTTGTATTTTTCACTCTGCATCAGATCACACAAATCTTTCCTAGTTTCTCTGGGAGATTCTCTTTTATCTTTCCTTAGGCTTCAATAATATTTAATTATATGCATTAACTATAATTTTTTCTGTTATCTTAGAATTTATGAGGACTCACTTTCCTTCTAGCTCTTTACTACATCATTAAGTATATACCTACATTTTTGTTTTTCATACAAACACTCTCCTTAATTCTTATTCCCTTTGGGAATCTGCCTGGTAATGGTGGTGCTGAATCAATGAGAAAGTTAAGTTTCATAATATTTTGGGATATAGTCCCAAGCAGAGTTATAACATGACTGAAACAATTCACACCTCCATCCTAGTGCTCATTAGAGTACATGACATTCAACAATCCCGCTGACAGTTCCTACTTTCCACTTTTTCAAAGATAGCCAGTCTAATAAAGATGAGACAGAATTTCAAAGTTGATTTCATTTGGATTTCTCTCAATAAAATTAATTTTTAACCTTTCCATGTGGTTACAGATAGAGTTTATCCTTTTGAAAATGATGCATCCATATTTTGTGAATAAATTCCTACAGTGGTGTGACTCTTTATTTTATTTTCTCCAGCTTTATTTTTTGGGCATGTGGGTACAACCAAAGACAAAGTATGATAGCAGTAACTTAACAGATGACACTTAGCAGGGCAACATTGGCAATAGAATAGGGGAACAAGGGACACATGAGAATAGGATAGTATAGAGTTGAATTGATTTATCAAAGGGTCATGATAGGGAAAGGAGGATAGTATAGCCAGCACAGGGGTGTTGGCCTGGGAAAGAGCTAAGGCATGAAGGAATTGGAAATCATGGTAAGAATAAAGAACAAGGTTTGGATTTGCAAGGCAGAGCAGAGGGAGAAGGAGAATGACAATAGATTGTGATTAGATAAGAGAATTTCAGAACTCATGAACATGGAAGCAGTGACTTTGTGACTGATGACATAATCAAAGGTCAGACAATTTCAGTCTATAGGAGACAGGTGGAGGAGTAGGTCATAGGAAATGAGTAAGGTGAGGAACTGGGAAGTTAGAGTGTTTGAGGGTATATCAATATGAAGTTGAACTCCACTAGTATTAGGGCAGGAATTGAGCTAGGAACTGAATTCTTTGAGGAAAAGAGGAACGTCCTGAAGGTCAATAGACAAGAGTTACCAAAATTTTGATTGGATGGAAGATATGAATTGGGTGAACCTCAAAGAAGGATAGATTATGATTGATGGTAGCAGAGTGAGCTTTGAAGTAGCGATGGAAAATAAAGACTATTCCAACTCCCCTACCATAACCAGTAAGGAGATGTTTGGGGCAGGGGAGGAGAAAGGAGAGTGAGTAAAAGTACAACCAGTGCTAGAGAGGGTGACCATGAAGGCTGTGTCATAAGGAGAGAGTCAGATTTCAAGGACAGTCAGAAGATGGAGGAGGTGGGAAAGGAAGAGATTTAAGATGAAATTCAGTGTGTTAACTATGGAGCAGGCATTCCAGAGAGCACTGTGGAAGGGGTGGGTATCTTTAGAGTAGGTTATTATTAGGGTGTGGAGGATGAGAATAAAGGAGGGGTAGTAAAGAATGAGGAACAGCATTTGAATAATGGCAGCTGAGGAAAGGTTCAGAATCACTGGAATGAGAAAGGTATAACTCAGTGAGAATGTGTCAATTATTACTAAATGAGTTCAGGAAAGTGATCAGTTTCACTAGGGATTCAGCTTCAGTATGGCGTCCTCTTGGAGTATTGGGCAGCTGAGGAGAATAGGGGCAAGGGAACTGATAGAAGGGCATTTTCTCTTTTCCTGGGTGGCAGGTCTGACCAGGAGATGGGTGGAGGAGGCAGAATAGAATGATGTCTCTCTGTCCTCTATAAGCAGGAAGGGTCAACTCAGAGTAGGAAAAGACCAGCTTAGGAAATTGGCACATGATGGAATGGTGTCTCTTCAATATCTTTCAATTTTTATCAAATTGTTTTCTTCAATTAACATTTACATCTCCTTTTCAATCTGTCCAAATATTCCTTTTAAGGAATTATTTCCTCTAGTTAGTTTTTGTACTTCCTTTTCCATTTATCCAATTTTCCCAGTTCAGTTTTATGCTTCCTTTTCCATGTATTCAAGTTTCCTTTTTAAAGAGCTATTATCTTCAGTGAATTCTTTTTTCATTCTTTCAGAAACATTGGTCAGTTTTTCCTCTATTTCCTTCTTCAGCTATTCCGGGAGAGCTGTTTGTGCATGAGAACAATTGATAGTCCCTTCTGAAGTTTTAGATGGGAGTACAGTCTCAATACTGACCTCTTTGGTATTTGTATTTTGGTCCTTGTCTTCATAGAAAGATTCTATGATCTGTTCCTTTTCCTTTGATTCTTCTTACTCATGATGATGATGCTTTGTGTATTGTGGCCTCTGGTTCTTTCAGCTAGAAGCTAGACCACCTGGTGTTGAGCTGGTTGGTGTGAGATAGCAAAGGGCAGATGTCTTTTTTATTTGTTTTATATTTCCCCTGATTAGTCCTGGGGCTAGTTTTTTCAGTGTGAGGGAGGGGTTGTCTGGTCATAGGAGATCTCCTCAGCTGAGCTAGAGGAAAGGCAAGCTCATTGCTTGATGATCCCACTGCTAACACCTGGCTGTGAGCACACCTGATCCTAGTGCGAGTTTGCACCCCCTTGCCAGGGCTCCTGCCCTTCCAGTTCACCTTTGCCACATTTAGAGGAATCCCCTTTGGCAATTTTCCTAGCCTCAGGTGCTACAAGACTGTTTGCCCCTTCTGCTGATACCACTGGTCCAGGATTTTTCTGGGGAAATATTTTGTGGTTCTTTTGAGGTCAACAATGGGAGGGGGAGAGAGCATTTACTGATCCCTCCACCATTTTGGCTCCCAGAGTTTCAAGTAGGTGGCTTACAGATGTTCAGTCTGTGGACTGATAGTCTCAGGAGCTGCTGCAGCTGATATCTGGTACTTAGCAGCTGTCACTGCTTGGCTCTGCTGGTCTCCCACCCCTGAGCTGCCACTCTGCCATTCCACTGTGCTGCCACTGCCTCGTGTGGGTTTCCTGCTCAGCTGAGCTGGATGTACTCTGCTGTGTGGTGTGGGCTCAACCTCGCAGAACAGCTCCTTCCCATGGAACTTCCAGTCTGTCATGGTCTGTGAATCTGCCACAGTCTGCCTCCTATTAGATTCTGCGCCTCCATAATTTGATCAGATTCTTTTTTTAGAGATATCTGAAGGAGTTCGTCTAAGAGCTTAGGTGAGTAGTTGCTCTCATTCTGCCATCTTGGCTCCACCCTGGAGATCAGCATGCTTTCTGTCCCCCCTTGAGAATGAGTTCAAGTTTTGGATTCAGTATGGAAATCTATGTTCACCTCAGATGCCACCTCACAGGGTTGTTGTGAGGATCAAATGAGGAAATATGTTTGACAGGGTTTCGGGTGATGGTGGACTCCAAGATATCCACAGTCCAGGTTGTGCTCTAATAAAATCGACTCAAGCCTTCTTAAAGCCAAAGAAAACAAAGTTTATTAAAAATTCACCAAATTGGGTTGCAGCCTAAGCATTTGTGACTCTTGTATTCACAAGCGGGTGAGATAGAATCCCAGCTAGACAGAGTCTGAGCTGGATTGAATCTGAGCTGGGGCTCTTGTTTTTATACATCTGTTCATTATGTATTAAAGATTAGACCTTTATCAGAAAAAACAACAAATTGTTATGAAATTGTTTGCCTTAATTAAATTTATAAATTTATTGATAAATGTATTTAATGACTTTATTTTAATTAATTTAATAAATTTTTAAATGTACTTGTTAATGGAGAATGTATTTTTTTTTATTTTATGTAGTTAAAAGTTCCCATTTTAACTTTGATAACCCTCTCTTTACCATGTCTGATCAACACTTCTCTCTCTAATGAGAGTTATGATTTTTCCCATGTTCTTCTTTTCTCCCGATATAACATTTTATATTTAGGCTCCATTTGGAGCTTATTTTGGAATATGGTATATGTGGTGTTGGTATGAATTAAATACAGTCAGACTTTCAATTTTCCAAGTAACATTTGATGAATGTCTAATCCTTTCCAAAATCATCCAGGGGCTATTAAGGGTTAAGTAATAAAATTCTCATATATTGAATTCTCCTAGGTCTTAAGTATCCAGTCTATTCTGCTGAATAACGTTTTTCAATTTTCAAATATATTTTTTTTTGGTAGTAGTTTGATATTTGATCCACTTGATTTTTTCCTTCAGATACTTGAGTTGTTACTCTTTCAGATGGTTTAATGAATAATATTTTTCTTTAGTCCTATAAAATGTAAATAATTAAGTTCTGATACACCAGTTCATGTTATCCTTGCATGATCGGGACCAATTATTAGTGCTTCATTTTCTCTTTATTGCTGTGAAAATTTTTGGTTATGTTCATGTAATTAATGTTTATGTCTTCTTATGACTTACTTTCCTTAAATGCCTTCTATAGGATATTTCTTGCTAACCTGAATTGATATCATTACTATTCCCAGGTGTCATAATTAGTTGTATTATCTTTCTCTGATTTCATATAAATTTCTCCCTTTTACTGACCCTGCCTTCAACTTCCTAAATAAAAGGAGAAATCATGTGGCCTCTGAACACACACATACATACACAGAAATAAAAAGTACAGTACCAGGAGGAAAAAAAAGAAATATTTTAAGTAGTACAGGTAAACAATTTAAGTGATCTGATACTGTTCTTTATTCCATATATTTTTCTAATTAACCACAGTTATGGAAAATAGTAACTTCCTCTTCCTTTTTCACTTTCTTCCTGTTATTTGCTTTTTTTACTTTTTTTTTAACACAGCTTAAGACAGATAAAGCAATTCAAACGTTTGGTCAGGTGATACATCTTTTCAAAGCATTTACAATACAGACCACAAAAGATTTTTTTTTAAATCACTAACCAACTGAGACACAGATAATATTTACATTGCTAACTTCACAAGCTCTTGATCTAATTGTCTTCACAGTATTACTAAGAATTAAAGGACAATAACTTAATGTTGTTGGTCTAAATCCCTATGCCTAATAGCTTAATTTTAGACAACCTCGGACGTTCCCCTTCCAATAATCTATAATTGAATAGATCTGGTATTTAGGTTACAAATTTTTGACTATAGGAAACTGCTACCAATAGAAAGGATGTGGCAGAGATGCACTATCTCCCCAACTTCCTGTCAATTCCAGGCAGGATTAGATTAACCACTTCCATTCAGTCAGGCTTAAAGTCTGCCAGGTGTCTAAGGGGAAACTGAGTCAGGAGAATCCCAACTCAGCCCATGCTGAACAGCCTCTCTCTCACCCTTCCCCTTGAGATGACCTAAGCAGTTCATACCAGCATCTCATCAGCTTACTGGCATTATGGATTGGAGGCTCAGATCGCCTTTCTTGCTACTCATACCAGGAGTTAAACTAATAGTCATTTAACAGTCCCATAGCATCTAAAAATGGTATGTTCCAATAGCCAGGTTTCAAATATGATTATAGTTTCACTTTGGCTAAGGAACATCTTTTCAGGCAAGTCTTATGTGGCTTACATGCCTTTCTATACATATTCCAGTTCCTGATTAAATGGTAATCATAAAATAAGATTTACCATTAAAACTTTGACTTTTCCATCGATGCCAAATTTTACCCAAAGTTATCTTGCTCCAGGAAATTCACACTGTAATTCTTTTCTCTAAACTAAAGACATCGTTGATATATTCTCAGTAATTAATTCAGCCTATTGTTTTAACAGTAATTGCTTTTACTTCACTTTGTAACATGTCGAATTTTCCTCCCCATCACTCCCCTCACCCCGCTTCCTAATACCTTGCATTCTGATTACTCCTTCCCCAAATGCACCCTCCCCTCCATCTCGCCCCACCCCCTCTCCTATTTCCATAATCTCTCTTTTCTTGCAGGGCAAGATAAATTTCCATACCCGTATCCCTGTAGTTCTCATTTTCAGATAATATGCAATAAAAATTCTCAAAATTCATTTCTAATACTTTGAATTCTAACTTGTTTCCCTCCCTGCTCCCTCCCCAGCCCCAGTGAGATGGGAAGCAATTCAATACAGGCTAAATACGAGTTGTTTAGCAAAAGACTTCCATAATAATCATATAGGGTAATACTAATTATATTGCTCTCTGACTTATCCTATCCTCCCTTATTTTTCCCCCCAGCAATTGGCCTTGTCCATTCCAGAAAGTGTTTATTTCTTGTGACTCCCTTCTGCCATTTGCACTTCCTTCTAACATTCCCCACACTCCACTTGTCACCCTCCTCGCCTACTTTCCTGTGATGTATTTAAAATTTCTTTTATTTATTTATTTATTTAAATTTTTAGCTTTCATTTCAACAAAATTTTGAGTTCCAAATACTTTCCCCCACCCCCAAAACGCCGAACATTTAATTGCCCCATCACCAATCTGCCCTCTCTTCTAACATTCCTCCCTTCCCTTATCACCATCTTCTCTTTTGTTCTGTAGGGCAAGATAATTTTCTATACCTCATTATCTCTATGTCTATGTCCTAGTTACAAGAACAATACTCAACAGAGGGGGTGGGAGCCAAGTGGGGAAATATTTTGTGGTTCTTTTGAGGTAACAATGGGAGGGGGAGAGAGCATTTACTGATCCCTCCACCATTTTGTCTCCTGGAGTTTCAAGTAGGTGGCTTTCAGATGTTTAATCTGTGGACTGATAGTCTCAGGAGCTGCTGCAGCTGATACCTGGTACTTAGCAGCTGTCACTGCTTGGCTCTGCTGGTCTCCCACCCTGGGCTGCCACTCTGCCATTCCACTGTGCTGCCACTGCCTCGTGTGGGTTTCCTGCTCAGCCGAGCTGGATGTACTCTGCTGTGTGGTGTGGGCTCAACCTCGCAGAACAGCTCCTTCCCATGGAACTTCCAGTCTGTCATGGTCTGTGAATCTGCCACAGTCTGCCTCCTATTAGATTCTGCACTTCCATAATTTGATCAGATTCTTTTTTAGAGATATCTGAAGGAGTTCGTCTAAGAGCTTAGGTGAGTAGTTGCTCTCATTCTGCCATCTTGGCTCCACCCTGGAGATCAGCATGCTTTCTGTCGCCCTTGAGAAATGACTTCAAGTTTTGGATTCAGTATGGAAATCTATGTTCACCTCAGATGCCACCTCACAGGGTTGTTGTGAGGATCAAATGAGGAAATATGTTTGACAGGGTTTCGGGTGATGGTGGACTCCAAGATATCCACAGTCCGGTTGTGCTCTAATAAATCGACTCAAGCCTTCTTAAAGCCAAAGAAAACAAAGTTTATTAAAAATTCACCAAATGGGGTTGCAGCCTAAGCATTTGTGACTCTTGTATTCACAAGCGGGTGAGATAGAGTCCCAGCTAGACAGACTCTGAGCTGGATTGAATCTGAGGTGGGGCTCTTGTTTTTATACATCTGTTCATTATGTATTAAAGATTAGACCTTTATCAGAAAAAGCAACAAATTGTTATGAAATTGTTTGCCTTAATTAAATTTATAAATTTATTGATAAATGTATTTAATGACTTTTATTTTAATTAATTTAATAAATTTTTTAAATGTACTTGTTAATGGAGAATGTATTTTTTTTTTATTTTATGTAGTTAAAAGTTCCCATTTTAACTTTGATAACCCTCTCTTTACCATGTCTGATCAACACTTCTCTCTCTATATGAGAGTTATGATTTTTCCCATGTTCTTCTTTCTTCTCCCGATATAACATTTTATATTTAGGCTCCATTTGGAGCTTATTTTGGAATATGGTATATGTGGTGTTGGTATGAATTAAATACAGTCAGACTTTCAATTTTCCAAGTAACATTTGATGAATGTCTAATCCTTTCCAAAATCATCCAGGGGCTATAGAGTTATAACATGACTGAAACAATTCACACCTCCATCCTAGTGCTCATTAGAGTACATGACATTCAACAATCCCGCTGACAGTTCCTACTTTCCACTTTTTCAAAGATAGCCAGTCTAATAAAGATGAGACAGAATTTCAAAGTTGATTTCATTTGGATTTCTCTCAATAAAATTAATTTTTAACCTTTCCATGTGGTTACAGATAGAGTTTATCCTTTTGAAAATGATGCATCCATATTTTGTGAATAAATTCCCTACAGTGTGTGACTCTTTATTTTATTTTCTCCAGCTTTATTTTTTGGCATGTGGGTACAACCAAAGACAAAGTATGATAGCAGTAACTTAACAGATGACACTTAGCAGGGCAACATTGGCAATAGAATAGGGGGAACAAGGGACACATGAGAATAGGATAGTATAGAGTTGAATTAGTTTATCCAAGGGTCGTGATAGGGAAAGGAGGATAGTATAGCCAGCACAGGGGTGTTGGCCTGGGAAAGAGCTAAGGGATGAAGGAATTGGAAATCCTGGTAAGAATAAAGAACAAGGTTTGGATTTGCAAGGCAGAGCAGAGGGAGAAGGAGAATGACAATAGATTGTGATTAGATAAGAGAATTTCAGAACTCATGAACATGGAAGCAGTGACTTTGTGACTGATGACATAATCAAAGGTCAGACAATTTCAGTCTATAGGAGACAGGTGGAGGAGTAGGTCATAGAAAATGAGTAAGGTGAGGAACTGGGAAGTTAGAGTGTTTGAGGGTATATCAATATGAAGTTGAACTCCACTAGTATTAGGGCAGGAATTGAGCTAGGAACTGAATTCTTTGAGGAAAAGAGGAACGTCCTGAAGGTCAATAGACAAGAGTTACCAAAATTTTGATTGGATGGAAGATATGAATTGGGTGAACCTCAAAGAAGGATAGATTATGATTGATGGTGGCAGAGTGAGCTTTGAAGTAGCAATGGAAAATAAAGACTATTCCAACTCCCCTACCATAACCAGTAAGGAGATGTTTGGGGCAGGGGAGGAGGAAGGAGAGTGAGTAAAAGTACAACCAGTGCTAGAGAGGGTGACCATGAAGGCTGTGTCATAAGGAGAGAGTCAGATTTCAAGGACAGTCAGAAGATGGAGGAGGTGGGAAAGGAAGAGATTTAAGATGAAATTCAGTGTGTTAACTATGGAGCAGGCATTCCAGAGAGCACAGTGGAAGGGGTGGGTAGCTTTAGAGTAGGTTATTATTAGGGTGTGGAGGATGAGAATAAAGGAGGGGTAGTAAAGAATGAGGAACAGCATTTGAATAATGGCAGCTGAGGAAAGGTTCAGAATCACTGGAATGAGAAAGGTATAACTCAGTGAGAATGTGTCAATTATTACTAAATGAGTTCAGGAAAGTGATCAGTTTCACTAGGGATTCAGCTTCAGTATGGCGTCCTCTTGGAGTATTGGGCAGCTGAGGAGAATAGGGGCAAGGGAACTGATAGAAGGGCATTTTCTCTTTTCCTGGGTGGCAGGTCTGACCAGGAGATGGGTGGAGGAGGCAGAATAGAATGATGTCTCTCTGTCCTCTATAAGCAGGAAGGGTCAACTCAGAGTAGGAAAAGACCAGCTTAGGAAATTGGCACATGATGGAATGGTGTCTCTTCAATATCTTTCAATTTTTATCAAATTGTTTTCTTCAATTAACATTTACATCTCCTTTTCAATCTGTCCAAATATTCCTTTTAAGGAATTATTTCCTCTAGTTAGTTTTTGTACTTCCTTTTCCATTTATCCAATTTTCCCAGTTCAGTTTTATGCTTCCTTTTCCATGTATTCAAGTTTCCTTTTTAAAGAGCTATTATCTTCAGTGAATTCTTTTTTCATTCTTTCAGAAACATTGGTCAGTTTTTCCTCTATTTCCTTCTTCAGCTATTCCGGGAGAGCTGTTTGTGCATGAGAACAATTGATAGTCCCTTCTGAAGTTTTAGATGGGAGTACAGTCTCAATACTGACCTCTTTGGTATTTGTATTTTGGTCCTTGTCTTCATAGAAAGATTCTATGATCTGTTCCTTTTCCTTTGATTCTTCTTACTCATGATGATGATGCTTTGTGTATTGTGGCCTCTGGTTCTTTCAGCTAGAAGCTAGACCACCTGGTGTTGAACTGGTTGGTGTGAGATAGCAAAGGGCAGATGTCTTTTTTATTTGTTTTATATTTCCCCTGATTAGTCCTGGGGCTAGTTTGTTCAGTGTGAGGGAGAGGTTGTCTTGTCATAGGAGATCTCCTCAGCTGAGCTAGAGGAAAGGCAAGTCTCATTGCTTGATGATCCCACTGCTAACACCTGGCTGTGAGCACACCTGATCCTAGTGAGAGTTTGCACCCCCTTGCCAGGGCTCCTGCCCTTCCAGTTCACCTTTGCCACATTTAGAGGAATCCCCTTTGGCAATTTTCCTAGCCTCAGGTGCTACAAGACTGTTTGCCCCTTCTGCTGATACCACTGGTCCAGGATTTTTCTGGGGAAATATTTTGTGGTTCTTTTGAGGTCAACAATGGGAGGGGGGAGAGAGCATTTACTGATCCCTCCACATTTTGGCTCCCAGAGTTTCAAGTAGGTGGCTTACAGATGTTCAGTCTGTGGACTGATAGTCTCAGGAGCTGCTGCAGCTGATATCTGGTACTTAGCAGCTGTCACTGCTTGGCTCTGCTGGTCTCCCACCCTGAGCTGCCACTCTGCCATTCCACTGTGCTGCCACTGCCTCGTGTGGGTTTCCTGCTCAGCTGAGCTGGATGTACTCTGCTGTGTGGTGTAGGGCTCAACCTCGCAGAACAGCTCCTTCCCATGGAACTTCCAGTCTGTCATGGTCTGTGAATCTGCCACAGTCTGCCTCCTATTAGATTCTGCGCCTCCATAATTTGATCAGATTCTTTTTTTAGAGATATCTGAAGGAGTTCGTCTAAGAGCTTAGGTGAGTAGTTGCTCTCATTCTGCCATCTTGGCTCCACCCTGGAGATCAGCATGCTTTCTGTCCCCCTTGAGAATGAGTTCAAGTTTTGGATTCAGTATGGAAATCTATGTTCACCTCAGATGCCACCTCACAGGGTTGTTGTGAGGATCAAATGAGGAAATATGTTTGACAGGGTTTCGGGTGATGGTGGACTCCAAGATATCCACAGTCCAGGTTGTGCTATATAAAATCGACTCAAGCCTTCTTAAAGCCAAAGAAAACAAAGTTTATTAAAAATTCACCAAATTGGGTTGCAGCCTAAGCATTTGTGACTCTTGTATTCACAAGCGGGGTGAGATAGAATCCCAGCTAGACAGAGTCTGAGCTGGATTGAATCTGAGCTGGGGCTCTTGTTTTTATACATCTGTTCATTATGTATTAAAGATTAGACCTTTATCAGAAAAAACAACAAATTGTTATGAAATTGTTTGCCTTAATTAAATTTATAAATTTATTGATAAATGTATTTAATGACTTTATTTTAATTAATTTAATAAATTTTTAAATGTACTTGTTAATGGAGAATGTATTTTTTTTTATTTTATGTAGTTAAAAGTTCCCATTTTAACTTTGATAACCCTCTCTTTACCATGTCTGATCAACACTTCTCTCTCTAATGAGAGTTATGATTTTTCCCATGTTCTTTTTTTCTCCCGATATAACATTTTATATTTAGGCTCCGTTTGGAGCTTATTTTGGAATATGGTATATGTGGTGTTGGTATGAATTAAATACAGTCAGACTTTCAATTTTCCAAGTAACATTTGATGAATGTCTAATCCTTTCCAAAATCATCCAGGGCTATTAAGGGTTAAGTAATAAAATTCTCATATATTGAATTCTCCTAGGTCTTAAGTATCCAGTCTATTCTGCTGAATAACGTTTTTCAATTTTCAAATATATTTTTTTTTGGTAGTAGTTTGATATTTGATCCACTTGATTTTTTCCTTCAGATACTTGAGTTGTTACTCTTTCAGATGGTTTAATGAATAATATTTTTCTTTAGTCCTATAAAATGTAAATAATTAAGTTCTGATACACCAGTTCATGTTATCCTTGCATGATCGGGACCAATTATTAGTGCTTCATTTTCTCTTTATTGCTGTGAAAATTTTTGGTTATGTTCATGTAATTAATGTTTATGTCTTCTTATGACTTACTTTCCTTAAATGCCTTCTATAGGATATTTCTTGCTAACCTGAATTGATATCATTACTATTCCCAGGTGTCATAATTAGTTGTATTATCTTTCTCTGATTTCATATAAATTTCTCCCTTTTACTGACCCTGCCTTCAACTTCCTAAATAAAAGGAGAAATCATGTGGCCTCTGAACACACACATACATACACAGAAATAAAAAGTACAGTACCAGGAGGAAAAAAAGAAATATTTTAAGTAGTACAGGTAAACAATTTAAGTGATCTGATACTGTTCTTTATTCCATATATTTTTCTAATTAACCACAGTTATGGAAAATAGTAACTTCCTCTTCCTTTTTCACTTTCTTCCTGTTATTTGCTTTTTTTTACTTTTTTTTTAACACAGCTTAAGACAGATAAAGCAATTCAAACGTTTGGTCAGGTGATACATCTTTTCAAAGCATTTACAATACAGACCACAAAAGATTTTTTTTTAAATCACTAACCAACTGAGACACAGATAATATTTACATTGCTAACTTCACAAGCTCTTGATCTAATTGTCTTCACAGTATTACTAAGAATTAAAGGACAATAACTTAATGTTGTTGGTCTAAATCCCTATGCCTAATAGCTTAATTTTAGACAACCTCGGACGTTCCCCTTCCAATAATCTATAATTGAATAGATCTGGTATTTAGGTTACAAATTTTTGACTATAGGAAACTGCTACCAATAGAAAGGATGTGGCAGAGATGCACTATCTCCCCAACTTCCTGTCACTTCCAGGCAGGATTAGATTAACCACTTCCATTCAGTCAGGCTTAAAGTCTGCCAGGTGTCTAAGGGGAAACTGAATCAGGAGAATCCCAACTCAGCCCATGCTGAACAGCCTCTCTCTCACCCTTCCCTTGAGATGACCTAAGCAGTTCATACCAGCATCTCATCAGCTTACTGGCATTATGGATTGGAGGCTCAGATCGCCTTTCTTGCTACTCATACCAGGAGTTAAACTAATAGTCATTTAACAGTCCCATAGCATCTAAAAATGGTATGTTCCAATAGCCAGGTTTCAAATATGATTATAGTTTCACTTTGGCTAAGGAACATCTTTTCAGGCAAGTCTTATGTGGCTTACATGCCTTTCTATACATATTCCAGTTCCTGATTAAATGGTAATCATAAAATAAGATTTACCATTAAAACTTTGACTTTTCCATCGATGCCAAATTTTACCCAAAGTTATCTTGCTCCAGGAAATTCACACTGTAATTCTTTTCTCTAAACTAAAGACATCGTTGATATATTCTCAGTAATTAATTCAGCCTATTGTTTTAACAGTAATTGCTTTTACTTCACTTTGTAACATGTCGAATTTTCCTCCCCATCACTCCCCTCACCCCGCTTCCTAATACCTTGCATTCTGATTACTCCTTCCCCAAATGCACCCTCCCCTCCATCTCGCCCCACCCCTCTCCTATTTCCATAATCTCTCTTTTCTTGCAGGGCAAGATAAATTTCCATACCCGTATCCCTGTAGTTCTCATTTTCAGATAATATGCAATAAAAATTCTCAAAATTCATTTCTAATACTTTGAATTCTAACTTGTTTCCCTCCCTGCTCCCTCCCCAGCCCCAGTGAGATGGGAAGCAATTCAATACAGGCTAAATACGAGTTGTTTAGCAAAAGACTTCCATAATAATCATATAGGGTAATACTAATTATATTGCTCTCTGACTTATCCTATCCTCCCTTATTTTTCCCCCCAGCAATTGGCCTTGTCCATTCCAGAAAGTGTTTATTTCTTGTGACTCCCTTCTGCCATTTGCACTTCCTTCTAACATTCCCCACACTCCACTTGTCACCTCCTCGCCTACTTTCCTGTGATGTATTTAAAATTTCTTTTATTTATTTATTTATTTAAATTTTTAGCTTTCATTTCAACAAAATTTTGAGTTCCAAATACTTTCCCCACCCCAAAACGCCGAACATTTAATTGCCCCATCACCAATCTGCCCTCTCTTCTAACATTCCTCCCTTCCCTTATCACCATCTTCTCTTTTGTTCTGTAGGGCAAGATAATTTTCTATACCTCATTATCTCTATGTCTATGTCCTAGTTACAAGAACAATACTCAACAGAGGGGTGGAGCCAAGATGGTGGAGTAGAAGGACGCATGTTTACGAGCTCCTAAACCAAAGCCCATAGAATTAATGTAAAAAGAGTCCCCCATAACTTCTGGGTGAATACAAGGTGTGCAGAAGCAGATTGGAAGAGATTTCCATTCCAGGGAGCCCTGAAGACCCGTCCCCAGGGTCCGGCGCGACCCGGAAAGTAAACCCGACCCCCAGCGCTGCCCTGGCCGGTCCGCAGAGAAGCTGATCCGAGCAGGCTTCAGAGACGGAAGCTCCAGCAACCGGGAAAGCCCCTCCGCCCACAGAAGCGACAGGTCAGTGAGAGAGGCCGGGCTGAAGGAGAGGGGAAGCGGGGCATCTCCGTGACTCGGGCGGCCTCGGGAGGAAGCAGCGGCGGCAGGGACGGGGGCAGGAAGTGGCGGAGGCAGAGGTGTGGGCGGCGGCTGAGGGGGCAGCAGACCGGGACCCAGGAATCCCCCAGCAGCAGGCAGGATCTTCATTATGGAAGATTCCCGCATAAAACCGGTCGGAGCTGAGCCTGGGAGATGGCCCTGCCCCCACCCCGCTCTGTTACTGAAGGCTTCTGCTTAAAGCCCCCAAGGGAGCGGGATTTGGGAGGCAGGCCCCCCACCCCGCCCCCACCCGTTCCATTCCTGAAAGTCTCTGCATAAAGCCCCCGAGGGATCAGAGTCTCGGAGGCAGCCCTGGCCCCACCCTAGCACCTGAACTAAAGCTCACTGATTGACAGCCAGCAGGAGGAAAGCCCATTTAAATCTCAGAGGCCAAGCACTAGCTGGGCGGATCCAGGCAGGGGTGGAAAGGAATCTCAGAAGTCAAGTAACTGGCTGGGAAAATGCCTAGAAAAGGGAAGAAAAATAAGACTTTAGAGAGTTTTTTCCAACAAATGCAAATGATCCCGACCATCGGATCTGACGAAGATGAGGACGTATTCTTGCCATCAGGGAAAGACGTGGAGGACGGGGCCTCAGTACCCCAGACACCCCACGGGGGTGGTGGGTGGGCTCAGGCCGTGGAAGAGCTCAAAAAGGATTTTGAAAAGCAAGTTAGACAGGTGGAGGAAAAACTGGGAAGAGAAATGTCAGAGATGCAACAAAAGTATGAAAAACAGGTCAATACCTTGGTAAAGGAGACCCAAAAAAATGCTGAGGAAATTAACACCTTGAAAAATAGGCTCACCCAATTGGCAAAGGAGGTTCAAAAAACCAATGAGGAGAAGAATGCTTTCAAAAGGAGAATGAGCCAAATGGAAAAAGAGGCTCAAAAGCTCACTGAATTTAATAGTTCTCTCAAAATTAGAATGGAACAGATGGAGTCTAATGACTTTACGAGAAACCAAGAAATCACAAAACAAAACCAAAAGAACGAAAAAATGGAAGAGAATGTGAAATATCTCATGGGAAAAACAACTGACCTCGAAAATAGATCCAGGAGAGACAATTTAAAAATTATGGGACTACCTGAAAGTCATGATCAAAAAAAGAGCCTAGACATCATCCTCCATGAAATTATCAAGAAAAACTGCCCTGACATTCTAGAACCAGAGGGCAAAATAAGTATTGAAAGAATCCATTGATCACCACCTGAAAGAGATCCAAAAAGAGAAACTCCTAGGAACATTGTGGCCAAATTCCAGAACTCCCAGCTCAAGGAAAAAATCTTGCAAGCAGCTAGAAAGAAACAATTCCAGTACTGTGGAAATACAATGAGGATAACCCAAGATCTAGCAGCTTCTACATTAAGGGATCGAAGGGCGTGGAATAGGATATTCCAGAAGGCAAAGGAACTAGGACTCAAACCAAGAATCACCTACCCAGCTAAACTGAGTATAATACTTCAAGGGAAAATATGGTCTTTCAATGAAACAGAG
Organism: Bettongia penicillata ogilbyi; assembly: GCA_023548195.1. Lineage (NCBI taxonomy): Eukaryota > Metazoa > Chordata > Mammalia > Diprotodontia > Potoroidae > Bettongia > Bettongia penicillata. The sequence continues at coordinate 112,610 of JAJHZJ010000912.1, forward strand.
GAATTTCAATAATTCTTGATGAAAAAAACAGAGCTGAAAAGAAAATTTGACTTTCAAACACAAGAATGAGAAGAAGCATGAAAAAGGAAACAGCAAAGAGAAGTCTTAAGGGACTTACCATGAGTGAACTGTTTACATTCCTACATGGAAAGACAATATTTGTAACTCTTAAAACTTTTCAGTATCTGGGTAGTTGGTGGGACCACACATACACATGTACACGCATGCACACACATACACACATGCACAGGCATACAGAAATAGAGAGCACAGATTGAACTGAATAGGATGGAACCATACCTTAAAAGAAACTAGGGTAAATGGTGAGAGAGAAATTTGGGGGAGGGAAAGGGAAGGGAGTAACTATATGTCATTTAAGAGGCAGGTAGGAGTTCTTCTTAGTGGAGGGAAAAAGAGGAGAGCTGAGAAAAGAGAAAAAAAACAAGAAGTTTACCCTCATCACATTTGACTAAACGAAGGAGTGAAATGCACACTCATTTTGGTATGAAAACCTGTCTTACAGTATAAGAAAGTGGGGGAGAAAGAGATATTGCAAGGGGGGAGATGATGGAAGGGAGGGCAAAGGGAGGAGGGAGCAACACTTGGGGAGGGACAGGATCAAAAGACAGAAGAGAAACAATGAGGGGCAGGTTAGGAGGGATGGTAATCCAGTTAGTCTTACACAACACGACTTTCAGGGAGGTCATTGGCAAAACTACACAGATATGGCCTATATTGAATTGCCTACTGTCCCAAAGGGAATGGGTGGGGAGGGAGGGACGGGGAGAATTTGGAACTCAAAGTTTTAGGAACAACTGTTTAGTATTGTTGTTGCAACTAGGAAAGAAGACATACAGTTAAGGAGGAATAGAAAGTCATCTGGCCCTACAGGAGAAAAGAGAAGATGGAGACAAGAGAAGGGAGAGATGACAGAAGAGAGGGCAGATTGGAGATAGGGAAAATTAGACTGCTTGGGGTATTGGGGTGGGGGGAGGGGATAAAAGGGGAGAAAATTTGGAACCCAAAAATTTGTGAAAATGAATGTAAAAAAATTAAATAAATAAATAAATTTTAAAAAAAAAAGAACAATACTCAACAGTTGTTCCTAAAATTTTAAGTTCCAACTTCTCCCCATCCCTCCCTCCCCAACCATTCCCTTTGGGAAGGCAGGCAATTCAATTTAGGCCATATGTGTGTAGTTTTGCAAATGTCTTCCATAATAGTCATGTTGTGTATACCTAACTATAATTCCCTCCATTCTATCCTGTCCCCCATTGCTTCTACTCTCTCTTTTGATTCTGCCCCTCCCCAAGAGTGTAGACTTCAAATTGCTCCCTCCTCCCACTGCCCTCCCTTCTATCACCCTCCACTCTGCTGATCCCCTTCTCCCCCATTTCCTGTATTGTAAGATATGAATGTGCACTTTATTCCTTCCTTTAGTGAAATGTGATGAGAGTAAGCTTCATTTTTTTTTTCCTCTCACTTCCCCTCTTTTTCTCTCCACTGGAAAGTTTTTTGTTTGCCTCTTTTATGAGAAATAACCTGCCCCATTCCATTTCTCCCTTTCTCCTCCTAATATATTTCTCCATTTTTCCTCCTAACATATTTCTCTCTCACCACTTAATTTCATGTTTTAAAGATATGATCCCATTCTATTCAATTCAGCCTGTGCACTCTCTCTCTCTCCCTCTCCCTCTCTCTCTTTCTCTGTGTGTGTGCATGTGTGTGTGTGTGTGTGTGTGTGTGTGTGTGTGTGTGTGTGTGTAATCCCACCAACTACCCTGACACTGAAAAACGTTTCAAGAGTTACAAATATTGTCTTTCCATGTAGGAATGTAAACAGTTCAACCTTAGTAAGTTCCTTATGATATTCCTTTGCTGTTTACCCTTTCATGCTTCTCTTCATTCTTGTGTTTGAAGGTCTAATTGGTCTTTTCATCAAGAATGCTTGAAAGTCCTCTATTTCATTGAAAGACGATTTTTTCCCTGAAGTATTATACCCAGTTTTACTGGGTAGATGATTCCTGGTTTCAGTCCTATTTCCTTTGACTTCTGGAATATAATATTCCACACCCTTTGATCCCTCAAGGTAGAAGCAGCTAGATCTTGTGTTATTCTCATTATATTTCCACAATACTTGAATTGTTTCTTTCTAGCTGCTTGCAATATTTTCTCCTTGACCTGGGAACTCTGAAGTTTGTCCACAATGTTCCTAGGAGTTTCTCTTTTTGGATCTCTTTGAAGTGCTGATTGGTGGATTCTTTCAATACTTATTTTGCCCTCTGGTTGTAGAAGATCAGGGCAGTTTCCCTTGATAATTTCAAGAAAAAATATGTCTAGGCTCTTTTTCGATCATGACTTTCAGGTAGTCCCATAATTTTTCAATTGTCTCTCCTGGATCTATTTTCCATGTCAATTGTTTTTTCCAATGAGATGTTTAATATTATCTTTTATTTATTCATTCTTTTGGTTTTGTTTTGTGATCTTTTGGTTTCTCATAAGGTCATTAGCTTCCATCTGTTCCATTCTAATTTTGAGAGAACTATTTTCCTCAGTGAACTTTTGAACCTTCTTTTCCACTTGGCTAATTCTGCTTTTTAAAGCATTCTCCTCATTGGCTTTTTGAACCTCTTTTGCCAATTGAGTTAGCCTATTTTTCAAGGTGTTACTTTCTTCTGCATTTTTTGGGTCTCCTTTAGCAAGATGTTACCCCTCCCTTCATGCTTTTGGTGCCTCTCTCCCATTTCTCTTCCCAGTTTTTCCTCTACCTCTATAACTGGATTTTCAAAATTCTTTTTGACCTCTTCCATAGCCTGAGCCCATTGAATATTTATTTTGGATTTTGGGGATACGGAAGCCTTGACTTTTATTTCTTTCCCTGGTGGTAAGCCTTCTTCTTCCTCATCTGAAAGGATGGGAGAAGATACCTGTTCACCAAGAAAGTAACCTTCTATAGTCTTATTTTTTCCCTTTTTTGGTCATTTTCCCAAACAGTTACTTGACTTTTGGGTCCTTTGTCAATAGTAGGGTTTATCTGTGGACCCATAACATCGCAGTTCCTCCAGGGTGGCACAATGAAGTGTATACTGGTCTGGAGGTAGGGAAGGATTTTGGTGCCCAGAATCTTAGCAGTGTTTTCTCTCCACAGACAACTGACCTCCACTTTTGCCAAGCTGGCACTGGGGGAGGGGGGTGGCATTCAATCAAGCTGTGGGGGCAGGGCCTTCATTCAGTGTGAGAGAAAGACCAGCTCCCTCAGTGCCCCCAGGGGTTTTATGATCCAGCTATAGTCTCAGGCTGCTGTAGGGGCTGCTCTGAGAACTCCTGCCACCTGTCCAATGTGAAGGCCCTTCTCCCTTCCTGGCCAGCTGAATAAACCTGTCCCTGACCTTTGGTCCCTGTGGGTTGAGGGATCTACGGACCCTTTGCTGCTGGGACTGGGGATTCTGTGGCTGGAGATTCTGCCCCAGAGGGCTGTTTATGGGCTGCCATGTGGCCAAGCCTGGGCAGGGCTCCGTGATCCATGCTCCACTCCACATCTGGTTTCCTCTGGGTCTTTCAGGTCACCCTGGGCTGGAAATCTCCTCCACTCTGTTGTTCTCCACTTCTGCTGCTCCAAAATTTGCTGAGAGGACCTCTCTACAGGTGTTTTATGGGCTGTGTGGGGGCAACCTCTGTATGTATGTTTTTCTACAAAGCCATTTGGCTCCACCCCCCTATAAATTTTCATATCAAATTTAGGGAGCATGTTATTCCCTCCTTCAGCCACATGTGGAGAGAGTAGCTTTATTTTTCCCCCTCTCCCCTTCTTCCTTATCTCCTCCATTGAATAAGATTCTTCTTATCTCCTTTATGAGTTGCAGCCTACCCCATTCCATTTCTCCCGCTCTTCCCAGAATTTTCCTCCTTCACCCCTTGATTTTTATTTTATTGTGTGTGTGTGTGTGTGTGTGTGTGTGTGTGGATATCACACACCCAGAACTCTCTATCGCTCTACGTGTATGTGTGTGTTTGTGTGTATATACAATCTCTCCAACTATCCAAATACTGAGAAAAGGTTGAAGAGTTAAAAATATTTTCTTTCCGTGTAATAATGTAAACAGTTCCACTTTGGAGAGCCTTTTACGATTTTTCCTTTCTGCTTACCTTTTCTTGCTTCTCTTGATTCTAGTCTTGGGAAGTCGAATTTTTAAATTCAGATTTGTCTTTTCTTCAACATGAAATCTTGAAAGTTGTCTATATCACTGAATGACCAATTTTTCCCTTGAAATACTATATTCGGTTTGCTGATAGGTGATTCTTGTTTTCAGTACTAGTTCCTTTGACTTCTGATATATCCCACTCTAAAGCCTTCGATCGCTTAATGTTGAAACTGCCAGATCCTGTGTTATCCTGCTTATATTTTCACATTACTTAAATTGTCTCTTTCAAACTGCTTGCAGTATTTTCTCCTTGATCTGAGAACTCTGAAATTTCACCACAATATTCCTAGGATTCTCTCTGTTCAGGTCTTTTTCAGGAGGTGAACAAGGAATTCTTTCAATATCCATTTTGCCCTCCAATTCTATTACATCAGGGCAGTTTTCCTTGATAACTTCATGGAAGATAATGTCTAGGCTCTTTTGTAGATCATGACTTTCAGGTAGTGCAATAAGTTTTAAGTTACTTCTCCTGGATCTATTTTCCAAGTCAGTTGTTTTACCAATGAGTTGTTTCACCTTATCTTCTATTTTTTCAATTTTTTGGTTTTGTTTAATAACTTCTTAGTTTAGCTCATTGTCATTGGTTCCCCTGAACTCAACTCTCCCTTTCAAAGAATTATTTTGTTCAGTGAACTTTTGAAACTTCTCCTCCATTAGGCTAATTCTGTTTTTTAAAATCTCCTTCTCCTCTTTGGCTTTTTGGACCTCTTTTTCCATTTGAATTAGCCTCTCTTTGAAGCTGTTATTTTCCTCATAATTTTTTGGGTTCTCCTTTAGTAAGCTGCTAACTTTTTTTTAAGGTCTTCTATTGCCTGAGCACAATTTAAGTTCCCTTTGGAGGCAGACGCCTCGACTTCCTCTGACAGTATGCCTTCTTCTTCCTCATCTGAAAGGATGGGAAGAGACATCTGATTCCCAAGAAAGTAACGTTCTATGGTCTTATTTTTTTCCCTTTTCTGGACATTTTGGACATTTTCCCATCCAGTTACTTGACTTCTGAGCTCCCTCTCCATAACCACCTTGCCTCCAGTTCTGCCCCACGAGTACTTGGAGGCTGGGATTCAAATGCTGTTCCCAAACTTTAGGGGCTTTTTGTGGGGCTGCTATTCAGTGTGATATTAAGATCAGCTTCTCAGGTGGGGGCAGGGCTGCCACATGGTGTTTAGTTGCCTCAGGGGTTTTACACAGAGACTTTCAACAATGGATTAAGGCCACTGGCTGCTTTGGGAGCCCCAATCTCCTGCTGCCACAGCTGCTGCCTCCCAGGGGGGTCTGAGTTATGGGGACACCCTGCTCCCCTCTCGACCAGATAAAAAGATTTTCTCACTGATCTTTGGTGACTGTGGGTTGAGGGACCTGTGCTGCTGCTAGAGGTTCTGTCCCTGAAGCCTGCTCCGATCTGCTCCTCTTGGTGTCACGTGGCCAAGGCAGGGCTGATGTGTGCTCCATAACTGGTGCTCCACAGACTTTTTCCGTCAGTTTTTCAGGTATCTCTGGATCAGAAATCTCCTCCACTCTGTTGTTCTGTGGCTTCTGCTGCCCTAGAATTTCTTGAGAGTTCTTCTTCACAGGTAGGTATTTTATGAGCTGTGGGGTAAGAGCTAAGTGTTTGTGTGTCTTTCTACTCTGTCATCTTGGCTCCTCCCCCTGTTATTTTGCCTTTTTTCTTAGCTCTTTCAAAATCCACAAAATAGCACAAAACTACCATTACATTTATATTTTGTATTTAAAATCTCTTTATAAGTCATTGAAGACAAAGTGGAATTCCATCTCCTCATACAATATTTTTTCAAATATATTTATCTTTTAAAATCTGTCTTGTGTCTTGTTTCTGGTTCTCAAAAATTCTGTCCACCTTTATTCCTATTATTGTGACCATAGGCTTATATATTTCAAGTTGGAAGTGACTTAAGCATCCATGGCATAGAATATCCTCATTTTAAAATAAGGAATCTGTGTCTGAAAGATGTTCAGGAACTTACTAAAAATCAGATTAATAACATGTATATGTCAGGATTCAAGTTCAGTTCTTCTTGACCCCAATGCGATTATTTCATCTATTTTGCCACCTAATATGCAAAAGAAAGTCAATTTTAAGAAAGGTCCCTTTTTACTCTTTTATGATCATTATATTTTGCAAGGTAAGTTATTCTTCATTATCGTCACTTTTCTGATTTATTAGACCTTTATTTTTTAATGAACAAAAATCTATTTTCTCAACCTCATACCAATTGCCACACTGGAAAAAAATGAAATTTAATTCCCTACAACTAATATACACAGTCAAGGAAAATTGTGCCTAATTAACCCTCCTTGAAAAATGTGTGTCCTTGTATATATCTCTTGAATCCATCACCTCACTTTCAAGAGATGAACAGCATGCTTTCCCATTGGTGTTTTGGAATAATGAATGATTGTATTCATCTCAGCTTTAGCATTTTCAAATTTCAAATTTCATTTTGTCTTTATTGTATTTGATTTTATAAATTATCATACTACTCCTACGATTGCATTCTTCATCATTATAAAAATTTATAAATACTTTCATTTATTTGATTTTACTTTTATGTATATAACCTGAGTTCCAATAAACTGAGTTCCAAAGACCATTGGTAAAAGTGCTTCTCCACATTAGTGGAAATCACTGCTAAAACCCTCCCTAAGGGGCCGGGTAAATTTGATGAGAGTAGGGGAGTAGAGAGTTGGGATTTCTGGTATTTCTGTGTTTTAGCTTTAAGAGAAAAGATAGAGGATGACAACTCCACTTCAGTTTGTTGACAGGACAAGAGCCAGAATTCTCCATTATATCCCTATGCTCAGTTTGCTACATTAGAGACTTAGGGAAACTTCTTCTCAAGTGATCTACTTATCTCTATGTCTCACTGTGTGTGTCTCCATCTCCCCGTCTCTGTCTTTGCTTCTGTCTCTGTCTATTTCTGTTTCTGCTTCTTTCTCTCTCTATCTCTGTCTTTCTCTCTCTTGGGTTCTGTCTCTCAGTCTTTTTTGTCTGTGTGTGTGTGTGTGTGTGTGTGTGTGTGTGTGTCTGTCTGTCTCTCTTTCTCTCATGAACTGAGTTACCTTGTTTCCAAGGGAGAGTTCCTTCACTCTGTGGTGTCTGACATTTATTTTCTTTTGTATACTTATGTTTTGTGATTAATTTGTGTGAATGTACTTCTTTGCTATTTACATGTTCATTGTGAAACTGACATCCAGTGGGAATGGGGTCAATTCTTTTGGATCTTCCTTTTTTTCATTATTTAATAACAATCAAGAGTTTAACTTGAACCTGAAAATCACTCCCCTAGACGAATACTATTTTTTAATATATTTATTTATCATCTATCTATCTATCTATCTATCTATCTATCTATCTATCTATCTATCTATCTACCTACCTATCTATTTATTTGTTGGCTTGTTTATTAATATATTTATTTAACTTTTCACATTTATTTTCACAAAATAGTGGGTAACAAATTTTCTCCCCATTTACCACCACCTCCACCCCAAAACACCTAGCTGTCTAATTGCCCCTATCAGAAATCTGTGCTCTCTTCTAACATCCCTCCCTTCCCTTGCCCCATCTTTTCTTTTATCATGAAGGGCCAGATAACTTTCTTTACCCCATTAACTGTATTTCTTATTTCCTAGTAGCAAGAACAATACTCAACAGTTGTTCCTACAACTTTGACTTCCAACTTCTCTTCATCCCTCCCTCTCCATCCATTGCCTTTGGGAAGTAAGCAATTCAATATAGGCCATATATGTGTAGTTTTGCAAATGACTTCCATAATAGTCGTGTTGCGTAAGTCTAACTATATTTCCCTCCATCCTATGCTGCCACCCATTGCTTCTGTTCTCTCTTTGCATCCTGTCCCTCCCCAAGAGTGTTGACTTCAAATAGCTCCCTCCTCCCATTGCCCTCCCTTCCATGACCCTCCCCCCCTTGCTTATCCCATTCTGCCCCACTTTCTTGTATTGTAAGACAGGTTTTCATACCAAAATGAGGGTGCATTTATTCCTTCCTTTAGTCGAATGTGATGACAGTAAGCTTCATGTTTTTCTCTCAAACTCCCCTCTTTTTCCTCCATTGAAAATTCTTTTCCTTGCCTTTTTTATGAGAGATAATTTGCCCCATTCCATTTCTCCCTTTCTCCTCTCAATATATTTCTCTCATCACTTAATTTCATTTTTTTTAACATATGATCCCATCCTATTCAATTCACTCTGTACTGTATGTATGTGTGTGTGTTTGTGCATGTGTGCAATCCCACCTAATACCCAGATACTGAAAAGTTTCAACAATTACAAATATTGTCTTTCCCTATAGGAAAGTAAACAGTTCAAATTTGGTAAGTCCCTCACAATTTCTCATTGCTGTTTACCTTTTCATGCTTCTCTTCATTCTTGTGCTTGAAGCTCAAATTTTCTTTTGTGCTCTGGTCTTTTGAACAAGAATGCTTGAAAGTCCTCTATTTCCCTGAAAGACCATTTTTTTCCCTGAAGTATTATACTCAGTTTTGATGGGCAGGTGATTCTTGGTTTTAGTCCTAGTTTCTTTGACTTCTGGAATATCCTATTCCAGGCCCTTCAATCTCTTAATATAGAAGCTGCTAGATTTTATTTTATCCTGATTGTATTTCCGCAATACTTGAATTGTTTCCTTCTAGCTGCTTCTAATATATTCTCCTTGACCTCAGAACTCTGGAATTTGACCTCCATATTCCTATAAGTTTCTCTCTTTTGGGGGGGAAGGAGCCAGGATGGCAGAGTAGAAAGACTCACATATGCTAGCTCCAATGCCACAGCCCATAAATTACCTATAAAAAGAACTCCCAATGGGTTCTGGAGTAGTGGAACCCACACAGCAACGGAGTGGAGGAGGTTTCTGTTACAGAGAGTCCTGAAAAACCAACCCCAAAGGTCGGTCGGGCACCAGACATGGAGAAAAGCCCAGCCCTGCCTTGGCCACGTGGCCCCAAGAGGAGCAGATCAGAGTGGGCTTCACAGATGGAATCTCCAGCACCCGTTAAGGTTCCTCCACCCACAGGTGCTACAGGTCAGTGAGAGATCCTTCTGGAGTGGCCAAGAGGGGAACTAGGTGTCTCTGTGGCTCAGGCACCCTTGGGAGGAAGCAGTAGGGGAGTTGGCAGACAGGGGCCCCCAGAGCAGGAGGGGAATCAGGTCCATTTCTGAAGGTCTCCAACATAAACCCCTTGAGGGAACTGACCTTGGGAGGCGGCCCTGCCGCCACCTGACAGGCTGAACTTAATCTCTTCCTGAATAGCAGCCCCTTCCCCCTGCTGAAAGTCCTGAGGCTCGAGCAGCATTTGAATCTCAGACTCCACGCACTGGTGAGGCGGGGGTGGAGATGAATCACAGAAGTCAAGTAACTGGCTGGGAAAATGCCCAGAAAAGGGAAAAAAATAAGACCATAGAAGGTTACGTTCTTGGTGAACAGATGTTTCCTCCTTTCCTTTTTGATGAGGAAGAACAATGCTTGCCATCAGGGAAAGACATAGAAGTCAAGGCCTCTGTATCCCAGAAAAACGAAATAGATATCCAATGGACTCAGGCCATGAAAGAGCTCAAAAAGGATTTTGAAAATCAAGTTAAACAAGTGGAGGAAAAACTGGGAAGAGAAATGAGAGAGATGAAAGAAAAGCATGAAAAGTGGGTCAATACTTTGGTAAAGGAGACCCAAAAAAATGCTGAAGAAAATAACACCTTGAAAAATAGGCTAGGGGAGAAGCCAAAATAGTGGAGTAGAAAGATTCACATATGCTAGCTCTGAAACAACAGACCATAAATTTCCTGTAAAAAAAAAAAAAAAAAAACTGCCAACAAATTCTGGAGCAGTGGAAGTCACACAGCAACTGAGCGGAGGAGACTTTGTTCCAGAGAGTGCTAAAAAACCACCAACAAAGGTCTGTCACACACGGGAGAGGAGCAGATCCTGGCCCTGCCTTGGCCGCATGACCCAGAGGAGCAAATCTGAGCAGGTTTCAGGGACGGAATCTCTGGTGGCCACGCAGGTCCCTCCACCCACAGGCACACAGGTCAGTGAGAGAGACTTCTGGGCTGGCCGAGGGGGAGAAGGGTGTCTCCATAACTCAGGCCACTTTGGGAGGCAGAGGCAGAGGCAGCAGCGGCCAGGAGCTCCCGGAGCAGAAAGGACCTCAGATCCATTACTGCAGATCTCCACATAAACCCCCTGATGGAGCTGACCCCTGAAAGGCGGCCTTGCCCCGACCTGAGAACGTGACTTTAATCATATACTGAATAGCAACCCCATTCGTCTCTGAAAGCCCTGAGGCTGGGGAGCAGCATTTGAATCTCAGAGCCCAAGTACTAGCTGGGCAGATGTAGGCAGGTTTGGAGAGGAATCTCAGAAGTCAAGTAACTGGCTGGGAAAATGCCCAGAAAAGGGAAAAAAACAAACAAAAAAAGACTATAAAAGGTTACTTTCTTGGTGAACAGATGTTTCCTCCTTTCCTTTTGCATAAGGAAGAACAATTCTTATCATCAGGGAAAGACATAGAAGTCAAGGCCTCTGTATCACAAACATCCGAAGGAGATATCCAGTGGGCTCAGACCATGAAAGAGCTCAAAAAGGATTTCGAAAATCAATACAGACAGGTGGAGTAAAAACTGGAAGAGAAATGAGACAGATGCAAGAGAAATATGAAAAATGGGTCAATACCTTGGTAAAGGAGACCCCAAAAAATGCTGAAGGAAATAACACCTTGAAAAATAGGCTCACTCAATTGGCAAAAGAGGTTCAAAAAGCCAATGAGGAGAAGAATGCTTTCAAAAGCAGAATGAGCCAAATGGAAAAGAAGTTTCAAAAGCTCACTGAAGAAAATAGTTCTCTCAAAATTAGAATGGAACAGATGGAGTCTAATGACTTTATGAGAAACCAAGAAATCACCAAACAAAAACAAAAGAATGAACAAATGGAAGAAAATGTGAAATATCTCATGGGAAAAACAACTGACCTGGAAAATAGATCCAGGAGAGACAATTTAAAAATTATGGGACTACCTGAAAGCCATGATCAAAAAAGTGCCTAGACATCATCTTTCATGAAATTAGCAAAGACAACTTCCCTGATAATCTAGAACCAGAAGGCAAAATAAGTATTGAAGGAATCCATCGGTCACCTCCTGAAAGAGATCCAAAAGGAGAAAGTCCTAGGAACATTGTGGCCAAATTCCAGATTTCCCAGGTCAAGGAGAAAATATTGCAAGCAGCAAGAAAGAAACAGTTCCAGTATTGTGGAAATACAATTAGGATAACACAAAATCTAGCAGCTTCTACATTAAGGGATTGAAGGGCATGGAATAGGATATTCCAGAAGTCAAAGGAACTAGGACTAAAACCAAGAATCACCTTCCCAGCAAAAGTGGGTATAATACTTCAGGGGAACATATAGTCTTTCAGTGAAGTAAAGGACTTTCAAGCATTCTTGATGAAAAGACCAGAGCTGAAAAGAAAATTTGACTTTCAAAAACAAGAATGAGAAGAAGCATGAAGAAGCAAACAGCGAAGGGAAGTCATAAGGGACTTACTAAAGTTGAACTGTTTACATTCCTGAATGGAGAGACAATATTTGTAACTCTTGAAACTTTTCAGTATCTGGGCAGTTGGTGGGATTAAACACACATATACAAAGACACACACGCACGCACGCACGCACACACATACGTACACATGTGCACACACACTCACATACACACATGCACACACACACATAGAAACAGAGAGCACAGAATGAATTGAATAGAATGTGATCAAATCTTAAAAAAATTAAGGTAAATGTATAACATAAATGTATTGGGAGGAGAGAGGGTGAAATGGAATGAGGTAAATTATCTCTCAGAAGAGGCAAGCAGGAGACTTTTTAGTGGACGAAAAAAGAGGAGAGCTGAGAAAAAAAACGAAGTTTACTCTCATCATATTCGACTAAAGGAAGGAATAAAATGCACATTCTTTTCGGTATGAAAACTTATCTTACAATACAGGAAAGTGGGGAGGAGATAAGCAGGATTGGGGGGATGATGGAAGGGAGGGCAATGGGAGGAGGGAGCAACTTGAAGTCAACACTCAGAGAGGGACAGGATCAAAAAAGAGAATGGAAACAATGGGGGGCAGGATAGGATGGAGGGAAATATAGTTGGTCTTACACAACACGACTATTATCGAAGTCATTTGCAGAACTACACAGGTATGGCCTATATTGAATTGCCTGTTTTCCCAACGGGAATGGGTGGGGAGGGAGGAATGGGGAGAAGTTGGAACTCAAAGTTTTAGGATCAGCTTTGAGTATTGTTCTTCCTACTAGTAAATAAGAAATACAGTTAATGGGGAATAAAATGTTATCTGGCCTTACAGGACAAAAAAGATGGGGACAAGGGAATGGAGGGATGGCAGAAGAGAGGGCAGACTGGTGATGGGGGAAATTGGAATGTTTGCTGTATTGGAGTGGAGGGAGGGGAGAAATGGGGAGAAAATTTGGAACCTAAAATTTTGTCAAAATGAATGTCAAATGTTAAATAATAAATTTATATTTAGAAAAAAGTTTCTCTTTTTGTAACTCTTTCAAGTGCTGATTGGTTGATTCTTTCAATATTATCTTTGCCCTCTAGTTCTAGAATATCAGGGCAGTTTTCCTTGATAATTTCATGAAAGGTGATGTCTAGGCTCTTTTTGATCTTAGCTTTCAGGTAGTCGCATATTTTTTAAATTGTCTCTCCTGGGTCTATTTTCCAGGTCAATTGTTTTTTTCCAGTGAGATATTTCACATTATCTTCCATTTTTTCAATCTTTTGTTTTTCTTTTGTGATTTCTTGGTTTCTCATATAGTCATTAGCTTCCATCTGTTCCATTCTAATTTTGAAAAAAACTATTTTCTTCAGTGAGCTTTTGGACCTCCTTTTCCATTTGACTAATTCTGCTTTTTAATGCATTCTTCTCATTGTTTTTATGAACCTCTTTTGCCAGTTGAGTTAGCCTATTTTTCAAGGTGTTATTTTCTTTAGCATTTTTTGAGGTCTTCTTTAGCAAGTTGTTGACCTGCTTTCCATGCTTGTCTTACATATCTCTCATTTCTCTTCCCAGTTTTTCCTCCACCTCTTTAACTTCATTTTCAAAATCCTTTTTGAGCTCTTCCATGGACTTAGCCCATTGAATATTTATTTTGGATGTTTGCGATACGGAATTCTTGACTTGCATTTCTTTCCCTGATAGTAAGCACTGGTCTTCCTCATCTGAAAGGGTGGGAGGAGATATCTATTCACCAAGAAAGTAACCTTCTATGGTCTTATTTTTTTTCCCTTTTTGGGCATTTTCCCAACCAGTTACTTGACTTTTGGGTCCTTTGTCAAGTGTAGGGTATACTCTGGGAACCTGTGAGATCTCAATTCCTCCATAGTGGCACAATCAAACATGTACTGGTCTGTACTCAGGGAGGAATTTTTGTGCCCAGAATCTTAGCAGATAGCTCTCCACAACCACTTGGCCTCCAGTTCCCAAGTCTGCTGTGGGGGCTGATTTATCTGAGACAAAGACGAGCTTAGTCAGAGTCCCCACCTACGGCTGAAGTGAAACTCAGCTGTTCAATGCCCCCAGGGGTTTTTACACTCCAACAATGGAGATTTGGTACTGGCTTCTGTATTGGCTCTATGGCAGCTGCCTGCTGCTGGAACTATGGGAAGGCCCTTCTGCCTTCCTGGCCCCCTGATAAATCCCTGTCACCAACCTCTCACACCTGTGGCCCAAGGGATATGAGGACCCCGTACTGTGACTGGGGATTCTGCCCCCTGTTATCCTTCTCCCAGAGTCTCATTGAGCTGCTTGGCCAAGACTGGGCTGGGCTCAGTGCTCAGCTCCGTGTCTGGCCCAACCGACATTTCCTTGGGCCTTTCAGGTCACAGTGGACTGGAGTCTCCTCCTCTCTGTTGTTTTCTACTTCTGTTCCTCCAAAATTTGTTGAGAGTCTCTCTCTACAAGTGTTTTATGGGATGTGGGGGGAACCCTGCATAATTGTGTCTTTCTATTCCACCATCTTGGCTCTGCCCCCTAGACTAATACTATTTAAGGGAGCTGATAGATATAATTTTTACCAAGTAACTTTGAGGAGGGCAGCATAGTCAAGCTTCTGCACCAAATGTCCTGCTTCCCGTCCTTGCAAATATAAAAGTCTTCCTTTAAGAAAGATAGTAGAAGGACAGGCTAGATAAATTTATTCTGGCTCTCTCTGACTAAAACAATGATACTTCTATGTTCCCTGTGGAAGACAGTGTTCCTACATAATATTCATTTTATAATGTAATTTTTTTTTTTTGGTTAGGCTCAGTTCACTCTGCTTTAGTTCATAAACCTTTCCATGTCTCTTTAAAATATATGTTTCTTTGTTACTTTTAATATTCCATCATATCCATATACTACAATTCATGGATGTCCAAAATTGCAAAGTCCTGTCTAGATATAGAGATGAGACTACTCCAAGTAGATAAGTATCATGAGTAATAATGCCAATGCTGAAAAGAAAATCGATGCTTAGAAACTTAGCAGAAGTTGAGGATTACATTTTTAAGACCTGTGAGTCTCTGGTTTTTATCTTTGGTTGGGGAACATATTTAAAAAAAAATCTTTTAGGTATGCTGTCTCACATGCCCACTCCCCAATTAAAACAAAACAAAGAGCCTTTAGATAACATCCTACTACAATTACATCTTCTTTAGTACTTAATTATCAAAGATTTTTAGTTGTTTTTTCACACTTTCCATCCAAAAATCCTAATTAGTGTAAGTTAAGGATGATAAAAAAAAAATATAACAGATATTGACTTTGAGGGAGAAATCTAAATAGGTTTTGAGATCATTTACCAAAGTATGATGTAGATACAGAAGGGATCTGAGGAATTACTTGCCAAAATTTTTAAAAATTTTATCAGAGAAGGAAATTGGAAACTTCAGAAAGGGAGTAGTGAAAAAAAGAGGACTTAATTCTTACTGGAAAAGAGTAAAAAATTATATATTAAATAGATCATTAGAACTGCAAAAGTCCTTAGAGGTTACCTTTCTTCTCCTAATTTTGCCAGAGAAGGAAAATGTGACACAAAGACAACAGGGACTAGATATTAGTTCTACCAGGGCAGTGAGTTTTCATCCAGCTTATCGAAATTTGAATTTACTCATTACAGAAAAGTGTTCATTATTCCCAAGGCCAAGAGAAGGGAGCTAAGAAGAGACCTCATTCTTCTAACCACATTTTATCTGCCTACACGATCAGTCCCTTTCCCATAACTTTCAGGAAAATTCAAATAGTTTGGAAGGTCAAAGTTTTGAGGTAAATAAAAATTCTTGTGATTGGGAAGGTGCTTCAATAAAATCATGACTCTCTCACTCTGCCCTGTAGCTCTTTTCTAGGGCAGATTGTTCTAAGAGGCTTCAGAAGACGTCTAGATCAGGGTGGGGAAACCTGTGGCATCAAGGGTACATGTGGACTATTAGGTCTTAAGTGCAGCCTTTTTACTGAGTACAAGTTTTACAGAACAAATCCTTTAATTAAGATTTTTTCTATGAAGTTGGTATTCAGTCAAAGGGATGCCCCTGGGGTCCTAGAGAGTCACATGTGGCATCAAGGCTTCTGGTACTCCATCCTGAAGCAGTCTAGACCCCGGAGGACAATAGTAGTTTCCTTTGTTCCCCTAAAATCAGTGGATAATCTTATATCTAAATTTGATTCTATAGGCACAAACTTAATTACTTTGATCGACTTAATTGATCCTTTGTTTAAAACTACATTAAATTGGCTAATTGACTTGTCCTACAAATACATTGAAAATCTGCAATCTCCTTTTAAAAGGGACAAAATCAAAATCCAAATTTAAACCCTTGAAAGTGGCTACTTCTTTTTCAACTTCTACATAAAGCTCAAAGAAGGTAAAATCCAGGACAGCCTGAAGAAAGGGGAATATTTTCTTATCCCTGTTATGTATAGAAGGGAAGAAAATCTGAACTAATTCTGTAACCTAGGACTTTGTAGAACTAGATTTGAAGAGAAGTCAAGGTCCCTTTGATTTGTTCTTTCTCAAAGCACCAGAGAAAAAGAAAATCTAAAAAATATATGAATGAAATTTAGTATTTTATACAAGAGTAGAGTCATTAACTAACATGAAATAGATATGAAAACGTCTTGATCTTTCATTTTGTTGGCTGGTTTAAAAAGTAGTTATTGACTAAGTAGAAAGCTGTGATAAAAAACTGTTGGGAAAAATGTTCTTATTTTATTTTTTTTATCTAAGAAATGGAAAAACAACCTTTATTTTATGTTTTCAGTCTAAAAGAATGTAATGGAATATTTTCTGTGTAAATTAAATAAATATTTAAGTATTATCTATATGTTGTCCAAATTTCAGTGAGCATGTCTATTTTTTTCCTTACAGTTATTTGTTTCTTGGATTATTTTTATGCAAAATTAGCATTTTCTTTATTTGGATTTATCTTTTCCTTATTTAGCATACTTAAGAGGAAAGTCTTTCTGATCCCATTGTCAATCCTGTTCAACTTAGCTCCCAGCCATGGAGACACATAGGGACAAATAAGAAACTATTGGTGACCCGCTTCCTTTTGCAAAGATCCTGAACAGGTGACCCACCAAAAGCAACCCCAATGTTTGTTCAACCTTATAACTTCTGTTACATACATTTTTAATCCTGTCTTAACTGCAAAACTTCAGAGGAAAAAGTGAAAAATGTTCCTAACTACTGGGAGGTAGAGATGTCTTAGAATATCTCACCACCAGCAGCACCACCACCACCATCACCACTACCACCACCACCACCACAGTCTTTGCTCTTTGATCTTATCTTGTACCTGAAGTTACCCCTTCTTGAAGGTAATTGTGGTCAGGTAAACGAAGGTGATTGATTATTTTCCTAATCCGTATTTTGCCCTTGAATTTTCCCTTTATCTAGGAATGAAGAACTACCTCCCAAGCTGAGTCCAATTCCATGGACCAAGCCTTGATGTATCCCTGCACCTAGATTAGACCACCGTTCTGGTCTGCCAGCTTTACCCCATGCAAAAAAAGATTGAGAAAATTAACGTTCTTCTCCAATTCAAATTTGTCTCTGCTACTCTTTTACTATCTTCTCATGAACTCTACAAGACCATACCTCTAATCCATTCCTACCAAGGTGGAATTGTCTTTTCTCTTCCTTAGAGGAATACAATATATTATAGATGTCCTCTAATTTTCCTACATTGGGACAATTTCCAATTATTGGGAAATTCTTTGGCATATTAATCCCTGACCTAATTTGGGTCTGCACTCGTTTATTCATTGAACATTCGATGCTAAGCAATGAGATATTTTAAACAAATAACTGAGTAAATTTTGCTCCCTCTATACAAACCAAAGTATGTTGGTATTCAATCTCTTCACCAAAGACTATAAGAGAAAATTTAAGATTCATTAAAATCTGTCCCTAACCTACTTTTGCATCTCTATTTCTCACTAAATAAATAAATCTACTTTTGCATGCTTCTTTTCATTCTTGTGTTTGAAAGTCAAATTTTCTTTTGAGCTCTGGTCTTTTCATCAAGAACGCTTGAAAGTACTCTGTTTCATTGAAAGACCACATTTTCCCCTGAAGTATTATACTCAGTTTTGCTGGGTAGGTGATTCTTGGTTTTAGTCCTAGTTCCTTTGACTTCTGGAATATCCTATTCCATGCCTCGTCGATCTCTTAATGTAGAAGATGCTAGATCTTGTGTTATCCTGATTGTATTTCCACAATACTGGAACTGTTTCCTTCTAGCTGCTTGCAAGATTTTCTCCTTGAGCTGGGAATTCTGGAATTTGGCCACAGTGTTCCTGGGAGTTTCTCTTTTTGGATCTTTTTTCAGATGGTGATAGATGGATTCCTTCAATACTTATTTTGCCCTCTGATTCTAGAATCTCAGGGCAGTTTTCCTTGATAATTTCATGAAAGATGATGTCTAGGCTCTTTTTTTGATCATGGCTTTCAGGAAGTCCCATAATTTTTAAATTATCTCTCCTGGATCTATTTTCCAGGTCAGTTGCTTTTCCAATGAGATATTTCACATTCTCTTCCATTTCTTCATTCTTTTGGTTTTGTTTGGTGATTTTTGGTTTCACATAAAGTCATTAGCCTCCATCTGTTCCATTCTAATTTTGAGAGAACTATTTTCTTCAGTGAGCTTTTGAACCTCTTTTTCCATTTGGCTAATTCTGCTTTTGAAAACATTCTTCTCCTCTTTGGCTTTTTGAACCTCTTTTGCCAATTGAGTGAGCCTATTTTTCAAGGTGTTATTTCCTTCAGCATTTTTTGGGGTCTCCTTTACCAAGGTATTGACCCGTTTTTCATGCTTTTCTTGCATCTCTCTCATTTCTCTTCCCAGTTTTTCCTCCACCTGTCTAACTTGATTTTCAAAATCCTTTTTGAGCTCTTCCATGGCCTGAGCCCACTGGACATCCACCTCGGATGTCTGGGATACAGAGGCCCTGACCTCCACGTCTTTCCCTGATGGTAAGAATTGTTCCTCGTCATCATAAATGAAAGGCAGGAACATCTGTCCCCCAACAAAGTAGCTTTCTATGGTCTTATTTTTCTTCCCTTTTCTGGGCATTTTCCCAGCCAGTTACTTGACTTCTGAGATTCCTCTCTACCCCTGCCCTAGATCCGCCCAGATAATGCTTGGGGACTCAGATTCAAATGCTACTCCCCAGCCTCAGGGCTTTCCGGGGCTGGCATGGCTGCTATTCAATGTGACCTTAAGTTCTGGTGCTCAGGTGGGGGCAGGGCCGCCTCCTAGGCTCAGTTCCCTCAGGGAATTTATTCAGAGACCTTCAACAATGGAGCTCCTGTCTGCTTGCGGAGTCCCGGGCCGCTGCTGCCTCTGCCGCTGCCTCCCAAGGGGGTCTGAGTTATGGAGACACCCCACTCCCCTCTCGGCCAGCCCAGATGTCTTTCTCACTAACCTGTAGCACCTGTAGGTGGAGAGACCTTCACGGCCGCTGGAGATTCCGTCCCTGAAGCCTGCTCGGATCTGTTCCTCTCAGACCACATGGCCAGGGCATCACAGGGCTGGGTTCTGCTGTCCGGTGCATGACGGACCCCTGGGGATGGCTTTCCAGGGCTCTCTGGAACGGAAATCTCTTCCACTCTGTTTCTGCGTGGCTTACACTGCTCCAGAATTTGTGGGGAGTTTTTTTTACAGAAAATTTATGGGCTTTGGGTTTGGAGCTAGCATACGTGAGTCTTTCTAGTCCACCATCTTGTCTCCTCCCCCCTTTTCATACTTGATTTTCAGAATATTTTTTGAGTCCGAAATCATTTCATATTTTTCTTGGGGCCTTTGAATATAGAAGTCTTGTGTAATACTAATTCAAATGGGCAGATATTTCATATTTATTAATAGACGAGTGTGGCCTTCCTGGGTCACAAGGAAACTTGGTCACATGTGTCTGAGTCACATGGAGCCTATGCTGGTAGGAGTCTGCTGAATGATTAGAAAAGAAAGAGGTGAAGCTAGTGAAGATCTGGGAGGAAATTAGTGAGAGAATAGTCAGATTTGAAGGATGCAGGCAAGCCTGCTAATGACTATGAGTGTGAGAAGGGCATGTTGTTTTAGGGAAGTCTTTTTGTGATCTCTTAATGGATCTCATTTGAGAAATTCTAGCAGGTGGAAGCCTTAAGGACAGTGTTGTAATCTGTATTGTTATTGTCTATATATTTTTGTTACTATAATAGGTTTGGCTTCCTGTTCTCTGAATAAATGTTTTGATTTTGTCTTCCTTGCGGAGAGTTTGTTGTATTTCACAATTCAGAAGTGCACTGGGATATTCATGCCCACTGAGGATGCTGTGACCTTGATCTTGTTGTCTTCCTTCTGTTGTATTCTTTGACTTTCTTCTATTTGTATACTTTGATTTTTCTCATTGTAAGAAAATACCTCTTCTCCAAGAAAATATAATTATATCATCTTATTTATCCCCCCTTTTTGGTCCTTTCCCCCAACTAATTATTTGACTTCTGAGATTTTTCTTAAGTGGAAGGGCTTCTGCCACAAGTTTCAGGGATTTTTTCGACTGTTTGACAGATATCTCTAGGCATTTTTCAATTCCTAATTCCTCAAAAGTGGTATCCTCCAAGATGGGTCATAAAAGAAATGACTACTCCTCTCCAGGCTTGCACTTCTGGTCTGTGAGTAATTATAAGCACTCTTTTCTGCCCTGGAACTGCCAGTATAACTCTCTCCACAGCTGCCACCCACTCTTCCATGCCAGGGCTCCTCCTTGACCCAAGACTACTGCTACCCAGTTCTGTCACCCAGATCACCTGCTGAATTCCCCCACTGTTTGTAGGGCAAGATTTTTTAAAAGCACCTGTTGTGGTAGTAGTGGCTGACGCTCTCCTGAAACTGGGGCTGGGACAAGGGCAGGACCACTTTCCCCTTTCACCCAGGTGTGAGAGCTTTCTCACTGACATTTGAAGCTGTATTTGGTGTTTGTGGGTTGAAAAGTCTGAAAACCACTACAGTTGCCAATGATTTCATGCCTTGAGGCCTGCCGCAGTTGTGTTTGTGCTAGTACAGGCCATGTTAGGCTGTTCTACACTCCAAGCCTGGTGTAATAGACCCTTCTTCTCAGCATTCCAGATTGTTTTGGACTAGAAATATATTTCACTCCGTTATTTTGTGGATTCTGCTGCTCTAGATTTTGTTTACAGTCATTTTTACAGGTATTTTGAAGAGTGTTCGGGGAGAGCTCAGGCAGTCCCTGTTTCTACCCCAGCATCTTGGCTCTGCATCCAGTTTATAGAAATCTTTGTCAGAAGTGTGTAGACGCCCCTTAGTAAGTTAAGAATACTACAGAATGGGGTTAATAAGAGCCAATCAAGACTTGAGGTACACCTTGAAAAAACTCTAGGATCTGACTTGGTGAAGCACAAAATATGCTGCATTAGTCTTATTAAAAATGAGAAAGATGTTTAAACTACTTCTGGGAGCCAAGGTGGCAGACTTTGCTGTAAAATGACATAACTCTCCCCTATTCACTTCCATGCAAACACAAAATAACTCCCCATAACAATTAGGGGCACAGCAGTATCAGCAAAAACGACAGAGTGAAACAATATTTGAGCCAAAGAAACTAGAAAAATTGTCATGAAAGATCTACTTCTCTTGGGTGAAGGGAATCATATAATCTAGGACATGAAGTGTCTCAATAAGCCAGCAACAAGTGCCACATCAGAAAACAAAAGGGAAATAGGTGCCTCAATGTGGTGGAGAAGATAAACACCAAGATCAGGACACCCCAATGCACCCCACACACATCAGTATTGTCAGAGTAACAGACAGCTCCAATTGTGACTACCACCATCTACTTCAGCATAGACTGAGTAAAAAAGCAGCCATCAAAAGTCATGTGCCTCATTGTAGCAATGGGGCATAAAAAAAACCCCAACTGATCACAAAACATGCCAGACACTAGCACTAGAACCTCATCTCAGCAGCAGATAAGCTGCCAGAGCCTGATGCCATGGGGAAGAGAAAACTGACATCCAATACATCCCATCAGTTCAGCACCAGACATGAGGGTCCCCCATGGGCCTTAAGGAAAAATCGAGGAAGTAGCAAGTAAATTGTAAGTGCTGACAGACATTGGAACAAGAATCCTCAGTGACCCTTCCACCCTGGAATCAGGAATCAACTACAAAAGAAAGTACAAACACTAAGAAAGATGAGCAAAAAGCAACAAAAATAATCTAAACATATGTAATTATTTATTATTGACATGGAAGATTAAGATCCAAATTCAGAAGAGAGCAACAACATTAAAACACCTTAGGGCAAAAGCCTAAAGAACAATAGGAAGTGGACTCATGACTAGAAAGAAATCAAGGAAGATCTCAAAAAAGGAGCTTAAAAATCATGTAAGAGATGAAAAAGAAAAATTGGGTGAAAATGAGAGACACATAAGAGAATTATGAAGAAAAGGAGTCAACATCTTGGAAAAAGGAAACAGCAGTTTTAACAATAGAATTGGACAAATGGAAAAAAAGAGAAAGAATAATCACTAAAGAAAACAACTCTTAAAAAGTACACTTGGCCAAATAGGAAAGAAAGTAAAAAAGCTAACTGAGGAAAACCACCCTTCAAAACTTAAAACTGGGCTGCTGGAAGCTAATGAGTATTTGAGACATCAAGAATCAATCAAATAAACTTTTAAAAAAATCAAAAATAGAAGAAAATTTAAATGTCTCATGAGAAAAACAACTCATGGAAAATAAATCCAAGAGGGACAATATCAGAATCATAAAAACACTTGAAAACCATAATCAAAGGAAAGGACACTAGACAGTACTTTTTCAAGAAATTATCAAAGAAAACTACCCTCATATCCTTGATGCAGAGGGTAAAATATGCATTGAAAGAATCCAGCAATCAAATGAGGAAAAGGGATAGAAACAAAACCTCCCAGGAACGCTATGACCTAAATTAAAAACTATCAGGTCAAGGAAAAAAATACAGCTAATAGCAAGAAAGAAACAATTCAGATATTGAGGAACCACAATCAGGACTACAGGTACAACTTTATAAGATAGTAGATCATGGAAAAAGGTAAAGGAGTTAGGAATTCAAACAAGAATCTCCAAGAGAAATTAACCATAAGACATCAAAGGGGGAAAATGATTCATTCAGTGAAACAAAAGGATTTCAAACATTTGTAAGCAAAAGGACAGAATTAAATCAAAAAGTTTATTTTGAAAAGTAGAGAAACATAAAAAGTTTTTTTAAAAAAAAAGGGGGAAAGAAAGCATTAAAGATTATAAAAATCTAAACTACTTTCATTCCTCTGTGTCAAGATGATACATATGATTCTTAAAACTTGTACCACTAATAGTACAGTTAGAAGGAACATAGGGGTATTCCCTATCCCCATCCCAAGATGGTGGAGTAGAAAGACATATATGCTAAGGCTCTCCCCACACAGCCCATAAAACGCCTGTAGAGATGGACTATCAAAAATTTTGGAGCAGCAGAAGTGGAGAATAACAAAGTGGAGGAGATTTCCAGTCCAGGGTAACCTGAAGGGCCCAGAGGATGTCGGTTGCACCAGAATCGGAGTGAAGCCCAGCCCAGCCTTGGCCATGGGGCGTGGCATGGCTCTGAGAGGAGGAGACATCAGGGTGGAATCTCCAGTCACAGCCGCAGGGAATCCCCAGTTGCAGCAGCAGCAGCAGCTGTCCACACATTCCTCGACCCACAGGGGACAAAGGTCAATAACAGGGTTTTTTTCAGCTGGCCAGGAAGGGAGAAGGGCCTTCCCCTAGCTCCAGTTTCAGGCAGCGACTAGCAGAGGCCATATCAGGCAGGCAGCAGCAGTCCCCTCAGTAGATGATGTGAGATACCTCCTTTGAAAAACAACTGACCTGGAAAATAGATCCAAGAGAGACAATTTAAAAATTATGGGACTTCCTGAAAGCCATGATCAAAAAAAAAAAAAAAAAAAAAAGAGCCTAGACATCATCTTTCATGAAATTATTAAGGACAACTGCCCTGATATTTTAGAACCAGAGGGTAAAATAAACATTGAAGGAATCCACTGATCATCTCCTGAAAGAGATCCAAAAAGAGAAACGCCTAGGAACATTGTGGCCAAATTCCAGAATTCCCAGGTCAAGGAGAAAATACTGCAAGCAGCTGAAAGGAAACAATTCAAATATTGTGGGAAATACAATCAGGATAACACAAGATCTAGTAGCTTCTACCTTGAGGGATCTAAGAGTGTTGAATATGATATTCCAGAAGTCAAAGGAACTAGGACTCAAATCAAGAATCACCTACCCAGCAAAACTGAGCATAATACTTCAGGGGAAAAATGGTCTTTCAGTGAAATAGAGGACTTTCAAGCATTTTTGATGAAAAGACCAGAGCACAAAAGAAAATTTGACCTTCAAACACCAGAATGAAAAGAAGCATGAAAAGGTAAAGAGCAATGAGAAGTCATGAGGGATTTACTAAAGTTGGACTATTTATATACCTACATGGAAAGACAATATTTTAACTCTTGAAACTTTTTTCGCTATCTAGGTAGTTGGCGAGATTACACACACGCACGCACACACACACGGAGAGAGAGAGAGAAAGACAGAGAGACAGAGAGACAGAAAGAGAGAGAGAGACAGAAAGAGAGAGAGACAGAGACAGAGAGCGCAGGGTGAATTGAATAGGATGGGATCATATCTTAAAAAAATGAAATTCAATGATGAGAGAGAAATATATTGGGAGAAGAAAGGGAGAAATATAATGGGGCAAATTATCTCTCATAAAAGAGGCAAGTAAATGACTTTTAAGTGGAGGGAAAAAGTAAGGAGGTGAGAGAAAAATCATGAAGCTTACTGTCATCACATTCGACTAAAGGAAGGAATAAAATGCACACTTACTTTGTTATGAAAACCTACCTTACAATACAGGAAAATGGGGGAGAAGGGGATAAGCAGGTTAGGGGGATGATGGAAGGGAGGGCAATGGGAGGACGGAGCAGCATGAAGTGAACTCTCTTGGGGAGGGACAGGATCAAAAGAAAGAATAGAAAAAATGGTGGGCAGGATAAGATGGAGGGAAATAGAGTTAGTCTTACACAACACGACTATTATCGAAGTCATTTGCAAAACTTTACAGATATGGTCTATATTGAATTACTTGCCCTCCCAAAGGGATTAGGTGGGTAGGGAGGGAGGAAGGTAAGTTGAAACTCAAAGTTTTAGGAACAATTGCTAAGTATTGTTCTTGCTACTAGGAAATAAGAAATACAGGTAATGGGTTATAGAAAGTTATCTTGCCCTACAGAACAAAAGAAAAGATGGAGATAAGGGAAGTGAAGGATGTTAGAAAGGAGGGCAGATTGGTCATAGGGGTAATTAAAATGCTCGGTGTTTTGGGGGGATGAGAGAAATGGGGAGAAAATTGGGACCCCAAAATCTTGTGGAAATGAATGTTAAAACTTAAATGAGTAAGTTTAACAAATACACCACAAAAAAGAAGGAATTTACATAAACAGTGAAAATTGGTATAAAGTGAATTAGAAGAAATGACAAAAAATAATTGAAAGAGGAATACACTGGGTGGAGAAGGAAGGGATAGATAGAATGGATTTAAATATTTCACATGAAGAGATACAAAAGACATATTACAGTGGAGTAGAAGAAGAAAGAGTGGATGATGGGCTTTGTTTCAACAATAAACTCATCCATATTGCCCCCCAAAAGGAATACTACATGGAAACCACTGAATATAGAATTC
Organism: Bettongia penicillata ogilbyi; assembly: GCA_023548195.1. Taxonomy (NCBI): domain Eukaryota; kingdom Metazoa; phylum Chordata; class Mammalia; order Diprotodontia; family Potoroidae; genus Bettongia; species Bettongia penicillata. The sequence continues at coordinate 138,153 of JAJHZJ010000912.1, forward strand.
CATATTCCCCTACAAAAAAGTCGGAAGGGAAAATGGAAAATAACGGAAGATTGGGGAAGGTGGTGGTAGCCGGAAGCCAAACACTCCTAAGGAGGGACAGGTTGAAAGAACAGATAAAAGAACAAAATGAGGGAAATAGGAAGGAGGAGAGTCCACATTTACTAATCGTAACTGAATTTGAATGGGATGAGCTCTCCCATAAAACAGAAAGGGATAGAAGAGTGAATAAAAAAACAGAATCCTAAAATATGTTGTTTACAATAATCATACTTAAAGGAGAAAGACATTCAATATAAAGGTCAAGAACAGAACCTATGCTATTGCAGCTGAAGGTAAAAACCACCACCACAACAACAACAGGAATAAAAATCCTCGTCTAAGGCAAAGTAAATGTAAAACTAGACCTAATCAAAAGAAATAAGTAAGGAAATTACATTTTACTGCAAGTTTCCATAAACAGTGAAGCAATATAAATATTAAACTCACATGCACCATGTGGCATAGTACACACTTTTTAGGTAATGTAATTGAGTTATAAGAAAAAATATAAAGCAAAATTATACTAATGGGAGATCTCAACTATTCCAACTCAGAACTTGATAAATTCAAGCAATAAAGAAGCATGAATGAAACTTAAAAGGTAAATAGAATATTAGAAAAGGTAGATATGACAGACATTGGGGAAAAGTAAATTAAAACAGAAAGGAATATAACTATTTTCAGTCGCAAATGACACCTACATAAAAATTTACCACATAATAAGGCACAATAACCACAAAATAAAATTTAGAAAGGCAGAAATATGAAATCTATTCTTTTTAATCATAATTAATACAATTACATTCAACAAAGGCAGTGGAAAGGTAGATTAAAAATTAACTGGAAACTAAGTAATCTGATCCTAAATAATAAATAAGTCAAAGGACAACTCATAGAAGCAATGAAATAATTTTATTAAGGAAAATAACAACAATAAGACATCATGAAAGTCAAGGTATGCTGGCAGAGCAGTAATCATGAGAAATTTTATTGCTTTATTTTCTTACATAAAAAAAAAAATTAAAAAAGAGAGATCAATAGATTGGCCATGCAACTAAAAAAAAGCACTAGATCGGACTTCCTAAAAATCAAAGGTGAAATTAATAAGATTGAAAGAAAAGAAACCTCTTGATGTAATAAATAAGTCTATGAGTTCGTTTTATGAAAAAAGAAAAAAATAACATAGATAAGTCATTGATCGATTTGATATAAAAATAAAGAAATCCAAATATCAGATATCACAGAGGCTGAAATCACAATCAATGAGGAAGAAATTAAAGCAAGCATCAGGAATTATTTTAAAAAATTATATGACAATAAATCTGACAATATGAGTGAAGTCATGAATATGCACAGAAATATAAATTACTTGGATTAACAGTTTAGAAAAGAGAAAGCTTTAATAACCATACCTTAGAAAAAGAAATTGAACCTGCCATAAGTGAACTCCCTTTGAAAACTTCCCCAGGAGTAGATGGGTTCACAAGTGAATTCTACCAAACATTTAAAGAAAAAATAATTCAAATACTGTATAAACTATTTGGAAAAATGGGTAAAGAAGTTCTACTAAACTCCCATTATGATACAAATAAGATGCTGATATCTAAACCTGAAAGAACCAAAACAGAGAAAGAAAATTATTAGATCAATTTGTCTAAAAAAAATAAATGCATAAGTTTTAAGCAAAATACAAAAACAATGATTTTACAATATCACTGAGTGGCATTTACTCCACGAATCCAGAGTTGATTCAATATCTGGAAAACTATCAGCATAACTGATCATATTAATAATAAAACCAACACAACTCACATGATTATCCCAACGGATCCTGAAAAATTTTGGTTGAAATATTCCACTCAGCCCTATTGCAAGGAATTTTCCTGAAAATGATAAGCAGTATTTACCTAAACTATCAGAAAACATTATCTTTCATGGGGATATGTTAGAAGCCTTCTCAACAAGTGAAGAAATGAACCAAGGATGCCCATTATTCATACTATTATTCAATATAGTATTAGGAATTTTAGCTTTAGCAATAAGAGTAGGAAAATTGAAGGAGTTAGAACAGACAATAAGGAAACGAAGTTATCATTCTTTGCAGATGATATGATGGTATACTTATAGAGCTCTAGGGAATCAAGTAAAAAAAGCTAGTTGAAAAATTGGCATTAGAAAAGTTGCAGTATATAATGCAAACACGCAGAAATCATTGGTATTTTTTTCTATGACCAACAAAGCCCAACAGCAAAATATAGAAAGAAATATTCAATTTAAAGTAACTGAAAACAATAAAACAAATCTGGGCATCTACCATCCAAAATAAACTGAGGAAATATGTGCACACGATTACAAAACATTTTTAGCAAAGTTATATCTAAACAGTTGGAAAAAATATTGATTGTTCATGGCCATGCCGACCAAATAAAATAAAAATGACAATTCTGGTGAAATAATTTACTTATGAAGTGTCATACCAATGAAATTATTTTTTTTAAAAGTAGATCAACACACATGTACACACACGTGCGCACACACACATGCACTCATGTACGCACACACTGAGATAGAGAGCAAAGAGTGAATTGAATAGGATGGGATCATATCTTTAAAAAAAGGAAGTTAAGCAGCGAGAGAGAAATGTTTTGGGAGACGGAGGGAGAAATGGAACGGGACAAATTATCTCTCATGGAAGAGGCAGGCAGGAGATTCTTTAGTGGAGGGAAAAAGAGGGGAGCTGAGAGAAAAACATGAAATTTATTCTCATCACATTTGACTAAAGGAAAGAATAAAATACACAGTCATTTTAGTATGAAAACCTAACTTACAATACAGGAAAGTGGGGGAGAAGGGGATAAGCAGAGTGGGGGAAATGATGGAAAGGAGGGCAATGAGGGGGAGGGAGGAATGGGGAGAAGTTGGAATTCAAAGTTTTAGGAACAACTGTTGAGTATTCTTGCTACTAGGAAATAAGAAGTACAGTTAATGGGGAATAGAAAGTTATCTGGCCCTACAGGACAAAAGAGAAGGTGGGGACAAGGGAAGGGAGGGATGATAGAAGAGAGGGAAGATTGGTGATAGGGGAAATTAGAAAGCTCAGTTTATTGGGGTGGGGGAGGGGACAAATGGGGAGAAAATGTGGAACCCAAAATTTTGTGAAAATGAATATAAAAAGTTAAATAAATAAATTTGCTAATAAAAAAAAGTAGATTGGGGGAAAAGATCCCCTGCAAGGACCACAAAGCAAGAATGTTAAAAGGAATTAATAAGAAAAAAGGAAGGTGGTCTAGCAATACCAGATGTCAAACTATGTTATATAGCAGTAATCATCAAAACTATCATATATTGCCTAAGACATAGAATAGTGGATAAGTGGAATAGAGTAGGTTGAAGGACACAGTAGCCAATGATCACAGTAACCAAGTGTTTGTTAATATTAAATACCCCAGGCTTTAAGAACTCACTATTTGACAAAAACTGCTGGGAAAGACTTCTGAGCACCAAAATGGAAGAGTAAATAGTAAGTCACTGCAGTGCTGCCACATTCACCTACAAACAACCGTTACATAGCACTCCAGAAAAAAATCCTGGAAGACTGGAGCCCCTGGAAAGTCAGAGTGGAGTAACCTTTTAGAGCTGGAGACTTGGAGGATTTTCAAAGCAGGTCCATATCACTTGGGTAAAATGTGAATGCATTCCAGGACAGCAAGTGTCCCAAAAAGCCAGCACAAAAGCCTACATCTGCAAACCTGCAGGAGATCCTTAGCTTCAGTGCGGTGAAACAGACAATCACGAAAATCAAGATCACAAACCATGCCTCCCTGCTCCTACTCTTTTAACCCAGGCTTCATACATCTCCCCGTAGCCAGAGAACAAGTAGACTCTAGCTAAAGGAGCACCATGTGCTTCAGTGTAGCTTTATGAAAATACAGAATAACTCCACCTGGCTTCACTACAAACCAGACACCATCAATAGGAGCCTAACTCAGCAACAGGTAAGTTGTCAGGTTCCTCTAGCCTCCTGCACCGATAGCTACACCACTTCAACCCCTCAACACAGTGTCAGACATGATCTGAGGACATCAGAGCAGCAGAAGGTAAACAGTCAGAACCTGTGGCCACTGGTAAAAGTTTCCTGAGACAGTGCGTCTTCTTGACCTTGGGAGCAGAGATCAATTTTTTTTTTAAAAAAAGGAAAAAAAGGGGCGGAGCCAAGATGGTGGAGTAGAAAGATGCACGTTTACGAGCTCTGAACCCACAACCCATAGAATTAAGGTAAAAAGAGATTCCCATAAATTCTGAATCACTGCAGGGGGTGCATAAACATAGGGGAAGAGATTTCCGTTCCAGTGGCCCTGGAGAGCACTCCACAGAGTCCCTCATGCCACGGAAAGCAGACCCCACCCCAGCGCTGCCCTGGCCGCAGCCCCAGAGAAGCAGATCTGAGCAGGCTTCAGGGACGGCAGCTCCTGCAGCCGGGAAAGTCCCTCCGCCCACAGAAGCTACAGGTCAGTGAGAGAGAAGGCTGGGCTGGACTAGAGGGGGAGCAGAGTGTCTCCGTGACTCGGGCCCCCTTGGGAGGAAGCAGCGGCGGCAGAGATGGGGGCAGGAAGCAGCGGAGGCAGAAGCGTGGGCGGAAGCGGAGGCAGCGACAGTGGCCTGGACTCCCCCAGCAGCAGGCAGGATCTTCATTACCGACAGTCCTGCATAAACAACCTGAGGGAGCTGAGCCTGGGAGGTGGGGGGGGCCCCACACCCCCACCCACTCCATTCCTGAAGGTCTCTGCATAAAGCCCCTGAGGGAGCTGAGCCTGGGAGGTGGCCCTGCCCCACCCCAGCACCTGAACTAAAGCTTGCTGCGGAAAGCCCATTTGAACCTCAGACCCCAAGCACTGGCTGGGCGGATCTAGGCGGGGTGGTCAGGAATCTCAGAAGTCAAGTAGCTGGCTGGGAAAATGCCTAGAAAAGGGAAGAAAAATAAGACTATAGAGAGTTTTTTCGAACAGATACAAATGATCCCGACTTCCAGATCTGACGAGGAAATATTCTTGCCATCAGGGAAAGACGTGGAGGGCGGGGCCGCAGTACCCCAGATATCCCAGCAGATGTCGGATGGGCTCAGGCCTTGGAAGAACTAAAAAAGGATTTTGAAAAGCAAGTTAAAGAGGTGGAGGAAAAACTGGGAAGGGAAATGAGAGAGATGCAAGAAAAGTATGAAAAACGGGTCAATACCTTGGTAAAGGAGACCCAAAAAAATGCGGAGGAAAATAACACCTTGAAAAATAGGCTCACTCAATTGGCAAAAGAGGTTCAAAAAGCCAATGAGGAGAAGAATGCTTTCAAAAGCAGAGTGAGCCAAATGGAAAAAGAGGTTCAAAAGCTCACTGAAGAGAAGAGTTCTCTCAAAATTAGAATGGAACAGATGGAGACTAATGACTTTCTGAGAAACCAAGAAACCACCAAACAAAACCAAAAGAATGAAAAAATGGAAGAGAATGTGAAATATCTCATGGGAAAAACAACTGACCTGGAAAATAGATCCAGGAGAGACAATTTAAAAATTATGGGACTACCTGAAAGTCATGATCAAAAAAAGAACCTAGATATCATCTTCCAAGAAATTATCAAGGAAAACTGCCCTGACATTCTAGAAGCAGAGGGCAAAATAAGTATTGAAAGAATCCATCGATCACCACCTGAAAGAGATCCAAAAAGAGAAACTCCTAGGAACATTGTGGCCAAATTCCAGAACTCCCAGCTCAAAGAGAAAATCTTGCAAGCAGCTAGAAAGAAACAATTCCAGTACTGTGGAAATACAATCAGGATAACTCAAGATCTAGCAGCTTCTACATTAAAGGATCGAAGGGTGTGGAATAGGATATTCCAGAAGGCAAAGGAACTAGGACTCAAACCAAGAATCACCTACCCAGCTAAACTGAGTATAATACTTCAGGGGAAAACATGGTCTTTCAATGAAACAGAGGAGTTTCAAGCATTCTTAATGAAAAGACCAGAGCTGAAAAGAAAATTTGACTTTCAAACACAGGAATGAGAAGAAGCATGAAAAAGTAAACAGCAAAGAGAAATCTTAAGGGACTTACCAGAAGTGAACTGTTTACATTCCCACATGGAAAGACAATATTTGTAACTCTTAAAAATTTTCAGTATCTGGGTAGTTGGTGGGATCACACACACACACGCATGTACACGCATGCATGCACACACACATACACACATGCACACATATACAGAGACAGAGAGCACAGATTGAATTGAATAGGATGGGACCATATCTTAAAAGAAATTAAGGTAAATGCTGAGAGAGAAATGTAGTGGGAGGAAAGAGGGTGAATTGGAATGGGATAAGTATATGTCATTTAAGAGGCAAGTAGGAGACTTTTTAGTGGAGGGAAAAAGAGGAGAGCTGAGGAAAAAAAAAAAAAAAACAGGTTTACCCTCATCACATTTGACTAAAGGAAGGAATAAAACGCACACTCATTTTGGTATGAATACCTATCTTACAATACAGGAAAGTGGGGGAGAAGGAGATAAGCAAGGGGAGGATGATGGAAGAGAGGGCAAAAGGAGGAGGGAGAAATTTGAAGTCAACACTTGGGTAGGGACAGGATCAAAAGACAGAAGAGAAACAATGAGGGGCAGGATAGGATGGTGGGTAATTCAGTTAGTCTTACACAACACGACTATCAGGGAAGTCATTTGCAAAACTACACAGATAGGGCCTATATTGAATTGCCTGCCTTTCCAAAGGGAATGGTTGGAGGGAGGGATGGGGAGAATTTGGAACTAAATTTTTAGGAACAACTGTTTAGTTTTGCGTTGCTCCTAGAAAAGAAGACATACAGTTAATGAGGAATAGAAAGTCATCTGGCCCTACAGGAGAAACGAGAAGATGGGGACGAGAAGGGAGGGATGACAGAAGAGAGGGCAGATTGGAGATAGGGAAAATTAGATTGCTTGGGGTATTGGGGTGGGGGAAAGGGATAAAAGGGGGAAAAAATTTGGAACACAAAATTTTGTGAAAATGAATGTAAAAAGTTAAATAAATAAATTAATTAATTATAAAAAAATTAAATTAAATTAAATTAAAAAAAGGAAAAAAGGGTCAAAAGAAAGCCAAAAACAACAACAACATCTGATCATTGTGTTATTATGTTGTGTGTGCGCATATAATTGAACACGTATTTTAAGAAAAGCAATGTTGTTTATACTGTACTGCATGTGATAACTGTATTATATTGTCTAAGAAAAATGAAACCCATGGCAAATTTTGTATGCAGTGAATTGCTGTCTAGTTGCTTTCTATTGTAGCTAAGTAAATTCCGAGTCTAAGAGAATGAAGGAAAAATGTGATGTGATCAATTATCCAAATTCAAAAGCAACCTATAATAAGGGTCATATGAATAAGCGTGAAACTTTTACTTGGGGATACAAGAGGATGTCCATTCATTTTCTTTATCTCTTCCCTCTCTCTACTCTTGACTTCCTTTTTTTGCCACACAAATGAAACTAGGTCAAGTCTGTGCTCTGAGCATAACTTGGGATCAAAAATCATTGTTCCACAGTTGGAAAAGACTTCAGGGATCAGTTAGTACCACTTTTTCCTTTTGTAGATGAGTAAATGGAAACTGTAGGCAAACTGATTTTTTCCAAGGCCAACTGGAAGTAAACATCAGAAGTGGGAATCAAATGTAATATCTCTGACTCTAGAACCAGTATTTCTCCATTGTACCATGCTACAATATGCGTCATTAAAAAGATACTTGCTTTAGGGATGAAATAACTGCTCACAACAATCTGCTATGAAGTATAAGTTTCCATTTTTACAAGGCAATATATAACCAGAAGCCTCTGGAGAAAAATGAAAAAATTATAACCAAAATTCATTTTTAAAATATGGCCTCCAGCGAGGGATATGTTTACTTAGAAATTAAAGTAGTTGCACCTTCAATAAATGTGGGATTCTCATAGTTATAAAAGAGACTGGAAGTGATCATCAGTCTGGGTATTTTAATTTGGTTTAGAATTTGATGACAACTGAATACTACTCTATTTCATTTTCTCGGAGCATAATGTATGTCTTTAACAATCCTTTCTCCTACTGTTTCTCCACAATTGAAATTAACATTATATGGAAAGACCCAATCAACCACAGCTGAATCCTGGAAGACAGCCAGTCTGCTGGAGTTGAAGTAATGTTTGAAGCAACTACAGATCTGCTAAGCTGGACATGTACAAAGAATTGATGACAGCAAGATATGTAAACAGCTGCTAGATAGTGAGCTGAAATAGGTCAGTGGGAAGCAGAATTGACAGAATAAACTCTTGGAGGACACAGGGAAACCCAAGAATAAATTTTCCAGCATAGATACTCACTACTGAGCAGCAAAAACAGCTGACAGAACAGGTTGCCACAGAGTATTCAGAGATCGGCCAGCAAATTGTGAGATGAAGAGACAAAGTGGTTAACATTCCTAGACTCTGCAAATAGCAGCTGTGGTTGTGCACCTCTATAGTTTAGAAATGACTGTAGTTAATCTGACACATTTTTTTGGTCACATTCGAAAGCAGAGAGTAAAAGAAGTATTTAAAATATACAGCACACATAAATGCAGACATACATATATGTAGGTACTCATCTATTTTTATTCAGTGTGTGTGTTTGTGTGTGTGTATGTGCGTGTGTATTGGGAATTAATAGGTTATTTAATTAAATGTGTGCCAAATGGATTGAAAAAACACCTTGCTGTCATTCTAATAATGGATAACTGGAGACCAAGGCAGATAAATCAGAACTATGAGTATGATGTTTCCTGTGATGTAACAGTACATATTTCCTCTGAATGTCAGAATCGAGAGCAAAGGAGGACATAGCTAAGTAATGAGAGAAAGAACTGACTTTCCCAAAAGCCATCTCTCATCTAAGTACCATGTTGTCCCAGAACGTGAAATTTTTCAATTTGGGAATCAGGTAGAAATAAACGTTTGACACAACTAGACAGGTTTCATTTCGCAAATACCATATTCCCAAAAATTTAGGAGAAAAGAATCCTTTTGATTTCATAGCATATGTTATTAATACTTTCAAATTAAAAAAAAATCAATTCCGAAGAAAAAAGAAATTCAAAATACAATTCCATTAGGGCCAAAATACTCTGGTCATGGTAAGTTACTCATTTCCCTAACATCGGGTTGAAAATTATTTAATATAGTAGCTACAAGTAAGAATGCATTCACTTGAATATTTAACTTTGCATCAATATTATTTACTAGTAATTATCTTTCTAGGCAGTGTGAATGTGCATACACATATATGTGTACACACATATATACAGACACACATATATATGTGTGCACATATATAGATAAATATATACAATATACATGTATACACACATGCACCTACTTGCACACGTGCACACACACACACACACACACACACACACACATACACACACACCTGACAGATAGGAGTAAGAAAATGGCTTGAAGTGAGCCCGGAAAATCCTAAAATTGTAATTTGAGTTTCTACAACTTCTCCACTTGTTTTACTGGAATTGAAGCATATGAATATTCCATATTTTCTTTCCAATGGTTAAAATTCTCTCTATGTTTATACTACTTAAATTAATTGGATCCTTAAAAAGAGTGATTCTATTTTTTTTAACTCTTGAGACCTTTCCATATTCTCTATATTTTGTCTTTTCTTCATTTTGTCAAGTCTCCAGAACTACTTTTGATCCTTTTGATTTTTGAATTAGGAAGCTCTGTCCCTTAAATATCCACTTAAAGAGTCCTATTCGCTGAATGAGCTTTAATCTCACTCAAAATGAGAAGCTGAAAAGTCCTCATTCTGAAATGGGCAGGATCTCCCATTGCATCTTGGGCCCTCTCCAGTTGTCCTGATGAATATCTGACCACCGGACTCAGAATCTGGAGGAGCCCTCACTCACTCAAATTAAAGTCATCTCCAAATCATGTCATCATCTCCCTGATGTCATGGTCCCCTTCAAGAGTGAAGGAAAAATACAACAACAACCTGATTCTATCAGTTTCTATACATGGCCCTTTATTACGAAATTGAATTTTTCTAATAGAATCTCAGATTCTCTGTATTGAAATTTAAAAATATTTCTTCACCTTCCTTTCCATAGATTCAAAATATCTTTCTATCCCCTCCCCCCTTTCACCATAAATCCAGACTTGGAAAGGACATCAGAGGCTATCTTTTGGTATATCTTTCTGCTGAGACAGAAATTTCCCATTAAACTGCAACTACAGAAGATCCTTGAATAAAAAAATAAACAAATGCAAATTGAAACGATCCTGAAATACAGTCTTATACCTATTAAATCGGCTAATAAGACAGAAAAAGAAAATGATAGATAATGGAGGCTGTGTGGGGAAAATAAAATATCAATACATCACTGATGGGGTTATGAACTGATTCAGACATTCTGTAGAGCCATTTAAAACTATGCCCTTTGATCTAACGCTATCACTACTAGATCTCCACCTTTTTTTCTTTTAAAAATTAGTTATAGGAGAAAGAAGGGGGTGGGGGTAGAATCAGTTGATTCAAAAGGAATTTATATTTCTTTTCTTTTAATATAAATTTATTTATTTAACTTTTACATCCATTTTCACAAAACTTTGAGTTCCGATTTTTCTCCCCGCTTGTCCCCTTCCCCCGCACAATACACCAAGCATTCTAATTTCCCCCATCACCAATCTGCCCTCTCTTCTATTCTCCCTCCCTTCTCTTGTCCTCATGTTCTCTTTCGTCCTGTAGGGCCATATGACTTTCTATTCCCCACTAACTGTATTTCTTATTTCCTAATAGCAACAACAATACTCGATAGTTGTTCCTAAAACGTTGAGTTCCAATTTCTCCCCATCCCTCCCTCCCCACCCATTCCCTTCGGGAAGGCAGGCAATTCAACAGAGGTCATATCTGTGTAGTTTTGCGAATGACTTTCACAATAGTCGTGTTGTGCAAGACTAACTATATTTCCCTCCATTCTGTCCTGCCCCCCATTGTTTCTTTTCTGTCTTTTGATCCTGTCCCTCCCCATGTGTTGACTTCAAATTGCTCCCTCCTCCCATTGCCCTCCCCTCCATCATCCCCCCCACCCTGCTTATCTCTTTCTCCCCCACTTTCCTATATTGTAAGATAGGATTTCATACCAAAGTGAGTGTGCATTTTATTCCTTCATTTAGTCGAATGTGGTGAGAGTGAATTTCATGTTTTATTCTCAGCTCTCCTCTTTTTCCCTCCACTAAAAAGTCTCCTGCTTGCCTCTTGAATGACAGATAATTTACCCCATTCCAGTTCACCCTCTTTCCTCCCACTACATTTCTCTCTCACCGTTTACCTTAATATCTTTTATGATCCCATCCTCTTCAATTCACTCTGTACTCTCTGTCTCTGTGTGTGTGTGTATGTGTGTATGTGTGTGTGTAGTCCCACCAACTACCCAGATATTGAAAAGTTTTAAGGGTTACAAATATTGTCTTTCCATGTAGGAATGTAAACAGTTCACCTTTGGTAAGTCCCTTATGACTTCTCTTTGCTGTTTGCTTTTTCATGCTTCTTCTCATTCTTGTGTTTGAAGGGCAAATTTTCTTTTCAGCTCTGGTCTTTTCATCAAGAATGCTTGAAAGTCCTCTATTTCATTGAATTACAATTTTTTCCCCTGAAGTATTATACTCAGTTTTGCTGGGTAGGTAATTCTTGATTTGAGTCCTAGTTCCTTTGACTTCTGGAATATCCTATTCCATGTCCATCGATCCCTTAATGTAGTTGTTACATCTTCTGTTATCCTGATTGTATTTTCACAATACTGGAATTGTTTCTTTCTAGCTGCTTGCAATATTTTCTCCTTGACCTGGGAATTCTGGAATTTGGCCACAATGTTCCTAGGAGTTTCTCTTTTTGTATCTCTTTCAGGTGGTGAGCGATGGATTCCTTCAATACATATTTTGCCCTCTGGTTCTAAAATATCAGGGCAGTTTTCCTTGATAATTTCCTGAAAGATGATGTCTAGGCTCTTTTTTTTTATCATGGCTTTCATGTAGTACCATAATTTTTAAATTATCTCTCCTGGATCTATTTTCCAATGAGATAGTTCACATTCTCTTCCATTTTTTCATTCTTTTGGTTTTGTTTGGTGATTTTTTGGTTTCTCAGAAAGTCATTAGCCTCCATCTATTCCATTCTAATTTTGAGAGAACTATTTTCTTCAGTGAGCTTTTGAACCTCTTTTTCCATTCAGCTAATTCTGCTTTTTCAAGTATTCTTCTCCTCATTGGATTTTTGAACCTCTTTTGCCAATCGAGTGAGCCTATTTTTCAAGGTGTCATTTTCTTCAGCATTTTTTTGGGTGTACTTTAGCAACGTATTGACCTGTTTTTCATACTTTTCTTGCATCTCTCTCATTTCTCCTCCCAGTTTTTCCTCCACCTGTCTAAGTTGATTTTCAAAATCCTTTTTGAGCTCTTCCATGGTCTGAGCATTGAATATCTATTTCGGATGTTTGGGATGCAGAGGCCTTGGCCTCTATGTCTTTCCCTTATGGTAAACATTGTTCCGCCTCATCAGAAATGAAAGGGGGAAACATCTGTTCACCAAGAAAGTAGCTTTCTGTGATCTTATTTTTCCTCCCTTTTCTGGGCATTTTCCCAGTCAGTTACTTGACGTCTGAGATTTCTCTCCACCCCTGCCTCACTAGTGCTTGGGGTCTGAAATTCAAATGCTGGTCCCCAGCCTCAAGGCTTTCCATGGCTGGCGTGGCTGCTATTCAATGTGAGCTTAAGTTCAGATTCTCAGGTGGTGGCAAGGCTGCCTCCCAGGTTCAGTTCCCTCAGGGGGATTATGCAGAGACCTTCCATAATGGATCTGAGGTCCTGTCTGCTCTGGGAGCCCCTGGCTGCTGCTGCCTCTGCCGCTGCCTCCCGAGGGGGCCTGAGTTATGGAGACACCCCGCTCCCCTCTTGGCCAGCCCAGACGTCTCTCTCACTCACCTGTAGTGCCTGTAGGTAGAGGGACCTTCATGGCCTCCGGAGGTTCAGTCCCTGAAGCCTACTCGGATCTGCTCCTCTGGGGACCCCGCACCAGGGCAGAGCAAGGCTGGGCTCCACTGTCCGGTGTACAATAGACCTTTGGCATCAGTTTTTCAGGGCCCTCTGTAATGGAAATCTCCTCCCCTGCTTTGCGGCGCAGCTTCCACTGCTCCAGAATTTGTCTGGAGTTCTTTTTACAGGAGATTTATGGGCTGTGGATTCGGAACTAGCATACGTGTCTTTCTACTCCACATTCTTGGATCCTTCCCCCTAGATCTGTATCTTAAAAGAGACAAAAAACAAAAATAAAATGTTAGTATACGTACAAAAATATGTGGAGCTCCTTTTTTATGGGGGCTGGAGAATTAGAAATTGAGAGAACATTCATCAATTGGGGAATGGGTGCACTGGTTGTGGTATGTGATCGTGATGGAATACTCTTGTATTATAAAAAAAATGATAAACAGGATATTTTCAGAAAAACCTGGAAAGACTTGCATGGGCTGATTGAATATGAAGTTAAGATCAGTACTCTAAGATGATTAGTTGTGACTGATTTAGCTATTCTCAACAATATAACAATCCAAGACAACTCTGAAGTACTTATGATGTAAAATACTGTTCATTCCCAGGGAAAGAATTCATATTGTCTGAATGCAGATTGAAGTGTACTTTTGTAAACTTTATTTATTTTTCTTAAGTTTTTATTTTCTAAGTGTCTTTCACAACATGACTTACCTTCTCAATATGTATGGTGGGCAAGGAGGAAGGGAGGTAATGTAGAACAAAAAAATGAAATAAATGATTGTTAAACTGTTTTTCCATGTAATTAGGGAAAATAAAACACCAAATAAAATTTCAAAATGAAAAAAATGGCCAAGGAGATCAAGTTGTAACCAAAATTACCATGCTGTGTTTATCTGAGTCTAATGATAAGTGTAAATAGGTGAATTTAAAAAAATATACTAGCATAGAGGTAATCATGTCTCTTCATTTCTGTAAGGACAATTACTAAGAAAGACAGATCTAAGTAACTTATTTGCTTTTCAAGTACTTCAGTAAAAATACAAGAAAGGCAATCAAATACATAAACTAAGAAAGACAGGTAGATGCAAATACAAATCATTCAATTTATTAATAAGAAAAAATAGTAAAAAAAAAACACATATGGGTCTAACAGCAACAACAATATCAAGGGGACAATTGAGCATCTTTGACAAAAATGACCATCTTTCAGGGCACAGAGCTACGGTAAACATTTAGAAAATAAAAATATAGTAAACCTATAATTTCCAGAGCTTAATTAAATGAAAACAATAATTTTTTTCAGCAACCACAAGCCCAATATCCACACCCAAATGCAAACTTAGCAAAGCAGTCCTCTATAGTGAGTGGATGAAATGACAAATGACAGAAAAAAAAAATCATGATTAAGCAAAAGAAAATGATAATGATGAAAGAATTGCAAAAACTTTGCTAAGGACCTGAAAACAAAGGTGTTCAGGGAAAAAATATATCCTACCAACAAAAAGGTTATTCAGCTGAATATGTATTAAAAATAGGCAGCTGTGAAATAAAATCAAAATGAATATGGGAGATGAAACATTGATAAAATTAAGGAGATACAGATAATCTGAAAACAAAACGACTATTGAAATGAGAAATTAAAAAAATTAGCTATTTGACAAGACTAATTGAATTGATAAATTTGATATAGCTTAATTTAAAATAAAGCAGAAAATCATATCAACAGAATGTCAAGGAAGATGAACTCAACAATAAAGCCAGATTAAAAAAATGCATACACTGTCATATGATACAAACAGTGAGAACACAAATGAAAGAGAGTAATACCTTCAAAAATATAAAATACCCAAGCTGAAGACAAAAAATATATTAATCTCAATACAGTAACAAAACCAAATTAAAACAATAACAATTTTCTTACATAACACAATAACAAGCACAGAAACGTGTAAAGTAATTACCAAAGTGAAGGAATAAGAAGGTTCTGGTTCTGAAGGATTCACAATCGATTCCCATCAAACTTTAAAAATCACAATGATTTTATCTCAAAACTATCTCAGAACTAGGAAAAGCATGTACCAGCTTCCTTTTATGGACATATATAGTCCAATATATAAACCAAAAAGGGATAAATCATCGAAAAACGAGTATAGATAATTATTATTAACAAATATTAATTGAAAAGTTTATAAAAAATCATTCAAAAAGACTGCAATAATTTATCTAAGAAATCATTCTTTATGATCAAGTTAGTCAAACAAAGTTATTCAAGCATGATTAAGCATTGTGAAAACAGTATAATCAGTCATGTTTAAAACAAATATCTCCAAAATAACATCAATACATACAGGAAAAAAATGATAAAGCTCAATCTTACATAATGCTAAAAACTACATAAGTTGTAGGATTAAGGAGATTTTGTTTTAATAAAATAAAGGTTTATATAAATTTACCTAACATCATATGCAACAAGGCTACACTAGAAACATTCCAGTTTCCTAAGCTGTCTTATTTTTCTTTCTTTAACAGGAGATGCTGCGGCCAGCGCAGTCCAGCAGGTCCGGGGCAGTTACGGGCTCTCAGAGTAAGGATGAAAAGACTGGCGGAACACAGCAGTCCGAACAAACTGACTTTATTCTGGACAGACTGAGCCAATAATTCATGGAATCAGGATGCTTAAATGGTAAAAAACAAACAAACAAAACATAAAGATAGTGACTGAAGCATGAAACAGAGCAGATGGTTATAAGTAAAAAAGGAGACTTCGAGGTCTTTTTATCAGAATGTTATCCTGTATAGCAGAAGCCCTGATTCTGGGAACTTCAACATCCAAATTCAAGAACGTGCACCTAAGAACAATATATCACTTAACTTCTCAAGCCAGCTACTCTTCTCGCTTGGAGGAGGGGAACTCTTGATCAGAGGCTCTTTCAAATCCCTCAAGGATCTCTACAGGAGAGATGTTGACTCTTCTCATTATTATTTAATATAGTTCCGTGTTAACAGTATTATTGCTAAGACTATCAAAACAAAAGAGAAAGAAATTAAAGATATGAAATAAAGTAAAATGATAATTAATTGTCCCTAATAATTGTTTATATGATAGCTTACTTAGAAAATACTCAGGAATCAATAACAAAGATAGTTTTACTCAATCCAAGTTTTAAATCAGTCCTTAAAATGAACTTGGGTATAAAGTCTTAATATTAGATAATTCTCTTTTTATTTCTCATTACTCTTCTCCTCCTTCATATCTCATTATAGTTTGCCTTCTAGTTGTCATGCAAAAATATTGAAAGAAGACGAGACTAGGAAAAAAAATAACTGTATTTGAATCTCAGCACATTCATCAACTGTGACTTTGGACAAAGAACATATTAATTTCACAGTCTGCCTTCATTGAAAAAAACTGTTTCACCTCCTTATCGTATAAGGGCTAAGTCCAGGAACTCCTCCTGCTCCTGATTCTGTGGTCTCCAAGGAATACTGCTAGCTTGTTGGTGGCATTGTGTATGCTCTACTTTCATCCCAGGGAGACAGCTTTCCTGCTAGTCTTCCAAGTTGTCTTGAGCTAGAAAATAGTTTTCCTTAATCTTTTGTTGTTGCTGTTGCTACAAAATGTATTTTGAGACAATTTTCACATTGTTTGGAAGGGAATTTGAAAGAACCCAGGCCAGTTCTTGCCTTTATTACCTTATCTGCCTTCCAATCCCCAAACTAATGTAGTTTTTAAGGAAATCATTCAATGTTAGAATGTGTAAAGGAACTATAAATTAGGAATCCACAGACCAGATTTTGTGAGTTTAAAACATTTGGGGTTTACAAAATTTCAAGAATTTCTCTTTGTTGGACCTGAATGCTAGGGTTACACTATTTAATTTTAATTTTTTTTATTTTTTATTTATAACACAGTCTATCACAGATAAAGCAATTCAAACTTTTGGTCAGGTGATACTTCTTTTTAAAGCACTTACAATATGGACCACAAAAGAATATTTTTTAAACATTAATCGACCGATACACAAATAATATTTATGTTGTTACCTTCAGAAGCTCTTGATCTAATTGTCTCCACAGTATTACTAAGAATTAAAGGACCCTAACTTATTATTGTTGGTACAATTGGTATAATAAGCTTAATTTTAGACTTACCCTAGGATGTTCCCCTACCAATAATCTATAATTGAATAGAACTGGTATTAAACTTACAAACCTTTTGACTATAGGAAATTGCCATCAAGAGTAGGGTCATTGCAGGGATACAGTATCTCCTCAACTCCCTGTGAATTTCAGGCAGAATTAGATTATTCTCTTGCATTCAGTCAGGCTTAAAGTCTGCCAGATGTCAGTCGAGAAATTGAGTCAGGAGAGTCCTTCCTCGGCTCAGGCTGAACAGCTGCTCTCCCACCCTTCCCATGAGATCACCTTATGCAGTTCACACCAGCATCTCAAGAGCTTACTGGCATCATGGATTGGAAGCTCAGACCTCCTTTTTTGCTATTCCTTTCTGGAGTTAGACTCATAAGAACAGTCAATTGTCCCATAGCATCTAAAAATCTCAAGTTCCAGTAACCAGGTTTCAAATATGAGTATAATTTCACTTTGGCTAAGGAACATCCTTTGAGAAAAGTCTTAAGTGGTTTACATGCCTTTCTACACATGTTCCAGTTCCTGATTAAATAGCAATCATAAAATAAAATTTACCATTGAAACCTTAACTTTTCCATCAATGCCAAATTTTTTCAAGGTTACTTTCTTCTAGGGAATTTAGACTGAAATTCCTTTCCCCAAAGTAAAGATGCCATTGACTTATTCTCAGCAATTAATTAGTCAATTATTTTTAATGTTAATTGCTTTTTACCCCATTTTGTTACGTGTCCAATTTTTCTCCCCATCACTCCCCTCTCCCCGATTTCAAATACTTTGCATTCTGATTATTCCTTCCCTAAATGTACCCTCCCTTCTATCACAACCCACCCTTCCCTTATCTCCATTTTATCTCTATTCTTGTAGGGAAAGATAAATTTCTCTATCCCATTCCATGTAGTTATTTCCTGGTTATATGCAATAATAATTCTCAAAATTCATTTCTAATACTTTGAATTCCAACTTCTCTCCCTCTCCCTTCCCTCCCCAGCCCCACTGAGAAGGCAAGCAATTCAATACAAACTAAATATGTGTTCTTTTGCAAAAGGCTTCCAAAATAATCGTATTGTGTAATCCTAATTATATTGCCCTCTGTCCTACTCTATCCCCCTTTATTTTTCCCCTACAATTGACCTTGTCCCTTCTTGAAAGTTATTTCTAGTGACTCCCTTCTCCCATTTGCCCTCCCTTCTAACATTCCCACTTGTTGCCTACTCTCCTACTTTCCTGTGATGTGATATAAATTTTCATATCAAATTTAGTGAGCATGCTATTCCCTCCTTCACCCACATGTGGAGAGAGTAGCTTTATTTTTCCCCCTCTCCATTCTCCCTTATCTTCTTCATTGAATAAGATTTTTCTTATCTCTTTCATGAGTTATAGCCTGCCCCGTTTCATTACTTCCTTTCTCTTCACAGAATTTTCCTCCTTCACCCCTTGATTTTTATTTTATTTTATTTTAATTTAATTTTTGGGTGTGGATATCATCTCTTCTGATATAACACATCCTGTACTCTCTATCTATGTGTATGTGTGTTTGTACAATTTCTCCATGTACCCAAATACTGAGAAACGTTTCAAATGATAAAAATATTTTCTCTCCATGTAGTAATGTAAACAGTTCAGCTTTAGAGAGTCTTTTATGATTTTTCTTTCCTGTTTACCTTTTCATGTTTCTCTTTATTCTTGTCTTGGGAAGTCAAATTTCTAAATACACATCTGGTCTTTTTCTCAACATGAATGATTGAAAGTCTTCTATATCATTGTATGACCATTTTTTCCCTTGAAGTATTATACTCAGATTTGCTGGGTAGGTGATTCTTGGTTTCAATTCCAGTTCCTTTGACCTCTAAATATTCCATTCTGAGCCCTTTGATCCCTTAATGTAGAAACTGCAAGACCCTGTGTTAACCTGATTGTATTTCCACAGTACTCAGATCATTTCTTTCTAGCAGCTTGCAGTATTTTCTCCTTGATCTGGGAACTCTGAAATTTGGCGACAATATTCTTAGGAGTTTCTATGTTTGGATCTCTTTCAGGAGATGATCAGTGAATTCTTTCAACATTTATTTTGCCCTCTGGTTATATAACATCAGGGCAGTTGTCCTTGATAATTTCATGGAAGATAATGTCTAGCTTCTTTGTTTGATCATGGCTTTCAGGTAGTCCAATGATTTTTAAATTATTTCTCCTGTATCTTTTTTCTAGGTCAATTGTTTTTCCAATGAGATGTTTCACATTATCTTCTATTTTTTCAAGTTTTTGGTGTTGTTTATTAACTGCTTGGTTTAACCCATAGTCATTCGTTTCCCTGAACTCAATTCTCTCTTTCAACGAATTATTTTGTTCAGTGAGAGTTTGAACCTTCTCCTCCATTTGGCTAATTCTGTTTTTTAAAACCTCCTTCTCCTCATTGACTGTTTGGACCTCTTTTTCCAATTGAGTTGGCCTCTTTTTAAAGCTGTTATTTTCCTCAACATTTTTTTTTGTTCTCCTTTAGTAAGCTGCTAACTTGTTTTTTAAGGTTTTCTATTGCCTGAGCCCAATTTAAGTTCCCTTTGGAGACAGAGGCCTTGACTTCCACTGACAGTATGCCTTGTTCTTCCTCATCTGAAAGGATGGGAGGAGACACCTGTTGCCCAAGAAAGTAACGTTCTATGGTCTCATTTTTCTTCCCTTTTCTGGGCATTTTCCCAGCTAGTTACTTGACTTCTGAGTTTCCTCTCCACAAGGACCTGGCCTCCTGTTCTCGCAAGCCAGCACTGAAATTCAGATGACTGCTCCCTAGCCTCAGGGATTTTGGGCGGGGGCAGAGCTGCTATTCAGTGTGAGATTCAGATCAGATACTCAGGTGGGAGCAGGGCCACCCCCCAGGGCTCAGTTCACTCAGGGAGTTTATGATGAGAACTTCAACAATGGATGGGGGCTACTGCTTGCTTTGGGAGTACTGTCCACTGCTGCCTCTATTGTTGCCTCCTGAGGGGGCCCAAGTTATGGGAACATGGCGCTCCCCTCCCAGCCAGCCGAAACAACCCTCTTACTGAGCTTTGGAGCCTATGGATTTCGGGATCTCCTCTGCTGCTGGAGATTCTGTCCTTGAAAACTGCTATGATCTGCTCCTTTTGGTGCTGCGTGGCCAAGGCAGGGCTGGGCTCTGTTCCACGTCCCATGTGTGACAGACCTTTCCTGTCGTTGTTGCAGTTTCTCTGGACTAGAAATCTCCATTCCATTGTTCTGTGGCTTCTGTTGTTCTAGACTTTGTTGAGAGTTCTTCTTTACAGATATTTTATGGACCGTGCAGTAAAGCTAGTATCTATGTATCTTTTTACTCCACCATCTTGGCTCCTCCCTTGGGTTACACTATTGCAACAAATATGATATGAAGATTTCTTTTTACAAAAAGAAACCAAATTACTCCCCGCTTTTACTTTTTTAGACCTACAGATATATTTATGTGTAACTTAACTGTCATATTTTTTCCGTGGCAGTAGATGGGGAGAAATTACACACACACACACACACACACACACACACAGACACACACACACATATACACACACATATGGTTATTGAAACACCTTCTTTTTAAAACTCATTCGACATATGTATTTTCTAAGCAATTCAGCGATTCATTCTTTTGAAATATAACCATTTAATAGAAACATTAAATGGCAACAAATACACTTTGGTTATACGAACTATCTTATTGTGAAAATTTACATATGTGATCAGTAAAACAAGAGACATTGAAGAAATACTTAAAGATATAATTTACCAAAATAAAGTGAAAGATATTTTTCCTTGCATTAAAAATGAGAGATAAGGCAGAGCTATGATGGTGGAGTGGCACCAAGAAGTACAGGTCAGTTATTCCTTTAAAATCCTTGACAATTTTCCAGAAGATACTTCCTGAAGAATCCTGATTAAGAAATTAATGAAAGATAAGAATGAGTTAGTTTTTTCTAGTATAGGTTAACTGTGACTGTTAAAGAGACAGACGCAATGATCTACAGAGACAGTGGGTAAGATGTAGGCAAGTTTGGTCATATAAAACATTCAAGGGCATATTGAAGATGGGGCTTTCACATAGGGGTGGTATTCCAGTGTGAAAAATGGCCACAAGCCTAGACAACAAATTAACTTAGCAAGAAAAAAAAATGAGAAGTAGACATTAGTTTTGTGGCCATAACCCAGAAGTGATGATAAACTTCTAACAGCCAGCACCCCAAAACCCAAAATTCTGTAGGTCTGACTAAATTTAATGTTAACATTTTCTTCATTAGTTTAGTTAAACAATATTTACCAACCAGTTTTAGATTACTCCAACACATTTTTCCTTTGACCATAGGAATGGAGGGGTGATGTTTTCTATTCCACGTGCTAGATTGGTATGAAGTCTTCAATGGAATAAAAAGGGAAGAAATACAAGGCCAAATAAGAACCTAATGTTCTTTTACTCTAAACCTGAGTAACTTTATAGCAGGTTGATAGCAACTTGGATCCATAAAGATTGTCCTAAAACTCTAACTAGTGGTAAGAGATAGATATGTTGCTCAGATTCAAATCTAGGTAATAAACTTGAAGGGTTAAGGTTATAAGAGAAAAAAAGACTAACATGTATCAGACAACTTTAAGAGTGCTAATAGATCTAATAGGTCTCCAGTTTGAGTGCTATATACTACAGCATTGGTGTAGCAATAGAGAAGAACAGCTCAATCCAGACATTAATCCAAGTAGGATTAATGTACACAAGTACATTAATAAATTAATAAAGTACACAACCTGTATGCTAATATAAATTCTCCAGTCATGTAGTATGCTATAAATATGAGAAAATATAATTTAATTGCACTATAATAAATAATTGTGGTTATAAGTAGCTGCAAAACACAGAGAATAAAATGTATACATCTATAAGCAAATCCTCAAAATAAAAACATAATTTGGACACAATTTCAACCATAGTTTCTAGAAGTATTGAAGTAAAAGAAAAAAACTTAAGTTTTTAGGCTTTGTAAATCAAACTAAATCTTTATTTGATGTGCTTGATAGAGGGGAAAAATGAGGAAATAAATGAGTATTGTGGAAGAAGACAGTGAAAAAGGTATTCCATAGCTTAGTATAAGTGGAATAAACCTTTCTCATGGAGCAAAATTTCACTGATTATTAGAATGGATCAAATATAATATAGTTAATGAAACAAAAAATATTAAAAATAATATGCAGGAACTTCTTTTTTAAAAAAGGAGAAAATGTAAGATATTTCACAGAAAAGAAATGAACTAACATGGAAAGAAATAATTTAAGAATTCTTGAACTACCTGAAACATATAGACACAAATAGATTCTAGATATCATGGTTCAAAAAATAACAAAAGATACCTGCTTGGATCTTAGAGAAGGAGGCCAAAAGAGGAAATAGAAGGAATTCTTAAAGAATCACCAAATTTGAAACTCTCAGGAATATTAATGACACAATGTGTAGTTTGAATGTTATAGCAAAAGAAAATACTACAAACAGGCAGGAAAAAAAGAAAACTGACTTGTTAAGGAGCCACAATTAGGATCATATACGATTTAACAGCCACCAATGCAAAGAGACAAATAACTTTTAACACAGTTTTCCAGAAAGTAATGGATATAGGATAATGACCAAAAAATATACTCAGTCCAACTGCATATTACCATATGGTAGAAAAATGTGCCCTTAAAGAAGCAGGCTTTCAATCATTCCTGATGAAAAGGTGAAAACTGTGGAGAAAGTTCAAAGTGCAGGCACAGGAAGCAAGAAAAACGTAAGTCAACATGAGTGAACAACCGTGATGGACTAAATAAGGATAAACTCTGTAATTTAGAGGAGTCTAGGTTGTGCGGTGGACAGTGCAGTTTCTGGAACTCCACACTTGAAGAACTCTCTGTATATGTATTCAAATTCACCTTTAGACACTTACAAGGTGTGTGAGCTTGGACCTCATTCAACATCTGTTAGCCTCAGTATCTCCAGTTATTAAATGGGATAACAATAGCTCATACACCTAATTAAGCATAGAACTGGGAAGGGGTTTATTTTTCCCTAATGTCATCATGAAAAGAAGGTAATAGGTGGAGAAGATGAATACATTGAGTGGGGGATATAGATAGATAAAATATCGAAAAAATATCTCATATGATCAGGAGATGCACATAAAAATCTATACAGTGAAGCAGGAGGAGCCTAGGGAATTTGATGATACTCGAATCTCACTCTGACATGGATTAGTCAATAGAGAGATGAAAATACACAAAAGCTCACAGTTGGGGTACAAAATCGTATTAAATGTAATAGGAGGTGAGAATGGAAAAGGAAGAAGAGAGAATAAGGAAGGAAGTAATCCTAAGTAAAACAAACACTAAATAAGAATATACGAAAATATTTATAGCACTTTATTTGTAGATAATTAGAATCTGAGAGAGTAGCCCCTAAATTTTAGAAAAAATGAATTGTTTTTAATATAAAAATATGAAATAATTTCATTGTACTGTGAGAAATAATGGAGATTCTTTCACAGTAACATCAACAGACCTTCATGAAATGAGAATCAAGCAGAACTAGGAAAATAATTTGATAGCCTTATCAAAAATTAATTACATACGCAACATCAACCACAATCAAAGGACAACAGCAAAGTTTTCTTCCATCAAACATAGGTTTGACTATTTACTGCTCAAGAAACTTCAGTGTCTCCTCATTATATTCAAGGAAAAATGGAAATATTTGGTGTAGGCAATTTATGAGTACTTGTAGATGGATTTATCTGGATCATTCAGGGATATGTTTATGATTATTTGGGAAAGCCACTTAGCTGGGATATATATATATATATATATATATATATATACATATATATGTATATATGTGTGTATATATATGTATATATATGTATATATATACATGAGTATATGTGAGTATGTACACATGTATACACACATAAACACACATTCATATATATATACACACCTACACACATGTATACATACGTACATATACATACATTTACATATACATTCATGTATGGAGATGGGGATATATATATATATATATATATATATATATATATATATACATCTTATGTATCTATATAGACATTTTGTGGTAACAAAAAATAAATAGCAATCAATTTGTTAATAGCTAAACAAATTGTGGTACATGAATGTAATGAGATATTGTTTTGCTGTAAGAATAGAAGGCAATTGATAACAAGAAGCATAGAAAGTCTTGTACAACAAGATACAAAAGAAAGAAACCTGAATCAAGAAAATAATATATAAAAGACTATATCAATGCAAATGGAAAGAAAAAAACAGCCACCAAACAACTGCAGATGCATTTACTAAATTTAAAAAGCAAGGTTGACCACAAAAAAAGAGATTAGAAGGGACCTCCTCAAATTCTTTTGTAGAGGTGAGAGGTCCGCTAGTGTAGAACAATTGCTTTTTTTAAAAATTGAATTATTTTATTTATTTTCACTGTCAGACAATCACTTCCATATATCTTAGATTTTTTTCCACTCCCTCTCCCTTATTCCTCCCTCCCTCTCCACTCCCTCCCTGCGATGGCAAACAATCTTATATGGGTTCGAAAGGTACATACCTACTAAATGCATACTGCACAGAAGAATTGAAATGAATGGTGGAAAGCATAAAACGAAACCAAACATAAAATAAAAACAAATGATCTGTTTCTGTCTGCGATTCAATTACTAGTTCTTTCTCTGGATGTGGAAAGTGGTTTGCTTCAAGAGTTCATTGGAAATTTTTTAAGTCCACGCATTTCAATGAAGTACTAAATCTACCAGAAAAATTCCTCACACACTGTGGTTGTTACTGTGTACAAAGTTCTCCTGGTTCTGCTCCTTTCACTCAAGATCAATTCATATTAAGTCTTTCTAGGCTTCTATGAAGTCTTCCTGTTCATCGTTTCTCACAGCAAAATAGTATTCCATTACATTCATATACCACAACTTTTTCAGCCATTTCCCATTTAATGGGCATCCCCTTGATTTCCAGTTTTTGGCCACCATAAAGAGAGCTGCTATAAATATTTTTGTACATATGGGATCCTTTCCCATTTCTATGAACGCCTTGGAATAGAGTCCCAGGAGAAATATTCCTGGGTCAAAGGATGCGCACATTATTGCAGCCTTTTGGGAATAGTTCCAAGTTGCTCTCCAGAATGGTTGGATCAGCTGGCAGGTCCCCCAATGAAGAATTAGTGTCCAACTCTCCGATCTTCTCCCACATTTACCATCTTCCTGTTTTGTCATGTTAGTCAATCTGATAGGTGTGATGTGGTACCTCAGAATTGTTTTGATTTTCATCTCTCTAATCAACAGTGATTTAGAGGATTTTTTCAAACGATTGTAGACAGCTTTAATTTCTTCTTCTGAAAACTCCCAGTACATATCCTTTGACCATTTAACAAATTGGGAATGATTTCCATTCTTGAACATTTAACTAAACTCTCTATATATTTTAGAAATGAGACCTTTATCATAGACACTAGTTGAAAAATTCTTTCCAAGTTTTCTGCTTCCCTCCTAATCTTGGTTGCTTTGAGTTTGTTTGCGCAAAACCTTTTAATTTGATGCAATCTAAATTATCCATTTTGTACTTCATAATGTTCTCTATCTCTTTTTGGGTCATGAATTTCTCCATTCTCCATAAATCTGAAAATATGGTACACCTTGATCCCCTAATTTTTTGCAGTATCAATTTGTAAACCTAGATCATGTATCCATTTGGGCTTTATTCTTGTGTACGCTGTTAGGCATTGATTTATGCCCAGTTTCCATCACACTGCTATCCACTTTTCCCAGCAATATTTTGTCAGTGAGATATTATCTCAGGAGTTGGTGTCCTTAGGTTTCTCACAGTAGATTTCTATATTGATTTACTACTGTATCATGAAGAACTAATCTATTCCACTGGTCTACCCTCTGTTTCTTAGCCAGTATCAAGTGGTTTTGATAATTGCTGCTTTAAAATGCAATTTGAGAGCTGGTAGTGCTAGGCCACCTTCCCTAGCATTTCTTCCCTTCAGTTCCCTTTATATTTTAGAACATTTTTAGCTCTAGAAAATAATTATCTGGTGGTTTTATTGGTATGGCACTGAATAATTAAATTATTTTAGGTAGAATTGTCATTTTTATTATATTAGTTCGGCCTACCCCTGAGCAACAGATGCTTTTCTAGTTACTTGGATCTGACTTTATTTGTTACAATAGTGTTTTGTGTTTGTGTTCATATAGTCTCTGGGTTTGTTTTGGCAGATAGATTCCCAGATATTTTGTAGTGTCTACCATAACTTTAAATGGAGTTTTTCTTTCTGTATCTTGCTGTTGGGCTTTGTTAGTAATATGTAGAAATGCAGATGATTTATTTGGGTTTATTTTGTGTCCTACAAATTTGCCAAAGTTGTTTACTACTTCAAGTTTTTTACTTGATTTTCTAGCATTCTCTAAGTATATCATCATATCATCTGCAAAGAGTAATAACTTAGTTTCTTCTTTACTTATTCTAATTCTTTCAATTTCTTTTTCTTCTCTTTTTGCTCCAATTAGCATTTCTAATACCATGTTGAATAACTATGGTGATAATGGACAAACTTGTTTCATTCCTGATCTTATAGGAAACACATCTAATTTGCCCCCATTACATATACTGCCTGCTAATAGTTTTAGCTAGATAATACTTATTTTTTTATGAAAAGTTGTATTTATTCCTATGCTTTCCATTGTTTTCAATAGGAATGGGTGTTGTATTTTGTCAAAAACTTTTTCTGCATCTATTGAAACAATCATGTGGTTTCTGTTAGTTTTGTTGTTGATATGACCAATAATACTAATAGTTTTCTTAATATTGAACCATCACTGCATTCTTGGTGTAAATCCTTCCTGATCTTAATGTATGATTCTTGTGAAAAGTTGCTTTTTTCTTTTTGCTTAAAATTTATTTAAAAGTTTTGCATCTATATTCATTAGAAAAAATGATCTATAATTTTCTTTCTTAGCTTTGGCTCTTCCCGGTTTAGGTATCACAACCATATTCGTATCACAAAAATGATTTAGTAATACTCCTTTTTCAGCTATGTTTTCAAAGTTTTCAAATAATTAATATAATATTGGAATTAACTGTTCTTAAATATTTGATACAATTCACTTGTAAATCCATCTGGCCTTGCATATTTTTTGCTAGGGAGTTCATTTATGGCTTGCTCAATTTCCTTTTCACAGATGGGGTTATTTAAGTACTCAACTTCCTCTTCTGTTAACCTAGACAATTTATATTTTCTAAAATAATCATCCATCTCTTTTAGATTGTTGAACTTATGGGTACACAGTTGGGCAAAGTAATTTCTTATCGTTTTAATTTCCTCCTCATTGAAGGATAGTTCACACTTTTCATTTTTGATATGACTACTTTGGTTTTATTCTATTTTAATCAAATTCACCAAAGTTTATCAATTGTATTGTTGTTTTTTTCATAAAACGAACTCGTAATTTATTTGTTACATCAATGGTTTCCTTGATTTTTATTTTATTAATCTCTACTTTGGTTTTCAGCATTTCTAATTTGTTATTTACTTGAGGATTTTCAATTTGTTCTTTGTCGAGCTGTTTCAGCTGCATGCCCAATTCATTGATCTCCTCTTTCTGTATTTTATTCATGTAAACATTCAAAGATATAAAACTTCCCCTAAGAACTGCTTTTTCAGTATCCCATAAGAGTTGATAGGTTGTCTCTTTATTTTCATTCTTTTGAATGAAGTAGTTGATTGTTTCTATAATTTGTTGTTTAACCCACTCATTCCTTAAGACTAGATTGTTTAGTACACAATTAGCGTTTGGCTTATTTTTCCACGACTTTATTACATACAAGTTTTACTGTATTATGATCTGAGAAGGATTTTTGTATATCTGCCATGAACAGCTGAGGAAAAGGTATATTCCTTTCTATTGCCATTCAGTTTTCTCCAGAGACCTATCATATCTATCTTATCCAGAGCTCTATTCACCCTCTTAGCTTCTGTCATGTTCGTTTTGAGTTTAGATATATCGAGTTCAGAGAGTGCGAGGTTGCAGTCCCCTGCTAGTATAATTTTGCTGTCTACTTCTTCCTGTATCACCCATAACTGTTCCTCTAAGAATCTGGATGCTATACCACTTGGAGCATACATGACTGGTAGAGAAATTGCTTCGTTGTCTATGGTGCCTTTTAGCAGGTTATAGTTTCCTCCCCCATTGCTTTCGATTGGATGTATTTCTGCTTTTGCTTTATCCGAGATTAGAATTGCTACCATTGCTATTTTAAATCCGCTGAAGCACAAAATATTCTGCTCCAACCTTTTACATTTACCCGGTGTGTTTTCCCTCATTTCAAATGTGTTTCTTCTAAACAATCTATTGATGGGTTATGGTTTTTAATCTCCTCTGCTATCGGTCCCGATTTATGAGAGAGCTCATCCCATTCATACTCAAAGTTATGATTCCTATCTGTGTCTTTTCCTCCATCCCTTTTCCCCTTCTTTATGCTTTTAATTCTCCCTTCTCCCTTACCCTTCACAGTGCAGTTTTATTTTTGACCAAAACCCCCCTCAGACTTTCCTCCCTTCATTCTGCCCCCAATCCCCTTTTTCCTTACTGCTTCTTCCAACCCTTTAGCCTCCCGTCCCTTTTCTTTAACCCTTCCCCTCCAACTGCCTATCAAGTTAATTGTATTTCTATACTTAACTGAGTTTGTTGTACCCTCCTTGAATCGAATCAGATTAGAGAACGTCTCAAAAAATACTCATCCCCCTCCCCTCTTTCCCTCTATTCTAATACATTTCTGTACCTCTTCCAGTGATGGAATTTATTTTTTTCTGCCTCCGACTTTTCACATGTCACGTTACAATCTCTTCCCACCCTTAAATCACATTTATTATCTTCACATCATTTGATCTATACCCACTCCTTCTATCCATGTATATCTCTTTTACATTTCTTAGTAAATATACAATGCTCAGTATTGAGAAGTATCATCTTCCCTTACAGGGATGTAAACTGCTTGCCCATATTGTGTAACAAGTATTTTTCCCCCTGTTTACCTTTTTGTGCTTCTCTTGAGACTTGTGTTTGGAGATTGAATATTCTATTGAGTCCTTAACTTTTTATCCGGAAGTTCTGAAAATCCCTCATTTCATTGAATATGTATCTTTTGCATGAAATATTATGCTCAACATTACTGGGTAATAAACCCTTTGTTGTAGTCACAGTTCCTTCGCCTTACAGAATATTATATTTTAATTCCTTTGATTTTTTAGTATCGAAACTGCAATGTCCTGTGTGCTCCTGACTGTGACATCTCATTATTTTCTCCTTCCCTCAATAGTTGTGGAACTCGGCAACGATACTGCTTGATGTTTTTAGTTTAAGGTCCTTTTCAGGAGGTGAAAGGATTAATGCAATGACTATTTCGTCTTCTGAGTCTAGAATTTCTGGACAATTATCCTGGACAATTTCTTCGATGATATTTTCCAGGCTCTTTTTTTATTGTGGCTTTCTGGTAGACCAGTTATCTTTAGATTTTTCTCTCCTGAATCTATTTTCCAGGTCAGTTATTTTTGCAATTAGATATTTTACAATTTTCTTCTATCTTTTTATCTTTAGATTCTGTTTAACTGATTCTTGATGTCTCATAGAGTCATTACCTTCTACTTGCCTAATTCTAATTTTTATAAATGCTTTTTCTTCAGTTAACTTTTCCATCTCCTTTTCCATCACAATTTTTCCTTTAAAGGAGTTATTTTCTACGGTTAGATTTTGTACTTCCTTTGCCATTTATTCAATTATCCCTTTAATTTCCTCTATGATTTCTTTTTTCCTATTTTTAAAGCCATTTGTCATTTTTTCTCTCTCTCTAATTTGGTTTTTAAAATCCTACCTAAGCTCTTCCAAGAAGGCTCTTTGTGCTTCAGATCTGTTCATATTCTCTCTTGAAGTTTCAGATGGGAGTACATTCTCAATGCTCACCTCTTTTGTTTTTCTGTTTTCGTCCTTGTCCCCATAGAAAGATTCTATGATCTTTTCTTTTCTACTTTGATTTTTACTCATGATAGTAACATTTTTCCTGACTTTTAAAGTAGATCTCTGTGTCTGGGGCACAGGAAGCTCTGTTCCACAGTTCTTGTGCCTAAAACTTTAGGCTTACTGAGTTGTGGCCTCTAATTCTTTCAGACAGAAGTTAAAATGCTGTACCTTGCCTGAGGCTGAGCTGGATGGTGTTGGAAAGCAGAGACCAGGTGAGGTGTTTTTGGATTTTTCAGAAATTTACCCTTGAGCTAGCTCATTAAATGTGGGGAAGGCATGATCAGGACACAGGATGTCTCCTCTGCTGAGCTAAATCATAGGCAAGCTCAGTGCTTGGAGATCCCATCTGGACTAGTGTCTTTCGATTTCCCTGAGGTTCTGAGTCACACCTGGGGTCATCTTTTCAGTTGCTTATTTCATCCCCTTAGAGCTCAGTACCTTCTCCTTTTTTTTTTGCTGAGATGGGGCTGTCCGCATTGGTATGCACTGATACTGCACTGGTCCCCTTCTAGCACAGCAAAAGAAACTCTCCTTAGCGATCTTTCCAGCCTCACAGGCTAAGAATCTGTTTACCTCTTCTACTGCTCACACTGTTCCAGTCTTTCTCCCAGGAGATATTCTCTGGGCTCGTCAAGGTGAACAACAGGAAGGAGATAGCAATAATTCTGCCTTCTTGTCTCCAAGAACCAGAAATCCTAGTGCAGAACATTTCATAAAATGTCAGATTTGTTTAAAGTGCTGATCATTTCTGTGGATTTTTTTCCTTTGTTCTCTAATTTCTTTCTGAAAAAGAGAGAGAAAGAAAGAGGAATGTATGGACTCTTTCTCTCTCTCTATGTGTGTGTGTGTGTGTGTGTGTGTGTGTGTGTGTGTGTGTGTGTATATATATATATATATATATATATATATATATATATATATATATATATATATATATATATATATATATAGTAAAAGCAAATGCTATCAGCATAGACCTACTAAAAACAAAACGCGTGGAATTTTATAATTTCATAGAATTTAAAGTTGGAAGGCTAAGTTCAAACTTTTGTTCATTGAGAAAGACAATCTTTATACCCAATATGCTAATATATAATCACCCAAACTTTACTCTAAAATTTGAAATGACTATGAACTTTCAATACACATCCATTCTTTGAAAAAGGTTATTTTTTTAAAAAAAAGTATGCTGCCATTTTTTTTCCTTGGATATACTTTTTGTTAGAAAGGTTGTTTTTTATTTTCCTTGAATTTATTTTCTTTTTTCTTTTTAAATATTTGATATGATTTTTGCAGCATGACATATTTGCATTCTCTTGAATTTGCATTAGAATTCAAGTTACAGTCTTTTTTATAAATGGTTGATGATTAATTTAATTCAATGAGACAGAAACAGAGACATAGAGAGAGACATTGACAAGAAAGAAAGAAACAAAGACACACACAAACAGAAAGGAAATATTTGTTAAGAACATTTGTTAATGTTTGTTATGTCAAACACTAACTAGACCTTTCTGTCTTCAAAGAGGATAAAGTTTAGCGGGGAACAACAGCAAGTAAACATATAAAGGAAATACAAAATCTGATGTAGAGATAGAAGACAGAAGTTTTCAGCAAGGTTGTTTCAAGGAGGAAAAGAATGAAGTATGAGTTGAACATAAAATGAAGTGAGCATCCGTGGAGCCCATGCTGAGCTGTTGACTTGAGGAGAATTAACATTTTACAGAGCAGAGCTTTAGGGCAGTGAATTCTCTTGGGCAGTAAGGAAGCAGATAAGAAACCTGGATAATGAGTCAAGCTTTAAAGCTGGAAGGGATTTAAAGGGATCATCTAGTCCAACTTTCTCATTTTACAGAAAAGAAAAATGAAGACTTGAGAGGCTAAATGGCTTACATTAAGTTACACAAGTAGTATAATCAAGATTTAAAGTCTAGCACTTTGACTTAAATCATTGTCCTTTTCAATACTCAGGAGTTTCCTTAGATGCTGAAGTGTTTGGATTTCATTTATTGTTATAGAAAAATAAATGAGAACACTTTTAAAAATCTAGATGGACAGATTTACTTAAACGGAAGTTCACTAATCTGTACTCTGTAATTCTGCTTCCTTAAGCAGAACACATATACATTTAATGTTTATTAGATTTCACAATCGTGATTATTTCTAGGAATGATCTCAAAAGTCAGAGTTTCTCCAAGTATTTAGTATTTTTCACTTTCTAGTATAGCAGTATATCCTTATATCAACAATATAGCAATATAGATGACCTGAAAATGAGAATGGTGTCATCTTAATAATCTTAATGATCAAAGAAACAAAAGTTTAACATTATTTTGGTAATAAGTGATTGGTTTAATTCTGATTCTCTACAAAAAGTTCTCTAGGGTACATTTCCTCACTATATCAGAATATTATTTCCAAACAAGTGCAAAGTTAACATAGATATCATATTATTAGTAAATTTACTTTTTGGAGAATGTGAAAGATTCACCAGTTTTATGCAAATATTGATAGGTATATAGACTAATGTGTGTAAATAAAGCAACATTTACCTCCAGTTTCTGCTACCATAAGTTGACCAGTTCTTTCTTTCATTTGCTCTTCCTCAGATGTTTTTGTCCTTTGTGGTCAAGTTATTTGGATCCTGATCATTATGTAATTTTAAAAAAATCCCATTTGAGTGCAGGTATCAATCCAAAATTTAGGGAATTATGGGGAAGCATATTAATTTGCAGCTATATCTTCTAACTATTGTTTCTGCTCTAGGTATGTATTTAATTGTCTTTATATTGTTGAACATATTATATTATAACTTATAACATAACACATGCCAGTTACATTTTGCTTATTCGTGTTGTTTAAGTTGTTTTTGTTTTTTTTTTTCTGCATAAGACTTTTCTATGCTTTACTTCTTTCTTGCTTAAAATATAGAAAAGGCAGTGCCTTATAAAATACAGTCTATTTAAGGAATATGGATGAAAACGCATTTGCCAAAAATTTTAAAATTAGGAGTGGTTAGGAAAAAAAATGCTAGCATGTATCTACTAACCTAGATGCCATAAGGAGTAATTAAAATATTACAGGAAGAAGATCTGAATAAATATGCCACAAAAGGTATGGAACCAAGATGGTGGAGAAAAGCAGGGACTAACCTGAGGTATCCCTGATGCCCCTTCAAATAACCCTAAATGATACCTCAAAACATATTGTGGAGTGATAGAATGAACCAAAAATTGGATGGAATTGTTTTCCAGTCTAAGACAACTTAGAAAGTTGGCAGGAATGATCTGCTGCACTGGAGTAGGAATGGACCAGAGTTGGGGTCAACTTAATCAGATACAGCAGTGGCAATTTCCAGACTTTCAGTCCTCAGATGCCAACCTGGTGAGACAAATGATCAGAAAGTGGTTACCTTTGCTGGATCCAGAAGGAAGACTTTGCGTTATTGAACATACTTGGATCTGAGTCCCAGTTCTGGATCTCAGTCCCAGAAAGAGGTAGATTAATAGCACACCAGTGTTTGTAGCCACAGGGAAGCTGGGACCACGGTCACAGTTCCAGCATGCAGAAGAGTGCTTCTGGTCACAGAGAAGAGCACAGACCAAGGGATCACAATATCTTGAAAGAACCAAAACCTTACAGGTCCCCAGAAGAGAACTGCACAAAAAAGACTTGACGTTTGGGAAAGTGACCCCCCACTCTTCATCTTAGAGCCCCACATGCATAGAGTTAAGTCAATAAATGGACTGAAAAAATGAGGAAACAATAAAAGATCAAGTATGAAAACTTCATATGGTGACAGGGGAGATAAAAATACAACCTCAGAACTGGAAAACAGCATCAAAAGTGCTGTAAGCATAACCTACAAGGAAAACAAAATAATTGGTTTGAGACTATGGAAGAGCTCAAAAAGTAGAGGAGGTAGAGGAAAACTGGGAAGAAAAATGAGAGTAATGTAATAACATCATGCAAAAAAATCAAAACCTTGGTGATGGAGGTATAAAAATGCTATAGAAAGCAATTTTTTTTTTAAAAAAAGAATAAAGCAAATGTTAAGAGGGGTGTAAAATTAACAAAAAAAGAATGCCTTGAAAAGAAGAATTGGCCCAAATGAGGGGGAAATAGATTACCATTAGAGAGGGAGAGAGAGAGAGAGAGAGAGGAGAGAGAGAGAGAGAGAGAGAGAGAGAGAGAGAGAGATTTAGAAAGCACAATTACCCAAACTGAAAAGGAATTACACATGCTTACCGCAAAAAAAAATCTGTCTCAAAAACCAGTATTGGGGAAATAAAAGATAATGACTTTATGAAACATCAAGAAACGATAAATCAATGCAAATTAAAGCAAGTCTGAGTCAGCAACACATATTTACAGATTGTCAAAGCTGATAGAAAGGGATTATGACAAATGTTAGAAAGAATATCAGAAAATTGAAATATTAATACACTGTTGCTGAAGTTGTATAGTGATTCAATCATTTTTAGAGCAATTTGAAAGTATGGTCAAAGATCTATTAAAACCAGGCATACCCTTTGACCAAGCAGTATCACCAGTAACTCTATATTCTAAAGAGATTAAAACAACAAGAAAAAAACAAACAAAAAAGCAAACAACTTCTATGTACAAAAATAATTATAACAGCTCTTTTAGTGATGGCAAAGAATTGGAAATTGAAAGGATACTCATCAACTGAGCAAAATGGTGTATTTTACTGTGATGGAATGATATTGTGCTCTAAAAGTTAATGAGTAGAATGCTCTCAGAAAAACCTCCACTTACATGAATTGATGTAAAGTTAAATGAGCAAAATCAGAACATTACATGTAGTAACAGAAATATTGCATGATAACTAATTGTGAATGGCAACTATAGTCAGCAATAGAATCATTCAAGACAGACAGACCTTAGATTCTGCAGTTTTTTGACTGTCTTTTTCTTTAGTCACTTTTATCTTAGAATTAGTATTTGATACTGTGAACTACATACATTCTAATATTTTCTTCTGAATGGCTAGGGGATGATTGCTGTTTAGAAATGGGTATCTGCAGAATATAGGATTCATCTAACTTCTGGTCTTCATATATCAGGATATAAATTTGAGTTTATTATCTGGTTGTTGCTGTTAACAGCAAAATAAATTATATTAGCTGAAATATAACATTATGGTCTAATTTTTCAAATCAAAATCACAAGTTTAATTCAAATAGCTCATATTTTGTTCATACAACTTATGCAAAATCATTAAAAGAATAGTGAAAAATTTTGAATTCCATTAGCAATACTTTATCTACCAACATGAAGTATGTTTAATAGTAATTTTGATTGAGAATTTTTCTTATAGCTTCCACATTTCATTACTTTTTGATTAACGCTTTTTTTCTTAACTAGCCTTTGAATGAGATTTCACTGATATAAAAAATTTAAAAAAAAAAAAACTTCAAATGAGTAAGCGGAGAAGAGGCACTAGTAAGGTCCTGAGACCCGAGGGAAATTCTTACCTTTTCCAGTGTTCTTGTCCCAATTTATTAATTGGGATATTCTTGGTTTCCTTGATATGAGAGTTTCTTGCATTAATGATGTGCTTTAGTTCTTACCTGATGGCATCCTCTGCTTCCCCCTTAACCTCAGAGTATTTGGATGAAATATTCTTTTGATCTTATATTTCATTTGAAATCATGGCAAGAACAAGGTCAGTTTTATTCAGAAAATTGCAAGAATCTGTAGTAAATGACAGTAAAATGTTCTTTGACTAGTTTAAAAGCATAAAATCTTTTCTGTTTGTGTACCTATAGGTTATTCATGTTTTAACTTCTTTTATTTGACTGGCTCCTCCTTTTCTGGAACTTATTCCCCATTTTCATTTAGCTGGTTCTCTGGGCATGATGCCCAGTTTCAAGGAATATTATGTACTACTATTTACATCATCACAGATCCTGTATTTGAGTTAGGTGCTTTGCAAATAATAATTAGGCAGCAAAGTATGCATATATTGAACTAACAAGAGTATTTGATTATCATTTTAAAATATTCATAATTCAATGACTTCAAATAGCAGTTTAATTTTTAGAGTTTTGAGATTCTTACAGAGGGTAGTTTATTCATTTCCCTTTTATTTGGTTGGTCACTTTACCCACAAATATGCCTAAGTATCTTTAAGTATGTGATATAACTGAGGTCATCCTTGCTACTTCCTCTGAATGGATCAACAATTGTGTGAAAAGGTATTTATTGGGTTTATTATTTATTCTAGGTATTATATATACAAAAGTGAAAGAACTCTTAATCTCCAGGAATTTATAATCAAATAAGGAGAGATGTCAGCCTAAGAAAGTAATAGACTGGAGTGAAGGAGCAACCTCTTATTAAAGACCTACTATGTGTCATACACTGTACTAATTACATTACAAATATTGCCATTTTTTTATCCTGGATAACAAGTCTTGGAGGTGGGTTCTGTTGTTACCACCATTTTAAAGATGTGTACACTAAGGTTGGGTAAGGTTCATTGACTTGCTCAGGTTACATATCAAGTTTATGAGGCTATATTTCAACTCAAGGCTTCCTGAGTTCAGTTTTAGTACCGTAGTCATCACACCATCCAGCTGTCTCTCAGCTTGCCATCTTGCTGATGGACTGGGACAACAATGATATATGGTGCCAGCACAAAAATTCAAAGATAAATGGTTAATTCATCCTGATAATGGTCTCTTCTGATCGAATTTAGAGAGTTCAGCAGCAGTTTCAATAGCAAGATGGAAGACCTGGATGAAGAAGACTAGTTTTAGGAGACAAGTTCATAGTTGAATTACGTAACTCCTCCTGGAAACCATTATCTAAAAAATAGGAGAGAATTAAATGGCAAAGTGTAAAATAGACCTGGAGTTGATGGAGAAATTATAATTGAATATAGAGATTGGAATTTCTATGAATATGGATTACTTGAAGACAATTGGAGGTTTAGCAAGATTCTGAATAATTAAAAGATACTGTTTTGTTGTATATTTAAAGAACAGTTTGTAGTTACAACACAAAATTAAAGCATGCAAATATTGTCCATTGATTTATGTTAACTGATGTTACATGTATCGTTAAAAGCATTATGAGCATTATGGGGTTTACCGTTAGAGATTAGATCATATGTATATATTCTTCACTCCATGAGAATCTTATGAAATTAACAAATAACATTTCTGCTTAAGGACACTATGATCAATTGTAGCAATCTTCTTTTATCCTCAGCAATGATCAAGGAGACACCTTGACAAAATAAATAAGGACATTAAAGTCAAGAATATCTGAGTTCAAATCTCTCCTCTCATACTCAATTAGTTGTGGGATCATGAGCAAGGTTCTTAAGGTCTTTAAACCTTCAACAACAATATGACACT
The DNA here is from genome assembly GCA_023548195.1 of Bettongia penicillata ogilbyi. Classification (NCBI taxonomy): domain Eukaryota; kingdom Metazoa; phylum Chordata; class Mammalia; order Diprotodontia; family Potoroidae; genus Bettongia; species Bettongia penicillata. Next base: position 175,939 of record JAJHZJ010000912.1, read on the forward strand.
TCTTTTTCAATATTTCATTGAGTCCAAATTTTTGTAAATAATTTTTAAGGACACTTCTTTATTAAAGTGAGGACAGGATATAATGAGCTTTGAATACTGACCAGAAAACTTTCTATTTTCAGTCAAGTTAAGAATAGTTCATTGAGCAGAAAGATGACATGGTAAGAATTATGTTTTAGAGAAATCAGGTGAGCAGTTGACTAGAGAAGAGAACGGAGAAAGAATTGAATCAAAGACATATATTTTAAGGGAATAACACAGATGAGAATTGATGAGGGTATGAACTATTATGGCTGTTATGTCAATAAAGCAAAGGGATCACACAGTAGAGATACTATGAATGTAGAAATGAGGAGGTTTTGCATGGAATTGTATATGAGTGAATGAGATTGGAAGAAAGAGGCTTGCAGAGTCAGGAATGCACATAGATTTCAGGCCGGAAAAGGCAGAAACTATAGTTCTACACTTCTACTTTATAAAGTTATGAAGAAGGATTAAAGTAGACAGTTTACATTAGCATCTCTAATATTATAAGGGTTTTTTTTTTTAAATCCTTTCTTCCTTTTACCCACACCATAAGGCTTAGAAATTCAAAGAACTGATCTCTTAAAAACTGAACTCAGAAAAGATCTGTTAGTAATTATTTTATATAGTTACATGAAGTGAAATATTTGAAACTTTATTGTTCTGGGGGAAAGAGTTTTAGTTCACAAAAAAGGAAGTTTAAGGGGGAGGAGCCAAGATGGCAGAGTAGAAAGACAGACCTGTAGAAGCTTCCCCACATAGCCCATAAAACACCTGTAAAAACGATTCTAAACAAATTCTAGAGAATCAGAAGCCACAAAACGACAGAGTGAAAGAGATTTCCAGCCCAAGGCAGTCTGGAAGGCATACAGGAAAGTTCTATCGCACCAGGTGCAGAGTGGAGTGCATCTCAGAAGAGGTGATGCAGGATGGCAGAGACAAGACCAGGAACAGGCTTCAGGAAGCCACTGGCAGCAGCAGTTCTCAGATTCCTCAATACACAAACGCCAAAGACAGCTTCAAAAGTCAGTGAGAAAGTTCTTTCACTCAGGAAAAGGGAACACGGTCCAAACAGCCTCAGCAGCCACTGCAGCACCAGCGACCATTTTTGGATCCTTCTGCCTAAAGTCCCTGGGATAACTGAGAGCTGATCTGAATCTCAGCCATGCGTAAGACCCTGGTGTGAGGAGGAGAGCTGGCATGGTGGAGCTGGAGGTGGTTGTGGAGAAGGAATTGGCCTACTCGCAGATTCTGGGAAGAAAAGTTCTTGGTGGTAGCCAAACCATTGCGCCAACCAGGAGAGGAGCAAATTCCTCTCCCTTAACTGTGCCTTAACGTTTGAGAAACTGAGAATTTATGGGTGCCAAGAATATAACCTCTTCTTGCCAAAGGTGTGTTTGTCTTTCGTTTACAAAGAAGACTATGACATCAGAGAAATGATGACATGATTTGCACTTAATTTTGTTTTGAGTGACGTAGGGCAGTGACAGTCACCAGTCTCATTTCTCCTCCAGAGCCATCTGAATCCGGTGACCAAACATTCATCAAGATGTCTGAAGACGACTGAGAATGAGGCAATTGGGGTTAAGAAACTTGCCCAAAGTAACACAGCTAGTGAATATCAAGTGTTTGAGGTGAGATTTCAACTCAGGTCCTCCTGACTCCTACACTGGTGCTCTATCCACTGCACTACCTAGCTGCTGCTCTTGACAAAGCACTCAAAAATCAAGTAACGGGCAGGGAAAATGCCCAAAAAGAGGAAAAATACGACTAGAGAGGGTAATTTCCTTGGTGAACAGGTATTTTCTTCCATCATTTTGGGTGAGGAAGAACAACGTATACCATTAGAGGAAGTCAACAATTCCAAAATCGACAAAATAAATATGCAATGATCTCAGGCCATGAAAGAACTCAGAAAGTATTTTTTTAATTTATTTATTTAACTTTTTAATTTCAGTTTCGCAAAATTTTGGGTTCCAAAATTTCTCCCCATTTGTACCCTCCTCCCACCCCAATACACTGAGCATTTTAATTTCCCCTATCATCAATCTGCCCTCTCTTCTATCATCCCTCCCTTCCCTTGTCCCCATCTTCTCTTTTGCCCTGTAGGGTCAGATAACTTTCTATTCCTCATTACATGTATTTCTTCTTTCCTAGTAGCAAGAACAATACTCAACAGCTGTTTCTATAACTTTGAGTTACAACTTCTTCCCATCTTTCCCTCCCCACCAATTCCCTTTGGGAAGGCAGGCAATTCAATATAGGCCATATCGGTGTAGTTTTGCAAATGACTTCCGTAGGCGTGTTGTGTAAGGCTAACTATACTTTCCTCCCTCCAATCCTGCCCCTCATTGCTTCCATTCTCTATTTTGATCCTGTCCCTCCCCAAGAGGTTTGATTTCAAATTGCACCCTCCTCCCTTTGCCTTCTCTTCCATCATCACCCCCACCCTGCTTATCCCCTTCTCCCCCACTTTTCTGTATTGTAAGATAGATTGTCATACCAAAAAAGTGTGCATTTTATTCCTTCCTTTAGTCGGATGAGATAAGAGTAAACTTGTTTTCTCTCAGCTCCCCTCTTTACCCTCCACTAAAGAGTCTCCTGCCTGCCTCTTCTATGAGAGATAATCTACCCCAATCCATTTCTCCCTCTCTCCTCCCAATACATTTCTCTCTCACTGATTAACTTCATATTTTTAAGATATGGTCCCATGCTATTCAATTCACTCTGTGCTCCCTGTCTCTGTGTGTGCTTGCACGTGTGTGTGTGTGTGTGTGTGTGTGTGTAATCCCACCAACTACCCAGATACTTAAAAAGTTTCAAGAGTTACAAATATTGTCTTTCCATGTAAGAATGTAAACAGTTCACCTTTAGTAAGTCCCTTATGATTTCTTTGCTCTTTACCTTTTCATGCTCTGTTTTATTCTTGTGTTTGAAAGTCAAATTTTCTTTTTAGCTCTGGTCTTTTCATCAAGAATGCTTGAAAGTCCATATTTCATTGAAAGACCATTTTTCCCCCTGAAGTATTACACTCAGCTTTTCTGGGTAGGTGATTCTTGATTTTAGTCCTAGTTCCTTTGACTTTTAGATTATCATATTCGAAACCCTTGGGTCCATGAAGCTGCTAGATCTTGAGTTATCCTGATTTTATTTCCACAATACTGGAATTGTTTCTTTCTAGCTGCTTGCAATATTTTCTCCTTGACCTGAAAATACTGGAATTTGGCCACAATGTTCCTTAGGAGTTTCTGTTTTTGGATCTCTTTCAGGTGATGGTCAGTGCATTCCTTGAATACTATTTTGCCCTCCAGTTCTAGAATATCAGAGCAGTTTTCCTTGATAATTCCATGAAAGATGATGTCTAGGCTCTTTTTTTGATCATTGATTTCAGGTAGCCCCATAATTTTTAAATTGTCTCTCCTGGATCTATTTTCCAGGTCAGTTGTTTTTTCAATGAGATATTTCACATTCTCTTCCATTTGTTCATTCTTTTGGTTTCGTTTTGTGATTTCTTGGTTTCTCAGAAAGTCATTAGCTTTCATATGTTCCATTCTAATTTTGAAAGAAGGATTTTCTTCAGTGAGCTTTTGAACCTCTTTTTCCATTTGGCTAATTCTGCTTTTTCAAGCATTCTTCTCCTCTTTGGCTTTTTGAACCTCTTTTGCCAATTGAGTTAGCCTATTTTTCAAGGTGTTATTTTCTTCAGCATTTTTTTTAGGTCTCCTTTAGCAAGGTGTTGACCTGTTTTTCATGCTTTTCTTTCATCTCTCGCATTTCTCTTCCCAGTTTTTCCTCCACCTCTCTAACTTGATTTTCAAAAGCCTTTTTGAGTTCTTTCATGGCCTGAGCCCTTTGAATATTTATTTTGGATGTTTCGGATACCGAAGCCTTGACTTCTACGTCTTTTCCTGATTGTGAGCATTGTTGTTCCTCATCCGAAAGGATAGGAGGAAACATCTGTTCACCAAGAAAGTAAGCTTCTATGGTCTTATTATTTTTTCCTTTTTCTGGGCATTTTTCCCAGCCAGTTACTTGACTTCTGAGATTCCTTTGTACACCCTCCTCACCTCCAGGTCCACCCGGTTAGTGCTTGAGGTCTGAGATTCAAATGCTGCCCCCCGCCTCAGGGCTTTCAGCGGGAGCAGGACTGCTATTCACTGTGAGATTAAGTTCAGCTGCTCAGGTCGGGGCAGGGACGCCACATAGAGCTCTGTCCCCTCAGGGGGTTTGTGTGGAGACTGTCAGTAATGGATCCGAGCTCCTGCTTGCTTTGGGACTCCTGTCTGCTGCTGTCCCCACTGCTGCATCCTAATGGGGCCTGAGCTATGGGGATATCTTGCTCCCCTCTTGGCCAGCCATAGGGATTTTCTCAATAACCTTTGTTCCTGTGGGTTGAGGGACCTTTGTGGCCACTGGGATTCTGTCCCTGAAGCCTGGTTTGATCTGCTCCCCTCGGTACCACATGGCCAAGGCAGGACTGGGCTCTGTTCCAGGTCTGGTGTGCGATGGACTTTTGATGTTGGTTTTTCAGGTCTCTCTGGAAGAGGCATCTCCTCCAATCCGTTGGGAGTTCTTCTTTACAGGTATTTTTTGGGCTGTGGATTTGGAGCTAGCATTTATGAATCTTTCTACTCTGCCATCTTGGCTCCTCCCCTTAGAGAGCTCAAAAAGTATTTTGAAAAGGAAATAAAAGAGGTGGAGGAAAAATTGGGAAGAGAAATGGGTGTAATGTAAGAAAATCATGAAAAATGAGTTAAAAGCCTTCTGAAGGAAACCCCCCAAAAAAAAATTCTGAAGAAAACAACACCTTTAAAAATAGACTAAATCAACTGGCAAAAGAAGCACAAAAATTCAATGAGGACAAGAATGCTTAAAAAATCAAGTAGCCAAATGGAAAAGGAGGTTCAAAAACTAACTGAAGAAAAGAGTTCCTTAAAAATTAGAAAGGAGTAGATGGAAGCTAATGAATTTATGAGAAACTAAGAAATTACAAAACAAAGAAAAAAAATTAAAAGACAGAAGATAATGTGAAATGCCTTATTGGAAAAACAACTGACATGGAAAATAGATCCAGGAGAGACAATTTTAAAATTATGGGACTACCTGATAACCCTGTTCAAAAAAACAGCCTAGACATTAACTTTCATGAAATTATCTTGGAAAATTACCCTGGCATTCTAGAATCAGAGGGCAAAACATATATTAAAAGAATCCCCTGATCACCACCTTAAAGAGCTCCAAAAAGAGAAACTTCCAGAGTTCCAAGGTCAAGGAGAAAATATTGCAAGCAGCTAGAAAGAAACAATTCGAGTTTTATGGAAATACAGTCAGGATAATATAGGATCTAGCAACTTTTATAACAAGGGATGAAAGGACTTGGGATATGATATTTCTGAAGTCAAAGGAACTAGGATTAAAACCAAGAATCACCCACCTGCAAAAGTGAGTATAATATTTCAGGGGCGAAAATGGTCATTCAATGAAATAGAGGATCTTCAAGCATTTTTGATGAAAAAATCAGAACAGAACAGAAAATCTGACTTTCATATTCAAGAATCAATAGAAGCATGAAAAGGGAAATAGGAAAGAGAATATGGGACTTTGTGAAGTTGAACTGTTTACATTCCTACTTGGAAAGATACTATTTGTAAATCTTGAGACTTATCTCATTATTAGGTAGTGGAAATGATTTCACACACACATTTACGTGTATGCATGTATATAGACAGAGAGTACAGGGTGAGTTGAATAAGAAGGGAAGATATCTTAAAAAATTAAGGGGTGAGAGAGCAATATTTTGGGAGGAGAAAGGGAGAAACAGAATGGGGAAAATTATCTCTCATAAAAGAGGCAAGAAAAAGCTTTTTCAATGTATGAGAAATGGAAGTTGAGAGGAAAAAAAGTGAAACATCCTCTTCACATTTGGCTTAAGGAGGGGATGATATACTCACTCAATTTAGCGTGAAAATCTATCTTACACTACAGGAAAGTGGGTCAAAAGGGGAAAAATGAATTGGAGGTTGATGGAGGGAAGGTTAAATGGGAGGAAGGGAGCAATTAGAAGTAAACACTTTTGGGGAGGGACAAGGTCCAAAGAGAGAATAGAATAAATGCTGGGCAGGATAGGATGGAAGGAAATATACTTAGTTTTACACAACATGACTTATGGAAATCTTTTGCAAAAATACACATATATAACCTACACTGAATCATTTGCCTTCTCAGTGGTTATAGGTGGAGAAGGAGGAAGGGAGAGATGTTGGAACTCAAATTTTTAGGAACGAATGTTAAGAATTGTTTTTGCATGCAATTGGGAAACAAAAAATGCACGTAATGTGGTAGAGAAATACATCTTGCCCTCCAAGAAAAAAGAGAATATGGGGTAAGGGAAGGGAGGGGTGTAATAGAAGGGAGGGAATACCAAAGGAAGGCACCATCAGAATGGAAGACTTTATGGCATGGGGGGAGAGGAGAAATGAGGAGAAAATTTAGAACTCCCAATATTTGTCGAAATGAAGGTTGAAAATTAAAAATAAATAAGCAAGCATTGAAAAGAAGTTTAAGTATCTGAAAAATCTTTGTTTTACAGGGAGTTTGTTCCAGTATCCTTGGATCATAAATCCGACCTCTGGATTATTAAGTACTACTTTATATAAGAGCAGCCTTGATCTTTCAAATACATACATAGTAAATATTTTAAGCCTTTTTTATTCTTAAAATGTTTCTCTAATTTGAAAAAAAAAAATCTGAGAAATCTCATTAGTTTCTACTTGAAACGGGTTAATGTAAAGAGTTCTTTCAAAAAATACACATGCGTTTTTTCAACATAATTTAAGTGAAACTCCACACAGAGAGGTAAGTATAGAGGTGATTTCTTAAACATGCATATACCCTCACACTCAAACACATATACATATACTTATGTGTGTGTGTGTGTGTGTGTGTGTGTGTGTATGTATTTAGATAACTTGATGAGAAATCATTTGGGAGGGATATTGTCCCATCTTTGCTACTAAGAACTTTGACTTCTATGAGTTTTAGCAAGTTTCTTAATGTCTCTAATCATCAACTGTTCTAAATGCAAAATGGGGGTGATGGTTAAATAAATTATCTTTAGCTTACATCTGGCACTCTCACTGTCTATGACTCTGATGTCTTTTCAAATTATATGACCAAATAAAAACATTCAATAACCTCTCTTACGTTTTCCCGTCATAGAATATTAATTAGTTCCTCTGATTCAGAAATACCATTGTTTACTGTTTTCCTCTAATTGATTTTTGCTCAATTTATGACATACTAATATGACATAACAATGTGTTACTAAAAAAGGGAAATAAGGTTTACTAGTAAGCAGTATATCATTACGGCGTCACAAAACCTCCTATTTTCTTTCCATTGGATCTACTTTTTTTGGCTCCTATCCTTTTCTGTTTCTTGATAGCATTTATGGTAAATAATATTCATAGCTAAGTGTTTTTTTTAATATTCAAAAGGTGAAATGAAGGGCAGAGTGGTATCCATCAGTAGGAAGTGAATATAAACTCAAATCAATCAAAATAAAGATAAAAGGATTCATAGGAAAGGAAAGGCCACTTAATAAAGTGTGAGCTGAAGAGTAGTAAAAGATCAAAGATATAACGTTTGAACAATAAAAACAGGAACAAACTACCAGCAGATAAGCATTGTAGAGTCTTCATTAGATATAATTGAAAGTAAGAGGCTAGAAACACTGAGGGGAAATGAAAATGGACCTTCCTGTTGAGCACTACTAGATAATAACAAAAAATACATTCTGATTCTAAAATTGTGAGTGTAAACGTAAGCAAAGAACAGGGATAGATGAAATGATATCCTCAGAGAGGAGTAATGAGTTGTTAAGAAGTAGGCTGAATCACAGTTGTTGTTTTAAACAAGTATCTTAACCTGGCATTTGAGTGATTGGTTGATTATTGTTGTTGTTGCTGCTGTAGCTGCTGTAGTTTAGCTCCTGAAACTGAGAAAATTGGACCTCGTCATTCTACTTGTGGCTATTCATTCTTCTGCCCCTGTTCATGGTTATGTTACAAGTGACTGAGCATCATCTTCCCAAGAATAAATCTATCCCCTCCCATTTCGTTCTGTTAATTTATATGTGAAAAACTCTTGCTTTCCTTTTCACCAACCTTTGTTTATTTGATTTGCCACTATTTGAGGTGGAAGGTGGATATATTGCCCTGGATAAAGGTTTACACTTGAGCAGCCAAATGGAAATAATTTCTCTGATCACAATTAACAACAGATCTGATGTATTATTATTGCTTTGGGAGGTTGTTCCTCTTATTATAAAAAGTTTTACTGTTACCAGCATGTTTCTTACCATGGGGGCCTAGATATGTTTCTCGGATAATGAAAAATAATTTGAAAATTATTTTGAGGAAGTTTTCAGTGTCCCTATAGAGAAATCAAGGACTTTTGAAGACATGTTCTTTAAAGCTATAATTTCTTTAAATGTGAATATATTAACTTGAAGCTGTGCTTCAAGTGGTGGTTTTACAGAGGTTTAAAGCCCATTTAACTATGAAAGTTATGTTGGGAAATTTAAGTAATTTATCTTTTGTAGCAAATATTAGTGATGAATATGAAAGGTCAAGTGTAATATATTCATTTGTTTATGAGGCACGTATATGTAGGCATGAAAGTTGTTTGGCTGAGGTTCTCATTAATTCTCATTGATTGATTTTGTATAAGTAAGTAAGTAGACTTTCTAAAACAGATATTAAATTAACTCTGTGTGTACATAAATGTAACAAAAGGCTTTGTGAAGGAAAGGTATATATGAATGCATAGGGATTTTTGCAGCAGTTTCTTAATGGCCAGACATTTTTATCATGCGTTGACATGCTATGTAGTAACAGACAGAAATTCTGGTTAGGAAGTTCTCTTGGTATCAGAAGGTAGCCAACATACTCTTTCATTAGATAAAATTTTGAGTAGTAGTATACGTATATATGTATAATATATATATATATATATATGTGTGTGTGTGTGTGTATTATATATATATATATATATATGTAAACACATGAAAAGATCTAATCTGACTCTGAAATATTCATGTTAAAATTAAGAAAAGACATGCATATATGTGCTTTTCAAGAAGCCATAAGAAAATATGTTCATTCAACTCAAAGGAATTATTTTAAATATGAGTTTGTGCATCAGATGCTTTTAGTGTCAATTGGTAAAGGATAGTGAAAGTAATAAAAAGGGAAAGACTCTAAGGAGTAGTAAGTAAAAAAGAGAATTGAAAGGTCAAATGAAAAGAACAAAAGAAAAGATGAAATACAAAGACAAGAAAAAGTAAAGAAAAAAAGTTTGAGTTATACCTCTTTAGCAACTGTGATTTCCACTGCCCTTTCTTTCCTAGTTTATTTTATTCAGTATCTAATCTCATCTGTCAGTAGAAAAGCATAACTGGTTTTTATGTCATGTGGCATTTTGCCAGCACATATGCAAGCTTAAATTGACCAATCTTTTGAGTTAAGTCCTGTATCATAAAATGTCCTTAGGGTCCTATAAGAAGAGAAGTTTGGATCATATAATAAAAAGGCAGTGTTGATTTTGCCATCAAAACTTCTCTTGTCCATTTCCACAGTGAGTCAGAATTCTTCATCAATCTTCTTAAATGAGAAGATCAGGTTCAATTCAGTTTTCTTAATTCATACTTATGGATTTGGAAAAATAAGTTAAACAACCGTTTTTTTTTTTCTCTCAGACACACAAGAGTAGCCCCCAATACAGACTATGATACAATTGTCATTTCACTCAATTAAGAAATTCAAAGATCACTAGCTACTATCACAGTATGGTCTAAATCCACTTTCAGAACCCCCTTTAGTGTGCACCATAAGGAGTCCTGGACTTTAAAAATGAGATCCTACTGCCTAAAAAGAATATGTAGTATCATTGTATTCATAAGGTTAGAAGGTAGGCTTCATAATATATGATGTTCTTCTAGACCCTGTCTGTTTAGACGACCATAGGAATGCTATGAGGGGAGCATTACTATTAATAGAGCACAAAATGCTTGGTTAAGCTAATGTATATCTCTTAGGTAGGATAGAGACAGATGCTAATTGATTAAGTACATTTTTCTATTTTGAGTCAAAATGGCAAAGGGAATTATTAACATCACAATATTTATTCTTTTACTTCATGCTTATTGTTCATATTTCAAATACATGAGGGATGGAAGAAATTCACAACTTGAGAAATTATGGTAAATCATGCATGTTGAAACAAAACTTCTACAAATACTTGGGTTTTTTTAGATGTTTCCAAATAAAGATTTATTTGGTAGGAGAGAGAGAGAGAGAGGGAAAGAGAGAGAGAGAGAAAGAGAGAGAGAGAGAGAGAGAGTGAGAGAGAGATGCTTATCACTATTATTAATTAGGCTAAACTATGCAAGTGTACATTTCTGAAAACCTGGGGAAAAAATCAGTTTTAAAATTAAAAAAAAAACAACTTTCTCTCCTTGTCATATACCCATAGATTTTCCTTTTCAAATTAAAATTAAAAATCTTATGGAGAGATTTGTTCCCCTTTAGAACAACACAGGAATTAAATAAAATTGTTTCTTTACATCTTACTAACTCCATCGCTGGAAAGTTAACTTTAATAATACTATACAAAAGAAAAAAAGTTCTGCAAAAAGGAAAGACAATGTTACTAAAAACTCTGGTGATGCTCAAATAACAGTAAACTGTAATCTCAGAGGACTAAAAATTAACATAGCCCCAATGGTCATCAAAAAAAAGTCATTAAGTATAAAAACACTGCATAATATTTTGTGTGCAAGTAGTTGCCTATACACAACACAAAGAATTCGTAACATAGGTGAAGGATGTAACCTTTTCATACAGGACAAGACAGGGATAATAGATGTTCACCTTGAGTATTATACCAAGATCAATGAAATGTTTTTGTTTTTTTTTTTTTAGAAAAATCATAAAATGTCTCCAATGTGTTGAGAGGTCCTCAACGGAGGAATGACAAAACAACAACAACAACAACAACAATAATAATAATATAATATTCTGGTTCAAGAATTACCGAAGATAAGGTATTGTTAGACTGTGATCTATACTAGCAAAAAAAGTGTCCAAACCAATGACATTGTGATTACACTGATTACATTGACATATAAAAATGTAGGATTAATGTGTAAAACTGAAATCCCTGTGGACTAGGGACAATAATAGCTCCCAATTGCGTAGGTTCTTCATGTTCAAAAAAGTACTTTTATTACGTCTGATGTACAAAAATGACAATATATGATTGTCATTTTGTGGAAGTGGAAGATTAAGCTCAGAGAGTTTAAATGACTGCCTTATTGTTATACAACTATTAAATATAGTCATCAGACTATAGAAAGATGTCAAACCTTATAAGATGGCAAATGAGTGGAAATATTATCATCTAGCATTCTCCATCCAATTCTAACTCTTCCACAAAGATCTAGGGAATACAGAAAGCTGAATTCTGATCCAGAAAGCCAAGAAGGTACAATGAACCATTTATGAGTGCAAGACTGGAACATATACACCCACACTGGGCATGAGTATTATATATAGTAATATATGAGAGAACACAAGGAAATAGGGATGAGAAAGGGCATCAAGGCAGGAAGAATGTGAGCAGAAGAAATAGCAGTGTATTCATAAGCAAATGCTATGTTAAAAATAATGAGATTCATGGGGCAATTCTGTCACCCATGACACAATTCAGGGTCACAGATCCAGATTAAAGAGGGGTAATTGTAAGCACTGACCCTTGGTATGTGTTGAGCACTCAAAAATGTTAGAAAGAAATGATAGCTGTGTGGCCCTGATCCGAGGAACAGAAAACATCTCAGATAAAAATAGGACCTATATTTCAGTCACTCTGAATGTACAGAGCCTTCCGAAGAGCCAATAGTGGTTGAATCAAATAGTATTTTAATGAAACTCCCAAGCAGAAACAAGCAGAGAGACCAAATGCTTGATCAGAAATTTGCACAACTATGACGAGAAGGAGAGTGAATAACCCTACCACCCACTCCCACTCAACTACCCCTTTATGACACTACTTTGAGAGCAATGAAAACTTGCAGGCTCCCAGTCACATTTGTAAAAGCAGCAGAAAGTTATAAAAGCAAGTCACCCCACTCCTGATTCGCAAAGTGTACAAAGTCCAGCACTAACATAAAGTCCAAAATGAAAAAGTAGTTTGTAAGAGTAAACAAAGAAAATACCAAAATCATAAAGAGTTATTATGGAGACAGGGAAGTTCAAGATACAAAAACAGAAAAAAAAAAATGACTCAGAGGGTATATAAGCAAAACCGCAAAGTAAAATGCAGCTTACACATAAAAGTAATAAGAATTCCTAGAAGAGTTAAAGAAAGAACTAAAAAGTGATTCCACACCTAAATGAAAGCAGTACAGGAAAGAATGATGCAAAAACAGAAGCTAAGAAAGAAAGACATATAAAGAAAATTAATGACTTTGGAAAAGAAACATTGTACTGAGAAATAGAACTCTGAAGTGCAGAACTGACCAAGTAGAAACTTGTGACTCAATGAGTCACTTACAACACAAAATCAAATGAATGAAAGAAATAGAAGAATATAGGAAATATGAATGCATCATAAGAAATGACTTGAACACAAGTTGTTTTTTTTTTCTGATTTCAAAGCAAATTGTCATTCCAGTATGTTAAGCTCTTTTTGTGATCTAATATTGTGTCTTTCTTTTAACAGAAAATTATTTTAAATGGGCAATGACTGAGGCACGTGACATCTGAATTTTAATATCACAGCCTTGGATATGCTTATGGAAGAGATATGTGTACTCATAAAAGAGACACTAAAGAGAAGTTAAAATATATGATGAACAAGCAGACTGAATTAGCCATATATACAGAATTTATGTGTTAGAGGTGTCACTCTGCTAAGGTAAGAAAGAGATTAATTCAAAAGATATATGAAGGGGGAGGGTGAACATACTAAAGACATAGAAGCCAACCTTGGACCTTCATTATACCACAGGAAGAAAACCAAAAGAAAACCAATGACTACTGACATTTTCAATCCAATCCAATAAACATTTATTAAGCACTTATTATGTTCCAGATAATTGTACTAAGTGGGAGAGTCAATATACAAAAAGGAGATAGGAAAGGACAAAGGAGATAGGGTGGGATAACATAGTACATGGCACATGGGTATGCTGTTCCATGGAGTGGAAACGAGGGAGAACAGCAGATTCAGAATGGAATGAACTGAGATTGCAGTTTTTTTTCCATCTGTAAAGTAAGTTAATTTAAATCCATAAATCAGAAGGTAAAGAAGACTGAGGGAGGTAATGTCAATCAAGGTACCAGTTGACAGCATGTTGATGAGTAGAAATGATGACCTTATCCTGGGAGAGGTATCGTTCAGTTGGAGTTGACACTATTCAGAGCAACAGATGCAGTGTGTATAATGTCCACTTTACCATCTAATAGAAGTTCTCCTGCATGTATCGAGGACAGACTTGCTGAGGCTATTGGTAAGGAAAAGTCAAATATACACAAGCAATATTTCAAGTAGACCTTTATCTTTACTGTCATATAATTGATAAATATAGAAAATAGAAGATCCAAATGTGTTTATTGTTGGTTGATTACAAATAGCATTTGATTTGTTAGGGCAAAATGATACTTTGAATTATTCTTTTCATAAATATGTATACAACTGGGGCGGAGCCAAGATGGTGGAGTAGAAGGATGCACATTTACGAGCTCCAACCCACAGCCCATAGAATTAATGTAAAAAGAGACCCCCATAACTTCTGGACCACTGAAAGGTGTACAGAAACAGAGTGGAAGAGATTTCCGTTCCAGAGAGCTCTGGAGACCCCTCCTCAGGGTCCGTCACGCTCCGGAAAGCGGACCCCACCCCAGCGCTGCCCTGGTCGTGGCCCCAGAGAAGCTGACCCGAGCAGGCTTCAGGGACGGAATCTCGGGCAGCCGGGAAAGTCCCTCCGCCCACAGAAGCTACATGTAGGTCAGTGAGAGAGAAGGCTGGCTGGCTGAGGGGAGTGGGGTGTCTCCGTGACTCAGGCCCCGTTGGGAGGAAGCGGCATGGCAGAGACAGGGGGCAAGAAGCAGCAGAGGAAGAGGCATGGGAGGCAGCGGAGGCAGGCAGCAGCAGCACAGCTGCGGTGGCCCAGGACTCCTCCAACAGCAGGCAGGATCTTCATAAACTGAAAGTCTCTACATAAACAACATGAGGGAGCTGAGCCTGGGAGATGGCCCTGCCCCACACTGCTCCACTACTGAAGGCCTCTGAATTAAGCCCCTGAGGGAACTGAGCCTGGGAGGCGGCCCTGCCCCCACCCCAGCACCTGAACTAAAGCTCACATTGAGTCCCAGGCGGGCGGTATGGAAAGCACATTTGAATTTCACCCCAAGCACTAGCTGGGTGGATCTAGGCGGGGGAGGACAGGAATCTCAGAAGTCAAGTAACTGGCTGGGAAAATGCCTAGAAAAGAGAAGAAAAAAAAGACTATAGAGAGTTTTTTCCAACAAATGCAAATGATCCCGACATTCGGATCTGATGACGAGGACGTATTCTTGCCATCAGGGAAAGACGTGGAGGGTGGGGCCTCAGCACCCCAGACACCCCAGGGGGATGTCGGGTGGGCTCAGGCCTTGGAAGAGCTCAAAAAGGATTTTGAAAAGCAAGTTAGACAGGTGGAGGAAAAACTGGGAAGAGAAATGAGAGAGATGCAAGAAAAGTATGAAAAACGGGTCAATACCTTGGTTAAGGAGACCCAAAAAAATGCTGAAGAAAATGACACCTTGAAGAATAGACTCACTCAATTGGCAAAAGAGGTTCAAAAAGCCAATGAGGAGAAGAATGCTTTCAAAAGCAGAATTAGCCAAATGGAAAAAGAGGTTCAAAAGTTCACTGAAGAGAATAGTTCTCTCAAAATTAGAATGGAACAGATGGAGTCTAATGACTTTAGGAGAAACCAAGAAATCACGAAAAAAACCCAAAAGAATGAAAAAAATGGAAGAGAATGTGAAATATCTCATGGGAAAAACAACTGACCTGGAAAATAGATCCAGGAGAGACAATTTAAAAATTATGGAACTACCTGAACGTTATGATCAAAAAAAGAGCCTAGACATCATCTTCCATGAAATTATCAAGGAAAACTGCCCTGACATTCTAGAACCAGAGGGCAAAATAAATATTGAAAGAATCCATCGATCACCACCTGAAAGAGATCCAAAAAGAGAAACTCCTAGGAACATTGTGGCCAAATTCCAGAGTTCCCAGGTCAAGGAGAAAATATTGCAAGCAGCTAGAAAGAAACAATTCCAGTATTGTGGAAATACAATCAGGATAACTCAAGACCTAGCAGCTTCTACATTAAGGGATCGAAGGGCGTGGAATAGGATATTCCAGAAGTCAAAGGAACTAGGACTCAAACCAAGAATCACCTACCCATCTAAACTGAGTATAATACTTCAGGGGAAAATATGGTCTTTCAATGAATCAGGGGACTTTCAAGCATTCTTGACGAAAAGACCAGAGCTGAAAAGAAAATTTGACTTCCAAAGACAAGAATGAGAAGAAGCATGAAAAAGTAAACAGCAAAGAGAAGTCTTAAGGGACTTACCAGAAGTGAAGTGTTTACATTCCTACATGGAAAGACAATATTTGTAACTCTTAAAACTTTTCAGTATCTGGGTAGTTGGTGGGAACACACATACACATGTAAATGCATGCACGCACACACACATACACACATGCACACACACACACAGAGACAGAGAGCGCAGAGTGAATTGAATAGGATGGGACCATAGCTGAAAGGAAGTTAAGGTAAATGGTGAGAGAGAAGTGTGGTGGGAGGAAGGAGGGTGAAATGGAATGGGGTAATTGTATGTCATTTGGGAGGCAAGTAGGAGACTTTTTGGTGGAGGGAAAAAGAGGAGAGCTGAGAAAAAAAAAACAATTAGTTTAACCTCATCACATTTGACTAGAGGAGGGAATAAAATGCACACTCATTTTGGTATGAAAACCTATCTTACAGTATAGGAAAGTGGGGGAGAAGGAGATAAGCAAGGGGGGGATGATGGAAGGGAGGGCAAAGGGAGGAGGGAGCAATTTGAAGTCAACACTTGGGGAGGGACAGGATCAAAAGACAGAAGAGAAACAATGAGGGGCAGGGTAGGATGGAGGGTAATTCAGTTAGTCTTACACAACACGACTATCAGGGAAGTCATTCGCAAAATTACACAGATATGGCCTATACTGAATTGCCTGCCTTCCCAAAGGGAATGGGTGGGGAGGGAGGCATGGGGAGAATTTGGAACTTAAAGTTTTAGGAACAACTGTTTAGTATTGCTGTTGATACTAGGAAAGAAGACATACAGTTAATGAGGAATAGAAAGTCATCTGGCACTGCAGGAGAAAAGAGAAGATGGAGACAAGAGAACAGAGGGATGACAGAAGAGAGGGCAGATTGGAGATAGTGAAAATTAGATGCTTGGGGTATTGGGGTGGTGGGAGGGGATAAAAGGGGAGAAAATTTGGAACCCAAAATTTTGTGAAAATGTATGTAAAACGTTAAATAAATAAATAAATTCAAAAAAAAATTATGGACCCACAAAAAAAAATGTGTATACAACTACCCTTTTAAGAATCTTTATCATTATAATAGTAATAGCAGCTAACACTTAGATTGTTTCCCTGCTTTTTGCACCCTTAGAAAAGCAAGATGCCACTTGGTTTCCTACTTTCTTAATTACCTAACCAAAAAGATATGTTTGTTTATGGGATGAATGCTATATTTTCAACAGACAAGTGGCTAAATCAGGGGACAATTAGATGCCATGATCTATCTTTCTTAAAGTGTACAAAACTTCTATATTATCATACAATATTCTTAGACTACATCTACTGCAGTCCTGAAGTCTTGCCTCATAGATAGATGCTATTAACTTAAATGAAAGGGGATATAACCTTCCTCTGAAATAAATACATGTATATATGTGTATGTACATTTATACATATGTGTGTACAGAAATCTAAAATGAAAAAAAAGAAAGAATGCTAACCAGTTCTTTTGACTATAAGGCTAGTGCCCTTTTACTTGTAGATTGGTGCCTTTTCATTATCATCCTCATTTACCTGTGAACTTTCTTAACTTGGGATTTGGAAGTTTGTAGATATGTGCCTGACCTTCCTTTCTTCACAACTATTCCTATATACCTTTGGTAGTGAGCCACCAAGCTGTCAAATGGAACTTTTCTTTTTCTTTTCTTTTTATCATTATTTGTTATTAATTTCTTTGTTTTCAGTTTCCTACAATCACTTCCAAAAGTGTCAGATTTTCTACTCCCCCTCCCAGAGAAAGCATGCAATCTTACACAGGTTCTAAATATACATTCTAGTTAAACACATTTTCACATTAGTCATGTTGCATAGAAAAATTAAAATGAATGGAAGAAGCAATGAGAAACACCCAAACAAAAGAAAGTGTAACACAAGAGAGAATATTCTGCTTCATTCTGCATTCCAACTCCATAGTTCTGTCTATGGATGTGGATGGCATTTTGCCTCAAGAATTGGTTGGAAATGTTTTAGATCGTTGCATTGTTGTGAAGGGCTAAGTCTATCAGAAAATTCCTGGTACATTGTGGTTTTTACTCTGTACAATGATCTCCTGGTTCTGCTCCTTTATCTTTACATCAGTTCATATAAATCCTTCCAGACCTCTCTGAAGGCTTCCTGTTCATCATTTCTAATGGTACAATAGTATTACATTGTATTCATATACCACGACTTATTCAGTCATTCACCAATCGATGGGCCTCCCCTTGATTCCTAGTTCTTAGACACCACAAAGGGAACTGATATGCATATTTTTCTACACGTGGGATGCTTTTCCCTATTTTTATGATATCTTTGGGATAGAGTCCCAAAGGTCCCTGGGTCGCTGGGTATGTACATTTTTGTAGCTCTTTGGGCAAAGTTCCAAGTTTCTCTCCAGAGTGGTTGGATTAGCTCACAGCTACACCAACAATGGATTAGTATTCCAACTCTCCCACATGTTCTTCAACATTTATCATCTTCCTGTTGTGTCATGTTAGGCAATCTGATAGATGTGATGTAGTATGCCACAGTTGTTTTGAATTGCATCTCTCTGATCAATAGAGATTTACAGCATTTTTTCATATGACTGGAGGTAGTTTTAATTTGTTCCTCTGACAACTGCCTGTTCATATCATTTGACCACTTATCAATTGGGGAATGACATGTATTCTTGTACATTTGACTGAGTTTTCCGTATATTTTAGAAACGAAGTCTTTATCACAGATCTTAGTTGCAAAATTTCTTTCTCAGTTTTCTACTTCTCTCCTAATCTTGATTGCATTGGGTTTGTTGTGCCAACTCTTTTCAATTTAATGTAATCAAATTATTCATTTTGCACATCATGATCTCTCTCGTTTGGTCATAAATTTCTCCATTCTTCATAAACCTGACAAATACACTATTCTTTGCTCCCCTAAATAATTTATGGTATCAATTTTTATACCTAGATCATGTATCCATTTGAACTTTATTCTTCTCTACAGTGTCAGGAATTGGTCCATGCCCAGTTTCCACCACACCGTTATCCAGTTTTTGCATCAGTTTTGTGAAAAAGGGAATTCTTAGCCCAGAAGCTGGGGTTCTTGGGTTTGTCAAACACTAGATTGCTATAGTCATTGAATACTGTGTTTTGAGTACCTAACCTATTACACTAGTTTACCTCTCTGTTTCTTACTGAGTATAAAGTGATTTTGATGATTGCTAGTTTATGATATCATTTGACATCTGGTAGGATTAAGACGCTTTCCCTAGCATCTCTTTTCATTAATTACCTTGACATTCTAGAACATTTTTTCTTCCAGATGATTTATAATATCAGTTTGTCTAGCTTTGGAAGATGTTTTTCTGGTATTTTGATTGGTATGGCACTGAACAAGTACCATAATTAATGTAGGTAGAATTGTCATTATTGCATTATCTCAGTGCCCCCAAGAGCAAATGATAGTTTTCCAATTATGTAGATTTACATTATTTATGAGAAAAATGTTTTGTGATTGTGTTGCTATATTGCTTGAATTTAGTTTAACAGGTTGAATCAGAGATATTCTGTAGTGTTCACAGTAGCTTTAAATGGGATTTCTCTTTCTAGCTCTTGCTGATGGGTTTTGTTATACACACATACATGTATTTGTACATATTTATACATACACATATATGTACATATTTATATATATATATACATATATATATATATACACGTGATTTATGTGGGTTAATTTTGTGACATGCAACTCTGCCAATTTTGTTTATTAATTATTATTGCTAGTAGCTTGTTACTTGATTCTCGAGGATTCTTTAAGTATATCATTATATCATCAGCAAAGAATTATAAGATAATTTCTTCTTTACCTATTCTAATTCCTTCAATTTGTTTTTCTTCTCTTATTGTTAAAGTTAGCATTTCTAGTACCATGCTGAATAACAGTTGTGGTAGTGGACATCGTTGTTTCACCCCTGAACTTACTGGAAATGCATCTAGCTTATCTGCATTGCATACAATGCTTTCTGACGATTTTAGGTAGATACTGCTTACTATTTTATAGAAAGTCCCATTTATGCCTAGGCTCTCCTGGGTTTTCAGTAGAAATGGGTCTTTTATTTTGTGAAAAGTTTTGTCCACATATCTTGAGATAATCATATGTTTTCTATTCATTTTGCTGTTGACAGGATAAAAAATTCTGAAAGTTTTCTTAATTTCAAAACAGTCCTGCATTGTTGGTATAAATCCTACTTGATCATAATGTGTTAATCTCACGATAAATTGCTGTTTTCTTTGTGCTAACATCACATTTAAATTTTTTTCTTCTACATTCATTAGTAAAATTTGTCTATAATTTTCTTGCTCTGTTTTGACTCTTCCTGGTTTAGGAACCATATTTATACCATAAAAAGAATTTTTTAAGACTCTTCTTTCCCAACTTTCTTAAATCATCTATGTCGTAGTGGAATTAATTGTTCTTTAAATGTTTCATAGAATTCAGTTGTAAATCTTTCAGGGCCTGAAGATTTTTTTCCAATGGAATTTATTGATGACTTAATTCCTTTTTCCTGAAAAAGAATTTCCTCTTCTGTTAATCTAAGCTACATACATACAGTCATATACACACATATATCTGTGTATATACATGTATATGTATGTGTATATATGTATATGTATACATGTGTATATATATATGTGTGTGTATGATATATATATAATTTAATAAATTTAAATTTAATTTAATTTAAATTTAATTAAATTATATTATATAATATATAATATATAATACACACACATAGGTCAGTTTTTCTTCTTCCTCCTTAATTTGGCTTTTAACATCCATCTTGAGCTCTTCCAACAATGCTTTTTGGTCTTGAGACCAGTTCATATTCCCTTATGGGGTTTCAGATGGGTGTGTACAGTCTCAGTGCTGACCACTTTGGTATTCTTATTTTGTTCCTTGTCCTGATAGTAAGATTTTATGTTCTTTTCATTTCTGGTTTGTTTTCTGTTCATGATTTTGCCCTTTTCCTGACTTTTACAGTGGATCTCTCCTTCTGAGTCACAGAAGGCTCTGTCACATGACTTAGAACTTGAAGCTTTGTGTATTATGGCTGCTAGTTCTTTCAGGTAGAAGCTAGATTGCTGCAACTTATCTGTTGCTGAGCTCTCTGATGTGCTAAAGAAGAGACCAGGTGATGTCTTTCTGAGTTTCCCAAGAGTTACCCCCCAGAGCCTCCTGCTCCTGGGGGATAGGTTGTCTGGCCACAAGATATCTCCTCTCCTGAGCTAGAGCATGGGCAGGCTCAGCAGCTGGTGAACCCCTGTGTTCTTGTGTGTACTCTGTTCCCTTCACTGTCCTCAGGCATGCCAAGTGTCCTGGTGTTGATCCATATGGGCTCCACTCGCCTGAGGCTCAGGATTTCCTCTTGGTTGGCTGAGGTGGAGCTGTTGGGGACAACTCTCTTCCTGCACTGTTCCCCTTCAGAGACAGCTATAGTGCCCCCCCACTTTATGATTTTTCTAGCCTCTAAGGCTAAGAGACTGTTCAACCCTTTGGCTCACCCCACTGTTTCAGGATTTGTCCTAGGGAAATATTCTCTGGTATTTACAAGGTACACAATGGGAGAGTGAGAGCCTTTACAGATCACTTCACCATCTGGGCTCCTGGAAGTTCAAGTAGGTGACTTACAGATATTTAATCTACAGGCTGAATGTCCCTTGAGCAGCTGCTGCTGTAACTGGCAGTCCTGTGCATCTCGCTTACTCAGTTCCACTGAACTCCCATCCTGGGATGATATGTTTGAGATTATGCTGCTTTTGCTGCTTTAGGCTTCCCAGAACGTCCCACTTAGCTTTGCTATGGTAAGGCCTGTACTGTACAGCCTGTGCATTCTGCGCTTCTCCAGTCCAGTTCAACAGATCTTTGCTGTTAACCTTTCTGTTTCTACTGGGCTAGATAGCTGCCACAGTCAGTCTCCCAGTGCACTTTGACACTTAAAAAATTTTTCCAGATTCTCTTTTTAGAGATATTGAAAGGTATTTGTCTTAGAGCTTAGGTGAGTTTGAGCTCTCATTCTACCATCATGTCTCTGCCCATTCCCCATTCCCCAAAAACTTTATATTTCACTCCTTCCTTCTATGTTTGTGTGAGAGTTTATGTATTTGTGTGTATAAATATATGCATGTATGAATATATATGTATGTATATATGTATATATATATATATATATATATATATATATATATATATATGGATGGATGCATTATATATGTATGTGGGGGAGGGCTATTCTATAAGATCATCTACCTCTTCTTCTTTCAATCCTTCCAAGATTAGAAAGTGATGTAAACACAGGCAATATTATTCATTTGGGTCATTGGGTGCACAATGGATGGAGTGCTGGGTCTGGAGTCAGTAAGACTCCTCTGCCTGAGTTCAAATCTGGTCTCAGATACTTACCGGCTAAGTGACTCTAAACAAGTTACTTAATCCTGTGTACCTCAATTTGTTCATTTGTGTAATGAACTGGAGAAGAAAATGGTGAGGAAAACCCCAAATGAGGTAATGAAAACTCAGACAAAAAAGAAATGAGTGAATGATAACAAGAATCAACATTTATTCATTCAGTTAGGAGTTAGAAGCAAGGATCTCATTTGTTTGTCTTCCCATAAGAGTTCAAGAAACAGACTTAATCTGGAAGAGTAAAGGTTTTGATGGTTAAATTCTCTTCCCATTATTTGACCTTGAGGTTCACAAAAGGGGTGAATTAAAACTTACCTCCTTATCAAATGATAAAAGTTTTGTCTTTTGTAAATTAAGGATATTAAGCCATATGTTAATTGCTTCACTTTTTTTCACGTACAATTGAGTTTTTACTATTGCAATATTTAGCGGGAAAAAGAGGCATGCTATATTAGAAAGTTTTTTTAATTATTATCGTTATTAAAAAGGATACTCTTTTTAACCTAGTAAATTATCTAATCCTGGAGATTTAGAGGTAAGTGGTAATAATTCATATTAATAAAGTACTGCAATGTTCACAAAGCACTTTACTCACAACAACCCTGTTAGCCTAGTAATATAAATATTACCATGTCTGCTTATCTGATAGAACTCAGGTAATAAGATGAACTAAGGTGGTAAGGTTAAGAGATGGTACATTATTTATCTATGGTAACAGCACTGGTGAGCATCTCAGATAAAACTAAAATCCAATTTGCTTAATTCTACTATAACATATTGCACACAAACTAGTCACCAAATTCTACCTTTTTCATCTCTGCTCATCAACAACAGTTAAAAGAAACTAATACTTCATTTTTTTTATTCTCCATGGGATTAATAAACTAATAATACTTAGCATTTGCAGAGTACCAACTATGTACAGGGACGATTTCATTTCTTTTCAAATGTAAATTCATTTTGGGGGCAGAACCAAGATGGAGTAGAAGAATGCACCTATACTAGCTCTCCCTCCATAGCCCGTAAAATACCTGGAAAATGATCATAAACAAATTCTAGAAGAGCAGAAGCTAAAAAACGACAGGGTGAAAGAGATTTCCAGACCAAGGGAGCCTGGAAGGCCAACAGGCAAAGTCTATTGTACCTGGATCAGAGTGGAGTGCAGCAAGTGGAGTGGAGCCCAGTCATAGACATGCTATAGTATAGACAGCATAAAAGAAGGCCTCAGGACACAGAATCTTAGGCATCACCATATTACTCAGCTCATAAATGCCAAAGCAGCTTCAAAAGTTAGTGAGAAAGGGATTTTATCTGGGTGAGAAGGAATGTTATCCTTTAAAAATAGGCTAACACAATTGGCAAAAGAGATCCAAAAAGCCAATGAGTAGAAAAATGTCTTGAAAAGCAAAATAAGGCAAACAAAAAAGGGGATTCAAAAACTCACTGAAGAAAACAGTTCTTTAAAAATTAGAATGGAGCAGATGGAAGCTAATGACTTCATGGCAAACCAAGAAATTACAAAACAAAATCAAAAGAATAAAAATGTTGAAGACAAAGTGAAATACCTATGGAAAAACAACTGACATAGAAAATAGATCCAAGAGATAATTTAAGAAGTATGGGGCTACCTGAAAGTCATGATCAAAAAAAAGAGCATAGACATCATTCATCAAATTCTCAAGGAAAACCGCACTGGTATTGTAGAACCAGAGGGGAAAATAAATACTGAAAGAATCCACCAACCTCCTCAAGAAAGCAATTCAAAAAGAGAAATTCCTAAGAATACTGCAGTCAAATTCCAAAGTTCCCAGGTAAACAAGAAAATATTACAAGCAGCTAGAAAGAAAGAATTCGAGTACTTTGGAAATACAATCCGGATAACACAAGATCTAACAGCGACTATATTAAGGAATGAAAGGATTTGAAATATGATATTCCAGAAGTCAAAGGAACTAGGATTAAAACCAAAAATCACCTACCCAGCAAAACTGAGTATAATACTTCAGGAGAAAAAATGGACATTCAAAGAAATAGCGGACTTTCAAGCATTCTTGATAAAAAGTTCAGAGCTGAATGGAAAATTTGACTTTTAAACAAAACAATCAAGAGAAGCATGAAAAGATAAAAAGGAAACAGAAAACATAAGGGACTTATTAAAGTTGAACTGTTTACATTTGTACATAGAATGATAATATGTGTAACTCTTGAGACTTTTCTCAGTGTTTGGATAGTTGGAGGGATTACATGGACATAGATGGAGGGAACAGGGTGAGGTTAATAGGAAAGAATGATATCTAAAAAATAAAAGCATGAGGTGAGAGAGGAATATATTGGCAGGAGAAAATGAACAGGGGAATGTGGCAAATTATCTCCCAAAAAAAAGGTAAGAAAAGACTTTGAAATGGTAGGGAAAAGGGAGGAGCTAAGAAAGAAAAGGTGAAACTTACTCTCATCACATTTAGATAAAGGAGCGAGTAATATGCACACTCAATTTGGTATGAAAATCTATCTTACACTACAGGAAAGAAGGGGAAAAGGTGATAAGTAGGGTGTGGGGGTGATATAAGACAGGGCAAATTGGAGGAGAGGGCAATTAGAAGTAAACACTTTTGGGAAGGGACAAGGTCAAGACAGAGAATAGAATAAATGGAGGCAGGAAAGTATGGGGGGAAATATACTTATTCTATCACAAAACGACTATTATGAAAATATTTTGCATAACTACGTATGTGTAGCCTCTATCGAATGGCTTACCTTCTCAGTAGGGATAAGTGGAGAAGGAAGAATGGAGAGAAGCTGGAAGTCAAAGTTTTAGGAACGAATATTGGAAACTTTTTTTTCCATGCAACTGGGAGATGAGAAATACAGGTGATGTGGCAAAGAAATCTATCTTGTCCTACAAGGAAAAAGAGAAGATGAGGATAAAGGAAGGAAAGAGTGTGATAGAAAGGAGGGCAGGTTGGAGGAAGAGGTTATCAGAATGCAATGACTTATGGTGTGAGGGAGGGGAGAGATGGGGAGTAAATTTGAAATGCAAAACCTTGTGGAAATGAATATTGAAAACTAAAAATGAAAAAAAAAGAAAAATATGTAAACTAACAAACTCAAAAAAATTGGCTAGCTCAATTGGCAAAAGAGTTTCAAAAAGCCAGTGAGGAGAAGAATTCATTAAAAAGCATAATTAGACAAAAGGAAAAGGAGGTTCGAAAGTTCACTGAAGAAAACAGTTCTTTCAAAATGAGAATGGAACAGATGGAGCCTAATGACTTTATGAGAAACCAAGAAATCACAAAACAAAACCAAAAGAATGAAAAATGGAAGATACTATGAAGCATATCATTGGAAAAACAAGTGATTTGGAAAATAGATCCAGGAGAGACAATTTAAAAATTATGAGACTACCTGAAAGCCATGATCAAAAAAAGAGCCTAGACATCATCTTTCATGAAATTATCAAGGAAAACTGCCCTGATATTCTAGAACCAGAGGGCAAAATAAATATTGAAAGAATCCACCGTTCACCTCCAGAAAGAGATCCAAAAAAAGTAAATCCTCACAACACTGTGGCCAAATTCCAGAGTTCCCAGGTCAAGGAGAAAATATTGCAAGCAGCTAGAAAGAAATAATTCAAGTATTGTGGAAATGCAATCAGGAAAACACAAGAGCTACCAGCCTAAGGGATCCAAGGACTTGGAATATGATATTCTAAAATTCAAAGGAACTATAACTAAAACCAAGAATCACCTACCCAGAAAAGCTGAGTATAATACTTCAGGGGAA
This sequence comes from Bettongia penicillata ogilbyi, assembly GCA_023548195.1. Lineage (NCBI taxonomy): Eukaryota > Metazoa > Chordata > Mammalia > Diprotodontia > Potoroidae > Bettongia > Bettongia penicillata. Next base: position 201,862 of record JAJHZJ010000912.1, read on the forward strand.
TAATGTTCTTTGAATGTAATAGAGGACTTTCAAGCATTCTTGATGAAAAGACCAGAGCAGTAAAGAAGATTTGACTTTAAACACAAGAATCAAGAGAAGCATGAAAAGGTAAACACCAAAGAGAAATCATAAGAGACTTATTAAAGTTGAACTATGTACATTCCTACATGGAAAGACAATATTTGTAAGTCTTGAAACTTTTTTTTTCAGTAACTGGCTAATTGTTGGGATTACACACACACACACACACACACACACACACAAGGAGGGGGAGAGAGGGGGTGGGAGAGAGAGACAGAGACAGAGACAGAGAGAGACAGAGAGAGTGAGCGAGCGAGCACAGGGTGAGTTGAATAGGATGGGATCATATCTTTAAAAAATAAAATTCAGAGGTGAGAGATATATTGGGAGGAGAAAGGGAGAAATGGAATGAGGCAAATTATCTCTCATAAAGAGGCAAGTTAAAGACTTTTCAGTGGAGGGAAAAAGAGGGAAGGTGACAGAAAAAACATGAATCATATTCTCATCACATACAGCTAAAGGAGGGAATAAAATTCACACTCATGTTAGTATGAAAACCTATCTTACAATACAGGAAAGTGGGGGAGAAGGGGATAAGCAGGGTGGGGGGATGATGGAAGAAAGGACAATGGTAAGGAGGGAGCAATTAGAAGGTAACACCCTTGGGGTCCGACATAGTCAAAAGAGAGAATCGAAGAAATGGGGGGGCATGATACGATGGAGGGAAATATAGTTAGTCTTACACAACACGACTATTATGGAAGTGATTTGCAAAACTACATAGATATGGCCTATGTTGAATTGCTTGCCTTCCCAATGGGCATGGGTGGGGAGGAAGGGAGGAAGAAAAGTTGGAACTCAAAAGTTTTAGGAACAACTGTTGAGTTTAGCTCTTGCATACAACTAGGAAATAAGAAATACAGGTAATGGGGTATAGAATGTTATCTTGCCCTACAGGAAAAAAGAGAAGATGGGGATAAGGAAAGGGAGGGATGTTAGAAGGGAGGGCAGACTGGTGATAGGGATAAATAGACTGTTTGGCGTTTTGGGGTGCTGGAGGGGAGAAATAGGGAAAAAATTTGGAATTCAAAATTATGTGGAAATAAGTGTTGAAAACTTAAATAATAAATATAACAAAAATAATTTTAAAAAAGACAAGAACATTTCAGGAAAAAAGTAATTTTTTGTACTATTGTATCAAGACGTTTTGATCATAGCTTCCAATCATTTTTTCTTCTCTTCTTGATTTGTTTTATAAATCAGATATTTTTGTTTTATGTATTAAGTATTTTATGTTTCCCTAGTTACATATAAAAAAGAATTATTCACTTTCATTTCGCAAACTTCGAGTTCCAAATTCTCTTCCTCCCTCTACATTTTCAATCTGCATTGAGAAGGCACGCAAATCCATATAGGTTTTATATGTGTAGTCAGGCAAAACATATTTATAATAGCCATGTTGTGAAGGAAAACATAGACAGAAAAAAAACACTCAAGAAAAATGAAGTTAAAAATACGCTTCACTCTGGATCCAAATAATACCAGTATTTTCTCTGGAGATGGATAGCATTTTTGATCTTAATTCCTCATGATAGTTGCATTAGATCACTGTACTGCTGAGAATAGCTAAGTCATTCGTGGCCGATCATCTAATAATACTGCTTTCATTTTGAATCAGCTTATGCAAGTCTCTAAAAATTTTTCTGAGACTATTTGGTCATCATAACATATAATACAATTTTATTCCATCATAATCCCATCCCGCAACTTCTTCAACTGTCCCCCAGTTCTAATCCTTTATCTCCAGAAATGATCTCCTATAAATATTTTTGTACATTTAAATAATTTCCTTTTTGTTTTTTATTCCTTTTGAAATACAAACTTTCTAGTTATACTGCTAGGTCTCAGAAGGTATGTATGTATGTATGTATGTATGTATGTATGTATGTATGTATGTATGCATGTATGTATGTATATAGCTCTTTGGGTGTAGTTCCAAATTACTCTACAGGATGGTTGAATTAATTTACAACTGCAACAACAGTGCATTAAAGGCTCATTTTCCCTATATTTCCTAAAACACTTGTCATTTACCTTTTCTATGAGCCAATCTAATAGGTATCAGGTAATTCCTCAGAATTGTTTTAATTTGCTTTTGTCTAATCAACAATGAGTTAGTTTTTCCTATGGATATAAGATAACTGATTACTACGTCTGAAAATTGCTCATATCTTTTGACCATTTATCATTTGGGAATGGCTCTCATTTTTATAAATTTGACCGGATTCTGTATGTATAAGAAATGAGACCTTTATCAGAGAAACTTGCTACAGTTTTTCTTTTTCACATTTACTATCTCTAACTGTACTTAACTCCACCCTATCTCCCATTAATTGTAATTCTCTCTCCTTTTCACCCTTCCCTCCTCAAAAGTGTATTGCTTCTGACTACACCCTACACCAAGCTGCCATCCCTTCTCTTATTCTCTCTGTTTCCTACTCTTTGAGTAACTTCTTATGGTCAGTTTTTTAAAATTAATTTTCAAGCCTACTTTTTGGCTTTTAAATATGCTAAAGTTGGATTTTACTCCTGGCATGAGAGGACACTCCTCAATGCTTCAGGCCTTTATTGTTACTGTTTTCAGAACTAATTCTGGAAATTTAGGTCTTTCATCTTTCAATACTTCAGAGTTCACATGCTCTAAGAAGAAGTGTGTTTACTACTATCCTGTTCTGCACTATGCTCTTTTCCCAGGAAGAGACCATGTTCCCCATTAATCACCAATGCTAGTATACTTCCTGCCTCTGGGATTGTGACCAGGCCTCCTGTCTATCTGCTCCTATTGTGGAATTGAGAATAGGGTTTCAAGTCCCTTGCAAGTGACCACAAACATTTTTCTTCACCCTGGAACTACAAATATAGCATCTTCTCCCTTGCAACCACAAGTGTTATACTTCATTTTGACCCTTGAACTGCAAGCCAGAACTTCATACGAATAACAGGGACCTGAAAATGGTACCTTCCAGGGTTCCTTGCAATCTCTTCTGACCATTGGTCTGATTTTCTCCTGCATTGGCTAGGCTGAGAGCTCCTGAAGTAGCTTCTATTACCAATACAAACATTTACAAGAACCAAAGTTGGCAGAATGACATGTGGTGACCAGTCTATCCATGCTTTAAGTCTGATCAACGTCTTGGTGAGGAAAACTTTTGTTGCTCATCTCCTAAGTTGTTTTGGAATAGAAAGGTTTTTTGGTTTTTTTTGCACCCTTGGTTCAGTCACTCAATAATTTGATTTAATGTGTTATTTTGGAGTTGTTTAGAGGGAAATTTGGAAGACCATGGCTGAATGCTTCTCTATTCTGCCATTTCAGCTTTGCCTCAAAGTAAGTTATTTCCAAGGTCTCTTTTAGCTCTAAATCCTAAGATGTTTTGACTAGGTTGTTTATTCCATAGGAGAAAGCCTCACAGAGTAATAAGTCCCTAGTCATTTAGGTGAACAGTAGAAGAGTGAGTTGCAGAAGAAATTAATTAGATAAGGGTTAGACAACATTTTCTCAGGACATTCAATCCAGAAATTTTACAACCTTATGATAAAGGAGAAGTTCTAACATATTTGAAAGTGAGCAAATAGTATCACCAGCTAGGAAAGATATGTTAGTAGGCATGTTTATAAAATTTGAAATAAATTTTCACCATTCTGGATTCCTATCATTTTCCATTCATTTCAATATTTAACTTTTCTATCTCTAACGTCTTGTATCTTGTTCTCATTTCACCTACACACCACTCTTTCTCCTACTTTTGTAGAAGAAAAAAATTAAAGCAAGAAAAGAAGCTGCTGGAATATGCATGAATGGGATGTTGAAGGCAGGTATTTTTATTTGTTCCTGTAACTAAACTGAATTTCTAAGAAATCACACACACACACACACACACACACACAAAACACAAACAGACACACACATAAAATCACAGCACAAAACTTAGTATTATGTAATATTATGTAATGTGTAATGATCTACTTACGCAAGCTAAATAATCTAATCTTAAAGAATGAGTGGGTTAAAAGACAAATCATAGAAACAATCAACAACTCATTCAAGGGAATGACAATAATGAGACATCCTATCAGTTCTTATGGGATACTGCAAAAACAGGTCTTAGGGAAAGTTTTATAACTTTGAATACCTGTGTGAATAAAATAGAGAAAGTTGAGATTAATGAATTGGAAAAGCAACTGAAAAAGTTGGAAAAAGAACAAACTTAAAATCCCCAAAAAAATAACAAATTAGAAATATTGAAAGTTGAAGAGAGATTAACAAAACTGAAATTAAGAAAATTTTTGAACTAAAAAATAAAACTAGGAGTTAGTTTTCTGAAATGAAAACAATGAAATTGATAAATCTTTGGCCAATTTGATTGTAACAAAAAGAATGAAGAAAACAAATTACCAATATCAAAAATGAAAAGGATGAAATAACCTCCAGGGAGGAGGAAATTAAAAGAATAATTAGAAAATACTTTTCCCAACTGTATGCCCCTAAGTTCGACAATCTAAATGTGATAGATGACTGTTTAAAAAATGTAAATTGCCCAAACTATAAGGAGAGAAAGTTAAATACTTAAATAACCCTATCTTAGAAAAACGAAATTGAAGAATCCGTCAATGAACTCCATAGGAAAAAAATCTCCAGCAGCAGATGGATTTACAAGTGAATACTACCAAACATTTAAAGAAAAGGTAATTCCAATAAGATATAGACTGTTTGGGAAAATTGAGGAAGAAGGACTCATACCAAATTCTTTTATTGATATTGATATGGTTCTAATATCTAAATCAGGAAGAGCAAGAACTATGATAGAAAATTATACACCGATTTCTCTAATAAATATAGATGTAAGCATTTTAAATAAGATTTTAGCAAAAATAATACAGCAACTTATCAGGAGAATAATATGTTATGATCTGTAAGAATTTTTACCAGGAGTGCAGGGCTTGTTCAATATTAGGAAAACTATTAGTATTATTGATGATACCAACAAAAAAATAGCAAAAACCACATGATTATCTCAATAGATGCAGAAAAAGATTTTGACAAAATGTAACATTCATTCCTATTGAAAACACTGGAGAGAGTAGGAAAAAAAAAACTTTCCACGAAATATTTCGCAGTATGTACCTAAAATCACCTGCAAGCATTATATCAAGTGGGGATAAGCTAGATACATTCCCAATAAAGTCAAGGGTGAAACAATGATGTCCATTATCACCATTATTGTTAAATTTGGTACTAGAAATGTTAGCTCTAGCAATAAAGGAATAAAAATTGAAGTAATTAGAATAGCCAAAGAAAAAACTGTTATCACTCTTTGCAGATGATATGATGATATATTTAGAGAATCCCAGATAATGAAGTAAAGAGCTTGAAATAATGAACAAGCTTGTTACAATTGTAGGTTTACAAAATAAACCCACACAAATCATCTGCATTTCTACATTTTACTAATAAAACCAACAGCAAGAGAGAGAAATAGAAATCCATGTAAAGTTATGGTAGACACCACAGAATATCTGGGAGTCTATCTGCCAATACAAACCCAGGGACTATATGAGCAAAATTACAAAACACTGGTCACACAGATAAAGTTAGGTCTAAATAGGTGGGAAATCCTCAGTTGCTAATGGGTAGGGTGAGCTAATATAATAAAAATGATAATTCTACAAAAGTTAATTTACTTATTAGGTACTATAGCAATCAAAGGACCAGAAAATTATTTTGCAGAGCTGGAAAAAAATACCAAAATTCATTTGGCAAAATAAATGGTCCAGAATATCAAGGGAAATAACTAAAAGAAATAATGGGAAGGCAGCCTAGCTATGCCAGATCTTAGTGTGTATTATAAAGCAGCAGTTATCAAAACAACTTGGTACTCGCTAAGAAAGGGGTAGACTAGCTGATTAGGTTAGGTACTGAAGACACAGCAGTCAATGAATATAGCAGTCTGCTTTTTGATAAACCCAAGGTTCCCAGTTTCTGGGATAAGGACTCATTGTTTGACAAAATTTGCTGGGAAAACTAGGTACCAGTATGGCTAAAACTGGGCATAGAACAATGACTGTCAGTGTACACAAGAATTAAGTCCAAATGGACACATGATCTTGTCATAAAAATTGATACTCTAAGCCAGTTTGATGAGAAATGAACAGGGTATTTGACAGATTTATAGAGAATGGAGAAATTTTTGAGCAAACAAGAGATAGAGAACATTACGAAGTACAACATGGATAAGTTTAATTTCATTAAATTGAAAAGTTTTTTTTTTTTTTTTCACAAATAAACCTAATGCAACCATGATTAAGAGGGAAGCAGAAAACTGGGGAAGAAGTTTGGCAATTAGTATCTGTGATTATGCCCTTATTTCTAAAATCTATCTAGAACACAGTCAAATCTACAAGAATGCAAGTAATTTCCCAATTGATAAATGGTCAAAGGATTTTAACAGGCAGTTTTTAGAGGAAGAAATTCAATCTATCTAGTCATATGAAAAAATGGTCTAAGTCACTATTGATTAGAGAGATGCAAATCAAAACAACTCTGAAGTACCACATCACACCTATAACATTGCTTCACATGACAAAACAGGAAGATGATAAATGTTGGAGAATATGTGACAGAATTGGAGAACTAATTCATTGGTGGTGGAACCGTCAGCTGGTCCAATCATTCTGGAGAGCAATTTGGAACTATGCTCAAAGGGCTACAAAATGTGCATAACCTTTGACCCAGTAATATCCCTTCTAGGACTGTATCCCAAAGAGATCATAAAAATGGGAAATGGTCTCATATATACAAAAATATTTGTAGCAGCCCTCTTTGTGGTGACCAAAAACTGGAAATCAAGGGGATGCCCATCAATTGAGGAAAGGTTGAAGAAGTTGTGGTATATGAATGTAATGGTATACTATTTTGCTTTAAGAAATGATGAACAGAAAGACTTTAGAGAGACCTGGAAAGACTTACATAAACTGATGCTGAGTGAAAGGAGTAGAAACAAGAAAACTTTGCACACAGCAAAAACCACAGTGTGTGAGAAATTTTTTTCTGGTACACTTAGTCCTTCATAGCAATGCAAGAACCTAAAGAACTCACAATAGACTTTTGGGGCAAAACTCTTTCCACATCCAGAGAAAGAACCGTGTAACTGAATCCTATGATGAAGCAGACTATTTTTTTAAATTATGTTTAACTTGGTTTTGTTTTACGGTTTCTCCGATTCATTTTAATTCTTCTATTAAACATGATTAAACTGAATATGTATTTAATAGGAAGGTATGTGTAGAACCTATATGCAATTGTAAGTTGTCTCAGAGAGTGTGTGGAGAAGGAGGAGGAAAGTATGGAGAGGGAGGGAAAAAATCTAAGATATATGGAAGTAGTTGTAGAACACTGAAAACAAATAAAATAATTTTTTAAAAAGAATTTTCTTCTTTAGTTTAGAACTCATCTAGTTCCACTTATTGTAGTTCTCTATTAGGCTATGATAATCTCTGTCTTTCTAGTGTTCATGGCCAATGTCCTTTCCATAAAGAGAAAATCACATTCCATGTAGTTGTTTTTTTCCCTTGGATGGTTTATTATTTTTATCTATTTGTGTGTTTGGTTTTCTCACTCGTCACAGTTTTTCTCCATGTTCCCACTTCTATGCATTGTCCTCTATTTGTCTAATCTGCCTCAACATTTTCAATGGCAGGTAGTGTAAGATTCCCTCTGGGTTCACCCTCTCTTTTCCCTTGCCACTGGAATTTGATGACTCCTGGAAGAGAGATAATTTTGCGCAACTCTGTCTCATTTAATTTTAATTTATTTAATTTCTTTTCCAATTTAATTCCAATCCTTGCGCAAGTCAAGACATAAGCCTATGATGCTTCAAAAACATAATGCGATCTGCTCTAAAAATGAAAGATAAACAACATAATTTTTGTATTTTGTTTTATTTTACTCCAATTACATTTAAAATAATGTTTAGCATTCACTTTTGAAATGATTGAGTTCCAGATACCCTCCCTTCTTTCCTCCCACCCTACTCCCCTCCTCTTTGAGAAAGCAATAGTTTGGTTTTTGTTATGCATGTGCATTTATCAAAATATATCCATAAAACTCACATCATGGAAGAGAATATGGACCAAAAAGAATTGAAGAAAAATAAAGCAAGAAAAAGTATTCTTCAAGCTGAATTTAGACTTCATCAGTTCTTTCTCTGAGGACAGATAGCTCTTGTCATCATAATCCCTTCAGAGGTGCCTTGGATCATAGAATTGCTGAGGATAGCTAAGTAATCCATAACTGATCATCTAATAATACATGCATTTTATACACAGTACATTTCACTTTGCATCAGCCCATGAAAGTCTTTCCATGCTTTTGTTTTCTAAGAGCATGATGCTCATTATTTTTTATACTACAATAGTATCCCAAAGTAATATCATAGCCAACTTGCTCAGTCATCCCCTCAATTTCCAATTGTGTGCCACTAGAAATGAACTGCTATAAGTATTTTTGCACATATGTGCTCTTTTCCTTTTTGCTTTTTTGTCTCTTTGAGGAGGCAAACCTAGTAGTACTATTGCTACATCAAATGTTATGTATGGTTTTATAGCCTTTGGGCAAGGTTTCAAACAGTTTTACAGGATGTTTGAATCAGTTCACAAATAGTACAACAGTGCAATGACGTTTCATGTTTCCCACATCCCTTCTAACATTGCTCTTTTTAACTTTTCTATTTTGTTAGCCAATCTAACAGGAATGATGAAGTACCTCAGAATTGTTTTAATTTTCATTTCTCCAATCAATAGTGAGTTAGAATACTTTTGCATGGCTATAAAAAGCTTGATAATTTCATCTGAAATCTTATATCTTTTCCGAATCTATCAATTGGGGAATGACTGTTATTTTTATTAATTTGTCTCACTTCTCCATATGTTTGAGAAATGAGGCCTTTATCAGATCAACTTGCTTTAAAATTTTTTAAATAGTTACTATTGTTACCTGTATTTCCCTCTATCAAATCTCCCCAGTTATTCTACTCTCTACTCTTTTCAACTGTACCTCCTCAAAAGGATTTTGCTTCTGACAACTTGTCCTACAATTTGCCCTGTCTTGTATCACACCCCCTTTCTCTTATCATCCCTCCTCCTCATTTCCTGTAGGGAAAGATAGATTTCTATGCCCAATTTTATATATAGGGATTTCCCTCTTTGAGTCAACTTTGAGCAGCATATTAAGGATCACTCCATCCCTGGTTCCTCCCCTTCTTTCCTTCCACTGTAAAAGCTTTTTCTTGCCTCATTTATGTGAGGCAATTTACCCCATTCTTCCTCTTCTTTTCTCTTTCTCCTAATACATTCCTCTTTCACTGCTTAATTTTATTTTTAAATATCATCCCAGAATATTTAACTCACACTTGCACACTCTGTGTGTATAGACACACACATTTATATGCATGTATGCAAGTATATTATATATATATAACACACACACACATATATATATATATATATATATATTATATGTATACAACTTATAACTACCCTAATGAAGAGAAAGGAAGTATGAGTTACAAATATCATCTTCCCATGTAGGAATATATATGTATGTATGTATGGATATCTATACACATGTTTATATATCTATCTATACAGCTATATCTATATGTTTACATGTGTGATTTAACTTTATTAAGTCCATTATGATTTTAATTTCTTGCTTGCTTTTTCCTGCTTCTCTTGATTCTTGGATTTGAAAGTCAAATTTTCTATTCAGCTCTGGTCTTTTCATCTAGAATTCTTGAAAATCCTCTATGAAATTGAATGTCCATTCCTCTCACCCCACCTCTGAAAAATAATATACAGTTTTGCTGCTTATATGACTCATGGTTGTAATCCTAGCTCTTTTGTCCTCCATAATATCACATTCCTTGTCTACTAACCCTTTACCCTTATGCTTATTCTCATGTTGTCGTGACTATAGCTTCACTATATATGAATTATTTCTTGCTGGCTCCTTGCAACATTTTCTCCTCCCCCTAGGAACTCTGAAATTTGGCTATAAAATTCATGGCAGTTTTCATTTTGGCATCTATTTCATGAGGTGATTGGTGGAGTCTTTCAATTTTTATTTTCCTTTCTCTTTCTAGATTATCAGGATAATTTTCCTTGATAATTTCTTGAAAGATGATGTCTAGGTATTTTTTGCTCCATTGTTTCATGCAATCCAATAATTTTTAAAGATCTCCCCTGAAACATTCTTCCTGATCAGTTGTTTTCCCAATGAGATATTTTATATTGTCTTCTCTTTAGTTTATTTTATTCTATTGTTCTTGCTTTTTCCCAAATTCATTAATATCCTGTAGTTCCATTTTAGTTTTTAAGTAGTTATTTTTTCTTTAGTGAGCTGTTGGGCTTCCTTTTTCATTTGCGGAATTCTGTATTTAAGGATTCTGTTCCTCATTGGATTTTTAGACCACATTTACTGTTTGGCCTATTCCATTTTCAAAGACTTATTTTCTTCTATTTATTGTATGTGTGAGCATTTGTGTGCTTCCGTTGCCAAGTTGTTGACTTGTTTTTCTTAATTTATTTGCATCACTCTCATTTTATTCTCACTTTTCCTATCTTTCTTGATTTCCAAAACCCCTTTTTTAGTTCTTCCAAATTCTGAGAACAATTCATATTTCTTTTTGGAATCTTTGGAAGTAGAAGCTTTGATTATGTTTTCTTCTTTTGAGTGGATGTTTTGACCTTTCCTGTGAAAATATTAACTTTTTATAGTCAAACCTTTTAATCAATGGGAGGCCATTGAATACTAGTTTTCTCAGTCTCTTATTTGACTTTCGTCTCTCTTTGAAGCAGGGCTCTGCTTCCAGGGTAAAGCCATCTCCAGCTTTAGGGGATTTGTGCTTTAGGGGATGTGTGTTTTCAGAGATATTTCTAGGAACCCATAATTTTTCATTTCTAACAGGTAGTATTATCCAAACTTAGGTATTTACAAGTTTCCTGGTCTGTGCTGTGGTCTATGGGTGACCCCAAGAACTCTTTTCTGCCTTGATCCTGAAAGACCTCTGTAATCTCCTTCTGGCCCCCTGAAGGTTGTGAACTGAGAGCTCTGAAAGCACCTGCTGAAACAGCACAGTCCTGACCCCAGCAAACCAGGAGCAGGCCATTGGAGTAACTGAATGAGCAGCAAAAATAGTTGCACTGGCAACAACTCTTCAACTTCTACTATTGAGCACATAGTCAGAAGGAGATTACAGGGGTCCACCATCTTGGCTCTGCCCAAATATAATTATTTTTACATGAGTTAATCAATAATTAGGCTCATTTTTTGGTACCTATTATGTGAAAGGTACCAGTTTGGGGAAAATTTTTATGATATACAGATGAGAAAGGCACACTGGAAAAGTATTCTCTTTTTTTGATTCATTTACTTACTGTAATATGGCGATCTTGACACAATACCTCTTGAGAACAAGAAGTTTACACTGTCTTAGAAGGTCATTTTGTAGTTTAAAAAAAGTCAAAATCAAATGGAAACACTTCTTTAAGTCACCATTTGTACAGTAGATCTGGGTCATTTCTTGGGGTCTTATATAGTCCAAACATGAAGTCCTTTATAAGTTTTTTCTTTGATCACATTGTTTTTGTACAGTCACAGGGAGTGAAGACACTTTCCTCTTTCTTATTTTACCCGAATTCTCCCCAAGGTTTTCTGCTCAGTCAATCAATCAATGAGACAATAAATTTTTGTAATGTATCTTCTCAGTGTCACAAGAATTGTACTAGAAGAGAGTGAAGGGATAATCCCTCTCATATATATATATATATATATATGTACACATGTATATATACATATATACATATGTACATTTACATATACACACATACATATACTCACACGAATCTATACATATGTATATCTGTGTGTATATGTATTTTATATATACATATATGCACGCACATGTGTGTATGTATGTGTGTACATAAACAAAAATATATGCATACACATATATACACACATGCATTCTTGCTTGTGTGTATATACACGTGTGGGTATATATAGTATGTGTGTATAAATATATATATACATATGTATATATATTTATATGTGTGTGTGTCTGCGTGTATAGTCAAACCCTGAAAATAAGTGACCAAAGAACTCAAAGAATTTATAGAAAAAAAGTCTTATTTATTTCTTTTTGTCTTTACCTCCTAAAGGAGACCCATTGCATGGAAATCAAATTTTGATACACATAGCCTTTATGGTGGCCAAAAACTGGATCTAGGCAAAGATCTAGACAAAGAAACATAACTTGATCTAGACAAAGAAACATGTAGTGAGCTGTAACTGAGACAACGCTAACCAAAGGCAACAATGAAGGACATTTTATTCATAGCATGTATTCAGCCCAGAATGTGATCCTGACAAACCAGTGCTTGTTTGAGTTCAAGGACCACTTGAAGGTGGATTTGCTGCAACAGAGTTCATCCATAGATCAAACAAAAATTTTTATTGTTATGCCAGTCTCTGAAAACAACTTACTTGCTGGGTCTTGGATCTGGAACAGAGGTTGCTTCCTAATAATAAAAAAAGAGAGGAATGAAAAGACAGCAGTTGTCTTGACATGGAGATCCTCAAACTTATAAATAGAACACACACATATACATACATACATATACATGCACATGCATATTCACATTATAGAATAAATCAATACTAATATATAAAGTTAGTTTGGAAGGGAACCCCACCCCCCGCCATTTACTTCAGGATACAAAATTTAAGCTGAAGCGTGAAAGGAGCTCTCTAAGATTGAGGCATCGGGATAGCCAGAAGAAAGGCATATAGATAGAAAATGTAATTTCTCTTTTTTTCTCCATATTTCGCTAGTCTGTGGTACAAAATTAATGGATCAGAAACTCAATATTTTTTCTTCCAACCTCTGACATTTCCCCTACCTCTCTTTCTCTAGTGTCATTTTTCTCTTTTTCTTTCTATTTTACTTTTAGTTACCCAAATCTGCCTGTCATTAAAAGATTCTTGAGCTTGGTACCTTCTCATCGGTCACTTGATAGGGAAGGTGGAAGAAAGAATGTTTTAGGGAAAAATTATGTTCATCTATACCAACAATCTGTTAGGGCAGTAGGTGTGATTGTAGAACTCAAGGATCTATTCTTTCCTTGCTTTCTTTTGATAATAATAGAGTCAAATAGCCAAATTTCTCATGGCCCATAACTGCTGAACTTTCTCAGAGAAGGGACTTTCTTTAGTGACTTCTATCCTACACCTCCCAGATTGCCTCCCTTCCCAGATCTCTTCAGATAAAATAGATGCAGTTAATAGATTTACATTCAAACTTTCAGTCATTGATGGCTCTATTGCTCCTACAACTCATTCATCTAAGGGAAATTAAAATTTCACGTATTGGAATACTGCAGAGAAGATTCATAGTATCCTCCCTAAAACTGAGTAGTCTCCAAAGGGTTCATTTAAATTCATAGACCAGAATCACAGTAAACTTGGGAACATATAATCTAAATTTTAAACCATTCAATGTGCTCCTGTATATGTACACTTATGTCAGGTAGCAAACTTCCCTAACATGATAGGAACAATTTAATTTACAAAAATGATTGCTTTCATAAAATATCACCACTAGTGGAGGATAGGAAAAAGCACAGTTGAATGGTTTTCCATTCATTCCTAAGTGGATAGATGGAGCAGAAGGAAGATGAAGCTCACCTAATCGAGCTCCTCAGCTGAATTAATTTCTGATCAGATGTTTCTTCGAATCAGGTTTCTAAAGTTGACTATGTCTGCCAAGGACACCAACACAGTTTTAATAATGGTATCTATATTATTTCCTTTTAATTTTTACAATGATCACTTTTTTCTCATTTCTATTCTCTCTCAGACTGAATTTTTCTGCTGTTTAGGTTCCTCCTTCATTCCCCTCTTCCCCAGAAAATCACACATAAACATACATAAAATTTTATACAATTTATATCACATATTTTTACTCTGTGATATTGACTAAGTCACTTTGGAAACTGTAAGAGTATAAATGATAGATAAGTTGCTACTCTGCACTGGCACAGGGTGTTTCCGTGCCAGAACTTCCACATACCAATGAAATCACAGGACCAGAAATAAATAAATTCTATCAGATTTAGGTGATATTTTAGGTCTCAATGCAGTGAAAATCAAATTTCACTAGTAATTTTGAAACTATGGGACCCATAAACTCGGTTATAACTTTGAAGCCACAAAGAGTTTCAAATCAGAGAATTTCATAGATCATTAAAACTAGATAATATCTGGGAGACTAATGGAATCTAAATCTTTATATTTGGCAGAAATGTGTGGTAAATCACTAAGGCAAAAACGACATGATATCCTTAGCAAATCATTAATTTTTTAAATACGTAGAAAAGAATAGTCAAAAGAATTACCTAACAATTAAAAAATACTAATTAAAACAGAAAAAAGAAAGGTTGTCTGGTTCCTTTTGACTACCTTCGTTCCAGACTGAACATGATCTACTCAAATAGTTTTTTGATAGTCTACTCCTCATGCAGAAAATTTTTGCACAGCCTGATTGTGTGATGCATAAAGCAAATATGCAAATTGCTCTCTTAATTTGAATATGCCTTATAAGTCCCACTGTCATCATTTCATTTAAGATAAAAAATATTAATACTGTGGAGTAAGTAACATATCAGTTATTTGTTAAAGAAGTTTTTTTTTTCTTTTCTTTTCCTCCAAGATATTGCTATCTATATGATCTTTCTCCAAGCTAGGTATTGAAAGAAGAGATTACATTTTAAAACTATCACTGCTGGTAGTGATATTCAGGAGACCACAGTGAGACCATTTACTTTTTAGACAAAACAAAACCCCATGGTCAGTCCCAGGCATGAAACCAATTACTTATCAACTTGTCCGTATAACTTTTGTTGTATGAATATTTTTCCCAGTATGAATGTCTTAAGACCCACAGAGACACTTACTACAGATCATCAAATAGCTTTGCCTTTAAAAGAAAAAAATGTGAATGATATTTATAATAGAGGTACTATAGTTTCAGTAACGATACAGAAACCACTGTGCAGTAAAACGGAACAGAGGAAGATATTTGCAGCAATTATTTGAGCTTTAACAAAAACAGCAATGATAATCATAATAATCTCTCAGGAAATTTGGAGGCTGCATGTGAAGACTGAATTTTAGTGTTCTCTTACACTTCATGTACTCTGTAAGGTGAGCAGGAATGAACATCTCCAAGTGGCAACACACACACACAGTATAGAGGCTAAAATTTCGGACTTAAAAAATCATAATCCTTGTTTCTTCAGTTAATATGACTGACACATTTTCATCTTCCTTCAATTCGAATCTTCTTTTTCAGATTTAGTTGCACAAACTCATTTTTTGGGGGGAAAATGTGCCAACAAGATTAGTGAGGGTCGAAATTTTCAGAGAGAGAGAGAGATCAGTTTTGTTTTGTTTTGTTTTTAAGGAGAAGGTGGTTGTATTTTCAGATATTAAACAAGATGATAACAATCTCGACAAAATGTATTGACATATAAGACTAAAAACTATTTTTTTTATTATTTTGTTTTCAGTGTTCTACAATCACTTCCATAAAACTTAGATTGTTTCCCCTTCCTTCCCCTCCTTCACCTATACCTCCCTTTTCCTTGCCTGAGACAGCATACAATTTGATATAGTTTCTACACATACATTCCTATCAAATATATATTCACATTAGTCAGGTTGCATAGAAGGATTAAAATGAATGATTGAGATCATAAAACAAACCTAAACGTAATATAAAAGAAAGTAATCTGCTACGTTCTATGTTCGAAATCCATAGTTCTTTCTCTGGATGTGAAAGGCATTTTGCCTTAAGAGACCACTGGCAATTATTGAAGTCCTTGCATTGCAATGAAGTACTAAGCCTATCTGAAAAATCCTCGCACACTGCGGTGGTTGCTGTGTACAATGATCTCCTAGTTCTGTTCCTGTCGCTCATTATCAGTTAATGTAACTCTTTCAAGGCCTCTCTGAAGTATTATTGTTCATCATTTGTTAAAGCAAAATAGTATTCCATTACATTCATTGACCACAATTTATTCAGCCATTCCCCAACTGATAGACATCCTTTGATTTCCAGGTTTTGACCACCACAAAGAGATCTGCTACAAACATTTTTTTTTTTTTGTGCATGTGGGACCCTTTGCCATTTTTATGACCTCTGTGGGATACATTCCGAGAAGAGATATTTCAGGATCAAAGGGTATGCACATTTTGTAGCCCTTTCAGAATACTTTCCAATTGCACTCCAGAATGGTTGCATCATCTCACAACTTCACCAACAATGAATTTATGTTCAAACTCTCCCATATCTTCTCCAACACTTATCATAATCCTGTTTCACCATGTTAGCCAATCTGATAGGTGTGATGTAATATCTCAGAGCAGTTTTGATTTACATCTCTCTAATCAATAGTTATTTAAAACATGTTGTCATATGACTAGAGATAACCTTAATTTCTTCCTATGAAAACTGCCTGTTCATATCTTTGAATATTTAACAATTAGGGAATGACTTGTATTCCTGTACATTTCACCCAGTGATCTATATATTTTAAAAATTGCACTTTTACCACAGAAAACAGTTGCAAAAAATTCTTTCCCAGTTTTCTGCTTCCCTCTTAATCTTGGTTGCACTAGATTTGTGCAAAACTTTTCAATTTAATGTAATCAGAATTATCCATTTTGCACTTCATAATCTTTTCTTTTTTAAGGTTTGAAAAGAATTTTATATATGTCATTTCACTTTTTTTTTGAAACCTGAAATAATAATTTATTTATTTATTTCACTTTTTACATTCATTTTCACAAAATTTTGGGTTCCAAATTTTCTCCCCTTTTATCCCCTCTCCCCACCCCAATACATCGAGCAATCTAATTTTCCATATCACCAATCTGCCCTCTCTTCTATCATCCCTCCCTTCTGTTGTCCTCATCTTCTGTTTTGTCCTATAGGGCCAGATGACTTTCTATTCCTCATTAACTGTATGTCTTATTTCCTAGTAGCAACAACAATACTAAAAAGTTGTTCCCAAAACTTTGAGTTCCAAATTCTCCCCATCCCTCCCTCCCAACTATTCCCTTTGAAAAGGCAGGCAATTCAATATAGGCCCTATCTGTGTAGTTTTGCAAATGACTTCCATAATAGTCGTGTTGTGTAAGACTAACTGAATTACCCTCCATTCTATCCTACCCCTCATTGTTTCTATTCTGTCTTTTGATCCTGTCCCTTCCCAAGAATGTTGACTTCAAATTGCTCCCTTCTCCCATTACCCTCCCTTCCATCATCCCCCTCCTTACTTATCTCCTTCTCCCCCACTTTCCTGTACTGTAAGATAGGTTTTCATAACAAAATTAGTGTGCATTTTATTCCTTCCTTTAGTTGAATGTGATGAGGGTAAACTTCCTGTTTTTTTTCTCAGCTCTCCTCTTTTTCCCTCCACTAAAAAGTCTCCTTCTTGCCTCTTGAATGACATATAATTTACCCCATTCCATTTCACCCTCTTTCCTCCCCCTACCTTTCTCTCTCACCATTTACCTTAATTTCTTTTAAGATATGGTCCCATCCTATTCAATTCACTCTGTGCTCTCTGTCTCTGTACGTGTGTGCATGTTTGTATGTGTGCGTGCGTGCACGTGTGTACATGTGTGTGTATGTGTGTGTGTGATCCCACCAACAACCAAGATACTGAAAAGTTTTAAGAGTTACAAATATTGTTTTTCCATGTAGGAATGTAAACAGTTCACTTTTGGTAAGTCCCATATGACTTCCCTTTGCTGTTTGCTTTTACATGCTTCTTCTCATTCTTGTGTTTGAAAGTCAAATTTTCTTTTTCTTTTTCTTTTCAGCTCTGGTCTTTTCATCAAGAATGCTTGAAAGTCCTCTGTTTCATTGAAAGACCATATTTTTCCCTGAAGTATTATACTCAGTTTTGCTGGTAGGTGATTCTTGGTTTGAGTTCTAGTTGCTTTGATCACTTAATGTAGAAGCTGGTAGATCTTGAGTTATCCTGATTTTATTTCCACAATACTGGAATTGTTTCTTTCCAGCTGCTTGCAAGATTTTCTACTTGATCTGGGAGTTTTGGAATTTGGAATTTGGCCACAATGTTCCTAGGAGTTTCTCTTTTTGGATCTTTTTTCAGATGGTGATAGATGGATTCCTTCAATACTTATTTTGCCCTCTGATTCTAGAATCTCACGGCAGTTTTCTTTGATAATTTCATGGAAGATGATGTCTAGGCTCTTTTTTTGATCATGACTTTCAGGCAGTCCCATAATTATTAAATTGTCTCTCCTGGATCTATTTCCAGGTCAGTTGTTTTTCCCATGAGATATTTCACATTCTCTTCCATTTTTTCATTCTTTTGGTTTTGTTTTGTGATTTCTTGTTTTCTCAGAAAGTCATTACACTCCATCTATTCCATTCTAATTTTGAGAGAACTATTCTCTTCAGTGAGCTTTTGAATCTCTTTTTCCATTTGGCTAATTCTGCTTTTGAAAGCATTCTTCTCCTCATTGGCTTTTTGAACCTCTTTTGCCAATTCAAGCCTATTTTTCAAGGTGTTATTTTCTTCAGCATTTTTTTGGTTCTCCTTTACCAAGGTATTGACCTGTTTTTCATATTTTTCTTGCATCTCTCTCATTTCTCTTCCCAGTTTTTCCTCCACCTGTCTAACTTGCTTTTCAAAATCGTTTTTGAGCTCTTCCATGGCCTGAGTCCACTGGACATCCCCCTGGGATGTCTGTGATACAGAGGCCCCACCCTCCACGTCTTTCCCTGATGTTAAGTATATTTCCTCGTCATCAGAATTGAAAGGTGGGAACATTTACACCCGCTCAAAAAGCTCTCTATAGTCTTATTTTTCTTCCCTTTTCTGGGCATTTTTCCAGCCAGTTACTTGACTTCTGTGATTCCTGTCCACCCCTGCCTACAACCGCCCAGCTAGTTCTTGGAGTCTGAAATTCAAATGGGCTTTCCGCGGTGCCTGTGGCTGCTATTCAATGTGAGCTTAAGTTCTGTTGCTGGGGTGGGGGCAGGGCCACCTCCCAGGCTCAGTTCCCTCAGGGGCTTTATGCATAGACCTTCAGTAATGGAGGGGGTGGGAGCAGGGCCCCCTCCGAGGCTCAGTTCCCTCAGGGGGTTTATGTAGGGACCTGAACTTCTGCCTGCTGCTCTGGGAGTCCCGATCCACCGCCACTGCCTCTGCCTCTGCCTCTGCCGCTTCCTGCCCTTGCCTCTGCCTCCACCGCTTCCTGCCCCTGCTGCTCCCTCTGCCGCTGCCTCCCGAGGGGACCCGAATCACGGAGACACCCAGCTCTGCTCTCGGCCAGCCCAGACGTCTCTCTCACTGACCTGTAGCACCTGTGGGTGGAGGGACCTTCCCGGCCGCCGGAGGTTCTGTCCCTGAAGCCTGCTCAGATCTGCTCTTCTGGGGCTGAGCGGACAGGGCAGCGCTGTGGTGGGCTCCACTTTCCAGGGCGTGATGGACCCTGGGGATGGCTCTCCAGGGCTCTCTGGGACGGAAATCCCTTCCACTGTGTTTCTGCGTGCCCTGCAGTGATCCAGAAGCTGTGGGGAGTTCTTCCTACAGGAAATCCATGGAATGTGGGTTCGGAGCTAGCACACGTGAGTCTTTCTACTCCGCCATCTTGACTCTCATAATCTTTTCTATCTCTTTTTTAGTGAAAGATTCTTTCCTTTCCATAAATATGATAAATGCTTGAGTCCTTGCTCCATTGATTTGTTTATATTTTCAATCTTTATATCGACATCTTGTATTCATTTGAACTTTATTCTTATGTACAGTGTGAGGCATTGATATATGCCTAGTTTCCCCCACATTGTTCTTCTGTTTTCCCAGAAAATATTGTCGTACAGTGGTTTCTCATTCCAGAAGCTGGGATTTTTGGGTTTATCAAACAGTAGTTTGCTGTATTTATTGACTACTATGTCTTGAATACCTAACATCTACCCTTCTGTCTCTTAGACAGTAACAAGTGGTTTCGATAATTGCTGCTTGACAATACAATTTGAGATCTACTAGCACTAGGCCACCTTCCCTCACATTTCTTTTCATTGGTTCTCTTGATACTCCGGACCTTTTTTTCCACCAGATGACTTTTGATATTATTTTTTCTAGTTTTAGAAAATAGTACTCTGGTAGTTTAGTTGGAATGACACTCAAAAAGTTCAGATAGAATTTTCATTTTATTATTTTGGTTCAGCCCACCCATGAGCAACAGATATCTTTCCACTTACTTAAATCTGATTTTATTTGTGTGAAAAGTGTTTTGCAATTGTGTTCATAACTCCCTGGATTTGTTTTTGGCATGGAGCCCCCAAATATTTTATAGTGTCGGCCATAGTTTTAATGACGTTTCTTTTTATTACTGGTGGGCTTTGTTAGCAACATATAGAAATGTAGAAGTTTGGTGTGGGTTAATTTTGTAACCTGCAACATTGGGAAAGTTGTTTATTATTATTTTACTTGTTTTAAATTTTGTACAATTGCTTCCGTATAATGTAGATTTTTCCTCTTCCTTCTGAATCTTTCCCGCCTCCTCCCTGGAATGTCATAGAATTTTATATAGATTCTGCACATGCATTCTTATAAAATACATTTTCACCTTAATCATGTTGAATAGAAGTATTAAAATGAATAGGAAAAATCATAAGACAAACCAAAACTTGATACAAATGAAAATGATCTGCTACTTTCTGAGATCCAATTCAAAAATTCTTTCTTTGGAGGTGGAAGCCATTTTGCCTTAAGAGAACATGGGAAAACTTTTTAAGTCCTTGCATTGTAATGAAGTACAAAATCTACCAGAAAAAATTCTGGCACACTGTGGTTCTTGCTGTGTATAATATTCTCCTGGTTCTTTTCCTTTAACTCATCATCAGTTCATATAAGTCCTTCCAGGACGCTCTGAAGTCTTCCTGTTCATCATTTCTTATAACAAAATCGTACTCCATTTCATTTGTATACCACAATTTACTCATCCATTCCTCGACTGATGGGCATCCCCTTAATTTCCAGTTTTTGGCAACCACAAAGAGGGCTGCTGCAAATATTTTTCTACATGTGGGACCTTTCCCAATTTTTATGATCTCTTGGGTTTAAAATACTAGAAGTAGTATTTTTGGGTCAAAGGGTATGCACATTTTGGTAGCCCTTTGGACATAGTTCCTATTTGCTCTCCAGAAAGATTGGATTAGTTAACTCCACCAAAAATGAGTTAGTGTTCCAACTTGCCCACATCTTTTCCAACATATATCATCATCCTGTTTTGTTATGTGAGCCAATCTGATAGGGGTGCTGTGGTATCTCAGGGCTGTTTTGATTTCCATCTCTCTGATCAATAGTGATTTAGATCGTCTTTTCATAGTACCATAGATAATTTTGATTCTTCTCTGAAAACTGCCTCTTCATGTCCTTTGACCATTTTATTGGGGAATAACCTGTATTCTTGCACATTTCATTTAGTTCTCTATATATTAGAAATGAGACCTTTATCACAGATACTAGTCGCAAAATTCCCAGTTTTCTGTTTACCTCCTAATCTTGGTTGCATTGGGTTTGTCTGTGCAAAAACTTTTCAATTCAACGTAATCAAAATTATCAATTTTGCACTTCATAATGTTCTCTATCTCTAGTTGGGTCACAAATTTCTCCGTTCTCCATACATCCGACAGATGCACCAGTCTTACTCCCCTATTTTTTTTATAACATCCATCTTTATACTTAGATTATGCATCCTTGTGGACTTTATTCTTCTATATGGTAACAGGCATTGGTACAAACTCTGTTTCCCCCATACTGTTATCCAGTTTTCCCAGCAATTTTTGTCAAACATTGAATTCTTACCCTACAAAATGCTTTCCTTGTATTTATCAAATAGCAAGTTTCTGTATTCATTAACTACTCTGTCTTGGGTACCTAAACTATTCCACTGATATACCCCTCTGTTTCTTAGCCAGTACCAAGTGGTTCTGATAATTGCTGCTTTATAACAAAATCTGAAATCTAGTAGGGTTAACCCCCCTTCTCTAGCATTTTCATTAGTTCTCTTGACATTCTGGATCTTTTATTCTTTCAAATGAATTTTCATCTCATTTTTTCCAGCTCTAGAAAATAATTATCTGATAGTTTAATTGGTATAGCACTGAATAATTAAATTAATTTAGGTAGAATTGTCATTTTTATTATAACCCACCAATATGTTCTTTACACGAAACACAGGGTAAAGGTAAAAGGTTAGAGCAGAATATTTTGGGCTTCAACTGATGTAAAAAAAGCAGGATACCAATCCTCACCTCCAACAAAAAAAAAGTAGAAATAGATCTAATCAAGAGAAATAAGGAAGGAAACTATACCCTGCTAAAAGGCACCATAAAATACAAAGCAATTTCATTATTAAATATATGTATATGTGTGTGTGTGTGTGTGTGTATGTATACATTCCATGTGGTATAGCACCAACATTCTTAGAGGAGAAGTTAAGGAAGTTACAGGAAGAAATAGATACCAAAATTATACTAGTGGAGTATCTCAGCTTCCCCCTCTCTGAACTTGTTAAATTGAACCTCAAAATAAACAAGGAAGAAGTTAAGGAGATGAATAGAACTCTGGACAGAGTAGATATGATAGATCTCTGGATAAAATTGAATGGGGATAGAAAGGAACAGATCTTTTTCTCAGTGGTACATTGCACATATACAAGAATTGGCGATGTACTAGGTGACAGAAATCTCACAATCTGGTGTAGGAAGGCAGAAATATTCAATGCATCCTTCTCAGATCATAATGTAATAAAAATTATATGTAATAGAAGACCACAGAAATATAAACCAAAAACTAATTGTGAACTAAACAAACTAATCCTAAAGACTGAGTGGGTTAAAAAAAAAACAAATTATGGAAGCAATTAACAACTTAATTTAAGGGAATGACAATAATGAGATAACATACCAAATCTTATGGGTAGTGGAAAAGCAGTTCTTGGGGAAAGTTTTATATCTTTGAATGACTACACGAATAGAATAGAGAAATAGGAGAGCAATAAATTGGGTATGCAGCTGAAAAATCTCAATAAAGAACAAATTGAAAATACCCAAGTAAATACCAAATTATAAATAATGAAAACAAAAGGAGAGATTAATAAAATTGAAATTAAGGAAACTATTGAACTAATAAATAAAAGTTAGAATTGGTTTCATGAAAAGAAACCGTAAAATTGATAAAACATTGATCTGATTTAAAAAAGAAAGAAGAAAACCCAGTTATCAATATCAAAAATGACACGGGTGGACTAACCTCCAATGGGGAGGAAATTCAAACAATAATACGAAATTACTTTGCTCAACTGTTTGCCCATAAATTCAACAATCTATATGAGACAGATGTTTATTTTAAAAGATATAAATAAACCATATTAGCAGAAGATGAATTTGAAAACTTAAGTAACCCCATCTCAGAAAAGAAAGTGAACAAGCAGTCAATGAACTAAAATTTCCAGTGTCAGAGGGATTCCCAAGTGAATTCTATCCAACATTAAAAACAAAACAAAACAAAAAAAAAAAACTATTTCTGAAGTTTCCAGACTGTGCAGTATTCATTGAGTCTAATTAAGCACAGTTATATTCTTTCTTGCTCATCAGTCTTAAAAGATTTGGTCTCTTCAACAATTAAGATGAGGGGCACTGAAGCAGATCCTAGAGCTTTATAGAGTAAAATACCCCTACCCTGCCTTTTGCTATTAACTTACCTTTAGGATCTTTTTCTCTGGCTCATTCTGTAACAAAATCTTCTAAGATATGCAAATCTCCCTTTCTCCAAAAACCAAAATCTAGTAATACTCTTGCCAGGAGCAAAACGAAAAGTAAAGGAAAAAAGAGTTAAAGGGATTTATAACGCATTCTGTAATGTTGGTTCAAGTTGAAATTCTTTTTAGGATACTTTTATTTCACACTGTAGTCACCCTTTATAAAAACTTTTTAGAGAAGTACTTTCTCAGTTTGCCTAACTTCAACATAAAGAGGCCTTGAATAGAAATGGCCTCTGTTTGTTTAAGACATCCCTTGACTCCTGATATTCATTGCTTCCAGTCCTAAAAACTTATATAACTGGAATGAAGAGAGAGAAAGAGAGATGACAATTTCACGGAGCTGATTTTCAGAAATACTGACTCTCTTCTTCAGCTGAACTACACAAGAACAAAACCTTAATGACTAGGTCATATTAATAATAAAAAAGAAAGTTGTCGACAAATAAATACAGAAATTTTTGCCTTGCTCCCCACATATGGATACACTTGCTGTGACCCCAAAAATACAACCTTTGAAATGTTTCTGAGTTTGAGAGATAATTTATATTGGTCAAAAATCAGTGGTAGACTATCAGGAAATACAGTCCTAACCAGAAATATTCTCGATAAATTAACAGCATTTTGACTGCAGAAAATGCATTTGCTGAGTTTATGTTCTGTATACTTTTTTTAAAATTTAAATTATTTTTTTTTATTTTTCAACATTCATTTCCACAAGATGAGTTCCAAAGTTTCACCCCATTTTTCTCCTCTCCCCACTCCATGATGGAATGCTTTCTGATTACCCATTCCCCAGTGCCCTTCCTGCCATCACAGCTCCCTTACTCTTATCCCTTCACCCTTACTTTCTTGGAGGATAAGATTTCTATACCCTACTGCCTGTATATTTTATTTCACAGTTGCATGTAAAAACATTTGACATTCGTTTTTAAAACTTTGATTTCAAATTCTCTCCTTTCCTCCTGCCCCACCCCCATTATTTAGAAGGCTAACAATGTGCTATAGTTTATACATGTTTATTCATGCAAAATATTTCCTTAACAGTCATGTGGTAGAAGACTATTTTTCCATCGATCCTATCCTGCTCCCCACATTTACTCTATTCTCTCCTTTGACCTTGTCCCTTTTCAAAATTGTTTACATCTGAGTACCCACTCCCCAGATCTCCCCTCCCTTCTGTCATACTCCTCTCTCTTGTCTCCTCCCCCCTACACTCATGTAGGGTAAGATAGATTTCCATGCACAATTAAATGTGTATATTATTCACTCCTTAAGCCAAATCTGATGTCAGCAAGGTTCACTCATTCCTTCTCAACTCCTCTCTTTCCCTCCAATATAAAATATTTTTCTTACCCCATTTTTATGAGATAATTTAACCCATTTGTCCTTTTCCTTTCTCATTCTCCCAGTACCTTCCCCTCTCACCTCTTAAGTTTTTGTAGATATCATCCTTTCATATTCAACTAATTCTTTACCTTCTGCCTATAACTATCTCTCTCTCTCTCTCTCTCTCTCTCTCTCTCTCTCTCTCTCTCTCTCTCTCTCTCTCTCTCTTTTCTCTCCCTATATTCCCTCCTAATACCTTAATACTGAGAAAAGTCTCATGAATTGCAAATATTATATTTCCAGGTAGGAATGTAAACAGTTCAACTTCAATAAGTCCCTTAAGATTTCTCTCTACTCTTTCTCTTTTCATGATTCTCTTGTTTCTCACAATGGAATTTTGTCTATTTTCTCTTTCTAATATTTTCTGTGTCAATTTTTCTATTTAGCTCTGGTATCAGCATGGAGAATGCTTGAAAGTCCTCTATTTGATTGACTATTCATTTTTTTTCCTTGAGATATTGTCATCAGTTTTGAAGGACATGTGATTCTTGGTTTTAATCCTTGTTCATTTGACCTCCAGAATATCATATTCCAAACCTCCAGGACCTTAAGGTAGAAGCTGCTAAATCTTGTGTTATCCTTACTGTGTATCCAGAGTTGATTCTGTTTTTCTTTCTGGCTGCTTTAAATACTTTATACTTGGCCAGGGAACTCTGGAACTTACCTACAATATTTCTAAGAATTTTGCTTTTTCTGATCTCTTTCAGGTGGTGATCAGTGGATTCTTTCCATTCCAGTTTTACCCTCTGCTTCTAGAATATTAGGGCAGTTTTCCTGGAAAATTTGTGAAAGATGATGTCTAGGCTAATTTTTGTTCATGGCTTTCAGGTCATCCAATAATTTTTAAATTATATCTTCTGGTTCTATTTTACAAGTCAGTCATTTTCTCCAATGAGATATTTCACATTGTCTTCTATTTCTTCATTCTTTTCTTTCTATTTTATAGTTTCTTGATCTCTCAGAGAATCATTAGTTTCCATTTTCTCCATTGTAATTTTTCAGGAATTATTTTCTTCAAGGGGCTTTGGAACTCCTTTTTCCAATTGTCCAGTTCTGCTTTTTATGCCATTCTTCTTCTCTTCTGCTTTTTGGACTTCTTTTGCCTTTTGGTTTATTCCATTTTTAAGTTTTTTTTTTCTTCAGTACTTTTTGAGTCTCCCTTAGCAAGCTGATGATTCACACTTTTCTTTCATCACTCTCATTTCTCTTCCCAGTATTTCCTCTATTTCTCTTACTTTGTTTTCAAAACCTTTTTTAACTCTGGAAACACTTTATTTTTTTGGAGGCTTTGGTTGTAGGAAGTATGACTTTGTTGTCTTCTTCTACTCACATGTTTTGATCTTCTTTGCCACCAAAGTAAGATTCCGCAGTGTGACAGCTTTTTACATTGTTCGCTCATTTTCCCAATTTAATGACTCCCTTCCACGGGAGTGGAAGAGCTCACAGCACGTCCCACCACAGCACAGTCAAGCAGGAAAGCCCCTGTGTGGTCTGAGGCAGTAGCAGCAAAGCAGAATGGAGGAGTGGCAGTGAAGGGCAGGAGACCAGCAGAGCCAAATGAATTACAAATATTGAGTCTCAGGTATTAGCTGCAGTCTCTTCTGAGACTATGAGCCCACAGATTAAATGTCTGTAAGTCATCTACTTGACCTCCAAGGAACCAAAATGGCTGCGAGGGATCAGTAAATGATCTCTCCTACTCCCCTTGTTGACCTTGAAAGAACCATAAAATATTTCCCCAGAAAAATTTTGGATCACTGGGATCAACAATCTCATAGTGCCTGTGACTAGGAATATTCCTACTCCTGGCGAGTAGGATTAGAGCTGTCCCAGACAGCCCCAATCCAGCAATTCCACACAGAAGAGATTCCAAACCCAAGGATGCTTCAGTGTTCCAGAGAAAATGGGAAGACAGCTAGGACCACCATGTGCTGAGCTTGCCTCTGCTCTAGTTCAGCTGAAGAGATCTCTCATGACCAGACCACCCTTCCCCCACACTTAACAAACTAGCCCAGGGCTAATCTGGAGAAACATAAAACAAGAAGAAAAAAGGCACCTGACTTTACTTTCTCTCACCAGCCAGTTCAACACCTGGTTCTCCAGCTTCTAGCTAAAAGAACCAGAGATCACAATACATCAAGAGTCATCAGCATGAGTAAAAAGAAGAAAAGCAAGAACGAAAAGATAAAATCTTTCTATGGGGACAAGAACAAAAAACTTGAAAGGCAAAGAAGTCATTAGTGAAACTGCAACCCCATATGAAACTTCAGAAAGGACTATGAACTTCTCCATGCACAACGTGCTCTCCTGGAACAGCTGAAGAATGAAATAGAAGAAAAACTGGCACATGATTTTAAAAGTGTGAAAAAAGAATTCTATGAAGATAAGAGCTCTTTAAAAAGGAAAACTGGACAAACGGAAAGGGAAGTACAAAAACTAGCTGGAGAAAATAATTCCTTAAAAGGAATAATTGGATAGATGGAAAAGGAGATACAAAAGTTAACTGAAGAAAACAGTGTAATAAAAATCAGAATTGGGCAAGTAGAAACTAATGGCTCTGAGATATCAAGGATCAGTCAAACAAAAACCTAAGCATAAAAAATAGAAGAAAATGGAAAATACCTAATTGGAAAGTTAACTGACCTGGAAAATAGATCCAGGAAAGAAAATTTGAGAATTATTGGCCTACAAGACAGTCAAGAAAAACAAAAAATAGTCTAGACAATATCTTTCAAAAACTCAAGGAAAACAGCCAAGAAGGACTAAATACAGCAGGCAAAGTTGTCATCAAAAGAATCCACCGTTCACCTCCCAAAAGGAATCTCAAACTAAAAACACCAAGAACTATTGTTACTAAATTCCAGAACTATGAATTGAAGGAGAAAATACTACAGACAGCCAGAAAGAATCCATTCAAATGTCTAGGAGCAACTGTCAGGAACACACAGGACCTTCCATCTTCTACATCAAAAGATGGAAGGAATTTGAATATGATATTCCATAAGGCCAAGGAGTTGTGACAATAACCAAGGATAAATTACCCAGCAAAGTTTAGCATAGCATTTCAGGGAAGGAGTTGGGCATTCAAAGAAATTAGGAATTTCCAGACTTTCCTGATAAAAAGGCTATAACTCACAGACAATTCTATCTTCAAAAGCAGATCTCAAGAGAGCCATAAAAAGGTAAAACGGGGAAAAGAAAAACTTGTTACTCAATTTGGGCAATCTGTTTACCTCCTTATAAAGAAAAAAATGATACTTGTTAATCTTGAGAATTGTACATCTTTAAGAAATAGAAATGGAATATACATAGATAGAGGGAACTGATATGAAGTAATGATGTGATTTAAAGATGTGAAGGGATTTTAATAGGAGATGTGAAAAACAAGAAGCTGAAAATGGTAAATGACATCACAGGAAGAAGTAAAAACTATACTATAGTGGAGGGAAAGGGGGCAGGGAGAGGAGTATTGTTTGAGAGGTACTCTCAACTGATTTGGTTCAAGGAGGGAACAACAAACTTAATTAAGCATATAAATCTAACTAGCTCTATAAGGAGTAGGAGGTGAATGGAGAAGAAAGGGAAGGGGAAGGTAAAGGGGAGAGGAGAAGTAGTAAGAGTAAAGGGCAGCAAAAAGGAGGGTGGCTGATAGAAGGAAGTGAAGATTTCTGGAGGTGGTGGTCAAAAGTGAAAACTTTATTGAGGAGGACGAGCAGGGAGATGGTAGAACTAAAACACAAACAGTGGGAAAGAGGATGCGGGAAAAGACACAGATTGTAATCATAACTGTGAGTGCAAATGGAATGTACTCTCCCATAAAACAGAGAGGGATAGGAGGATGGATTAAAATCCATAATCCACCAATATGTTGATTACAAGAAACACAGTTGAAACAGGGGTTATACACAGGGTAAAGGTAAAACGTTGGAGCATAACATACTGTACTTCCTCTGATGTAATAAAAGAAAGGCTAGCAATTATAACTCCACATAAATCAAAAGCATAAATAGATATAATCAAAAGAGATAAGAAAGGAAATTATATCTTTCTACAAGGCGCCATAGAAAACGAAGCGATATCAATACTAAACATGCATGCTCCAAGTGGTTTAGAATGAAAATTCACAGAGAAGAAGTGAGGGGAAGCGAAGGAAGAAATACATAGCAACATTGTACCAGTGGGGGACCTCGACTTCTCTGCCCCTGAACGTGATAAACCTAACAAATAGTTGAATAAAAGTCTGGATAAGGGAGATATGGCAGATCTCCGGAGAAAATTGAATGGGGATAGAAAGGAACATGCCTTTTTCTCAGTAGTACATTGTACACATACAAAAATTAACCATGTTCTAGGACAGAAAAACCTTACAATCCAGTGCAGAAAGGCAGAGACAATCAATGTATCCTTCTAAGATGATAATGCAGCAAAAAATTTATGTAATAAAAGGTCATGGAAAGATAAACCATAAGTTAATTGGAAAATAAATAATCTAATCCTAAATCGGAATTGAGTAAAGAACAAATCATAGAAAAATTTAGCCTCTTCATTCAAGGGAATGATGAAATGAAACCACCTACAAAGTCTTATGAGATACTGCAAAATTAGTTCTTAGGGGAAGTTTTATAACTTTGAATGCCTACATGAATAAAATAGAGGAGGAGATCAATGACTTGGTCACGCAACTGAAAAAGGTAAAAAAAGAACAAATTGAAAATCCCCCAGTAAATACCAAATCAAAAATATGGAAAACCAAAGGATAGATTCATAAAATTGAAATTAAGAAAACTACTGAACTAATAAATAAAATGCATAGCTGGTTTTATGAAAAAACTAATAAAACTGATAAATATTTCATCAATTTGATTAAAAAGAGAAAGATGAAAACCAAATTGCCAATTTCAAAAATGAAAAGGGTGATCTCACCTCCAATGAGGAGAAAATGATAACAATAATTAGACATAGCTTTGCCAAAATTTATGCCCATAAATTTGACAATCTTAATGAGATGAATGAGTATGTTAAAAAATATAAATTACCCAGATTAATAGAAGAGAAAGTTGAATACTTGAACAACCTCATTTCAGAAAAAGAAATCAAAGAATCCAACAATAAACTCCCTAGGAAAAAATCTCTAGAGCCAGATGGATTTACAAGTGAATTCTATCAAACATTTAAAGAACAGATAATTCCAATATTATATAGACTCTATGGGAAAATTGTGGATGGAGTCCTTCCAAATTCTTTTTATGATTCAAATATGATTTTGATAACTAAAACAGCAAAGGCCAAAACAAAGAAAGAGAATTATAGACCAATTTCTCTAGTGAATACTGATGCAAAAATTTTGAAAAAAATTTTAGCAAAAAGAACACAGTAACTTATTATGAGATTATGATTGGATAGGATTCATACCAAGAAGGTAGAGCTGGTTCAATAGTAGGAAAACTATCAGTTTTATGGATCACATCAACAACAAATCTAATAGGAACCAAATGATTATCTCAATAGATGCAGAAAAAGCTTTTGACAAAATGGAACATTCCTAATGAAAACACTCGAGAACATAAGAATAAATGGAACTTTCCATAAAATAATAAGCAGTATCTACTTAAAACCTCCCACAAGCATTATATGCAATAGTGATAAGCTAGATGCATTTCCAATAAGATTAAGGGTGAAACAAGGAAGTTTGAAAAGATAAAGAAATTGGAGGAATTAGAATAGGCAAATAAGAAACTAAGTTATCACTCTTTGCAGGAGATATGATGATATACTTAGAGAACTTCAGAGATTCAAGTAAAAAAATACGTGAAACAATAAATAACTTTGGCAAAGTTGCAGATTACAAAATAAATCCACATAAATCTTCTGCATTTCTGTGTATTAATAACAAAGTCCAACAGCAAGACATGTAAAGAGAAATCCCTTTTAAACCTGTGGTACACAGTACAAAATATTTTGAAGTTTACCTGCCCAAACAAACCTAGGGAGTATATGAACACAATTGCAAAACACATTTCACACAAATAAAGTCAGATTTAAGTAAGTGGAAAAACATCAGTTCCTCATGTGTGGGCTGAATCAATATAATAAAAACGACAATTCTATCTCAACAATTCTATCTCAACTTTTTGAGTGTCATACCAATTAAACTATCAGAGTATTACTTTCTAAAACTAGAAAAAATAATATTAAAATTCATCTGGAGGGACAAAAAGTCCGGAGTATCAAGAGAACTAATGAAAAGAAAAGTGAGAGAAGGTTGCCTACCTCTACCAGATCTCAAATTGTGTCATCAAGCAGTAATTATCAAAATCACTTGGTACTATCTAAGAAACAGAAAGGTAGACAGTGGAATAAGTTAGGCATTGAAGACACAGTAGTCAATGAATATATCAATGTACTGTTTGTAAACCCAAAGATCCCAGCTTCTGTGATGAGAACTCAATGCTCAACAATATTATCTGGGAAAACAGAACAACAATGTGGCAGAAACTAGGCATAGACCAATGCCTGACACCATACACAAGAATATAGTTCAAATGGGTACAAGATCTAGGTATAACGATTGATAATATAAACAAATCAGTGGAGCAAGGAATCGACTGTTTATCAGATTTATGAAGGGAAAAGAATCTTTAACTAAAGAAGAGATAGAAAAGATTATGAAGTGCAAAATGGATAATTTTGATTACATTAAATTGAAAAGTTTTGCACAAACCCAGTGCAACCAAGATTAGGAGGGAAGCAGAAAACTGGGAAAGAATTTTCGCAACTGTTGTCTGTGATAAAAGTGTCATTTCTAAATTTTATGAGTCAAATGTTCAGGAATACAAGTCACTCCTCAATTGATAAATGTTCAAAGATATGAACAGGCAGTATTCAGAGGAAGAAATTAAAACTTTTTATAGTCATATGAAAAAATTCTCTGTCACTATTGATTAGAGAGATGCAAAGCAAAGCAACTCTGAGATATCACATCACACCTATCAGATTGGCTAACATGACCATACAGGATGATGATAAATGTTGGAATGGATGTGGGGGAGCTGGAACACTAATTCATTGTTGGTAAAACTGTGAGCTGATGTAACCATTCTGGAGAGGAATTTGCAATGCACACCCTTTGACCCAGTCATACCTCTTCTAGGACTGTATCTCCAACAGATCATAAAAATGGGAAAGTGTCTCACATGTACAAAAAAAAAATATTTATAACAGCACTCTGTGTGGTGGCCCAAAACTGGAAATCAAGAGGACGCCCATCAATTGGGGAATGACTAAAAAATCAGGGTATATGCATGTAATGAAATACTACTGCTCTATAAGAAATGAGGAACAGGAAGGTTGCAGGGAAGCCTAGACTTATATGACCTGATGCTGAGCTAAAGGAGCAGAATGAGGGGAACTTTGTGCACAACAAGGACCGCAGTGTTTGAGAGGTTTTTTTTGGTTATTTTTGCTTTTGCTTTTTTTTTTTTTTTTTCTGATAGACTTGGAACTTCCTTGCAATGCAAGGACTTAAAAAAAATTTCCAATGGTCTTTTAAGCAAAAATGCCTTCTCCATCCAGAGAAAGAACTATGATATTCAATCGCAGCATAGAGCAGATCATTTTCTTTTGTATTACATTTTTGTTTGTTATATGATTTCTCCCAATCATTTTAATCTTCTACACGGTATGACTGCAATGAAAATGTATTTAAAATGAATGTAGGTGTAGAACTTATGTAAAAGTGTATTTAGTCCCAGGGAGGGAGGGGGAGGGAGGGGAATTGAGGGGGAAAAATCTCACTTATATGGTAGTATTTGTAGAACAGCAAAAATAAATAAAATTAATAAAAAAAGAAATACTTGTACAGGCCTATAAAATGTCAATTCTTATTAGGTGGCATGATCAAAGGAGAAGTGTTTGCTCCCTTCCTGGCCTGTGCTTTTTTCTATGAAGGATCACAAGCACTCTTTTCTGCTTTGAAACTCTGAGGAGCATTCCCTCCCTTCTACAGCCACAAATTCTGCTACACCAGCAGTCCTTTTCATCCCAGGACTGCCAACCAGGAGTGCAACCCAGATATTAACAGGGCAAAGAAAGAGAATCCTGCTTCTAGGCCAGTAAGGAGATCCCCACAATTTCCTTCTGATCAACTGCTTAATATCCCCACTGTCTATGGGTTGAGAGCTCTGGAAGCTGCCACTGCTACTGCTGCTACCTCCTCCATGCTGGGGCCAAGGCTTGACCTTACTACTCTGTCCAGCAGTCTGGACAGACCTTTCCCCCTCACCTTCTAAATTGTTTTTGTTGATTGTGGGTTGAGGAGTACATAAACTGCCACAGTTGCTAGTAATTCAGTGTATTTTGGCCTGCCTCAGCCCAATGTGTTTTGTGTAGCTCACACTGGACTGGACTCCTCTCCTA
The DNA here is from genome assembly GCA_023548195.1 of Bettongia penicillata ogilbyi. Taxonomy (NCBI): domain Eukaryota; kingdom Metazoa; phylum Chordata; class Mammalia; order Diprotodontia; family Potoroidae; genus Bettongia; species Bettongia penicillata. The sequence goes on from JAJHZJ010000912.1 coordinate 235,667, forward strand.
AGCTGATGCAATAGAGCTTTCCTCTCAGCCTTCAAGGTTGTCTTGGTCTGGAAATGTGTTTCTCTCTATCATTTTGTGTGTTCTTGAATTTGTTTAAAGTAATTTTTACAGGTATTTCGGGAATTTTGTCTAGAGGTCAAGCACATTCCTTCTTTTATTCCACCGTCCTGGCACTTGAGAGAGGAATGGCTTTAATTTGCATTTTTATAATCAGTAATGATTTAGAGTATTTTTTCATATGACTAAAGATAGCTTTGATTTCTTTATCAGAAAAAAAATCATATCCCTTGAATATCAGTGGGAAAATGACTTTCAGTGTAATGAATTTGACTCAATTTGATACACACATACATATATACATATGTATGTTTGTGTGTGTATTTGATAAATTATAGCTTTATCAGAGAAACTTGGTAAAATTTTTCATAGTTATGATTAATGCATTTCCTTACTGTTTCCCCATGTATTTTATTCTTTTTTTTTCAATCTGTTAATCATCTCAAATCTTTTGTTTCTACCTATGATATTTGTCAATTTGCCCTCCTTTCTACCAGCACCCCTCTCTCTTATCCCCTTCCCCTCTACTTTCCTTATGGTAAGATAGATTTTGATACCAAATGAGTCTATATGTTATTCCTCCTTTGAGCCAATTCATTTGGAAATAAGGTTCATGAACCACCATCCCCCCTCTGAAAATAATATCTTGTAAGATGATGTCTTGCCTTTTTTTTGATCATAACTTTCAGGTGGTCCAATAATTCTTTAAAAACTCCTCTCTATTGATTTTTCTCTCTTATGTAAAAACTCTTTCATTTATCTTTTATATGAGATATTTTACCCCATTCTACCTCTCCCTTTCCCCTTCTTTCAGAACATTCCTCTTTCTCACCCCTCATTTTTATTACATAGTCCCATCATATTCAATTCACACTTACGATTTCTTTCTATGTATACTAGTTCTAACAGCTCTAACAATGAAAAAAGACTTTATGAGTTTAAAATATCATCTCCCTGTGGAGAAATGTCAAAATTTTAACCTTAAGTCCTTTATGAATTCTCTTTCCTATTTACTCTTTTATTTGCTTCTCTTGAATCTTGTATTTGAAAGTTAAATTTTCTATCTAGTTCTTGTCTTTTCATCATGAGTGCTTCAAGGTTCTCTATTTTATCCAATGTTCATTTATTTTTCCCTAAAGGATTATTCTCATTTATTCCAGGTACGTGTTTCTTATTTGTACTCCTAGCTCTTTTGCCTTTGGGAATGTCACATACAAAGCCATTCGGATCCTTTAATACAGAAACTGTAAAATCTTGTTTCTTTGTTGCTTCTTATAGTATTTACTTGGTGACCAGAATGCTCTGGAATTTGGCTACAATATTCCTGACAGTTTTAATTTTGGAATTTCTTTCACTGGTGAACAATGGATGCTTTCAATTTTTATTTTACGTTCTGCTTCTAGATTGTCAAGATTTCCTAGTTTTATTTTTTTATTTATCTAGTTTTTTATCTAGTTTTTATCTAGTTTTCCTAGATAATATCATGTAAGGTGATGTCTTGCCTTTTTTTTTTTGATCATGACTTTCAGGTGGTCTAATAATTCTTTAAAAATCTCCTGTCTATTGATTTTTCTCAAGTCTACTTGCTATTCCAATGATTTATATCATATTTTCTTCTATTTTTTTATTAGTTTGTTTTTTTTTTGATTTTTCATTGCATTGATGGCTTTCTCAATGGGGGTGGGAGGGGAGAAAGAAAGGGGGAGAATTTGGAACTCAAAGTAATAAAAATGAACGTTAAAAATTGTTTTTACCTGCAACTGGGAAATGATATACAGGCAATGAGGTATAGAAATATATCTTGCCCTACACACACGCAGTATTGGAATGAGGAAGGAGAGAAATGGGGAGAAAATTTGGAACTCATAATCTTGTGGAAGTGAATGTTCAAAAGTAAAATTAAATTAATAAAACAAACATTCAAGAAAGAATAAGAGTGTTACCTGAAAGCTATGATAAAGAAAGAATCGTGATGCAACAGTACAAAAAATAATTAAAGCAAATTGTCCTGAAACATCAGAAAAAGAGTGAAAAGTAGAAATAGAAAAAAATCTGCTGATTACTACCTGAAAGAGATTCCATGATGCAAACTCATAGGATTACAACAGTCGAATTCTGAAACCCACAGATCAAGAATCGATTATTAAGAAAGGCAAGAACAAATAAATGCAATGGTGCCACAATCAGAACCATACAGGACACAGTAGCAGAGATACTAAAAGACCACAGGTCTTACAGTTTTGTATATCAAAGAGCAAAATAATTGGACTTCTGGTTGAAAAACTTATACTTAGCAATGTTAAGCATAAACTTCAATTTTATAAAAGAGGATATTTGATCAACAGTCAGACTTTCAGACCTTTGTTTAAAAAAAAAACTGACCCCAATAGAAATTTTAACGTTCAAGAGCGAAGAGAAAGATAAGACCCACACCAAAGACTGATGACATGAAACTCAATAAGGACAGACCGATTATCTTTATTTGTATGTAAAAGAGAAAATGTATGTCCAAGATTGCCACTAGTAAATGGATAGTTTGTGAGGGAAATTGGGGTAGATGTGAATATGACATGACTTTAAAAAGTAAAACCATCTTGAAACAGTTAAAAAGAGTAATTTTCTTATACAAATGAGGTGTTAGAGGAATCATTGACCAAAAGGAATTAGATTAGTGAGGAGGGCAGGTACTTCTGGCAGCCTACTTTCTTCAGGAAGGCATACACATACATACATACATACACACACATAATATATACATATATATAGGCATGTGTGTGTATTTGCATATATACACATACACATATATACATACATGTATATACATATATATGTGTGTGTCTATGTATGTCTATACATACATATACACACATACACATAGATATATATTGTGTGTGTACATATAGATCAAGATGAGTAGAAAAGTCTTCTAAATTCAAAAGAAATAAAATGGTAAATGTAGAGGGACCAGTAAAGGACAAGGGGAGAATGTCTAGAGGGGAGGGTGAGGGAATAGGTTAAAGAAGTATGTAGGAAGGTGTTGAGATCAATGAGAGTGGGTGGATAAGGAAGGGATCCATGGGAGCATAAGGGAGGTAATTCTAATGGTGAGGGTGAGGTAGTAGGTTCAAGGAGGGTATGGAAGTGTGTTTATATTTATTAGAATGGGAGAATAAGGGAAGAATCCTTGGAGGGGGTGGAGGTTATGTAATAGGAAAGCAAGGTGCTGTATGGAGGGAAAGCAGAAGACTCAGGAAGGGTAGGGAATAAGAAATAAACACAAACATAGAAACAAAGGTGCAGAATTTATTAGAGAAAATAAATGCATACTTATATACATGTATGTGTATAAATATATATGTGTGTATATATCTAGATATTAATAAATCCACGCTTAATTTTAGCCATCTGGCAGGTGGGGTGAAGGAGGAGAAAACAACAACTGAAAAAGTGCACCATGGAGACTAAAAGAAAATTTGCAAGGAAGCAAGGAAAAGATGGACAGCTTTCAATACAGCATGTAGTATTTATGGTACAGGCTTTGTTGACATGACAATTTATTGCTATGTGCTTTGAATTCTCTCATGTTCTGCTATTCACAAGATATGCTTTTTTCACTTTATATTTAAGTTTCTATATTTAAATTTATGGTTCATTTCTCTACATTCTGTACTTGAGTTTTGTGTGTGAGTCTAAAATAAAAAGGTGCCAGCCAGCACTAGCCCTGCCACACTTCAGCTTAGCCCTATGCAAACAAGGAACCTCCAAAGTCCTGACTGCACTTCCTAAAAAGTAGCCACTGGAAAACTCAGAAACACCCTACAAGGAATCAGGACATGCCTGACACCACCACTAGAACCCCAGCTCAGCATCAGATAAGCTGCCAGCACCCTATGGCCCATAGCAGCACCAGAGAATCACCATCACATCCTCCAGAGGGTAGCACCAGATATGATGGTTCTGTGTGGATCTAAGGGATACATCAGTGCAGCACCATGTTAACAGCCAGGACCTGTAGCCACTAGCATAGAAAGCCAGAGACAGTATCCCTTCTTCCACACTGGGAGTAGAGCCCAAACATAAAAGAAAGAAAAAAAGCCAAAAAAAGAGGATGATCAGAAAACAGCAACAACAAAATAATCTGACTACAGGAAGTCATTATGGTAACAGGGAAGACAAAGACATAAACTCGGAAGAGAATAACAATGTCAAAACATGTGCAGGCAAAACTCCAAAGAAAAGTGGGAAGTGATCTCAAGATCTCATGATAGAGCTCAAAAAAAAACCAAACAAACAAAACTTAAAAATGATCTCAGAGTGGCAGAAAAGCATGTGAAAAAGGAATGAGAGTGATAAAAAAAAAGTATGATGAAAAAGGGTCAACAGCTTGGAAATTTGCTTAAAAAGTAGGATTGCCCAAATGGAAAATAAAGTACAAAAGTTATTCAAGGAAAACTCTTCTTTAAAAGTTAGAATTGAGCAAGTGAAACCTAATGACCCCATGAAGTATTTTGAATCAATTGAACAAATTAAAAAGAATTAAAAAAGGAAGAAAATGTAAAATACCTTCTGCCTAAAACAACTGACCTAGAAAAACAGATTCAGGAGACACAACATAAGAATCATTTCATTGCCTGAAAACCATAGTCAAATGGATGACCTCGGTAGCATATTTCAAGAAATTATCAAGGAAAACTGTCCTGATGTTCTAGAACTAGAGGGCAAAATAGATATTGAAAGAATCTGCCAATCACGTCAGGAAAGAGATCCCCCCAAAAAAAAACGCCTAGGAGAATTATAGCCAAATTTCAGAACTATCAGGTCAAGGAAAAAATACAATAAGTGGTCAGACAGTAACATTCAAATATTGGGGAGGAACAGTCAGGATCACACAGAACCTGGCATATGTAACACTAAAGGATCAAAGGTCATGGAGCATTCCCGAGGACAAAGGACCTAGGATTATGACCAAGAATCTCTTACCTTGTAAAATTAAATATAATATATCAGGGGGAAAATTGTTCATTCAAAAATAGAGAAAGATGTCAAACTTTCATAAGGAGTACTCCAATATCAAAACCTAAGAAAAGCACATACAGGTGAAAATGGAAAAAAAAAATAAGGTTTTCAATAGAATCATACTGTTTACATCCCTACAGAGGAAGATTATATTGGTAATTCTTTTTTTAAAGAAGTGTATTGGTAGCGGTATAGATAGAAGGAATATAAGTAGAGAATAAGTACAGATACAAGGTAGCATTTTACAGGAGTGGTTACACTTTCCTTCTTAACACATCCTTTTCTGTAAATTTTTGATACACCACTATTACCTGATGTCTCATTTTCTGACCACTCCTCCATCTTCTTTGCTAAATTCTGCTGCAGATGAAAGTCTCTAAACTTCCTACAAGTTTCTATCTTGGGTCCTCTTCTCTCCTTTCTTTGCTATTTCTTTTGATGTTCTCATTCACTTTCATGGATTTAATTACTGTTTCTCTGTTGACAATTCTAAAATCCTATTCTTCTCCAAATCTTTCATTCTGATGATTTCTAATATTGCATCTCCAACTGCCTTTCAGAAGTCTCACATTAGTTACCATTAGCCATCATTTTCTGTCCCTCTAAGCTCTCTCTTGACATCCCCACTTTTTATTACTCTAAACAGTATTTCCGACAATACAATCCCTCTAACTCATAAACTCAGACTCATCCACTCACTCCTCATATCTAATATGCTGTCAAGTTCTGCCTATTTCATCTTTGCAATATCTCTCCAATATATTGTCTTTCCTCATCTGACATTGCCACCATTTTAGGGCAAACTCTCTTCAACTCATACATGCGTAATTGAAATAAACTGCCTCACATTTTTCTCATTCCAATCCATCCTTCAGTCAGGCACAAAAGTGATTTTCCTAAAGGGCAGGTCTGATCATGTCAGCTCAATAAAATCCAGTGTCTTCTTATCGCCGTCAGAATTAAATCTAAATCCTCTATTTGACATTCAAAGTACTTCATAACCTAGCACCCTCATGTTTATTTAGATCTCAACCTCCTTCAGGACAAAGAATGTCATTGGCCAATTTTTGTAATCTTAGTGCTGAGCACGGTGCTGGGTACATGGCTGTTTCTTAATGAATGGTTATTTGGCTAAATTATTTTAAATAATCTTTTTTGAATGAATGGATGACTTATAGACAATTCAAAGAATAATAGTTATCATTAACATTGTGCTTTAGAGTTTGTAAAGTACCTTACAAATATTACATCATTTTGTCCTCACAACAATTTCACAACAGAGTTGCAAACATTATCCTCATTTTACAGATGAGGGAAATTGATATTGAGAGAAGTAAAATGATAGCGAGAAATTATCGCACCAAATATTATGATTTCAGGTCTTCTTGTTCCCAAGTTCAGCACTATTTCATCTAGCTTTCTACTAGAATTTGATGAGAAACTCTTCCATAAAGTCAATTCTGTAACAAAACCACTACCACACTTCTTGCTCACCTCTGTCCATTCTGTGATCTTAACTGTTTGAGCAGGGGTTTGTATCTGTGTTTATATCTCCGTAGTGGGGAAGTCAGATGCAAGTTTATTTCAGACAATTACTGGGCTCACTTATTCCTCCTTTCATAAGCTTAGGACCTTTGACTTTCCTCAGTTACTTTCAGGGAACAATTCAATTAAAATTGAAATATGAGTAGGAAGTCTCGAATTGTTAATAATTCACATCCTCATTTTTCTTGGCAACAGAATATGTAACAAAACTCTCTGAGTAAAGTAAACAAACAAATGAACAACTAGAATAACCTTAGTTTGATGAACCACGTTTCATTAAAAAAAAAAAAAAACACCTTTTCTGATGTTTAAGGTCATTTGTACATAAAATAACCAATAAGTTATTTTATATTTTTCCACAATATCATTTGCAAATGTTATAACATTTTACTTGATAAAATGCCTTGAGGATAAAAGCTGCTCTATAAAACCTATGAAGACTACTTAATGCAGTCAGAATTTTTGCCCTATTTCTAAGTTAGTGAGATCCTCTTTATCATAACTGAATCATGTTAACTGTATCTTATAGAGCAGTGCTACATGTTCTATTTATTGGTTTATTCCCAAGCCCACTCAACAATAAGCTCTGGGATCTGTAATTTTATAGCCAGAAGCCAGCTTCACCAATGAATCAGGCATAAGATCCAGCAGGCCCAGGATATATTTCCAAGTGGCAGCTTCATCAGAAGGAAAGAGAGATATAAGATTTTCTTACAGTCAGTGGCAGGGGGAGGGGAGTTCAAAGGAAAAAAAAAAAGAAAAAGAAAAACAATCCTTGGTTCCCTGAGGAAAAGCAACTATTCTAAAATAGTCTTTTAGGTAAGTATTTTATGGGAAGAGGTACAAATAGAGTACAGTCCGTGAAGGAACCCGTGTAAAGTGACAGAAATTGAACTTCTATTACCCTTATGGGTCTTCCATTCCTTACTCAGGGCACTTCAGGAGAGAAAGTAATGTAATGAGAATACTGTTTTGTCATGATAGAAAAATCTAATATGATGGCAAAACAGAAGCTAATAGGATTTGCCTCAGTTGGAGGGGGAAAAGTTTGAATTTCAAAGAAAGAAAGATCTCATTAAAGCCTTGAAATTTGAAACAATTTTGCAGACTAGTTAAATGGGAAACAATGATAAATCACAAAGGAAATGGAAGTCCATTCTTTTAAAGTCAATACCCTCTAATATATTATTTAGTAATAGGTGGAGATATCATAATAATATTTTTATATTATTATAGAAAATAGTGCAATATTATACACATTTTTATAAATACTGGTTAGACTTGATAATATTTAAAAGGTAAATGAGAGTCATTATACTTTTGGGATGGAGAAAATTTGGCAAAAAACCAAAATGATTTTGTGTCAGAAATAATACATGTGTATGTTATATACTAGTGGTCCCAATCTCAAATTAAACTTAAGTAAATCCTACATGGGTGTCCTTGGGGACCACATATTGACGTGGAAAATCACATACTAACATCATCTATATTCCATTATAACTTTATTTAATAAATATTTTCCAAAAACACTTTATTCTCATTCTGGCTACACTCTGTAGTTTTGCAGTCTGCAATGCAGTTGCAGGTTGCTACTTCTGTTATAGGCAGAAAGAAAACAAGAATACAATTGGCCTAGAATTAACACACACACACACACACACACACACACACACACACACATACACACACACACACTCTCATGAAAGACAAGGCTTAAATGTTTCATCTACTAAATAAGGTAGATCTTCCCAGTAACTCCTTTTTAAGAATCTGCCTGAGGGTCCTAGTAGTATTAACTGTCTTTTAAGTCAAACACAAAATAGTAGTCTACATGTTCAAACAGAAAAGTAAAATAAACAAATTTCCTTTTAACATTCTTTTATGTAAATAGGACCAGCATTGTCATAACCCTATGAGAAGTCAAACGCTTGCTTTAGTATGTGTTCTAAAATTTGAGACTTAATAAACATTGGTGCCCATTAGAATATGGTAGCTCTTGAAAATAATGCTCACTGTCAAAATCAGTTTAGTTATAGCACAAAATAAATATGTAACTTTATTCTACAGAACTGATCTCCTGTAATGATTTATACAGGTAACTAAGTGATAGAACTGAGGTGAACAGAGTAAATGACCTCTCTAAGTCACATAGATATTAAGTTTCTGAGGCTAGATTTGAACTCAGTATTCTATTCCAAATTAGGTTCACTCCTGGTCAGGCCACTTCTGATAAATAGTGATTTCTGCTGTCTTGATTAGGTGTTATGCTTTTCAGGAAGTTAAAAAAATGGACGAGTGAAAGCACATTTATCTCTGCTTCCCTCTCCAATATAATATATCCCCATGGGTGAATATCCGTATATGACAAATATAATAATAATAATATATGTAGCAAATTATACATGCTGAACACAACTGAAGAAATATGACTAAAGGTTGTCAGGGATTTCTGGGAGTGACTGGGGAAAAGAGATACTGGCAATCAGTTAAACAGTAACAAGCGTCTATGCTTCCATTTTTAGACGTCCAAAAGAGAAGTCCTATGACAGAAATTCCATCACTGAGTACATACCCCAAGAGCTCCTCAAAATAGAACCAAAATTTTAAAATGAGATGGTTCCTACTAAACCAGAAGTCATCCCTAACACCTTGATGCATAAAAGGTAATAGAGATAGACCCATAAATACCATAAATACAAAAAAAAATTATAAATTTCCTACATTTTTAATGACCCAAGACACACAATGACTTTTAGATAATCCATGTACCCTTGAAATAACAACACAAGTGAAAACTTGATCATATAAAATCTGCATTTCATTGATATTATGAAGGTCACCCTGTGGTTATAGTCAGTAATAGAGAAGACCTGACCTAATCAGCACACGTTATAATGATTGAATATTGCCAATGTTGTTGAGATTACCTCATTTATTAGACACAGAAAAAACTAGAATATTAAAAAAAAATTTTCTTACTATGGCATAGTAGAAGGTTACAAGTAAATCCAGCTCTTCAAGAAAAATTCCAAAATATATCTGAATACACCTGCAAAAAATTAAATGCTTGAAACAAAAACAAATAAAAGTACTCTCTACCAATTAGTTGAGATATCTACAAATATATGCCAAATGGTAGAAATTAGTGGATAAGTAGAAACAGGGAAACCAGTGTAAATTCCTATGAACACAGACTCACTGGTCAAATAACACAGTGAAAACAGATGAAGGCAAAGAAAGGAAGGCAACTAGGCCAAACTCATGCAAAAATATTGAAGGATATCAATTCTCTGGAAAGAGTGTCTCAAGTCAGCATCACTGGCAGTAAGTTGTTTGAAACCAGATTTCATATTTTTAATATACAATTAATTTATTTTTCAGTTCTTAACATTCACTTCCACAAGAATTTGAATTCAGAATTTTTTCCCCATTTCTCCCCAACCCCATACACCCCTTTCTCCAAGCTGCCCTCCCTTCTAATATCCAATTGCTATTATCCTTCTTCCATCCCCCTTCCCCTCTACTTTCCTGTTGGGTAAAATCAAATTCTATATTTCATTGCCTGTATAGTTTAATTTCTAGTTATATGCTAAAATCATTTTTAATATGCATTCTTAAAGCTTTGAGTTCCACATTATCTCTCTCCCTCCCCACCGATCCTCATTGAGAAAATAAGCAATTTAATACAGGTCATACATGTGTAACAATACAAAGCATTTCTATTCTATTTTTATAATAGTTATGTTATAAAGGAAGAATCATATTTTCCTCTGTCCTATCCTACCTTTCATTTATTTCAATCTCTTCCTTGACTTGTCCTCCCACAATAGTATTTGCTTCTTATTATCTCTTTCCCTAATTTTCTGTCCCTTTTATTATCTTCCCTCTCCTATTGCCACTCCACGTGCCTTCCTGTAGGGCAAAATAGGCTTCCACATTCAATGTGTTATTCCTTCCTTGAGCTAAATCTCATGAGTGTAAGGCTCAGTTGTTACCTTTCATCTCCCCCATCTTCCTCTCCATTGTAAAAACTTTACTTGCCTCTTTTATGTGAAATGATTTGGTACATTCTACCTCTCCCTTTCTCTTACTCCTATTGCATTCCATTCAGCATTAGTTTTACTTTTTTAGATAATGTTCTTCATATGCAGCTCACTCTGTGCCCTTTGTCTATGTGTGTATGTACATATGCATATTTGTATATTCGGAATTTCCCCATCTCTCCCCATATGTATATATATGTTTATATATATATATGTGTGTTTGTGTGTGTAACTATACATACACATGTACATATATATACACACATACATACATTCTCACATGTGTATATATGCACACAATATACACATACACATATATTCCATCTAACTACCTTAATACAGAAAAAGTTATCATCAATTGCAAGTAACATCTTTCCATATAAGAATGTAAACAGTTCAACTTTAATGAATTGCTTAAGGCTTCCCTTCTGTTTACCTTTTCATGTTTTCTTGATTCTTGGATTTGAAAGTCAAATTTTCTATTCAAGTTTGATCTTTTCAACAAGAATGCTTGGAAATCCTCAATTTCACTGAAATTCTATTATCCCCCTGAAGGGTTATACTCAGTTTTTATGGGTAGGTGATTCGTGGTTTTAATCTTAGTTCTTTTGATCTCTGTAATATCATATTCCAAAACCTTCAATGCCTTAGTGTAGAATCTGTTAAAACCTGTGTTACCCTGATTGTATTTCCACAATACTTGAAATACTTCTTTCTGACTTCTTGTAATATTCTCTCCTTGACCTGGAAAATCCAAAATTTGGCTAAAATATTCCTAGTAGTTTTGCTTTCGGGATCTCTTTCAGGAGGTGAGTGAAGAGTTATTTCCATTTTTATTTAACCTTTGGTTCTAAAATATCTGGGAAGTTTACTTGATAATTTATTGGATGATGACGTCTTTGATCTTTTTTATCATGGTTTTTACGTAGACCAATAGCTTTTAAATTAGCTCTCCTGGATATACTTTTCCAGTCATCTTTTTCCCAATGAGATATCTTACATTGTCTTGTGTTTTTCATCCTTTTGGTTTTGTTATAATTTTTTTTTAGTTTCTCAAAAAGTCACTAGCTTCCATCTTTTCCACTTAAATTTTTAAAGAGGTATTTGCTATAGCGAGCTTTTGACCCTACTTTTTCATTTGGCCAATTTTACTTTATAAAGCATTCTTCTCCTCATTGGACTTTTGGACCTCTTTTGCTATCCGGATGAGTCTATTTTTAAAGCTGTTGTCTTCAGCATTTTTTGGGTCCCCTTTAGTAAGCTATTGACTCGCTTTTCAAGATTTTCTTGTGTTGCTCTCGTTTCTCTTCTCAATTTTTCCTCCGCCTCTATTACTTGATTTTCAAAATCCATTTTGAGTTCTTCTATGTCCTGAGATCATTAGGTATTTATTTTGGAGGTTTGGGATGTAGAAGCTTTAATTTTAATGTCTTCCACTGATGGTATGCTTTGTAGTTCCTCATCTGGAAGGATGGAAGAAAATGCCTTTTCATCAGGAAAGCAACCTTCTATAGTCTTATTTTCCCCTCTTTGGGGCATTTTTTCACCCAATTACTTGACTTTTGATTCCTTTGGCAAGTGGAGCATATAGTTGAGAAGCCTGTAAGTTCTCAGTTCCTCCAAGATGGCACAATCCAGACACTTCAGTTTACTACTCTCCTCATCTGCACTATGGTCTGGGATCAACTTCAATCTTTTCTGCTCAGGAACTGCAAGTAAAGTTCCCTTTCCACAACTGCCTCTGGCTCCACTACACCAGACTTCCTCCTCACCCTAGGACCTCCAATCATGTCAGAGATCCAGATCTGCTGTTTGATTCTGCCAGCATCTTTAGTCAGAGGACTTCAAAAGTGGATGTTGCTGTTGTGCTGAGCAGAGGCTAGGACCAGACCAGACACCCCTCCCACCTAAGTGAAAGAGCTTTCTTACTGACTTTTGAAGGTGTCTTTGACGTTTTGGGATTGAGAAATCTGGGAAATGCAGCTGCTTTTTGTGATTCCGTGTCCTGAACCTGCTCCAGTTCTTTGTATGACATGCTTCATGGTCAAGGATGGGCTGAAATCTGGTTTGAGCCCAGTGCGATCTTGGGTTAAAATCTCTTTCACTCTGTCATTTTGTGGCTTACGCTTCTACTATGATTTTTTAGAATACTTTTTACAAGTATTTTATGGACTATGAGGGAGAGGTAGAATAGGTCTGTCCTTCTACTCTCCCAGAGCTCTGTCTTCTCCAGATTTCATATTTGGGCATTCATAATAGAATAAGAAGTAAATTAATTTAGGTAGTATTATCATGGGAAGCTGGGTCATGCAGTGAATAGAATGTTGGGCTTAGAGTAAAGAAGACGTGGGGTCAAATCTGACCCCAGTGTGTGAGCATATTTCATAGTTGTATGGACCTGGTCAAGTCACTTAACCCAATTTGCTTTTGTTTCCTCGTCTGTAAAAGTGTGCCAGAGAGTGAAATGACAAACTTCTCCAGTACCTTTGCCAAGAAAAACAAAAACAAACAAACAATAACCCAATTGGGGTCAAAAGGGGTCATATATTATGGAATGACACCAATAATTACAAAATATTGTCATAATTATGAAACTTCTCCTTCCAGCAATGAGGAATAAATATCCCTGCAATTATTTCAGCTTGTCTTTATTTCTATTAAAAGTATTTTTAAGTTGAATTCAGGGCCTGTCTCAATAAAGGTACAGAAACAGAAAGTAAGACTACAAAAATGAGCAAAGAACAATAAAATTTATGATGTAGTCTTGTTATGAGGTCAAGGAGAAACTAAGAGGAAAATAAATTCACAATACCTACAAGAAAATCCCAGTTTGGCAAGAAGATCAGCTAGAATTCCTAAAAGAAAAGAAATAAGTGTTTTATCATTGCCATTGCTGACATAAGAAGAACATTATAGGAATGGTTACAAAGAATTAACAGCTTAGTTTTAGAGGCACAAAATCTTACCCGAAAAATTCTTTGAGAATTGCACAGTTAATTAAATGATCAGATAGCAAAAATATTACAAATTATTCAAAATAATTTGCAAGAGATAGAAGAAACTATAACTCAAACCAAAAGTAAATAACCTGAAAAATAATTCATATATATATATATATATATATATATATATATATATATATATATATATGAATCATTAGTCTAGTTTAAAGCCATGAACAAAGAAAGAATATGTATAATATATCTCAAAAAATCATAAATAAATGTCAATTCTTAGGCCTCTCAGGATCAGGGGGAAAAGTGGAAATAGAAGGAATCCACTGATCAGTTCCTGAAAGAAATCACATGGTGAAAACTCAGAAATATCAAAGTTGAAATCCATCCTCCACATAGCTGTCATTCGTGAAGATATTAAAACATCATTCACCTTCTTAATAAACTCCAGTAATCCCCTGATGTCTATAGAATTAAATAAAATCTCCATTTAGCTTTGGTTTTTCCACTCACTCCACACTCCTAACTCTCTGGACTTTCTGTACTATTTCACAGAAATAATTTCACCTTGAAATTCATTGCAGCCTGGACTTCTTACACCGGAAGCTGTTCATCCTTCATTTTCTAAAAGGACTAATGATATCACAGGTGATGCCTTGACTTGTATGTGAATTATATGTAGATTTACGTGAAGCAGAATTACACGAAGTCATGAAGCCCACTATCTCTTCAAGAGTCATCGAAGTAGAGTGGCAGGACAAAAGTCAAGATGATCGGCAATGTTCAGGCTGTAGTGGATGCCGTTGGTGTCTTCATTATCTGATAAAGCTCTAAGTCTTCCATAACAACTGCATCAGCTGAACTCATGGCTGCGGGGGGTGGGGGTGGGGTTGTTCTCATATATGCATCCTGCTAGAGAATGTCTTCATATGCTTGGGAAAATACCCAACAGGTTTGAAACCTGTTAGTTATCCCCAACCCAGTTAAGCCCATTTACCAAGAAAGTTATTATGGTGTGACCCCTGCATATTCTACAGCTTATATAAGGCACAGGTGAGAGGTAGGTGAAGATGAAAACCAAAGGTAGATGAGTAGCCATAAAAGGGGCCAATAAGCCCTCATATAGGAGATACTATTCATCCATGAAAACCCTATATCCCCAGATTGAAAATACCCTCTACTTGAGCAGTATCTTCCCAAGGCTAGTTGATCTCAGTATCTTAATTTTATGGAGGATATGCAGGCCATCCATGTCTTCATTCTTTTTTAGGTTGCACTATTGATTTTCCACAGGGAATTCCCTATTAATATAAAATTCTTTACGTCCTTAAACTTCACTGCACTATGGGCTTTCCACAGTGGAAGTAACCTCCACCACTAAAACGTTTTCCTTTGATTAACTGGTTCCTGCAGACCCTCCATTGTAAATATAATTTTCATGTCTTCACTTCTCTCCAGCATCCATTCCAAATGTCTTCTGTAATTCCTCCAAATAGGTATCCTCCCCCAATTTCAACTTCCTTTTATCTTCCAGCATAAAAATTCCAGTTCCTTGAGGTCAGAGACTTTTTGCTTGCATTTATATTCCCACTATTTTCTACATGCATGGCATAAATACTTAACAAAGTTTTATTGACTTGACTTGATTTAAAGACCTTCAAAACCCAGGCTCCAGTACATCTTTCCAAGCACTTAACATATTATGTCCTTTCCTGTACTCTATCACACAGACAATTTGGACTTCTGGTTTATCACAAGCAGTATTCCATGTCTTCCATTTCATATCTTGATGCTTTTTCAATGGCCATCATTAATGTTTAGCGTTCATTTTTCTTGCTTCCACCTAAAGAAATCTTTTTTCTTGAAGGTCCAACTTCCATGGAACCACCAGTTAATGGAATTTTCTGTGATGTAACCAGAACATTGTCCCATAAGTCTCATGCCATCTTCCTTATTATTTCAGAGGAAGTATTGTTTAAGTATATAATATTTCCTTTTTAAAAAAAATACTTGTTTATTTTTAATTTTCAACATTCATTTCCACAAGATTTTGAGTTCCAAATTTTCTCACCATCTCTCCCTTCCACCCACGCCAGGACACCATGCATTCTGATTATCCCTTCCCCCAATATTCCTTCCCTTCTATCAAAGTTCTGCCTTCCCTTATCCCCATCTTGTCTCCTATCTTGTAGGGCAAGGTAGATTTCTATACCCCATTATATGTATTTCTGATTTCCCAGTTGCATGTTAAAACTATTCTCAACATTAGTTCCTAAAACATTGAGTTCCAACATCTCTCCCTTTCTCCCTTCCCACGCATACCCACTGGGAAGCCAGGCAATTCAATATATATATATATATGTGTGTGTGTGTGTGTGTGTGTGTGTGTGTGTGTGTGTGTGTGTGTGTGTAGTTTAGGAAAAGACATGTTGTAAAAGAGCAACTGTATTTCCCTCTGTGCTATTCTGCCTCCCATTTATTCTATTCTCTCTTTTGATCTTGTACCTCCCCAAAAGTGTTTACTTGTAACTACTCCTTCCTCACATTTGCCCTCCTTTCTATCATTCCCCCATACTCCATTTATCTCCTTCTGTATTTTCCTGTAGTGTAAGATACATTGTCATACCAAATTAAGTGTGCTTTTGTTCCCCCCTTAAGCTAAATGGGATGAGAGTAAGTTTCACTTTTTCTCTCTCACCTCCCCCCTTTTCCCTTTCATTGAAAAAGCTTTCTTTTGCCTCTTTTATGACAGACAAATTGCCTCATTCTATTACTTCCTTTCTACTTCAAATATTTTCCTCTCTCATCCCTTAATTTTATTTTTTAGATATCATACCTTCCTTTTCAACTCAGTCTGTTCCCTCCATCTATATAATCCCTCCAACTATCCAAATACTGAGAAAAGTGTCAAATTACAAATATTATCTTTCCATGTAGGAATATAAACAGTTCAAATTTAGTAATTCCTTTATGATTTCTCTTTCTTGTTCACCTTTTCACACTTCTCTTGATTCTTGTGTTTGAAAGTCAAATTTTCTATTCATCTCTGGTCTTTTCATCAAAAGTGCTTGAAAATACTCTATTTCATTGAATAGCAATTTTTCCCTGAAGTATTTTATTCAGTTTTGTTGGGGAGGGGATTCTTTGTTTTAATCCTCGTTCCTTTGACTTCTGGAATATGATATTCCAAGCCCTTCGATACCTTAATGTAGAAGCTGCTAGTTCTTCTGTTATCCTGATTGTATTTCCACAATATTCGAATTTTTTCTTTATGATTGCTTCCAACATTTTCTCCTTAATTTGGGAATTTGGCTACAATAATCCTAGGGGTTTATTTTTCCTTTTCTGTTTTTTTCAGGAGGTGATGGGTGAATTCTTTCATTATGTATTTTACCCTCTGGCTCAGGAGAATCAGGATGCTTTTCCTTTATAATTTCATGAAAGATGATGTCTAGACTCTTCTTTTGATCATGGCTTTCAGATAATCCCATAATTTTTAAAATTTCTCTCCAGGATCTATTTTCCAGTTCAGTTATTTTTTTCCAATGACATATTTTACATTGTTTTCTGTATTTTCATTCTTTTTGTTTTGTTCTGTAACTTCTTCATTTCACATAAAGTCATTAAACTCCATCTGCTCTATTCTAATTTTTAAAGACCTATTTTGTTCAGTGAGTTTTGGAAGCTCCTTTTCCATTTGGCTTATTCTGCTTTTTAAAGTGTTCTTCTCCTTATGGACTTTTTGGACCTCTTTTGCCATTTAGGTTAAAGTATCGCCAAGGCAGTGTCCACAGCACTGGTGGTGACTATGATTATGCTAGCATCATTCTCAACACAAAAATATAAAAGATTTTCCATATATAAAAGAAAAGAAAAATATTTATTTAAACTCCAGAAAGCCAAATCCCAGAAACAGACAGCAAAATCTATCATGTTGACCAAGAAGTTAATAAAAATGAACACAGGAGATGGCAAAGCCATTCTTAAGCCTTGCTTCCCTTAGTCAGGGCCTTCTCACCATCAACTGTCACAATGTGTTAGTTGGTCTGTGTCTGTTGGCCTCTGTCCTTTCCCCTCTGACGTGACCCCACTCACTCACTTCCTCCTGGTTTCTCTCTAGACTTTCTGTTCTGGGGGGACGAGCAAAGATGGCGGAGCAGAAAGACTCATGTATGCTATCTCCTAACCCACAGCCCATATATTTTCTGTAAAAAGAACTCCCCACAAGTTCTGGATCAATACAAGCCACGCAGGAACACAGAGGAAGAGATTTCCATTCCAGAGAGCCCCAGAAAGCTGTCCCCATGAGTCCGTCGTGCTCTAGACAACAGAGCCCACCCCCGCACTGCTCTGGCTGAGTGGCACCAGAGGAGCAGATGCGAGCAGGGTTCAGGGACACAATCTCTGGCGGCCGCGAAGGTCCCTCCACCCCAGGCACTATAGGTCAGTGAGACAGACGTCTGGGCTGGCCTAGAGGGGAGTGGGGCATCTCAATGGCTCGGGCCCCCTCGGGAGGCAGCCCGGAACTCCTGGCGAAGGCAGGAGCTCAGGGTCATTACCGAAGGTCTCCGCAGAAAGCCCCTGAGGGAACTGAGCCTGGGAGGCGGCCCTGCCCCAACCAGAGCACCAAAACTTAAGCTCACATTGAATAGCAGCCAAGCTGGTAGCTGAAAGCCCTGAGGCTGGGGAGCAGCATTTGAATCTAAGACCCAAAGCACTAGCTGGGCAGATCTAGGTGGGGGTGGAGGGGAATCTCAGAAGTCAAGTAACTGGCTGGGAAAATGCCCAGGAAAGGGAAGAAAATTAAGACCTTAGAGAGCTATTTTCTTGGGGAACAGATGTTTCTTCCTCCTTCCATTTCTGATGAGGAAGTACAATGCTTGCCATCAGGGAAAAACGTGGAGGTCGGGGCCTCTGTATCCCAGAAAACCGAGGTGGATGTCCAGTGGGCTCAGGCCATGGAAGAGCTCAAAAAGGATTTGGAAAATGAAGTTACACAGGTGGAGGAAAAACTGGGAAGAGAAATGAGAGAGATGCAAGAAAAGTTTGAAAAACAGGCCAATATCTTGCTAAAGGAGACCCCAAAAAATGCTGAAGAAAATAACATCTTGAAAAATAGGCTCACTCAATTGGCAAAAGAGGTTCAAAAAGCCAAGGAGGAGAAGAATGCTTTCAAAAGCAGAATTAGCCAAATGGAAAAAGAGGTTCAAAAGCTCACTGAAGAAAATAGTTCTCTCAAAATTAGAATGGAACAGATGGAGGCTAATGACTTTCTGAGAAACCAAGAAATCACAAAACAAAACCAAAGGAATGAAAAAATAGAAGATAATGCGAAGTATCTCATTGGAAAAACAACTGACTGCGAAAACAGATCCAGGAGAGACAATTTAAAATTTGTGGCACTACCTGAAAGCCATGACCAAAAAAAGAGCCTAGACATCATCTTTCATGAAATTATGAAGGAAAACTGCCCTGAGATTCTAGAACCAGAGGGCAAAATAAGTATTGAAGGAATCCATCGATAACCGCCTGAAAGAGATCTAAAAAGAGAAACTCCTAGGAACATTGACTATTGTCCTAGGAACAATTGACTATTGACATTGATATATAACATGACTATTATGGAAGTCATTGGCAATACTACACAGATATGGCCTATATTGAATTGCCTGCCTTCCCAAAGGGAAGGGTGGGGAGGGAGGGATGGGGAGAATTTGGAACTTAAGATTTTAGGAACAACTGTTGCTTATTGTTCTTGCTACTAGGAAATAAGAAATACAGTTAATGGGGAATAGAAAGTCATCTGGCACGACAGGACAAAAGAGAAGATGGAGACAAGAGAAGGGAGGGGTGATAGAAGAGAGAGCAGATTGTCGATAGGGAAAATTAGAATGCTTGGTGTATTGGAGTAGGGGGAGCGTATAAATGGGGAGAAAATTTGGAACTCAAAATTTTGTTAAAATGAATGTAAAAAGTTAAATAAATACATTTAAAAAAATAAAAATAAATAAAATAAAGTATGAGTGCACATAATAAAAATAAATAAATAAATGAACGAATGAATAAATAAATAAATGAAAAGTGAAGATAAAAAATACACTTTCTGTTCTGCCTCTTCAGCAAGCTCCTCGCTCCACGTTTACCCCAGCCTTCCAGGGGATTTAATAAGATGATATGGTCCTGTTAATTAATGAGATCTTACCATTGAAATTACTATTATATTTGTTTCCAAGTTCTTTCATATTGATTATGTGGGTAGGGGAGCAACTAGTATTAGAAGCAACCCATCATTCCTCCTCAACAAATAGGTCCCAAAATCTTGGGGTAAGCGATGAAGATCTCTTCTTTCACAACTACTTCCTGCTGAGATTGGTCGTAGAGCTCTCTCTGCACTAAGAGGTCCCATTTGAAAAATCAGCTTTTTTTCCTGACATCTGGAGTTTGGTGAACTTCAGATTCAAAGATGACACATTACTCTGATGGATAGAAGGTAAAATCCTGCTCAGGCGATTAGGCATCTAGAGCTTTAGGGTGCTAATCCTATAGGAAACAAACCTAGCAAACAAATTTAACAGAAGAAAAGCCAAAAACAAACAAACAAAGAAACAAACAAAAAGACAAACAAAGCAAGCAAACAATAACCAGAAGTAGGGTGGATATATGATCAGTTGTGGTTCTGGAGTCCATAAACCAACAATCACAGCCCCATTCACGGTAGAATATATAAGGTAAGGTTCTAATATGGTAATCATCCTCTCTTGAATAAACAACAGTTATGGTATTATCTGTTCCATGTGCTATAATTTCTACAGCCTTTGTAATGCCATCTGGCTTCCATTTACCAATACTCTAGATCCTGATTTGATTCTGTCAGTAGAACCCAATCTTTCAGTTACTCACTTACTTTACAAGGAGGGCAAGTTTTCACAAATAGTCTTGTTTCACAAGGAATAATAATCACTTGAACTATTCTACCATTTTTACAATACTGTATGGGTCCTTAACCTTAATTTTGGCATGTAACAATAATTTCTCCTTGACAATTATAATCTATCGCTCCAGCCTATGTATGTATTCCTAATCCTAATCTGAGATGGGGTTTGATCGATTTCCTATTGTCCCTGAAGGTGCAACAAACTTGGATACAAGGGTTTAGCAGGATCTGTAGAGACAATTCTTACTTCTCTATTCTGTTTAGTATCAAGTTTCAGTTCTCAGTACATTTTGTATAGTTATTTGTTGGAATATCATTTATGCTTCTAAAATCTATCCCTGATCTAAATAGAGCAATGAATAATTCTCTCCTGTCAAGTTTTTTTTTTTTTTTCTTTTTTCTGATTTTGAACATACTGGCTATTTATTCTTCTCTCTCTAGCAATGTTGTCTTTTCCCGAGTCTCCTAAGTCATCTAACTGTGAAATCTTATCCAGCACGTCTGAAAGAAGGTACCCTATTACCCAATTATTAGAGTCAAAATCAATTGTTTGTAAGTAGGAGGAGTCATCTTCAATACTACATTCCTATGGTAAACTGGAAAGAGCGTATCATATTATGCGTCTGCATTTCTGATCATTATGGCAGTCTTCATTACGTCTTCCTTTAACTTTCTTATACAGTCCCTAAGTGAATACTAGGGTCTTGTCTCCACTAGGCTACATAGAGTACAGCCTTCTGCAGCCAAACCTGACAGATTAGTTGTGTTGTTACCTCCCTGCATATTGCAATCAATAAAAGTTTGCTGTACAAAAGGATTCTGACTAATACCTATATACTTCAGGCAGTTGACAGGATCAATAACAGTTCCTCCACTTCTGTCATCACTGACTGTTACCACTCAAGGCATTAACTATTCCATCCTTTGGATGAATTTACTCAAAATTTCTGTGACCCTCTGCTGAGTAAAATACGCAGTTATCAGTTATTTCCTTAAAACACTGAGTTACCTCCTTGCTTCTCTTGTTTCCACCTCAATCTTGGGCGTGCTTCTGACTGAGAAATTTTTTTCCTCTGAAATCATTACACTTCCTTTAGCACTGTGGCAACTAGATTGAGTAGGTATAAAGCTCAGTTACGGATTTCTTTTGTTAGTCTTAAGCTTCTTCTGAGCTAAATAAACAGCCTTTCCTTCCACCTGAGACCCTCCCCCAGACTGCTCATGTATTCTTTTTCCATCTAAATTGTTTTCCTTAAGCAAGTTATCTCTGTTTCTACACATATGGTAAGCCATTAGTAAAATCCAGCCTCTCCAACTTACCCTGCCAACTCCTTCCTTAGTCTTATTGGTATTCTTTGCAAACACCTTTCCAAATCTCCAAATTCCCCCTTCTGTAACCTCTCTTCCCAGTTTTCACGGGGTTCAGTGATTTTAGCCCACTCTTGCAAGTGAGGAGAAAGGTAAATTCTCCCATCCTGTGATATTAATTTAGTCTTCCTAATTTCTGCCTCCATATAGAGATTTTTAACTTGCAATCCTGTTCGTGTAGCCAATTATATTGCCAAGGCAATATTCACAGCACTGGTGGTGACTGTGAATATGCCAGTGTAGTTCTCAATCACAAAATATATGACTCTCCATCCAGAAGGCAGAAGAAAGGATTTATTTAAACACCAGAAAGCCAAATCTCAGAATTAGAAAGCAAAATCCATCATGGTAATCAAGAATTTAATAAACATGATCACAGCAAAGGGCAAAGTCATTCTCAAACCTCCACTCCCCCAGCCAGGACATTCTCACTATCAACTGTCACAATATATCAGCCTGTATTCTTTCCCTTCTGACCTGACCCTACTCCTTCACTTCCTCCTGGTTCAGTTACTGCCTTTCTGTTCTGCCTGTACAGCAAGCTCCTGTCACAACATGCGACCCAGATTTCCAGGCGATTTTAGCAGATTATATGGGCCTGTAAATTAATGAAAAAGATCTTTCCATTTAAATTACTATTATGATTAGTCTATTTTTAAAGACGCTATTTTCTTCAGCCTTTTGAGGGGTCTCCTTGACTTGCTTTTCAAGATTTTCTTGCATCACTCTCATTTCTATTTCCCAATTTTTACTCCACTTCTCTTCCTTGATTTTGAAAATCCATTTTCAGCTCTTCCATGGTCTGAGAATACTGCATATTTATTTTGGAGGTTTTGAATGTAGAGCCTTGACTTTTATGTCTTCCTCTGATGGTATGCTTTATTCTTACTTATCTGGAAGGATGGAAGAATATACCTATTCATCAAGAAAGTAGCCTTCTATAGTCTTATTTTTTCTCCTTTTGGGGCATTTTTCAAGGGAGTTATTTGACTTTTGAGTCACTTGTCAAGTGGACGGTACACTAGAAACATGTGAGTTCTGAGTTCCTGCAAAGTGGCACAATCAAGGAAGAAGAGTTTACTCCTGTCTTGGCATGCACTTAGGTCTGGGAGTAACCACAAACTTTTCTTCCCTGGATCTGTAAGTAGGGTTCCTTCTCTATAACCGCCTCTGGCTCCACTACACCAGAGTTTCTCCTCATCCCTGGACTGCCACTCAGGGATGAGATCCACACTGGATGTTTTATTCCCTCAGGGTCTTTAGACAGAAGGCTCCAAAAGGGGATATTGCTGCTTTGAATTCTGCTGCCCTGGGGTCAGAACTTGGTGCAGACCTTGCTCTGTTCTTATCCAGGTAAAGAGCTTTCTCACTAACATTTGAAGCTGTCTTTAGCGTTTGTGGTTTGAGAGATCTGGGTACCACAGTTTACACTCGTGATTCTGCATCCTGAAACCTGCTCCAGTCCTGTCCCTACAGTGCCACATGGCCAAAGTTGGGCTATGCTCTGCTCTGAGTCCGGTGTTAAAATACCTTTCCAATTGATCTCCCAGGCTGTCTTGGGCTGGAAATCTCTTTTACTTTGTCGTTTTGTGATTTGTGCTGCTCTAGAATTTCTTTAGAGTCATTTTTACAAGTATTTTATGAGATACAGGGGTAGAGTTGTAGCAGGTCTGTCTTTTTACTCTGCCATCTTGGCTCAGTCCCCCATAATATTTCTTGTGTATTTATTCTCTGGACACTTAAATGGATATATGCTGCCTTCCTTGATATACTCTTAGCTACGCAAGAAAATAGGGATTTTTCATTTTTGTCTTTTTCTATTGCTTTTTACTTCTTCTTGCTCATCTGGCCCTTTTCTTCTGTACCTCTCCTCTTCCTCTTGTTGTTATTCTTCTTCCTCTTTTTCTTCTTCTTTTACTTCTTTTTCTTCTTCCTCTTTCTCTCTCTCCCTCCCTCCCACATATCTTCCTCTTCTCTACAGATCAGTTTACTGATTCATGGAGTATGGAAGAAAGCATGAAAAAATAAGTGCGATATAAGAACATATATTTTTTTAACAGAGATCATTAATACTTTTTAGATAGAATAGTTGCAGTTAAGAAAAGAAGGTAAATTGCAAGGAAATGAGCAGTGATGAAAGAGGGAATATAATGCTAGAGCACAGACATATTTTTATAGAAATTTCACTTTAAAAAGAATGAGAAATGTGAAATAATTGCCTACAGCCTAGAACTATCAAGTGAAGTGTGTGTTTCTTTAAAGGATGTGGAAGAATTAAGCATTTTTGTTTACTCATATTTCAAAGTTAACTCTTCAATTAGGGATTTTGTGCAAAAATAATACTCTACTCCACACTTTTGTGTGGATAGGGTAACTCTTAATTAAGTACTATCACTCTGCTGTCTAGATGCTGATGTTACACTTTTTCAAAGGGAATATCTTGTAGAAGGTTTTGCCATTTCTCTCAGTTCTCAGTTGCTTTCTCACTGTCATGGTGATAGATTGAAATTGTTAATCTCAGTCCACGTCTGTGTAGGAAACAGAACCCAGGTGGTGTTCTGAAGATCATGGTTTTCTTCTCACACTTTCTTTGAGAATATTAGAAGTGGTACTCAGACTCTAAACTGACCCTATATCCTACATGGTTATCAGGACTTTGACAGGCACATAATCAGGTTCTGAACTTTAGAAAGCCAATTGCATATTCGAGCTTTCTTGTCTTGCTTTCCTTCAGCCCTCCACATCTTGCTCTGGGAAGAGCAATCAAATTAATATTATCAGATATGTAAACTCAGTTTTTAATTATCAGAAAGTAATTGACAATATGTTTATCTGTTAATATATTTATTCTTTTTTAAAGAAACAGTTGGTTCAAGAGTTTGAAGAATGTCAATTATGTGGTGGATGAAAAGAAAGGAATGTGTGCATGTATGTATGTATATATGATATATATATGTGTGTGTGTGTGTGTGTGTGTGTGTGTAAACACACATATGTGTCTATGCATATGGCTGAGAAAGGACAAGATTTGGGGATGGAGTAGATATGTAGGGTTATTTACCTTTGTTATTCTCTAATGAACACACTCTCTTCCCTAATCTGATATTTCCACTAACCATGAGGATCATGACATTAAGATGGAGAAATCTTGACAATCAAAATCAACTGCAAGTCAAGTAATCATCTTGCTATCATGGTCTTCTTTGAGAATGAAGGAAAAACACAAACTGTGAGTGGATAGCAGCTCCTCTCCTCTCCCTTCTTGCATGAAATTCTCTGCCAAGAGCAAGGTATACTTCGATGGACCAAAGCTGCCTTTTTTCCTTTCGGTTTATTGGCTAGATTTCTTGCTCAAAGACGAAGATTTAAGCCCAATTCACTCTGGAGTTCATAGATTGGACAAGAGGGCCTGCCCTCCTAGCAAAGAGTGAATCAAAATACTAAATTGTAACTATTTCTCTTTCACCCAGGAACCCTGAGGGTCTTTCCCACCCAGTTCGATTTTTTAAATTATTATTAAATAGGACATCCCATGAGTAACTATTTAAAGAGGCCTATTCATCTTACTCAAAATGAGAATCTGATAAAACCTTACCCTAAAATCATAAAATTATACATTCAGGCCTAACTGCCCCTCTACTTTCCAACACTACATCATCAAAGATATACTGAACTTTTTGAATATGATGCCCCATAGTTGTACCCAAAATATAACTTAACGAGTGCTAATTGCTTTTACCTCAGTTTGTAACATGTCCAACTTTTCTCCCCATCACTCTCCTCCCCCTGATTCCTAATAACTTTTATTCTGATTACTCATTACTCAATGTACCCTCCCTTCTATAACACCTCACCCTTCTCTTATCCCCTTATCTTCTCTCTTTTCTTGTATGGCTACATACATTTTTATACAGCATTTCCTGTATTTCTTACTTCCCGATTATATGCACTAACAATTCTCAACATTCATTGCCAATATTTTGAATTCCAACTTCTCTCCCTCCCTGCTTCTTCCCCAACCCCAATGAGAAGGCCAGCATTTCAATACAGATTAAATATGTGTCATTTTCCAAAACATTTCCATAATAATCATGTTGTGTATTACGAATTATATTGCCCTCTGTCCTACTTTATCCCCCTATTTTCCCCCCACAATTGACCTTGTCCCTTCTTGAAAGTGTTTATTTCTAGTAACTCGTTTCTCCCATTTGCCCTCCCTTCCATCATTCACCTCACCCCACTTGTCGCGTCCTCCCCTACTTTCCTGTGGTGTGATATAAATTTTCCTATAAAATTTAGTCAGCATGTTATTCCCTCCTTCAGCCACATGTGGTGTGAGTAGCTTCATATTTCCCCTCTCCCCTTATTCCTTTTCCCCTCCAGTAAACAAGATTTTTATTATCACTTTTATGAGCTATAGCTTGGTCTATTCCATTTTTCCCTTTTCTTCCCAATATTTTCCTCCCTCACCCTTTAATTTTTATTTTACTTTTTTTTTTTTTTTGCGTGTGTATATCATCTCTTCTGATTCAGCACACCCTGTACTCTCTATCTATATATGGGTACATATGTGTGTATGCACATCCTCTCCATTTACCCAAATAGTGAGAAAAGATTCAAGATTTAAAAATATTTTCTCTCCACGCAGTAATGTAAATAGTTCGGCTTTAGAGAGTCTCTTATGATTTTTCTTTCCGGTTTACCTTTTCATGTTTTTCTTGATTCTTGTCTTGGAAAGCCAAATATTCTGCACAGATCTGGTCTTTTCCTCAATATGAATGATTGAAAGTCGTCTGTATCATTGAATGATCATTTATTCCCTTGAGGTATTATACTCAGGTTTGCTGGGTAGGTGATTCTTGGTTTCAATCCCACTTCCTTTGACTTTTGAAATACCCTATTCCAAGCCCTTCCATCCCTTAATTTTGAAGCTGCCAGTTCCTGTGTTATCTTGAATATATTTCCACAATACTCAAATTGTCTCTTTCTATCTCCTTGCACTATTTTCTCCCTGATCTGGGAACTCTGAAATTTGGCCCCAATATTCCTAGGAGTTTCTCTGTTCAGGTCTCTTTGAGGAGGTTTATTTTGCCCTCTGGTTCTAGAGAATCAGGGAAGTTTTCCTTGATAATTACATGGAAGATAATGTCTAGGATCGCTTTTTTTAATCATACCTTTTAGGTACTCCTATAATTTTTAAATTTTTTCTCCTGGATCTATTTTCAAGGTCAGTTTTTTTTTTTTTTTTTCAGTGAGATGTTTCACATTATCTTCTTTTTCTTCAAACTTTTGTTTTTTGTTTTTTTTAGTAAGTGCTTCGTTTAACTCATAGCAATTCATTCCGCTGAACTCAATTCTCTCTTTCAAGGAATTATTTTGTTCAGTGAACTTTTGGACCTTCTCTGACCTTTGGCTAATTCTGCTTTTCAAATCCTCTTTCTCCTCATTGGCTTTTTGCACCTCTTTTTCCAATTGAGTTATCTTCCTTATAAGCTGTCATTTTCCTCCAAATTTTTTTTGGTTCTCCTTTAGTATGCTGCTAACTTGGTTTTTAAGGTCTTCTGTTGCCTGAAACCGATTTAAGTTCCCTTTGGAGGCCCTGGAGGCATAGGCCTCCTTCACCTCCTTTGACATTAATCTTTGTTGTTCCTCATCTGAAAGGATTGGGGGAAACACTTTTTCCCCAAGAAGTTAACCTTCTATGGTCTCCCCCCCCACATTTTTTGGGGCATTTTCCCAGCCAATCACTTGACTTCTGAGTTTCCTCTCCACAACCAGTTTGCCTCCATTCTGTCAAGCCTACACTGGGGGCTGAGGCTCAGATAAGCTTCTCTAAATCCCCAGGGGTTTTAAGCATGGGCAGAGATTAAGATCATCGGCTCAGGTGGGGGCAAAGCCATCACACAGTGTTCATTTCCCTTAGGGGATTGATGATGAGATCTTCAAGAATGGATGAGGGCTACTGCCTGCTTTGAGAGCCCCATTCACTGCTGCCTCCATTGCTGCCACCTGAGGAGGCCCAAGTTATGGGGGAAACCTGCTCCCTTCTCGACCAACTGAAAGACTCTCTCACTGACCTTGGACTCCTGTGGGTTGAGGGATCTGTGCTGCTGCTGGAGATTCTCTCCCTGAAGCCTGCTCAGATCTGCTCCTCTTGGTGACACATGACCAAGGCTGGTCTAAGGTTTTCTCTGGGTCTTGTGGGACAGACCTTTCCTGTCGGGTCTTTTATGTCATTCTGGGCTAGAGATCTCTTCCACTCCGTTGTTCTGTGGCTTCTGGTGCTGTAGAATTTGTTGAGAGTTTTCTTTAGAGGTATTTTATGGGTTGTGGAACAAGAGCTAGTATATGTGCATCTTTCTATTCCACCATCTTGGTTCTGCCTCCCTATTTTACTTTTTAATGACTTCTTTTCTTCAGTGTTTTTTTTTTTTCCAATTTGACCAATTGTATATTTTAAGGATTTATTTTCTTCCGCTATATTTTCCCTTCTTATTCTAAGCTATTGACCTTCTCTTGCATACCTCTCACTACTTTGCCCAATTTTTCTTCTACTTCTTTTATTTGACTTTGAAAATCCTCTTTGAGCTCTTCTAAGAAGAGATTTTAGGCCTGAGACCACTTCATATTCCCCTTTGAGGTTTCAGATGTGGGTATATTGACAATGATATCCTCTTCAGAATGTGTGCCTTGATCTTTCTGTAATCCATAATAAGAATCTGTGATCATTGTTCACTTCTGTTTTTTACCCATGATGTTTACCTCTTTACTGGTTTTTAAGATGGAACTCTGTAGCTAGAGATCAGGGAAAATTCATCCAAGTTGTTTTGTTTGTTTGCTTGTTTGTTTTTGTTTGTTTTTTGTGCTGAGAGTCCCAGACATGGTGACTGGCTTTCTGTGCTGGGACCTTACGTGCTGCCAGGTTGAGGCTACAGGGGTCTGGCAGATTACCTGATGCTTCAATTGAAAGTATCTTCATTCACAATAATAAATTTTGATAACTGCATTATCTGGAGGTGACTTAGGAGAAAAATAAGAAAGATCGTTTTGTGACCATTTCAGATTGTTCCTGACAATACCATCACCAGATTAATTTACTTCTTCTTTCTGAGTTGGTTTTACTATATGTGCACCACTTATAATTTCTGTCCTATAACACATTTGCTTTTTTTCCATCTGGAGTTCCCACTTGGCTATTTAAGTTATCAGAATGAGATTGTGGATGTGATTGCTTTGGAACTGTTATTTTTATAACTTTGTTCAAAACATTTATCGATTGTACTAGGGCTTGCTGATCATGGGCTCACAGAAAATATTTCCTCATTCCTGCATACATAGGAAAAAAAAATTCTGCCTTTGGCCTAAGCTTAGTTGCATAGCTAACATTTGAAATGTAGGTGAGCTTAATAACTCCAACAGGTGGGGATCTAGAAGTAAGGTTCTGTGGATTATGCATGTACCAGAGCAGACCATCTTCTCTGGTACTCAATATGAAGTAATTCTGCAGAAATTTCCCACTATTCACATTTTCCTTAATGTATAGGAAACCAAAAATTTCTTTCTGATGATCCACAAAAAGGATTTCTGAACTTGAACATTGCAAAAGTGTCCCAGGGAAATTCTTCTTGAGGGAGACTAGGGGGACAATCCCTCGTGCTTCAGCTCACCTTGGCAGCACTCCTTCCTGATTCTTGGTTTTATTCCTATCCACTTTGACTTCTGTAATATTGTATACAAAACCCTCTGAACCATTAATGTACAAGCCGTTACACCTTGTGTTATCCTTATGGTGCTTCCAAAACACTTGAATTATTTCTTTCTGATTGCATTCAATATTTTCTCCTGGATATAGGAACTTTGGAAATTGGCTGCAATATTCCTAGGAGGTTTTTTTTTTTTTTTTGAGATCCCTTTCAAGAGGTGATTGGGGCATTCTTTCAAATTCTATTTTACCTTCTAATTCTAGAATAATATGATGGTTTTTCTTGATAATTTACTGAAACATGGTATCTAGGCTCTTTTTAGGGTCATGACTTTCAGGTAGCCTAATAATTTTAAAATGATTTCCCTGGATCTATTTTCCTGTTCGATGGTTTTATCAATGAGATATTTCACAGTGTCACCTATTTTTCCCATTCTTTTGGTGCTGTTTTATACTTTATTGATAGCTTCCTTTTGTTCCAATATAATTTTGAAGGAATTATTTTCTTCAGTGAAATTTTGGACCTCCTTTTACACTTGACCAATTTTGCTTTTTAAAACATTCCTCTCCTCATTGACTTTTTGGACTTCTTTTGCTATTTAGGTTAGTCTATTTCTTAAGATGTTATTTTATTCAGTATATTTTTGGTCTTCTTTAGCAAGCTGTTGAAGCTTTTTATGATTTTTTTATATCACCCTCATTTCTCTTCTCATTTTTTCTTTTCTTACTTGATTTTCAATATCATTTTTGATCTCTTCCATGGACTATGACCAATTCATATTTTTCTTGGAACCTTTTCATGTAGTAGTTTTGACTTTGCTGTGTTCTTCTGATTTCATGTTGTGATCTTCTTTGTCACAATCTTAAGATTCTATAGTCTGAGTTATTTTTCACTCCCTGCTCATTTTCCCAACCATATACTTGACTTTTTAACTCTTTGTTGAGGTAGAACTCCACTCCCAATAGGTGTGGGTTACTGTCCCAAAATTTATGTGTTTTGAACAGCTGTTTTCAGAGCTACTTCTAATGGTCTGTAAATTTTCAGTTCTTCCAACAGTGTATGACCAAGGCATTTAATTCTTTTCAGACCTGTACTTTGGTCTTTGAATGCTGACAAGCACTTTTTCCTGCCTTGGAACTATGAGGAGGTTTCTCTCTCTATCATAGTCACAAACTCTGGCACACCAAGGCTCCTTCTCACCCCAGGACCGGGACCCAGGACTGTAACCAGGCAATGCAAAGAAATCCATTTCAGTACCAGCAAAGAGATTCCTGCAATTACCATCTGATCAGTCACTCGCTTAGTCCCCATGCTGTCTGTTGATCAAGAGTTCCAGAAGCAGCCACTGATGCTGCTGCAGTGAATCACTGGTAGCTCTGGCGGTTTTCAGCGTTTTTGGCCTGCAGTTACCAAAGGCAGCATAGAAGGTCAGTGGGAAAACTTTATGGGACCTGAGTATAGAAGGAGTACAGTCCATTCCCCAGCCCCAGGAAGGAGGACGTAGCTATGGGGGCCAGTTCAGGTCTTGTCTGGGCCTTCGTGGGACATGCTGGACTGCGCTTTGCTCCCAACAAGGTGTGAGAGACCTTTCCCATGTATCTTCCAGGCTGTCTTGGGCTGGCGATTTGTTTTACTCCCTTATTTTGTGGGTTCTGCTGTTCTAAATTTTGTTTAGTCATTTTACAGGTATCTGAAGGGGTTTAGGAGGCATCTTCAAAAATTCCTTGCTTTTACTCCGTCATTTTGGCTCCATTCCCTGGGCTTAGGTATGTGTTATTATTTTGTCAAATTTATGGCTGAAGAAATTGATAGAAATAGAACAAAAATAGTTTACAGAGATCCAGGTTTGCAGAGAAAGCAAATGACTGAGGCTGGAGTTGGACTCAAATATTCCTGATTTTAGAGTTATTATTCTATCCATTCTGTCACCTAAGTGCAAAACACTTAGGCTCTATAAGATGACTTGATCAGTTCAAGGTGAGAGTTGAGTCATATGAGTATTTGTCTAAAGGAGATCCGGGTCAGTAACACTCTCAATGAATTAACATATGATTTAACTGCCTGTGGGAAATCTGATTAGGAGGTAGAACTAGATGGTTTGCCATAAAAGAGGCATAATGTCCAGCTCGACC
Organism: Bettongia penicillata ogilbyi; assembly: GCA_023548195.1. Lineage (NCBI taxonomy): Eukaryota > Metazoa > Chordata > Mammalia > Diprotodontia > Potoroidae > Bettongia > Bettongia penicillata. The sequence goes on from JAJHZJ010000912.1 coordinate 267,422, forward strand.
ATGCTTTGTCTTCATAAAACCACATCTGAAGTATTTTGTTCAAATTTGCAGCATTCAATTTTGTGATCTTCAACTTTGATTATTTGGAGAAATTGAACAAACAAAAAGGTAAGAACATTGAGATCATACTCATGAGCATGCGGAGAATGAAAAGTTTTTGAGCAACATTAAACATCAACATTAAAACCAGTTAAATAAACATTTGCTGAACCTAATAGAAAAGATTGTTAGTGCTACAAATACAAAGAAAAAATGAAGGCTCTGCTGACTTCATGTAGCCAAAATTCTATCACAGGAAATCAATATGTGCAAAGTTATATGTAAAATATGTAAAGAGTAATACAAACAATTTGGGGGTTCCAGAGATTTGGACAGCTAGAAACTTCAGAAAACGATTCTTATAAAAGGTAATCCTTAACCTGTGCTTTTGAGGGAAGCTAGGGAGGCTAGACACATAAGTTAGGAGGAAAAGAATTCCAAAATTACAGGAAATCTTGTGTAAAATTAAGGTGATAGATGACAGAATGTCATATACAGATAACATCAGGTAGAAAAGTTTGCCCAAAATGTGGAACATATGAAGGAAAATAATGTTATTTCATTCTGGGAAAAAAAAATTACAGATAAACTTTGAAAGAGTATAAGTGATACAGAATTCTATATATTATCCTAATAAAGAATGAAACAGCTTATTCATCATGGAAGAGACTTAGATCAGTACTTTTAGGATTTCAGCTTTGCACCTATATTGTGATTAAATGAAGGGGAGAGAAACTAGAGGCAAAGACTCCAATTAGGTGGCTTTTTATTAGTCTAGTAAATAGTTAATAAAGGCATAAATATTTTGGTATGCCATGTAAAAAGGGAGCTGTTTGAAAAGACTTTGTGGAGTTAGATTTGACCAGGCTTGGCAAGTGGTTGGATATTGGGATTCAGGGAGATATGGAGTCAAGAAAGCTTCATAAGTGACTGGAAAGATTGTGCCTTGAATGAAATTGGGAATTTGTGAAATGGAGTGAGATTGAAGAAGAAATGAATACCATTTTTAACACTTTGAGATTAACATGGCGGTTGGGTATCTAGAAGGAGGTGGAGAAGAAGAAGAAGAAGAAGAAGAAGAAGAAGAAGAAGAAGAAGAAGAAGAAGAAGAAGAAGAAGAAGAAGAAGAAGAAGGAGGAGGAGGAGGAGGAGGAGAAGGAGGAGGAGGAGGAGGAGAAGGAGGAGGAGGAGAAGGAGAAGGAGAAGAACAAGAAGAAGAGGAAGAAGAAGATATCATGATGTTGGTGGTGATGATGGCAATAATAGTGGTAGCAGCTAGAATTTATGTAACTTTAAGGATTAGAAAATATTTTACAATGCTGTCTCATGTAAGAAAAAATTTATTAATAATTAGAGCTCTAGAAGATTCATTGAAATTTAATGGATTTTCCTTTTCTAGAACACTTTGGGTGACCTCTTGCTAGGTGGGTTACACATCAAAGGTAAAAGAAAAAAATCACACTTTCACATTCTTTGATTATAGTGCCTATGTGGGGGAAAGATGATAAAATCATCGACAACAGAATATACAATATGCCACATACCAAAAAGGTGAAAAATACTATAGCAGAGAGAACTACATAGGATTGTCTCTGGAAACGGAATATTAGTCTCAAGAAGAACTATATAGTAGTCTTTCATCATTTGATAGCCTGTTAATGGCCGTGTTAGGAATAATGATAAAGTACAAGGTACAAAGACAGATTTAGGCTATTCTTTGACTTGATACTGAGTAATCTATCTCTAGAGGACTTCAAGTACAGAATGTAATAACTCTTATCTACAGTAGATTCCTAAGTTAACTTTGCGCTGGAAAAGATGAAGTAATATGGTATAGTAGGAAAAAAATTTACAGTAGAAAATTTAGGTTAAAATTACATTTTTTCTTCCTTTGTGAACTGGGGCAAGTCAGTTATACCTTTCTTAGGCTTCCTATTCCCATCTGTAGTTAGAGGAAACTGAGTCAGATCACTATTTTTTTATTTTCTTAATGGTATTCAATTTTCTTAGGTAACTCTAGACTTGCAAGTCAAGATGGGTTCATATGGATGCTTTAATAAGTGCAAGCCAAATGATCTTGCACTTCTTTGAAATTTAGGATTCTTATTTTTATAATAGAGGTTATAGTGTAAGCATAATGCAGTGCTGTTAAGAAAGCACTTTGTAAACCTTATGCTTCTTATAAATCCCAGTTAATCTTGTGATATACTAATATTTATTGGCTATATGTAAAGCAATAAATGAAATTTTGCACAGAAAATAAAGTCAAATGAATTTCAGAATATGTTAGCTTTTTTTCATTACCAATTACAGCAATAAATAATGATTTTTACTTAAGATATTAGCTTTTTTTTGTCAAATAACTAGCCATCCAAAGTTGTGATTTTTTGTTTTGTTGCTCGGTTGTGCCTGACTCTTCATGACCCCATTTGGCATTGTCTTTTCAGATATATTAGAGTTGTTTGTCCTTCCTTCAGTAATTAATTTTGCAAATGAAGATACTGAGGCAAACATGGTTAAGTGACTTGCCCAGGATCACATGGCTAGTAAATATCTGAGGCCAGACTTAAAGTCACAAAAATGAGCTTTCCTGCTTGATTTCTGGATATTTCCTGAGTAGATATGACTCAGCATATTCATTTAGAATTCTTTGATGACAAATGGCAACGAGGGAGAAAATGAATGGAAAGCCTGGAAATAAAATGATGTCTGGATTACGTTGAGATTTTTAATGTCAACCTTACTAGAAAATTGACGAAAATATATTCTTCTGCTTACATTTTGTACATGTAAAAATGTTCTATAAAAGCATAAACTAAATCCTATAGAGCAAATAACCATCTTATAAAGTGATTGCATTGCCCCCACTATATTAAGGACGGTGAGTTGTGGTCATTTCAACCACACTGTTGTTAAGGAACAATCAACTTCTCCCATAATCATATCGGTCACTTACCAAAAACATTACACTTATTTATGTCCTTTTCTTGGGCATCTATTTTGCTCTTTTCTTTCTCCTTAAATATATATAATTTAGTTTTCAACATTATTTGTACCTTGAGCGTAGAAATAGCAATGGAAGGAGCAAGACGAGTACATTTTGCTTTGTGGGCAAATGACTGCTTTTAATTGTGTTTTTGAGCTCAATACTAGAAACAGTGCCAGGTTGTTAGACATGGACGACTGCTTAATATCAGTTTTGTCCTCAACAGGAGTCTCAAGAGACTTTGTTGCCAGGAAACCCAGAGTCAGAAGTACCTCACAAGCAAGGGTATGCTTGCTTTCAGAGGAACTCTCCCGATGTTTAGTTGGTCTGAGAAGTCTATCATAGCATGTTTACTCCCATCTATGCAGTATTTACTTTTTTTCTCTTTATCTTTGTGACTGCAAGAAGCATTTTTACTGCTCTGCTGGACAGTTTATAATCAATTCTATTATTTCCATTGTCCTAAATTAATTTATGGAGTGTAGCCAATTAATCTGCACCCTATTAAAATCCCTTAAAGTGAAACTATTTCACTGACTTTGAATTTTGCTACACACACATACACAGACACACACAGACACCCGCCGACCCACACCCACACAGACATCCCCCCCGCACATATATTCTAAGCTCATTTAAAATTTAAAAATGCATGAGCTTGAAACAATATATTCCCTCTTGACCAAGCCTGATTCTTGTAGAAATTTAAATACTGTATACTGGAGTCATCCACTGTATTTTTTTACAGCTTGAGTACATTTCCAGATGGTGTGCAATCACCCTTCCTTTTAAAATCTGTTTTTTTAACGGTGATAATTAAAAATTATTTTTCTAGCTTTGAATAGAGTATGCATAGCAACTACAAAATGGTAATGGTAACAAAGGTGAACAAAACAGCATTTTTGTAGGACAGAGGCAGGGGGAAAAAACCCTACCTAAAACAGAGATTAAATCACGCTAATTCATTGCTTTTTAGAAAAATATCTGATTTAAATGTATCATCAAGACATAAAAAAAGACTTTGTTTTGTGTTCCTATAAATCATTCTTCAGTCAGACTTCTACATGTGCTAAATACTATTTTCATTAACACAGTGATTCATTCTGAGAATTTTGAAAAATGCACTGCTTGCAAAAAAAAAAAAAAAAAACAAACTTGAAAAGAGAATTTCCCTGTTTTTTTTTTTTTTTTTTTTTTTTTTTTTTTTTTAGAGATTTTAATATACAGAAGAAAAATTGGGTAGCAACAACAGAAAAGAAAATCAATAAAATTCCCCAGGATTCCATTATATTGGTGCCAAACATTTTAAATTTAATCGCCTATATAGTTATTAATTATGTGCAGATACAATTAAATGTAATTATTTGTGTTTCATTTCTATCTACTAAGTCAATTAAACTGGTTAATTTTGTATGCAAATAGCTGCATTCCACCATAAGGAATAAGAAATGTTAAGCAATGCTCATTATACTCATCTGCACCAATCACAATTATACATGACAATTACAACATAATATCTATTTAATTAAATGCAAATTAACATCCAGTGAGATGTGACACTATGGTAGACAATTTTGCTGCCTATTTTTTAGACTATTTGAATATCATACCTGTATCCCATATGTATACACACATATATGTTTTTATGTATGTATGTATATTTATGTATATATGTAATCAATTTGAAATACAGCAATATCATTTATATTTTAATGACCAAGCAAGTTTCCTATTTTTAAGGATAATGTGTATATTTACCTCATGCCTAGAAAGAATGGTAATGTACATCAGTAGTAAACCCAATAGAACACAGAGATCACCAATGCTATTTTAATTTCTACAAAATCAACCAATGTGATAAGCCTGTTAAGAGATGGTTCATATGCTGATTTGAGGTTCAGAACCCAGGAATCCTTGACTTAATAGACTTAATGGATTTTTTTTTTAATGCAGTTATAACTTCTGAATCAAAGTGAAAGTGTGAACATATTGGATGAAAAGATGGAATTGTAAATAAAGCTAAAATAATCAAGAATTTAGTGTTTTTGTTTTAGGTGAACACATATAAATTTACAGGATTGCTGAGCAGTCCTATTTATCCTCACAAGTACCAAGGGTCACCAGTTGATTGTAGATAGGCAGAGTTTTGTTGTGACCAGAACTGGTTGTAAATAGAGTTTTGCTGTCATCAGTAAACAAGTAGGGGAGCGTGGGGCAGCACAGTTATATGATGCCCTTGCACAATATAAAAGCACAAAAAGAGCCAAAATGTGTAAAAAATATATGAAAGAGAGTTACAGAAAGTTCAGCTGTAGCACACCATCTGTTCTGCTGGAAGTATATCTTTCCATAAAGTCAGGCATATGTAGCTAAAACCCATGATTACTTTGAGCCAAAAGTATGTTGCCTTTAACATAGGTACAACACTTTTGTTATCTAGGTGGTCATAAGAAGGTTAAAGTATAGATAGGTACATAGAACTGATCCCTTTCCAAGTCTGCAATTAAGGCTACAATTCACCAAATTAGTAAAAAACAGATGGCCTCTAGGTGCTTAAAAAGCTATTAAGATAAAAGCATGATGCACTTGCAAGGTGAGGTTGGCTCATACTTGAAATGTATTTAGATTATAAGCTTATATATATATATGTATATATATACATATATATACATGTATATATATACATATAAACTCTTAGTATGTCACTTTTTAATGATTTAGTACTTGGATTTGGAATTTGTCCTTCTTTTGTATTACTCGGTATATTTCTTTATTCCACAACTTAGTTTGTGATATATGCATAAACCTAGCAGTTTTGCAATGTCATATCATTTAGAGGTTGTCATTCAGCAAGAGCATCTTGTTTAGCCCTTTGGCTTCTGATAGGGGAACAGACGGCTTCAAATCTGAAAAAAAAAAAAAAAGATGGGAGATGCAAAATTTAGAGACCCTGGCCCTTAAAGGAAGCCTGCTGTCAAGTTCAGGGTAGGCTGTGCCTTCTTCTATGCCTCAATAGGATAAATAGGTCAATTTTAATAAGACAAGCTGAACATGAAGGAGGGATATATATCAAGAAGGATAGAGTTCTAAGTGTTACCCTGCTCATATTCTGAAGGTTGTCAGAAAAAAAAAGTATTTCTTAGGAACCCTAATTAACTATTAAAAATTATAAGACTATGATCCCTGTTTTCATCTTTTCCTTTCCCCTCAGTTTAGGAAGATTCTAAATAGTTATTTGCATATATGTGGGCTTTAGGAAATGCTTTCTGAGTACCTTCAGTTAACTAGTATATATAGCTGACATCTTTCAGTGATTTAAATAATCCTACTTAAATGTTTAAAAGAGTAATTTGAGAAGTAATTGGGATATCTCTTCAGCCCAAGTATCAATAGGATATACCATATATAACCCTAATGTTGAGAGATAACAAGGACATTATAATTTGTGGTCACTGAAGTTTTACATAAAATTCGTCCTAGTAACTTTTATTTAATTTGATACGCAAAATAACTACTATAAGGAAAGAGCTAGGAATAATGAGAGTGTTCCTCTCAGGATGGAAAGAATCAGGTTCCATGTATTCAAAGAAATCCAGGATTTTCCTTGCAATACTAATTTAAGCAAAAAAGAGAGTATGTTGTACTTACAAATAAAATACAATTTTAATATTTTAAATCTGTAAAAATATTTTCTTTTAAGTAAATTTCAGAATACCTTCAGGGCAAGGAGCATGTTTTTCTTTTGTATCTCCACTTTGTAAGCCCCGAACAAACTTCTACAATTAGTCCCTGCTTTACTAATTGGTTACTGCCTGACTGAGCACTCTTTCAGGTGAAATCTCAACTAAATTCTACTCTCACATTTCTTCACCTTTACTCTCCATTTTGGCTGCCATTTATGGGCTGTCTCTCCCCTAAGGTCCTAAGTGTCAGAAGATTGTTAATTATTGTTAATATTTGTCAATAAACTCAGCGTTTGGAGCGTGGTAAGCACTTAACAAATGCCCTATCTATCTATCTATCTGTCTGTCTGTCTGTCTGTCTGCCTGCCTGCCTGTCTGTCTACCTCTCTACCTACTTATCTATCTATCTATCTATCCATGTATGCATCAGTATCTGCTTTTCTATCTATAATATATGTGTATATATGTGTCTGTACCCTTCTTGACTTTGTATATCTACATGAGATAAATAAATATATAAACAGATTACTACAGCTGAGGAATTGATGACCATCTCAAGAATCTTGCTCTCATTTTTAAGACAGAATATGATTTTTTCTTAAATAAGATGGAGAAGAAACCAGAGATCTTGTGATTTTGTATGACACCATAATTATCACTCCCCTCCTCCTAAATATCACTCTCTCCCTTCTAAATATTACTGCTCTAATGGTACCTTTTTGATTCTGAACAAAATCATCTACATGGTCTGATCATTATCATTCTTCAGTACTTATCATGTTAACTCTTTCCTGTCAAGTGCTTACTCTTTCTGATTGAAATCAAATTCACGAGCAAATCAAGACATCCGTCATCCACTACCTCACTATTTTATTTACTATTCTACTACCTTTACCTACCTTGAAGTCCAATATTGGCATTTTTTTGGAGAGGAGAAGAGTAGTTATCATGATGAAGAGCCCTGTGAAGCTGGCATAGGTTTTGCAATCAGATCTAAGTTAATCATCAAGTTTACATGCCTCCCAAAAGGAGTATGTGACAAGTTCATGACAATCAAATTGTGACTTGTAGAAAAGTGTCATTGCAACATCATTAGGGTTTATGATCCCACCATAATGAACTCTGATGAGGTCAAGAAAAACTTTATGAAGACCTAACGAACCTCATCATCAATGAGCATAAAGAGAACGAACTTGTAATTCTGGATGAAATTAATACCAAGGAGGCACAGGTTTTGTGATATAGCAAGGAGATTGGAAAGAAAATAATCAGAAACAACAGCAGTCACTTATTACTGCATCTCACAACCTTCTCATCATCGACACTGTTTTTTGTTTACCAAAATGCAACACAATTTCACAGATTTATCCTTGCAGAAAGAACTACCATTTCCTGTAATGGTAAGAAGAGACATGCAGCACATGAGAGTGACAAAGGCAGTATGTCATACAGAGTGCCAGACTGATGACAGACTTAGCCTTTCCAAGCTGAACGTTCAATATCAACAAAAGTTGCAGCAACATGGCAAGATGACTATCAAGAGATTGAACATCAATTGACTAGAGGGTTTCTTGGTGCATGAAGGATTTATTGTCGACCTAGAGAAAAAACTGAGTCAGCATACATTTAGCACTGAAGCAATTTAAGGAGTGGGCAGCTTTCAGTCGTGGTGTACAGCACCAAGTTTGCTTATCTGGACCAGAACACTCACAAACATCAAAATTGGTTTGATGAAAATGATAGAGAAATTTAAAAGCTTCTAAACAAAAAATGAGAATTCCAGGGCAGGGCAGTTTGTCAGTCTCTAAGAAGGGCATGGTTAACTTAATCAAAAGTAAAGTACAAGAAAAATTTAGAGATATGTAGGATTCTTGGTTCAGGAAGAAGTCAGATGAGATTCAGTTTTATGCTTATGAAAAGAATTCAAAGTGCTTCTGCGGTTCTCTGCAGACTATTTTATGAGTCAGTAGCTTCTGGGTGTATCTCAACTACCCAAAGCTGATCAGTAGTGAGAGCATGATCCTTCAGACATGGGCTAAACACTTCCAGAGTGTTCTCATTGACCATTTACCTCAGGTTGAAATCAATCCTTCTCCAGCTGAATTTTCAACTGATGAACTCATGTGATAAGGTGCCCAGTGCATCCCACCAGAAATCTACAAGGCAGGTTGATCTGCTCTTACAGAAATGGACTGAAATCTTCTGAGTTGTATGGCAACAGAAGATTGTTCTCTTGATGTTTCCATTAGGCCTCTCTATAAAGGAGAAGGAAACAGGCTGTCCTGTGACAATCACAGGGCAATCTCTGTCATAATTATGGCTAGCACCATTCTTGCCAGAGTCCTTTAAATCTAATCCCAAAATAAACAAGAAAGAAGTTAAGGAGGTGAATAAAACTCTTGATAAGATAGGTATGATAGATCTCTTTAAAAAAATAGAATAGAAAAGGAACGTACCTTTTTTCAGCTGTACAGAGCACATGTACACAATTTAGCAAAGTACTAGGGCATGATAACCTCATAATCCAGTGCAGAAAGGCATAGATAGTGAATGCTTACTTCTCAGAAGATAATGCAATAAAATTTGTATGTGATAAAATGCCATCGAAAGATAGGCCCCCAAATTGGAAAACTATATACTCTAATCTGGAAGAATGAGTGGGTTAAACAAGAAATCACAGAAACAACAAAAAATTTATTAGAGAGAATGAAAATAATGAGATAAACTATGAAATTTTATGGGATACTGCAAAAGGAGATTTTAGGGGAAGTTTTATATCTGTGAATGCCTACACTAATAAAACAGATAAAGGGGAGATCAATGAATTCGGTAGGCAGCTGAAAAAACTAGAAAAAGAACTAATTGGAAATCCCCAAGTAAGCAATAAAGTAGAAATACTTGAAATCAAATGAGAGATTATTAAAATTGAAATTAAGACAACTATGAAACTAATAAATAAAACTAAGAGTTGGTTTTATGCAAAAAAACAATAAAATTTATAAATATTTGGTCAATGTGATAAAAAAAAGGAAAGAAAACCAAATTACCAGTATCAAAAATGGAAAGGGTAGATTCACCTTCAATGAGAAGGAAATTCAAACAATAATTAGAAATGCCTTTGCCCAACCGTATGCCCCCAAATTCAACAATCTAAATGAGATGGATGATTATTTTTTAAAAAGATATAAATTGCCCAGATTAACAGAAGAGGATGTTGAATACTTAAATAACGGCATCTCAGTAAAAGAATTTGAACAAGCCACCACTGAACTCCCTAGGATGCAGTAGTCAATGAATATAGCAATCTCTTCTTTAATTAACCCAAAGACCAAGCTTCTGGACTGAGAACTCACTATTCGACAAAAATTGCTGGAGAAACCATAACATTGTGGCAGAAACTGGCCATAGATTAATGCCTGACACTGTACACAAGAAAAAAGTCCGAGTGGGTACATGATCTAGGTATAAAGATTAATACAATAAACAAATGAGTGGAGAGAAGAATAGCATATTTTTCAGTTTTATTGAGAATGGAGAAAGTTTTGTTCAAATAAGAGAGAGAACATTATGAAGTACAAAATGGATCATTTTGATTACATTGAATTGAAAAGATTTTGCCCAAACAAACCCAATGCAACCAAGACACCAAGACTAGGGGGGAAACAGAAAACTGCAAAAGAATTTTTGCAACTAGTGTCTGTGATAAAGGCTTCCTTTCTAAAATATATAGAGAACTCAATCAAACAGGCAAGAATTCAAGTCATTTCCCAATTGATAAATGGTCAAATTATATGAACAGGCAGTTTTCAGAGGAGTAAATTGAAGCTATTTATAGTTATATGAAAAAAAATGCTCTAAGTTGTTATTGATTAGTGAAATGCAAATCAAAACAACTCTGAGGTATCACATCACACTCATCAGATTGGCTCACATAACAAAACAGGAAGACAATAAATCTCAGAGAAGATTTGAGAGAGTTGCAACACTTATTCATTGTTGGTGGAGCTGTGAGCTAATTCATCCATTTTGGAGAGTAATTTGGAACTATGTCCAAAGGTTACAAAAATATAAATACCCTTTGATCCAGCAATACAGCTTCTAGGACTGTATTCCAAAGAGATCATAAAAATAGGAAATGGTGCCACATGCACGAAAATATTTATAACAGCTCTCTTTTTGGTGGCCAGAAACTGAAAATCAAGGGAATGCCCATCAATTGAGGAATGGCTGAATAAATTATGGTCTATGAATGTAATAGAATACAGTTGTACAATAAGAAATGATAAACAGGAAGACTTCAGAGAGGTCTAGAAAGACTTATATGACTTGATGTTAAGCGAATGGAGCAGAACTAGGAGAGTTTGTGCACAGCAGCAACCATAGTGTGTGAGGAATTAATCTGGTAGTTTTAGTTATTTCATTGAAATGCAAAGACTTAAAAATTTAGGCAAAATGCCTTCCACATCCAGAGAAAGAAGAATGGAATTTGACAACAGAATGAAGCAGATCATTTTATTTTGCATTAAATTTTGTTTGGTTTTGTTTTATAATTTGTCTCTTTCATTTTAATTCTTCTATGCAACAAGCTTAAGGTTAAAATATATTTATTAAAAATGTATGTGTTGAACCTATATAAAATTTGATGCCATGTCAGGGAAGGAGCAGTGAAGGAGAAAGGAAGGAGGGGGTGAGAGAGGAAAAAAATGTAAGATATATGGAAGTGATTGTAGAACACAGAAAGCAAATAAAATAATTTAATAAAAAAGAAATAAAAAATAAAAGTAAAAGCTAAGGATTATAGATAAATCGTGGCCAAATTCATTAATACTGATGAGAAACTCATTATCACTTTGTATTTTAATAAATGAAACATTGCATTTCTCTCTTTATAGAAGTGAAATATGTTAAATAAAAATGGTCATTATATTATCAGATGATCTACCATCCTGAAGCACTACAATCCTAATGTTCATCTACACAGGAAAGTTCTACATTTGCTGTTATAAATATAAATATAATCTCTTCAGTGAAGTTATCTTAAATTATAATTTGTGACAAAAGTTTAGAAGAAAGCAACTTTTGACATAGTTTATGAGGAATTGAAGTCTCACTCATAATTGTACTCCTCTGTTAGCATAATTAGTGAATGTAAATTCTTCCTGTAAGTCTTTGGTAAAAAATTATAAAAAATAGCATGGTTGAGCCTTATTTCTCTAAGCTTCAAATGAAGTACATGGGTATGTGTGTGTGTGTGTGTGTGTGTATGTGTGTGCATACACATACAAATATGTATTTGTGTACACACATATGTGTGTATATATATATATATATATATATATATGCAGAGAAAGAAATATTTAAAACATGGAAACATTTCACATGAATTATTGTAACAAAAACACTCAGAGGTAAAGGTAAAGCAGATTTTTTTTCGGCTTCTTTGAGAGAAATTGAATAATAGTGAAACAATAATTCATTAGTTCAAGTTCACAAACCAAATTAGTGGAAAAACAAAGACTAGGATGCTTGTTTTCTGACTCAGAGTGTGCCTGTGGGCACTGTAAACTGTACTTTATAAATAACAGTATTTTAATTGGACATGTAAATGTTTAAGTATGTAAACATATTTTTTGTAAGTACCTTTTTGAATCTGTGATTTCTAACACTGTCCTTTCTGTGTCATAGATTTTCACATACCAGTACTGTTAGTCCTTAGATCACACATATAGCTCATAGATTATTGCAAAAATAAAACAGAGGATTTCAAAAACTGTCTGTGTGTGTGTGTGTGTGTGTGACCAAAGAAGACCATGCCATCAGAGAAATAATGACATGACTTGCACTTGATTTTGTTTTGGGTGAGTGAGGGCTGTGCAGGTCACCAGCTTCACTTCCCCTCCAGAGCCATCTGAATCCAGTGACCAGATATTCATCAGGATGACTGAAGATGACCCATGATGAGGCAGTTGGGGTTAAGTGATTTGCCCAAGGTCACGCAGCTAGTGAGTGTCAAGTGTCTGAAGTGAAATTTAAATTCAGGTCCTTCTGACTCCTGCAGACTGAAGCATATTATTTTGTTCTCTAATTATCTTTTTTTGTGTTTGTTTCATCTTCCTTGTGGTTACTCCCATTATTTCTAATTCTTCTTTACAACATGACCAATGAGGAAACAGGTTCAATATGAATGCATATATAGAGTCTATATCAAATTACATACTGTGTTGGGGTGGGGACAGGGGAGAGATAAAGAGAAAATTTGGAACTCAAAATCTTGTGGAAATGAATGCTGCATACTAAAAACTAAATAAATAAAATAACAAACAAACAAACAAACAAATCAAAGACCTGTAATCCAAGATAACACATTAATTTGGTGGTGCTGCACAATATAGGAACTGAGTTAAGCTGTGAAAGTAATCTACCTCCTCTTCCTACAGACTCAAGGGATGTAGTAGAAGAAGATTATGTATCCCAGGTGTTCTGGGAGAATATTTGTAGATTTGTTTTGATTCTTTCTCTGAAATTTCTATCTGTCTTAAAAATATATAATCTGGCTGTTAAATAAATTGAAGCACTAAATACCCTTTACAAATGGGGGAGTACAACTGGTGAGTATTGATTAAGTAAAAGAAATTAGGTATCCCCAAATAGCTTTACAGGCACCAAGGTAGTCTGGTGGAGGGAAGAAATGTAATAGACCATGCCTTCAGATTTGGAGGAGGATATGGCAGTCACTGTTACATAATTATTCCTTTACCCCAAGAAGTTGATCTACCATGTTTTGTCAGACACACCACACCTCTCATCTATTCTGTAGTAGAATCTGGAAAACGTCGTTAACTATTTGACTTTCTCATCCTGAAAGATCCTTCCACAAGTCCCAGAATTCTAAAAAACAATTGATAATAAAGCACATTTTTTAAAAAGTGTAATCAAGTCAGCAATTATTTATTTACCGCTTACTGTGTTCTAGACATAGCACCAAATGCTATCAATATAAATACAAACAAGCAAAAATAACAACAACAAGGAGCCAAGATGGCAGAGTAGAAAGACTCATGTATGCTAGCTCCAAACCCACAGCCCAGAAAATTTCTGTAAAAAGAACTCCCCACAAATTCTGGAGCACTACAAGCCACACAGAAACACAGTGGAAGAGACTTCTGTTCCAGAGAGCCCTGGAAAGCTTTCCCCAGGGGTCTGTCATGCACCAGACAGTGGAACCCATCCCTACACTGCCATGGCCACGTGGTCTGAGAGGAGCAGATCAGAGCAGGCTTCAGGGACAGAATTTCCGGCAAGCGCGAAGGTCCCTCCACCCACAGGTGCTATAGGTCAGTGACAAAGACTTCGCAGCTGGCCAAGACGGGAGCGGGGTGTCCCTGTGGCTCAGGCCCCCTTGGGAGGCAGCTGCAGAGGCAGCAGCAGAGGCAACAGCAGCCTGGGACTCCCAGAGGAGAAGGAAGGAGCTCCATTGTTGAAGGTCTCTGAATAAACCCCCTGAGGTTACTGAGCCTGAGAGGCGGCCCTGCCCCGACCAGAGCACCAGAACTTAAGCTCACATTGAATAGCAGTCGCACCTGCCACTGAAAGGCCTGAGGCTGGGGAGCAGCATTTGAATCTCAGACCCCAAGCACTAGCTGGGTGGATCTAAGCGGGGCTGCAGAGGAATCTCAGAAGTCAAATAACTGGCTGGGAAAATGCTTAGAAAAGGGAAGAAAAATAAGACCATAGGAAACTACTTTCTTGGGGGACAGATGGTCCTGCCTTTCATTTCTGATGACGAGGAACAATTCTTACCATCAGGGAAAGACGTGGAGGTCGGGGCCTCTGTATCCCAGACATCCCAGGTGGATATCCGGTGGGCTCAGGCCATGAAAAAACTCAAAAAGGATTGTGAAAATCAACTTACACAGGTGGAGGAAAAACTGGGAAGAGAAATGAGAGAGATGCAAGAAAAGCATGAAAAATGGGTCAATACCTAGCTAAAGGAGACCCAAAAAAATGCTGAAGAAAATAACACCTTCAAAAATAGGCTAACTCTATTGGCAAAAGACGTTAAAAAGCCAATGAGGAGAAGAATGCTTTCAAAAGTAAAATTAGCCAAATGGAAAAAGAGGTTCGAAAGCTCACTGAAGAAAATAGTTCCCTCAAAATTAGAATGGAACAGATGCAGGTTAATGACTTTCTGAGAAACCAAGAAATAACCAAACAAAACCAAAAGAATGAAAAAATGGAAGAGAATATGAAATATCTCAAGGGAAAAACAACTGACCTGGAAAATAGATCCAGGAGAGACAATATAAAAATTATGGGACTACTTGAAAGCCATGATCAAAAAAAGAGCCTAGACAACATCTTTCAAGAAATTATCAAGGAAAACTGCCCTGAGATTCTAGAACCAGAGGGCAAAATAAGTATTGAAGGAATCCATCAATCACAACCAGAAAGAAATCCAAAAAGAAAAACTCCTAGGAACATTGTGCCAAATTCCAGAATTCTCAGATCAAGCAGAAAATATTGCAAGCAGCTAGAAAGAAACAATTCCAGTATTGTGGAAATGCAATCAGGATAACACAAGATCTAGCAGCTTCTACATTAAGAGATGGAAGGGGCGTGGAATAAGATATTTCAAAAGCCAAAGGAACTACTAGGACTAAAACCAAGAATCACCTACCAGCAAAACTGAGTATAATACTTCAGGGGAAAATGTGGTCTCTCAATGAAACAAAGGACTTTCAAGCATTCTTGATGAAAAGACCAGAGCTGAAAAGAAAATTTGACTTTCAAACACAAGAAAAGAAGTATGAAAAAGTAAACAGCAAAGAGAAGTCATAAGGGACTTACCAAAGGTGAACTCTTTCCATTCCTACATGGAAAGACAATATTTGTAACTCTTAAAACTTTTCAGTGTGTGGGTAGTTAGTGGGACCACACACAAATGTACACGCATGCATGAACACACACATACACACATGCACGCACATAGAGAGACAGAGAGCACAGAGCGAATTGAATAGGATGGGACCATATCTTAAAAGAAATTAAGGTAAACCGTGAGAGAGAAATGTAGTGGGAGGAGAGATGGTGAAATGGAATGCGGTAAGTTATAACTCATTCAAGAAGGAAGCAGGAGACTTTTTAGTGGAGGGAAAAAGAGGAGAGCTGAGAAAAAAAAACATGAAGTTTACCCTCATCACATTCGACTAAAAGAAGGAATAAAATGCACACTCATTTTGGTATGAAAACCTATCTTACAATACAGGAAAGTGGGGGAGAAGGAGTTAAACAAGGCGGGGGTGGATGATGGAAGGGAGGGCAATGGGAGGAGGGAGAAATTTTAAGTCAACACTCGGGGAGGGACAGGATCAAATGACAGAATAGATATAATGGGGGGCAGGATAGGATGGAGGGAAATACAGTCTTACACAACGCGAGTATTATCGAAGTCATTTGCAAAACTACACAGATATGGCCTATATTGAATTGCCTGCCTTCCCAAAGGGAATGGGTGGGGAGGGAGGGATGGGGAGAATTTGGAACTCAAAGTTTTAGGAACAACTGCTTAGTATTGTTGTTGCTGCTAGGAAATAAGAAATACAGTTAATGGGGAATAGAAAGTCATCTGGCCCTACAGGACAAAAGAGGAGATGGGGACACGAGAAGGGACAGATGATAGAAGAGAGGGCAGATTGGTGATAGGGAAAATTAGAATGCTTGGTGTATTGGTGTGGGGGGAGGGTACAAATGGGTAGAAATTTTGGAACCCAAAATTTTGTGAAAATGAATATAAAACGGGGCTGGAGCCAAGATGGTGGAGTAGAAAGACTCATGTATGCTAGTTCCGAACCCAGAGCCCATATATTTCCTACAAGGAGAACTCCCCACAAATTCTGGATCACTGCAAGGCGCACAGAAATGCAGTGGAAAAGATTTCCGTTCCAGAGAGCCCTGGAGAGCTGTCCCCAGGTTCCATCACGCCCCGGAAAGTGGAGTCCAGCCCTTAGCTGCCCTGGTGGCGTGGTCAAGAGTAACAGATCCAAGCAGGCTTCAGGGACGGAACTTCCATTGGTCAGGAATGTCCCTTCACCCACAGACGCTACAGGTCAGTGGGAGAGACGTCTGGGCTGGCCGAGAGGGGAGCGGGGTGTCTCCGTGACTCGAGCTCCCTCGGAGGAAGTGACGGAGGCAGAGGCAGGGGTAGGAAGTGGCGGAGGCAGTGGGGTTGGCCCCCAGGACTCCCCGAGCAAGCAGGATCTTCATTACTGAAGGTCTCTGCATAAACCAGGAGGAGCTGAGATAGGGAGGTGGCCCCGCCCCCACCCACTCCTTTACTGAAGGTCTCTGCCTAAAGCCCCTGAGGGAACTGAGGCTGGGAGGTGGCCCTGCCCCCACCCAAGCACCAGAACTTAAGCTCACATTGAATAGCAGTTACTTCCTTCGCAGATAGCCCTGAGACTGGGAAGTAGCATTTGAATCTCAGACCCCAAGCAGTAGCTGGCGGATCTAGGCGGGGGTGCGGAGGAATCTCAGAAGACATGTAACTGGCTGGGAAAATGCCCAGAAAAAGGAAGCAAAATAAGACCATAGAGAGCTATTTTGATGGGGTGCAGGTGTTCCCGCCTTTCAATTTTGATGACGAGGAAATATTCTTTCCATCAGGGAAAGACGTGGAGGGTGGGGCTTCTGTATTCCAGACACCCCAGGTGGATGTCCGGTGGACTCAGGCCATGGAAGAGTTCAAAAAGGATTTTGAAAAGCAAGTTAGACAGGTGGAGGAAAAACTGGGAAGAGAAATGAGAGAGATGCAAAAAAAGCATGAAAAACGCGTCAATATGCTGGCAAAGGAGACCCAAAAAATGCTGAAGAAAATAACACCTTGAAAAATAGGCTCACTCAATTGGAAAAAGAGGTTCAAAAAGTCAATGAGGAGAAGAATGCTTTCAAAAGCAGAATTAGCCAAATGGAACAAGAGGTTCAAAACTCACTGAAGTAAATAGTTCTCTCAAAATTAGAATGGAACAGATGGGGTCTAATAACTTTCTGAGAAACAAAAAAAAAACCAAAAAAAAACCCAAAAGAATGAAAAAAATGGAAGAGAATGTGAAATATCTCATGGGAAATACAACTGACTTGGAAAATAGATCCAGGAGAGACAAATTAAAAATTATGGGACTACCTGAAAGCCATGATCAAAAAAAGAGCCTAGACATCATCTTCCATGAAATTATCAAGGAAAACTGCCCTGATATTCTACAACCAGAGGGCAAAATAAGTATTGAAAGAATCCATCAATCACCACCTGAAAGAGATTCAAAAAGAGAAACTCCTAGGAACATTGTGGCCAAATTCCAGAATTACCATGTCAAGGAGAAAATATTGCAAGCAGCTAGAAAGAAACAATTCCAGTATAGTGGAAATACAATCAGGATAATTCAAGATCTAGCAGCTTCTACATTAAGGGATCAAAGGGCGTCGAATAGGATATTCCAGAAGTCAAAGGAACTAGGGCTCAAACCAAGAATCACCTACCCAGCAAAACTGACTATAATACTTCAGGGGAAAATATGGTCTTTCAATGAAACAGAGGACTTTCAAGCATTCTTGATGAAAAGACCGGAGCTGAAAAGAAAATTTGACTTTCAAACACAAGAATGAGAAGAAGCATGAAAAAGTAAACAGCAAGGAGAAGTCATGAGGGACTTACCAAATGTGAACTGTTTACATTCCTACATGGAAAGACAGTATTTGTAACTCTTAAAATTTTTCAGTATCTGGGTAGTTGGTGGGATTTTAGGCACACACACATGTGTACGCATGCATGCACATACACATACACACATGCACACACACATAGAGACAGAGAGCACAGAGTGAATTGAATAGGATGGAACCATATCTTAAAAGAAATTAAGGTAAACGGTTAGAGAGAAATGTAGTGGGAGGAGAGACAGTGAAATGGAATGTGGTAAATTATCTGTCATTCAAGAGGCAAGCAGGAGACTTTTTAGTGGAGGGAAAAAGAGGAGAGCTGAGAAAAAAAAAACAAGAAGTTTGCCCTCAACACATTCAATTAAAGGAAGGAATAAAATGCACACTCATTTTGGTATAAAACCTATCTTACAATACAGGAAAGTGGGGGAGAAGGAGATAAGCAAGGGGCAGGGGATGATGGTAGGGAGGGCAATGGGAGGAGAGAACAATTTGAAGTCAACACTAGTGGAGGGACAGGATCAAAAGACAGAATAGAAACAATGGGGGGTGCAGGATAGGATGGAGGGAAATAACAGTTAGTCTTGCACAACATGACTATTATCGAAGTCATTTGCAAAACTACACAGATATGGCCTATATTGAATTGCCTGCCTTCCCAAAGGGTATGAGTGGGGAGGGAGGGATGGGGATAATTTGGAACTCAAAGTTTTAGAAACAACTGTTAATATTGTTGTTGCTACTAGGAAAGAAGAAATACAGGTAATAGGGAATAGAAAGTCATCTGGCCCTACAGGACAAAAGAGAAAATGGGGACAAGCGACGGGAGGGATGACAGAAGAGAGGGCAGATTGGTGATAGGGAAAATTAGAATGCTTGGTGTATTGGGGTGGGGGGCGGTGAGAAAAGGGGAAAAAATTTGGAACCCAAAATTATGTGAAAATGAATGTAAAAAGTTAAATAAATTTATATTTAAAAAAATGAGAACAACAAAACAAAGCAGTTCCTACTGGCAAAGAGCGTTCAGTCTAATGAGGAAAGATAATGCATAAAAGGAAGTGAAAAGTAGAGTTGAGAGTATGTAGGTATGCCTTACAAAAGCATACCAAAGTCCAGAGACTTAGTAATTGATCTGTTCTTTAAGTGAAGAAATTTAAAGTAACTTCCCCAAAACTGAGATTCTTGGAGTACTTGAAAAATTGGATGAGGGTCATTGTGGTCAACTAGAAGATAATGTTTGACATTCATCTTGAAAGAAGACAGGGCTCCAATGGGTCTGAAGTTAGGAGTGAGTGTATTGCAGGGCTGAGAAATGGTACATGTAAAGGGATTGCGTGTCATCTGTGAGCAACAGGGAAAAGGTCAGCTTGGTTAAATTTCAGTATCTGGGTGATGACGCTTAATATAAAATAGGAAAACTTACCTTCCTTTTTAATCCCAGTTTATATCTCTTAATCTTTCATCATCAGAGTAGACTTTTGATTTTCTATATTTTGCACTATTAAGGAAGAAAAATAAAAATCGGCAGTCGTACTGTCTTTATATCACATTCTTATTGATGTGATCACAATACAGAGTATATAATTCTCTCTTTCTCTCTGTCTCTCTCTCTGTCTCTGTCTCTCTCTCTCTCACACACACACATATACACAAACACACTCATTTACTTACTGGAAGAGAATATACATCAAAATTATTGATAAGTGATACACAATATTTTATGCTAATTAATTGATTCCTGCTAAAGTTATCATAACAGAGATCTTTTATGCATTTTCTTTAAGGGACAGTTTTTTTTTTTGATGACTGAGAAATTTCTTGTCTTTGTCCAAAAAGCACTAAAGGGTCTCACAATCTATACTCTGATATATATGTGAATTGTGTGTTTACACTAAAATGTTATCATCAATCTTTCAATTCTTTCATTTTTAATAATTAATAAACTCATTTTCTGACTTATGTCACAAGAATTATGAAATTATAATGTGCACTGTAACAAAATTGTCACAAGGCATTATTTTCAAATGGCATAATGGACAGAGCTTAGTTGTGACTGATAGTTTTGTTTGTGTGTGTGTGTCTCACTTTCAAATTCAAACAATTTCAGTTTCTAAGACACATTAGATGACAGTTGTTTTTTTTAGGAGAACTAATGTCTTTCTATGGCTTTTCAGTGATGCCCTCCCTTACTCCTGCACCCTGATATCTAGAGTAAATGTACTCTCATAGCAATAGAAATATCGTCTTTATAACTCTGAGTTAGGGTTAGGGTTAGAATTGGAGTGCATTTAGTGTTAGTCTTTAAGTTGACTATTACAAGAATAATAGAGGAAAATCACTGAAATTTTTGTTTTGAATTTTCACTGTATTTGGGGGATCCAACAGACTTATCTTAAAGAATGCTTTTAATATGAACTGACTGAAATATTGTACCACATAATATATACACCGACATATATTTATTTTCACGATAGGAATAAGAGTAGATATGAATATGGGTAGAAATATATAGACATGAAGGGAGATAGAAGTGAAAAAAGAGGGAGACAAAGAAATAAATATGGATAATGAAAATTACTGCATTAAGATATAAAGTGTAACCCAGAACTTAGTAGAAGCAGTGTATTGGGGTGAGACGCATTTCAAAAATATGCAGCATTTTCAAGCATCCCAAGTTTTTCATTCCTAGAAAGACTGTCTTTTTAATATGACTATTTGTAGTAAGTTATGAAGCATCACCACAGTGAAGGATCAAATTTATCACTAAAGAAAAGGTAAATGCAAATAACTTTAAAAAAGAGAGAAGGAAGAAAACAAAGAAGAAGGGACTTCTTAAATTCCAACCCAGCTGTTATGCAATGAGGGAGTCCATTTGGAATTTAATCAAAGTGACCAAACATTTACAGAGTTTTTATGACCTGAGTTTGCTATTTTTGTACAGGAGGAATCCTGAAACAGCAGCTAGTTGGACTCTGTAAATTCCACAGATTTGCTCAATATTCTTTCCAAGTTTATTGATAATGCTTCTATAAATCTCAATAAAAACGTGGAGCAGCATTTCCATGAAATGCTTCACAGTTTTCAGGCTACTGATTAGCCCACAAAAGAGAATCAACATATCAGATGACATTCTTTTTTGTTCTAGTATCGTAAGAAGGTAAGATACATTGGAATAGATCAAGTAATGTACACACATACATTCATAGACACAAAAAAACAAAATGGATATACATGAATAGATAAATGAGTAAAGGATGAATATGTGTGGTTTGTGACAGATGGACTAAATGAAATCCTTAAGATAGATAAAATGAATTAAGGGATGCTCCATGGAGACATCCACATGAACTTAACCAATAATATGTTGCTAAAAACCAAATGGCTACATTATGAAGATATGTTTATTAAAATACGACAAAATGAATAACATGAATTCATAACTGGGTTATTGCCATCTCATCTTATAAAAGGGTTATCCTTAAGAGGCCCTGACTTTTTGATAGTTATTGTAGCTTAAAGTGATAAAAATATTGTGTAATATATTTTTGCAGTTTGCAAAAGCAATGCATATAATACATACCAAGAAAGACATATTTTTTTATTCATTCATTTCTTTAACTGCCAGACAAATCCCCATATAACAAATCCAAACTTCAAAGTATTATTAAGAAAAAAACCAATAAACTCTATTGTATCTGAAATGTCATTAAAGACAGAGCTCCTGCCCAAATAGGCCTGTAAATAATATTGATTTCTGAAATTAGTAACTTTTAATATAGTAAAATATTTTAAACTATAACAACTTGGGGGAGGGAGTCAAGATGGCAGAGTAGAAAGACGTATATATGCTAGCTCTTAACTCACAGCCTGTAAAATACCTGTAAAGGAGAACTTTTAACAAATTCTAGAGCACCAGAAGCCACCGAATAAGGGAGTAGTGGAGATTTCTATCCCAGAGAGACCTGAAAGATAATGGGAAAGATCTGTTGGACACCTGACACAGAGCAGAGCCCAGCCCTGTCTATGCCATGCAGCACCAAGAGGAGCAGATCTGAACAGGCATCAGGGACAGAATCTCCAGCAGTTCAGATCCCTCAGCCCACAGGTGCCAAAGGTCACTGAGAGGGCCTTTTTGGCTGGCCCAGAAGAGAGCAGGATGTCCCCATAACTCAGGCCTCCTCAGGAGGCAGCAGGAGAGGCAGCAGTGGACAAGTTCCCAAAGGAGGCAGTAGCCCTCATCCACTGTTAAAGATCTCATCATAAACCCCCTGAAGGAACTGAACTCTGTGTGGTGGCCCTGACCCAACCTGAGCATCTGATATTAATCTCACACGGAATAGCAGTCCTGCTCCTGCCTAAAACCCGTGAGGCTTTGTAGCAACTTATCTGAATCTCAGCCCTCGCTGCTGGCTTCACAGAACTGGGAGGCGAGGTGGTTGTGGAGAGGAATTTCAGAAGTCAAGTAATTGGCTGGGAAAATGCCCAAAAAGGGAAAAAAATAAGGTCATAGAAAGTTACTTTCTTGGGGAACAGGTGTCTCCCCCATGCTTGCAGAAGAGGAAGAACAAGGCATAATGTCAGAGGAAGTCAAAGCCTCTGCCTCCAGGGCCTTCAAAGAGAACTTGAATTGGGCTCAGGCAATAGAGGACCTTAAAAAACAAGTTAATATCCCCAAGTGAAGAATGGTCAAAGGATATGAACAGGCAGTTTACTGGGGAAGAAATTAAAGATATCTATAATCATATGAAAAAGTGCTCTAAATCACTACTGATTAGAGATGCAAATCAAAAGAACTCTGAGATACAACATCACACCTATAAGATTGGCAAACATGACAGAACAAGAAAATGATAAATGCTGGAAAGGATGTGGGAGAGTTGGAACACTAATTCATTGTTGGTTTAGCTATGAGCCCAGTTTGAAACTATGCCCAAAGGGCTACAAAAATGTGCATAGTCTTTGACCCAGCAATATCACTACTGGGACTGTATTCCCTAGAGATCATAAAAATGGGAAAAGGTACCACATGAACAAAAATATTTATAGCAGTACTCTTTGTAGTTGCCAAAAACTGGAAATCAAGGGGATGCCCATCAACTGGGGAATGGTTGAATAAATTATGGTATATGAATGTAATGGAGTACTACTGTGCCATAAGAAATGATGAACAAGAAGACTTCAGGGAGGCCTGGAAGGACTTATATGATCTGATGCTGAGCGAAAGTAGCAGAACCAGGAGAATTTTGTGCACAGCCACGACCACAGTGTGCAAGAGGTTTTTTCTGATAGACTTAGAACATCGTAATAATGCAAGGACTTACTATAAAAAAGAAATCCCAATGGTGGTTTTCTAAGGCAAAATGACTTCCACACTCAGAGAAAGAAATATGAAAGTCATTTGAAGAATGCAGCAGATCATGTTTGTGTGTGTTTGGGGGGGGGTTAGTGTATTATGCTTTGATTTGTTATATGATTTCATCCATTTATTTTAGTTTGACTACATAGCATGACTGTAGTGAAAATGTACTCAATAGGAAAGTATATATAGAACATGTACAGAATTGTACGCTGTCATGGAAAGGGAGGGGTTAATGGGGTGAAAGTGTGGGGGGATAAAAATCTTAATTTTAAGGAAGTGATAGTAGAATATTAAATAAAATAATAATAAAATTAAATAAAATTTGAAAAAAAACACAGGTTGGCAGGTTACTAAAGGAGAATGAAAAAATGCTGAGGAAAATAATAACTTTAAAAAGAGGCTAATTCAATTGGAAAAGGAGGTCCAAAAAAACAAGGGGGAAGAGGTTTTTTTTTCTTCTTCCCAGTTTTCATTTTTTTTAATATAAATTTATTTATGTAACTTTTTACATTTATTTTCACAAAATTTTGGGTTCCAAATTTTTTCCTCATTTGTCACTTCCCCCTACCCCAATACACAAAGCATTTTAATTTTCCCTATCCCCAATCTGCCGTCCCTTCTATCCTCCCTCCCTTCTTTTGTTCCCATCTTCTCTTTTGTCCTGTAGGGCCAGATGACTTTCTATTCCCCATTAACTGTATTACTTATTTCCTAGTAGCAACAACAGTACTAAGCAGGTGTTCCTAAAACTTTGAGTTCCAAATTCTCCCCATCCCTCTTTCCCCACCCATTCCCTTTGGGAAGACAGGCAATTCAATATAGGCAATATCTGTGTAGTTTTGCAAATGACTTCGGTAATAGTCATCCTGTGTAAGACTAACTGTATTTCCTTCCATCTTATCCTGCACATCATTGTTTCTATTTTGTCTTATGATCCTGTCCCTCCACGAATATTGACTTCAAATTGCTCCCTCCTCCCATTGCCCTCCCTCCCATCATCACCCCACCCTGCTTATCTCCTTCTGCCCCACTTTCCTGTATTGTAAAATAGGTTTTCATACCAAAATGAGTGTGCATTTTACTCCTTCCTTTAATTGAATGTGATGAGGGTAAACTTCATGTTTTTTTTTTCTCAGTTCTCCTCTTTTTCCCTCCACTAAAGAGTCTCCTGCTTGCCAGTTGAATGAGATATAATTTAGCCCATTTCATTTCACCCTCTCTCCTCCCACTACATTTCTCTCTCACCTTTTACCTTAATTTCTTTTAAGAAATGGTCTCATCCTATTCAATTCACTCTGTGCTCTCTGTCTCTCTATGTGCGTGCATGTGTGTATGTGTGTGTGTGGTCCCACCACCTACCCAGATACTGAAAAGTTTTAAGAGTTACAAATATTGTGTTTCCATGTAGGAATGTTAACAGTTCACCTTTATCAAATCACTTATGACTTCTCTTTGCTGTTTACTTTTCCATGCTTCTCATTCTTGTGTTTGAAATTTAAATTTTCTTTTCAGCTCTGATCTTTTCATCAAGAATGCTTGAAAGTCCTCTGTTTCATTGAAAGATCATATTTCCCCTGAAGTATTATACTCAGTTTTGCTGGGTAGGTGATTCTTGGTTTGAGCCCTAGTTCCATTGACTTCTGGAGTATCTTATTCCACACCCCTTCGATCTCTTAATGTAGAAGCTGCTAGAACTTGTGTTATCCTGACTGTATTTCCACAATACTGGAATTGTTTCTTTCTATCTGCTTGCAATATTTTCTCCTTGACCTGGGAATTCTGGAATTTGGCCACAATGTTTCTAGGAGTTTCTCTTTTTGGTTCTCTTTCAGGCGATGATCAGTGGATTCCTTCAATACTTATTTTGCCCTCTGGTTCTAGAATCTCAGGGCAGTTTTCCTTGATAATTTCATGGAAGATGATGTCTAGGCTCTTTTTTTGGTCATGGCTTTCAGGTAGTCCCATAATCCAATGAGATATATCACATCCTCTTCCATTTTTTCATTCTTTTGGTTTTGTTTGGTGATTTCTTGGTTTCTCAGAAAGCAATTAGACTCCATTTGTTCCATTCTAATCTTGAGTGAACTATTTTCTTCAGTGAGCTTTTGAACCTCTTTTTCCATTTAGCTAATTCTGCTTTTGAAAGCATTCTTCTCCTCATTGGCTTTTTGAACCTCTTTTGCCAATTGAGTGAGCCTATTTTTCAAGGTGTTGTTTTCTTCATCATTTTTTGGGGTCTCCTTTAACAAGGTATTGACCCATTTTTCATGCTTTTCTTGCATCTCGCTCATCTCTTTTACCAGTTTTTCCTCCAACTGTCTCACTTGATATTCAAAATCCTTTTGAGCTGTTCCGTGGCCTGAGCCCACCAGACATCCACCTCGGATTTTGGGATACAGAGGCCCCGACCTCCACGTCTTTCTCTGATGGCAAGCATTATATTTCCTCATCAGAAATGAAAGGAGGAAGAAACATCTGTTCCCCAAGACAGTAGCTGTCTATATTCTTATTTTTCTTCCCTTTTCTGGGCATTTTCCCAGCCAGTTACTTGACTTCTGAGATTCCTCTGCAGCCCCGCCTAGATTCACCCAGCTATTGCTTGGGTTCTGAGATTCAAATGCTACTCCCCAGCCTCAGGGCTTTCCGCATGTGCATGGCTGCCATTCAATGTGAGCTTAAGTTCTGGTGCTCAGGTGGTGGCAGGGCAGCCTCCTGGGCTCAGTTTCCTCAGGGGGTTTCTGCGGAGACCTTCAGTAATAGCAAGGAACTCCTGCCTTCTGCTCTGGGAGTCCTGGGCCACCACCACTGCCTCTGCTCCTTCCTCTGCCACTGACTCCCAAGGGGATCTGATTCACGGAGACACCCTGCTCCTCTCTCAATCAGCTCAGACGTCTCTCTCACTGACCCGTGGCACCTCTGTGTGGAGGGACCTTTGCGCCAGCCAGGGATTCCATCCCTGAAGCCTGCTCAGATCTGCTCCTCTCGGGCCATATGACCAGGGCAGCACAGGGGTGGGCTCCATGTCCAGAGTGTGATGGACCCCTGGGGACAGCTTTCCAGGGCTCTCTGGAATGGAAATCTCTTCCACTGTGTTTCTGCGCATCTTGCTCTGCTCCAGAATTTGTGGGGAGTTCTTTTTATAGAAAATTTCTGGGCTGTGGGTTCAGAGCTAGCATACATGAGCCTTTCTACTCTGCCATCTTGGCTCCTCCCCAAGGAGGTTTTAAAAAGAGTTAGTCAAATGCAGGAGAAGTTTCAAAACCTCACTGAACAAAATAATTCCTTGAAAGAGAATTGAATTCAGGGAAATGAATGGCTGTAAGTTAAACCAAACACTTACTAAACATAACAAAAATTTGGAAAAGTGGAAGAAAATGGGAAATATCCCACTCGAAAAACAACTGACCTGCAAAATAGATCAATGAGAAACAATTTAAAAATTATGGGACTACCTGAAAGCCATGATCCAAAAAAGATCCTAGACATCATCTTGCATGAAATCATGAAGGAAAACTGCCCTGATACTCTAGAACCAGAGGGTAAAATAAATATTGAAAGAATTCACCAATCACTTCCTTAAAGAGACCCGAACAGAGAAATTCCTAGGAATATTCTGACCAAATTCCAGAGTTCCCAGATCAAGGAGAAAATACTGCAAGCAACTAGAAGGGAACAATTTGAATACTACAGAAATACATTCAGGAATCTGATATAATACACATGATCTGGCAGTTTCAACATTAAGGAATGGAAGGGTTTGGAATGGGATATTTCAGAGGTCAAAGGAACTGGGACTGAAAGCAAGAATCACCTACCCAGCAAATCTAACTATAATACTTCTAGGGAATAAATGATCATTCGATGAGGTAGACTTCTTTCAATCATATATATTGAAGAAAAGTTCAGATCTGTATAGAAAAATAGATTTCCCAAGAGAAGAATCAAGAGAATCATGGAAAGGTAAACAGGAAATAAAAATCATAAGAGACTCTGTAAAGCTGAACTGTTTACATTACTACATGTAGAGAAAATATTTTTAAATGTTGAAGCTTTTCTCCATATTTGGGTAGATAGAGAGAGTGTACATACACACTTGTAGGTAGAGAGTATTGGATGTGTTATAGCAGAAGGGATGATATCCACACAAAAAAAATAATCAAATAAAAATTAAGGGGTGAAGGAGGAAAATACTGGGAAAAGAAAGGGAGAAATGTAACAGGGCAGGCTATAACTCATAAAAGAGATAAGAAAAATCTTATTTGGTGGAGGAGAAAAGGGAGAAGGGGAGAGTGGAAAAATGAAGCTACTCTCTCCACATGTGACTGAAGGAGGGAATAACTTGCTCTCTAAATTTGATATGAAAATTTATATACACCAGTCATAGGAGAGGAGGCAACAAGTGGAGTGAGGGGAATGTCAGAAGGGAGGGCAAATGGGAGAAGGGAGTGACTAGAAATAAATGCTTTCGAGAAGGGACAAGGTCAATTGTGGGGGGAAAATAAAGGGGGATAAAGCAGGACAGAGGGCAATAAAATACGTATTACACAACATGATTTTTATGGAAGTCTTTTGCAAAAGAACATATTTTTGGTATGTATTGAATTGCTTCCCTTCTCGGTGGGGAGGGGAGGGAGGAGGAAGAGAGAGAAGTTGGAATTAAAGGTATTAGCAATGAATGTTGAGAATTGTTATTGCATATAATCGGGAAACAAGAACTACGGGGAATGGGGTATAAAAATTTATCTTGCCCTACAAGAAAAGAGAGAATATGGGGATAAGGGAAGGGTGGGATGTGACAAAATGGAGGGGACATTGAGGGAAGGACTAATCAGAATGCAAGATGTCTGGAAGTGGGGGGGAGAGGAGTGATGGGGAGAAAAATTAAACATGTTACAAAGTGAGGCAAAAGCAACTAGTATTAAAACAATTGACTGAGTTAATTACTGAGAAAAGAATATCAGTCTAATTTTCCTAGAGGAATATAGCCTCGGATAAAATTTGGCATTGATGGAAAAGTTAAGGTTTTAATGGTAAATTTGATTTTATGATTGGTATTTAATCAGGAACTAGAACATGTATAGTAAGATGTGTAAGTCACTTAAGACTTGCCTCAAAAGATGTTCCTTTGAAATTAAAATCATATTTGAAACCTGGTTATTGGAACTTGCCATTTTTAGATGCTATGGAACTATTAAGTGACTGTTCTTCTGCGTCTAGCTCCAGGTATGGGTAGCAAGAAAGGTGATCTGAGCCTCCAATCCAAGATGGCAGTAAGCTGGTGAGATGCTGGTATGAACTGCAAAAGCTGATCCCATGGGAAAGATGGGAGATCAGCTGTTCAGCCTGGGCTGATGTAGGATTCTCCTTAGTCAATTTCCCTAATGACACCTGGCAGACTTTAAGCCTGACTGGATAAAAGAGGACAACTTAATCCTTCATGTAACTGACATGAAGTTGGGGAGATATTATATCCCTGCAATGTCCCTACTCTTAGTCGCAATTTCCTGTAGTGAAAAAGTTTGTAAGCTTAATAGCTGATCTGTTCAATTATCAATTATTGGTAGCAGAATATCCAAGATTAATTCAAAATGAAACTATTAGGCATAGGACTTTAGACCAACAACAATAAGTTAGGGTCTTTACTTCTTAGTAATACTGCGGAGACAATTAGGTCAAGAGTTTGTGGAGTTAGCAACATAAATATTATATGTACCTTGGTCAGTGCTTTTTTAAAAAAATTATTTTGTGGGCCATATTATAAAAACTTTAAAAAGAAGTATCACCTGACCAAAAGTTTGAATTGTTGTGTCTGTTACAAACTGTCTTAAAAATGAAAAATAAAATTATGTATATATGTATATATATATATATATATATATATATATATATATATATATATATATATGGAATAAAATATGGTACATGTCCTTCTTGTCATTCTACTTGATTCTGGACTTGTCTCAAAATTTCATAATTTTATTAATTTATATCAAAACAGCTATTTTATACATTTGTAGTATTGTGAATATTATGAATAAAAGAATAATAGTAGCACAATGATTTTTCCCAGAAAAATGTCTGAGTGTCAAGAAAAAAAAACAGAAAAGAAGACAAATAATGATTATAACAACTCACATGTAAATACTGTCTTAATTTTTTTAAGTTCTTTCCCCATAACAACTATGAGATGTTGGAAGAAGTAGCCACATGATGTAGCAGTTTCAACATATTACCATCAGTAATTTGTGTGTGAAAAGTGTTGAAGTTTTAATAACATTAGGAAAATCTAACTAGTTCTTAGGCTGCATAAGAGAGGCGTATTTTTCCTGAGTAAGGGAAATGATAGTCCAAGAGTTCAATTTTCTCTCAGTCTGTATATGAATTATTGTCTTCCTCTGTAGGGTAGCTATGAAAATTTTAATAGATTCGTGTTAGCTTTTTAAATGATGAGAAAAGTGTTTTCTGCCTTTCATTCCTTTTGGGAATTTCCTGACTGAGATTTCCATCAGGGTTTGTTTATGCCAGATTGTTGAGTATGTGGGCACTAAAAGTGCCCTGGGATGTCACAACTGACTGTTTAGTGGGCAACAAAGATTTACCTCAAGCTTTAGTAGCAAGACAGATGGAAGGGAATATGAAAACTGGGAGATGATAACATGATTCCACTTTGATAATTTTACTTTGATATAAGTGAGTGCTATTTTGTGAAAACATGTATCTGTCAATATTCTTGGGTGTTGCAGTTTCCACCTTCCCTGAAAAATGAATGAACCATGTTCCCGAAGCACTTATAAGATCTTAGTCTCACAGATTTAACATTGGAAGGGACCCTATAAGCCATTTAATCCAAATCTCTCAGTTCTTACGTTAGAAATCTGAGGCCCAGAAATATTGAACGATTTGCCTAATATGAGAGAGGTAGCAAATATAATGGATGGGTTTTGAAGGCAGGTGCGATTGCCTTAAATCCACTCCTTTTAAACAGAGTTGGACTGTCTTTCATGGCATCAGAGCCTGTCTAGACTAGGGATTCCAATGTCTTTCAGCTAATGTTTCTGACTTTTCCTTTCAGTGCTGTTTTTGCAATTTATTTTAAATGCTGTTTAACTCATTCTTATGAGACCATGCTGAGGAAGATAAACTAGATCAGAGGACCAAGTGTTAATGAGGCCCAGATACATTTAATGTCATGATTTTGAGGGGATTCATTTTACACCCTGATAGTAACCAGGAAAGGAAAGAAGACAGGATTGTAAAATCACAGTTTCAGAGATGAGGGGAATTTAAAAGTCAGTTAATTCAACACCTTAATTTTAGTTATAAAAACAACAACAACTGGGGTTTCATGTTTTATTAATACTTTAATACAAAACATAATACTAGCCAATCAGCCATAAGAATCATATTAAATGTTTTTTTATTCACATTACCAGCAAAATTAGAAAAAAAAAAAGTAGAAATCTTATAGTAAATGAATTGCCTATGACTTTATCTCAAGGTCAATAGCATATCTGCATAACATTTCACATATATATCTAAAATTACTTGTTGGAGATATTGTCAGATTACCAACGTAGGCATCAATTGTTATTAATTTTTATTATACAACGTGGTACTGCTTTTAACATCTAAGGTAGCACAGTTCAGATTTCTTGAGGGCAGGGTCCATAAGTTGAAGAAAAACATGGGATCAACTTTCTTTTTCTCTAAAGAAATATTCAACTGAATCCAAACTTAAGAAAACCTAACTGTTGTTATCATGAATATGCCCTAAAATCTCACCATTGCGTTTATAACAGAAAAGAAAATGCTCCTTTCCTTTGAGATACAGAGATCCATATAAAATGACACTCAGTAAGAAGAAACATTAGGAAATTTCTACATCCCTTAAAGGCACTGGTGGAATTTTAACTTATCCATCGGATTAAAAGACTAATGATTAGTACATGCAATGTGGCCTTCATCCAGTTTTGAGGGTGATCTGATGCCTTTGCACGCACTAGCACAGTACAAGAGGCATTTCAACAAGGCAAACACAGTCATTAAAAATGAAAAGTGTACTGTAATAATTAATGGATTTCTTATATGCAGATGACCTACTTTTTGAGTTCTTGTCACAGAATCCTTCACAAAAGTTGCAGCTGTGTAGTCAGATTGCTAGGCAGAGCAAGTCAGTGAGATCCAATCATGCTAATCTTCCTCCCTTCCAGGCCAACAACAATGGATCAAATAAATTAGTAGGAAAATCTTCATACTCAACGGGACTCCCCAGATTGTTTAAGAAGCAATGCAACTTGCTGCTCGTCCATTTACTTTGAGCAGCTCACATTTCACTTGATTTCTAATGACTGCAGTATAAGCTTGCATAAAGAATTCTTGTCCTGGAAACCAATATGGAATGAATTTAATAATGATGATCCTCTCCTCTGAAAGCCAAGGGCTCAAATTTACTGTAACTGGGAATCCCTTCAGTCGCTAATGTAGAAGTATGACACAATCCATTTACTCCCAGATTTGGATACACAGTGGGTTGTTGTGTCCTCTAAAAGAGAATAGAAACCGGAATGAGAATAAAACCTCCATGTACAGGGAGAGGAACCAAGATAGGGGGAGTAGAAAGACTCATGTATGCTAGCTCCGAACTCACAGCCCAAAAATTTTCTGTAAAAAGAACTCCCCCAAAATTCTGGGGCAGTGAAAGCCACGCAGCAACAGAGTGGAAGAGATTTTCGTTCCAGAGAGCCCTGAAAAACCGACTCCAAAGGTCCGTCATGCACCAGACACAGAGCAGAGCCCCTGACGTGGTCATGCAGCCTGAGAGGAGTAGATTTGAGCAGGCTTCAGGGACAGAATCTCCAGCGACCGCTAAGGTCCCTCCACCCATAGGTGCTACAGGTCAGAGAGAGACTTCTGGGCTGGCCGAGAGGGGAGCAGGGTGTCTCCATAACTCAGGCCCCTTCAAGAGGCAGCTGCAGAGGCAGTGGCTGAGGCAGCAGCGGCCGGCACTCCCGAAGTGGACAGGACCTCAGCTCCATTACTGAAGATTTCCGCATAAACCCCCTGAGGGAACTGAGCCTGGGAGGCGGCCCTGCCCCAAACCTGAGCACCAGAACTTAAGCTCGCATTGAACAGTACACACGCCCCACCACTGAAAGCCCTGAGTCTGGGGAACAGCATTTGAATCTCACACCCCAAGCACAAATGGGGCGGGGGTGGAGAGGAATTTCAGAAGTCAAGTAACTAGCTGGGAAAATGCCCAGAAAAGGGAAGAAAAATAAGAACATAGAAGGCTACTTTCTTGGTGAACAGATGTTTCTGCCTTTCATTTTTGATGAGGAGGAACAATGCTTACCATCAAGGAGAGACATAGAAGTCAAGGTCTCTGTATCCCAAACATCGGAAATAGACATAAAATGGGTCACGGAAGAGATCAAAAAGGATTTTGGAAATCAAGTTAGACAGGTGGAGGAAAAACTGGGAAGAGAAATGAGAGAGATGCAAGAAAAACATGAAAAACGGGTCAGCACCCTGCTACAGGAGACCCCCCAAAAATGCTGAAGAAAATAACACCTTCAAAAATAGGCTCACTCAATTGGCAAAAGAGGTTCAAAAAGCCAATGAGGAGAAGAATGCTTTCAAAAGCAGAATGAGCCAAATGGAAAAAGAGGTTCAAAAGCTCACTGAAGAAAATAGTTCTCTCAAGATTAGAATGGAACAGATGGAGTCTAATGACTTTCTGAGAAAGCAAGAAATCACCAAACAAAACCAAAAGAATGAAAAAATGGAAGAGAATGTGAAATATCTCATTGGAAAAACAACTGACCTGGAAAATAGATCCAGAAGACAATTTAAAAATTATGGGACTACCTGAAAGTCATCATCAAAAAAAGAGCCTAGACATCATCTTTCATTAAATTATCAAGGAAAACTGCCCTGAGATTCTAGAACCAGAGGGCAACATAAGTTTTGAAGGAATCCATTGATCACCGCCTGAAAGAGATTCAAAAAGAGAAACTTCTAGGAACATTGTGGCCAAATTCCATAATACCTAGATCAAGGAGAAAATATTGCAGGCAGCTAGAAAGAAACAATTCCAGTATTGTGGAAATACACTCAGGATAACACAAGATCTAGCAGCTTCTACATTAAGGGATCGACGGGGCATGGAATAGGATATTCCAGAAGTCAAAGTAACTAGGACTAAAACCAAGAACCCCCTACCCAGCAAAATGAGTATAATACTTCAGGGGAAAATATGGTCTTTCAATGAAACAGAGGACTTTCAAGCATTCTTGATGAAAAGACCAGAGCTGAAAAGAAAATTTGACTTTCAAACACAAGAATGAGAAGAAGCATGAAAAAGTAAACAGCAAGGAGAAGTCATACGGGACTTACCAAAGGTGAACTGTTTACATTCCTACATGGAAAGACAGTATTAGTAACTCTTGAAACTTTTCAGTATCTGGGTAGTTAGTGGGACCACACACACACACACACACACACACACACACACACACACCCATGTACACACGTGCGTGCTCACACATACATACACACATGCACGCACATACAGAGAGCACAGAGTGAATTGAATAGGATGGGACCATACTTTAAAAGAAATTAAGGTAAACGGTGAGAGAGAAATGTAGTGGGAGGAGAGAGGGTGAAATGGAATGGGGTACATTATTTCTCATTCAAGAAGCAAGCAGGAGACTTTTTAGTGGAGGTAATAAGAGGAGAGCTGAGGAAAAAAAAACATGAAGTTTACTCATCACATTCCACTAAAGGAAGGAATAAAATGCACACTCATTTGGTATGAAAACCTATCCTACAATACATGAAAGAGGGGGAGAAGGAGATAAGCAGGGTGGTGGGGATGATGGGAGGGAGGGCAATGGGAGGAGGGAATAATTTGAAGTCAACACTTGGAGAGGGTCAGGATCAAAAGACAGAATAGTAACAATGGGTGGCAGGATAGGATGGAGGGAAATACAGTTAGTCTTACATATCAAGACTATTATCGAAATCATTTGCAAAACTACACAGGTATGGCCTCTATTGAATTGCCTTCCTTCCCAAAGGGAATGGGTTTGGAAGGAGGGATGGGGAGAATTTGGAACTCAAAGTTTTAGGAAAAGTATTGTCCTTGCTACTAGGAAATAAGTAATACAGTAAATGGGGAATAGAAAGTCATCTGGCCCTACAGGACAAAAGCGAAGATGGGGACAAGAGAAGGGAGGGATGATATAAGAGAGGGCAGATTGGTAATAGGTGAAATTAGAATGCTCGGTGTATTGAGGTGGGGGGAGGGGATAAATGGGTAGAAAATTTGGAACACAAAATTTTGTGAAAATGAATGTAAAAAGTCAAATAAATATATTTACATTAAAAAAATACCCTTCATGTGGCTTAAATTTAGGGAATATCTTAGGAACTACAAATTTTCTGGAGGCTCATTTTAGAGATGAAACATCTCACTATCTGACATACTGAACCAAATGCATTAGATGAATATTATACTATGCTTTTCAGAATAGCGTGTTATATCAGACCATGAACAAACTCTGAGACTTTCATATCGTTGTCATCACCAAAATGATTAATATTGCTGTTACCATTATTGTTGCTTTTACCTTGGACTCGTGACTCTGTGTGTAAGGGATGAATAGGTAGGGTTTAGGGAATTTTCAGCGATGCTGACAATGCTGTGAAGTTCATAGCAATAGTTGTAAATCGGGTGGGATTATACTTCCTTCCATCTCACTTTTCTTCAACCAATCATTTATCAATTAAATATACTGTTCAAGGATCCCAGTTGTAGATCTGTTAGTGAAGTGAGTAAATAATGCTTTGCTTTCCAGACAACTGATAGCTTGGAGCCCCAAGCAACTGAGCATATGTTATGGAACTTCTCTTGACATATTAGAAATTGATCTTTTGTTTTATGAAAAGGGAAAAATTGGAAATAATTTTTCAAGCTGTTCTTTGTACTGTTTCCATACTTAAATAAGAAAATGTACATGTATATAGTCTCTAATATCCAGCACTCCTGGAATCACATTTGGAGATATATACATTAAGAATTAACTCTATTCTCTCCCTTTCTGGTCATAGATAATGATTCAAGACAGTCATTTATTTGGAAAACATTTGCTGACACATGTAAGAGAAACTATAAAATTAGTGAGATAACATAGTCTATTCACCTTTACAATTCATGAGTAAAAATCCTTATGAAGTTAGATAAATTGGATAATAAATTTAAATTAATCTGTAATTTGGATATCTGTCCTACAACAACAGCATTATACATTATGCTTTATTATTCAAAAATATATTTTTTTTCAAAAAGAGCTAAAATCCACATTCATCATGTTTTGGATGACACTAGAAAACTTGGATTCTGGCATTTTTCGATACTAGTTATTGAAGTTGGCTTTGACACTATATGTTAAAGGATTGGGTTTCTTTCCTCATTTCAAGTCTATTTCAAAGTACTTCCATAGTTAGAGTCATCGCTGAGGAACAAAGTCGAGGATCAGATATTTTAATATAACTCAAGAATCCTGACTAGTTTAATTTTCTGCTTTCAGAAGCAAGTTTAATGTATTTCTTTATAGATGTTTTAATGTACTTAAAGAAAATTGTGGGGGGCAGAGCCAAGATGGTGGAGTAGAAAGACACATGTACTCTAGCCCTTCCCTCACAGCCCACAAAATGCCTGTAAGAAATGGCTCTAAACAAATTCTAGAGCAGCAGAAGCCACAGAATGACAGAATGAAAGAGATTTCCAGCAAAAGGTTACCTGGAAGGGCGACAGGAAAGATCTATCCCACAGAATGCAGAGCATAAAGGAGTCCAGGTCTGGCAGCACAGCATGGCGATAAACAGGACCAGAAACAGGCCTCCAAGGGAAGAATCCCCAGCAGTGAGGGTCCTGGATCCCTCAATACACAAGAGAAAAAGTAAGCTTCAAAGGTCAGTGTCAGGGGGCTTTCCAACCTGGGAGACAGAGGAGCAAGGTCTGCCCAGCACTGGTCCCATGCAGTGGCAGAGGTGGTGGAAGAAGCAGCAATAGACAGTGGGGAGCTGTAGTGTCCACAGAAGCAGCCTGCGTCCATTGTCCAAGCTGCTCAGCTTAAAGCTTCTGGGGGTATTGGGCAGGGGATGTGAACATCAGCCCTCAGTGGTGGCCCTGCCCTCACCTGAGCACTGTCCTGGGGGGAGGAGGAGTGCTAGGACTCTCCCCTTCAAAGGATTCAGAAGTCAAATAACCGGCTGGGAAAATGCCCAAAAAAAGGGGAAAAAATAAGACCACAGAAGGTTACTTTCTTTGTGAACAGGTATCTCCTTCTATCCTTTTAGATGAGGAATAACAATTCATGCTGTCAGACGAAGTCAAGGCTTCTGCATTCTATTCCTCCAAAATGAATACGAATTGGGCTCAGGCCATGGAAGAGCTTGAAAAGTGAGTCAGCAGTTTGCTAAAGAAGAACAAAAAAAAGCTGAGGAAAATAACACCTTCCATAATAGGTTAACT
The DNA here is from genome assembly GCA_023548195.1 of Bettongia penicillata ogilbyi. Classification (NCBI taxonomy): domain Eukaryota; kingdom Metazoa; phylum Chordata; class Mammalia; order Diprotodontia; family Potoroidae; genus Bettongia; species Bettongia penicillata. Next base: position 304,741 of record JAJHZJ010000912.1, read on the forward strand.
CAATTGCAAAAAGAGATCCAAAAAGCCAATGAGGAGAAGCATGCTTTAAAAAGCAGAATTAGCCAAATGGAAAATGAGATTCAAAAGGTCACTAAACAAAAGAGGTTTTTAAAAATGAGAGTAGTGTTCAGGGAGGCTAATGACTATATGATAAACCAAGAAGTAACAAAACAGAACCAAAAGACAGAAAAAAAATAGAAGATAATGTGAAACATCTCACTGGAAAAAACAGCTGACCTAGAAAATAGATCCTGGAGAGACAACTTAAAAATTATGGGACTACTTGAAAACCATGACAACAAAAGACCCTAGACATTACTTTCATGACATTATCAAGGAAAACTGTCCTGATATTCTAGGATCAGAGGGCAAAATAAATACTGGAAGGATCCACCAATGACCTCCTGAAAGGGACTCAAAAAGAGAGACTCCTAGGAATACTGTGGCCAAATTTCAGAGTTCCCAGGTCAAAGAGAAAATATTGCAAGCAGCTAGAAAGAAATAATTCGAGTACTGTGGAAATGCAACCAGGATAACACAGGATCTGGCGGCTTCTACTTTAAGGGATCAAGGGGCTTAGGATAGGATATTCCAGAAATCAAAGGAACTGGGATTAAAAGTAAGAATGACTCAGAAAACCTGAGTATAGTACTTCAAGGGAAAAAAATGTCATTCAATGATATAGAGGACTTTCAAGCATTCATGATGAAAGGACCAGAGCTGAATACAAAAGCTGACTTTCAAACACATGAATCAAGAGAGGCATAAAAAGGCATACAGGAAAGAGAAATCATACAGGAATTACTTTAATACTAATTATATTTTTTGCAGCTTTCTACAATCACTACCATATAACTTAGATTATTTTTCTCGCCTTCTCCCCCTCCTTCCCCAAGACACCATACAATTTCATATAGGTTCTATACATACATTCCTATTAAATGCATTTTCATTATAGGCATGTTGTGTAGAAGAATTAAAATGGATGGGAGAAATCATATAACAAATTAAAACACAAAACAAAAGAAAATGATCTGCTACATTCTGCGATTGAATTCCAAAATTCTTTCTCTGGATACAGAAGGTATTTTGCCTTAAAAGACCACTGGAAAATTATTTTAAGTCTTTGCATTTCAATGAAGTCCCAAGTGTACCAGAAGAAACTGTCACACATTGTGGTCGTTGCTGCACACAAAGTTCTCCTGGTTCTGCTATTTTCGCTCAGAGGTCTTCCTTTTCATCATTTCTTATATCACAATAGCATTCCATTACATTCATATGCCATAATTTATCCAGCCACTCCCCAGTTGATGGGCATCCCCTTCATTTCCAGTTTTTGGTCACAACAAAGAGGGCTGCTATAAATATTTTTGTACATGTGGGACCCTTTCACATTTTTATGGCCTCTCGGGGATATAGTCCTAGAAGCAGTATTACTGGATCAAAGGACATGCACATTTTTGTAGTCTTTTGGGCATAGTTCCAAATTGCTCTCCAGAATGGCTGGATAAGCTCAGAGTGCCACCAACATTGAATTAGTGTTCCAACTCTCCCACATCTTCTCCAACGTTTATCATCTCCTGTTTTGCTGTTAGCCAATCTGATAGGAGTGATGTGGTATATCAGATTTGTTTTGATTTTCATCTCTGTAACCTATAGTTATTTAGAGCATTTTTTCATATGATTATAGATATCTTTAATTTCTTTCTTTGAAAACTGAGTGTTCATATCCTCTGACCATTTATCAGTTGGAGAATGACTTGTTTCCTTGCACTCAGTTCTCTACATATTTTAAAAATGAAGCCTTTATCACAGATAGTAGTTGCAAAAATTATTTCCCAGTTTTCTGCTTCCCTCCTAACCTTGGTTGTATTGGACTTAGTTGTACACAAATATTTCAGTTTAATTTAATCAAAGTTATCCATTTTGCACTTCATAATACTTTCCATCTCTTCTTTAGTAAAAAATTATTCCATAATCTTTAGTAAGAAAGTAAAGAATTATTCCATAATTATTATTATTATTCCAGAATTATTAGTAAAGAATTATTCCATAATTCTTTAGTAAAAAATTACTCCATAAATCTGATAAATACACTAATGCTTGGTCCACTAATTTGTTTGTAATATCAAACTTTTAGGTAGATTATGTACCCATTTGAACTTTATTCTTGTGCACAGTATCAGGATTTGATCTATACCTAGTTTCCATCACACTATTATTCAGTTTTTCAAGCAACTTTTTTTTTCAAACAGTGAGTTCTTAACCCAGAAACTGGGGTCTTTGGGTTCGTCAAACAATAAATTGATGTTTCATAGCCTACTGTGTCTTCAGTATCTAGCATATTCTTCATGTTTACCCTTTGGTTTCTTAGTGAGTACCAAGCAATTTTGATAATTGTTCCTTAAGTATACAATTTGAGATCTGGTAGTGCTAGGTTACCTTCCTTAGTATTTCTTTTTATTAGTTCCCTTGCGATTCTGGAACTTTTGTTCTTGCAGATCAGTTTTGATATTATTTTTCTATCTCTAGAAAATAATTATCAGATAGTTTGGTGTGGCCCTAAATAAATAAATTAATTTAGATAGAATTTTCATTTGTATTATATTGTCTCAACCTACCCACGAGCAACTGACGTTATTTTGCTTACTTAGATCTGACTTTATTTTTGTGAAAATTGTCTTGTAATTATGTTCATGTAGTCCCTGAATTTGTTTTGGCAGGTGGGCTCCCAAATATTTTATTGTGTCTACACTAGCTTTCAATGGGATTTCTCTTTCTGTCTCTTGTTGTTGAGCTTTGTTAATAAATAGAAATGCAGAAGGTTTGTGTGGGTTCATTTTGTGACCCGCAACTTTAAGTTGTTCATTATTTCAAGTAGTTTTTTTTTTTTTACTTGAACCTCTGGGATTCTCTAGAATATCGTCATATCATCTACCAAGAGTGATAACGTAGTTTCTTCTTTGCCTAATCTAATTACTTCCATTTCTTTATCTTCTCTAATTGCTGCAACTAACATTTCTAATACCATGTTGAATAATAGTGATGATAATGGACATCCTTGTTTCACCCCTGATGTTACTGGAAATGTATCTACCTTTACTCCATTGCATATAATGCTTACTAAGGGTATCAGGTAGGTACAGCTTATTATTTTATTGAATGTTCCCTTTATTCCTATGCTCTCCAGTTTTCTTAAAAGGAATGGGAGTTGGATTTTGTCAAAAGATTTTTCTGCATCTATTGAGATAGTCATGTGGTTTCTGTTAGGTTGCTGCTTTATATGATCAATAATGCAATAGTTTTCCTAATATTGAACCAGCCCTGCATTCCTACTATGAATGTTACCTGATCATAATGCATTATTCTTGTGATAAGATGCTGTATTCATTTTGCTAAAACCTTATTTAAAATTTTTGCATCTATATTCATTAGAGAAATTGGTGTACAATATTCTTTCTCTGTTTTGTCTCTTCCTGGTTTAGGTATCAAAATCATATTTGTATCATAGAAATAATTTTTGAGAATTCCTTCTTCCCCAATTTTCAAAAATTGTCTACATAGTATTGGAATTAAGTCTTCCTTAAATGTTTGATAGAATTCACTTGTAAATCCATCTGTCCCTGGAGATTTTTTCTTAGGGAGTTCATTGATGACTTGTTCAATTTCTTTTTCTGAGATGGGATTGTTAAGTGTTCAATTTCCTCCCCCGTTAATCTGGGCAAGTTATATTTTTTAAAGTAATCATCCATCTCATTTAGATTTTCAAATTTATGGGCATAAAGTTGGGGAAAGTAATTTGTTTGTTTTGTTTTCATCTCTTAATCATTGGTGGTGAGGTCAACCCTTTCACTTTTGATATCTGGAATTTGTTTTTTTCTTTCTTTTTTTTAAAAGTAAATTGACCAAAGGATTATCAGTTTTATTGGTTTTTCTCATAAAACAAACTCTTACTTTTATTTATTGCTTCGACAGTTTTCTTAATTTTAATTTTATTAATATATCCTTTGGTTTTCAGTATTTCTAATTTAGTATTTGCTTGGGGATTTTCAATTTCTTTCTCAAGCTTTTTCAACTGCATGCCCAATTCATTGTTCTCCTCTTTCTCTATTTTATTCATATAGGCATTCAAGGATATAAAATTTCCCCTACAAACTACCTTTACAGTATCCCATAAAATTTGGTAGGTTGTCTCATTAGTGTCATTCTCTTGAATGAAGTCGTTGATTGTTTTTTTATGATTTGCTATTTAACCCAAACCTTCGTTAGGATTAGGTTATTTAGTTTCCATTTAATTTTTAGTCTATCTTTCCATGACCTTTTATTACATGTGATTTTTATTGCATTATGGTCTGAGAAGGATGCATTAACTATCTGTGCCTTTGTGCACTGGATTATGAGATTTTTGTGCCTTAGAACACGGTCACTTTTTATAATGTGCCATGTACTGCTGAGAAAAAGGTATTTTCCTTTCTATCCCCGTTAGTTTTCTCCAGAGATCTAACATATATACCTTATCCAGAGTTTTATTCACCTCCTTACCTTCTTTCTTGTTTATTTTAAGGTTAGGTTTATCAGATTCAGAGAGGGAGAGGATGAGGTTCCTCAGTAGTATGGTTTTACTGTATATTTATTCCTGCTACTCCCTTAACTTCTTTTTAAGTAGTTGGCTTCTATGCAACCTGGAGTATCTATGTACAGTGATGATATTCCTTCATTTTCTGTGGTGCTTTTTATTAGGATATGATTTCCTTCTTCATTTTTTTTGATTAGGTCTATTTCTACTTTCGCTTCCTCTGAGATTAGGATTCCTTCCCCTGCCTTACTTATTTCAGCTGAAGCACACGTTTATCTTTACACAGCATGTATCCTCCCGTCTCAAATATGTTTCTTGTAAACAACATATTGTTGGGTTATGGCTTTTGATCCATTCTGCTATCTGTCTCCGTTTTACAGGAGAATTCATTCCATTCACATTCACAGTTATGATTACTCTCTGTATCTTTCCCTCCATCCTCTATCCCACCGCTTGTCCTTTTAGTTCTCCCTTCTCCCTTTGCCTCCACAATAGAGTTTTAATTTTTCCACCACCTCCTACAGTCTTCACTTCCTTTTTTCAGCGCCCTTACCTTTTACTATCCTTTACTATTTCTTCCTTCTCTTTTAGCCTCCTATCCGTTTTCTTTCCCCTTTCCCTCCTCCTGCCTATTGATTTATTTAGATTATATACTCAATTAAGTTTGTGATTCCCTTCTTGAACAAAATCAGATGAGAATGCCTCTCAAACAATTCTCCTGTCTTTCTCCTTTTTCACTCTACTGTAATATAATTTTAAACTTCTTCCTTCTTCATTTTCTGCTTCCTCATTTTCACATCTCCTGTTATAATCCTTTCACACGCTTAAATCACATTTTTGTCATCACATAATTTACTTTATACCCGTTCCCTCTATCTCTGAATATCCCTTTTATACTTTTGATTGGACATGCAATTCTCAAGATTAACGAGTATCATTTTCCCATATAGGGAGGTAAACAGTTTGTCCAAATTAAGTAACAAGCTTTCTTTTACCCTGTTTCCCTTTTTACCCCTCTCTTGGGACTTGCATTTGAAGATCCAGTTTTCTATTGAGTTCTGACCTTTTTATCAGGAATGTCTGGAAATCACTTATTTCATTCAATGTTCATCACCTTGCCTGAAATGCTACGCTGAACTTTGCTGAGTAATTGATCCTTGGTTGCAGTCCCAGCTCCTTTGCTTTGCCAAATATCATATTCCAATTCCTTCGATCTTTTAATGTAGAAACTGCAAGTTCCTGTGTGATCCTCACTGTAGCTCCTCAATATTTGAATGGTTTCTTTCTAGCTGTCTATAGTATTTTCTCCTTCACTTGATATTCTGGAATTTGGCAACAATATTTCTTTGGGTTTTTTAGTTTGGGGTCCCTTTCGGGAGGTGAATGGTGGATCCTTTTAATGACTACTTTGCCCTCTGGATCTAGCACTTCTGTGCAGTTTTCCTTGATGATTTCTTGGAAGATATTGTCCAGACTCTTTTTGTCATCATGGCTTTCTGGTAGACCAGTAATTCTTAAATTTTCTCTCCTGGATCTATTTTCCAGGTTAATTGTTTTTCAAATTAGATATTTTACATTTTTTTCTGTCTTTTCATTCTTTAGATTTTGTTTGACTGAATCTTGATGTCTCATAGAGTCATTAGTCTTTACTTGTCCAATTCTAATTTTCATCTAATTGTTTCTTTCAGTTAACTTTTGTGTTTCATTTTGCATCTTTCCAACTATTCCTTTCGTGCAATTATTTTCTCCAGTTACTTTTTGTGTTTCGCTTTCCATTTGTTCAATTTTCTTTTTTAAAGAGCTGTTATCTTCGGTGAATTCTTTTGTCATAATTTTTAAATCATTGGCCATTTTTTTCCTCTATTTCCTTTTTCAGCTCTTCCAGGAGTTCTATCTGTACTTAAGAGCAATTCATAATCCCTTTTGAAGTTTCAGATGGGAGTACATCCTCAATCCTGACCCTTTTGGTATTGGTGTTTTGATCCTTTTCCCCATAGAAAGATTCTAGCGTCTTTTCTTTCCTCCGTTGCTTCTTGCTCATGATATTGTTCCTTTTTCTGTTGTGGCCTCTGGTTCTATTAGCTAGACTCTAAAGAACTTGGTGATGAACTGGCTGGTGTCAGAAAGGAAGGCAGGTGAAATCTGTTTGAGTTTCCCTGGATAGCCCTTGAGCTAGCTTTTTAAACTTGGGGGAGTGTTGGGGTGGTCACAGGAGATCTTCTCAGCTGGCCTAGAGCAAAGGCAAGCCCATTGCTTGGTGATCCAGCTGGTCTTTCTCTTTCCCTTGGAACTCTTAGGCATACTTGGGTCCTAGTGTAAGACTCTGCACCCCTCCAGTTCTGGTTGCATGGGACAGCTCTCTTCCTCAGCCACAGTAAGGGGAACATTCTTTTGCTATTTTTCTAGCCTCACATGCTATGAGACTGTTTGCCCCTTTTGCTGATTTCACTGACTCAGAATTTTTCTGTGAAAATATTTTATGATACATTCAAGGTCAAAAAGGGGAAAGGAAGAGAACATTTAATGATCACTCTGCCATTTTGGTTCCTGGACATTCAAGTAGGTGACTTGCAGAGTTACAGACTACAGTAGGTGTAGGCCGAAAATCTCTGTGCAGCTGCTGCAGATACCTGAGCCTCCTTCCATGACTCTCACTTGCTGGGCTCCCTTTATTTCTAGCCCTGAGCTGCTATCCTGCTCATACTGCACCTCCCTCAGATCACAGTTGGGTTTTCCTACTGGGCTGTGCAGTGGCAGGGACACTGTGCTGAGCTCCATATGCTCTTCCACCCACCTGAAATAGATTCTTCCCGTCGATCTTCCAGTCTGTCCTGACTGTGAAACTGCCACAGTCTGTCTCCTATTGGATTCTGCACCTCCAAAATTTGGTCAGACTCTCTTTTTAGAGGTATCTGACAGAGTTTGCCTAAGAGCTTAGGTGAGTAGTTCCTCTTACTCCCCAATCTTGGCTCTACCTCCCATAAAGGACTTTCTAAAGGTAACTTTACATTCCTACATGGAAATATAATATCTATAATCTTGAGACTTTTCTCAGTATTTGGGTATGTGGAGGGATCACACACACACACACACACACACACAGAAACACACACAGAGTACAGGTTGAGTTGAATTAGAGGGGATGATATACGTAAAAAAAATAAAATTAATGGGTGAGAGAAGAAAATATTGGGAGGAGAAAGGGAGAAATGAAGTGGAACAGAGTATCACTCATAAAAGAGAAAAGAAAAATATTTTTCAATGGAGGAGAAAAGGGAGGATGTGAGAGGGGAAAAGTGAAGATTCCTCTCTTTACATATCACTTAAGAAGGGAATAACATGCTCACTAAATTTGGTATGAAAATCTGTCTTATACTACAGGTAAGTAGGGTAGAACGGGACAAGTGAGGTGAGGGGTAAGATAAAAGGGAGGGCAAATGGGAGAAGGGAGTAACTAAAAGTGAACACTTTTGGGAAGGGACAAGGTCAAGAGAATGGGAAAAAATGGGGGCACAGGGTAGCATGGAGGGCAATATAGCTAATTTTATACAACAGAAATATTAGGGATGTCTTTTGTAAAACCACACATATATTGCCTGTATTGAATTGCTTGACTTCTCAGTGAGGATGGGTGGGGAGGATGGGAGGGAGAGAAGTTGGAATTTAAATTATTAGAAATAAATGTTGAGAATTGTTATTTCATATAACTGGGAAGTAAGAAATACAGATCTTGACGTATAGAAATTTATCTTGCCCTACAAGGAAAGAGAGAAGATATGGATAAAGGCAGAATGGGGTGTGATAGGAGGGAGGGCACAATGAGGGAAGGGTAATCAGAATGAAAGGCGTTATGAGGTGGGGGAGGGGAGAGATGGGTAGGAAAATTGAAACTCAAAATTTTGTGGAAATAGACATCGAAATCTAATAATAAATAAATATACCCATTTAAAACATAGAAATCACCTTTTCAGTAATGTCATTTTTATTTTTTTATAAATTAATTTATTTATATTAGGTTTTCAGTGTTCACTTCCATAAGATTTTGAGTTTTAAATTTTCTCCCCTTCCCTCTCTCTATCTCAAAAGAACATGTAATCTGATATAGGGTCTACATATACATTTGTCTTGTAACATCTTGCAATATTTTGACATTAGCTATGTTGTGAAGGATTAGAACCAAAGGGAGGAACCACAAAAAAAGAAGAAACAAAGCAAAACAAAAAAAGATCAAATACTATGCTCCTGTCTGCATTCATATTTTATAGTTCTTTTTCTGGGTGTGGATGGTATTTTCCAACATGAATCTTTCAGAGTTGTCTTAGATCCTTGCATTGCTGAGAAGGACTAAGTCTACCAAAGTCACTCATCACACAATATTGGTGTCACCATGTACAATGTTCTCCTTTCACTCAGCATCAGTTCATGCAAGTCTTTCCAGGATTTTCTGATGTATACCTGCTGATCCTTTTTTAATGGCACAATAGTATTCTATTACATTCATATACCACAGTTTTTTTCAGTCATTGCCCTACTGATTCCAATTCTTGGCCCCCTCAAAAAGAGCTACTATAAATAGTTTGCACATGTGGGTCATTTTCCCATTTGTAAGATCTCTTTGGAATACAGCAATTGAGTTACAGTGCTAGATCTGAGAGTATGCACATTTTTATAGCTCTTTGAGCATAGCTCCAAATTACTCTCCAGAATCGTTAGATCAGTTCACAATTCTACCAACAGTTTTTCCACATCTTCCCCAATGATCTCACTTTTCAAATGAATGTTTGTATTCACTTTTTTTTCTATAACTAGGTAACAAAGTTAATAGAGCATAGGGCTAGGAGTCAGGAAGACTTACCTTCCTGATTTCAAATATGTCCTCAGACACTTGCTTCCTGTGTAGCTCTGGATAAACCATTTAACACGGTTTGTCTTCATTTATTTCATTTTTGAAATTTAATTTAATTATTATTTTTTAATGTTCTACAATCATTACCATAAAATTAAGATTTTAACCCCCCCACACCTACTCCTCACTACACCCCTCCCTCCCCAAGACAGCATACAATTCTGTACAGGTTCTAAATATGTTTTTCTAATGAGTATGTTATCACTATAGTCATGCTATGTAGTCGAACTAAAATAAATGGAAGAAATCATATAACAAATCAAAACATAACACACACACACACACACACAAATATAGTCTGCTACATTCTGCAGTTGAGTTCCATATTTTTTTCTCTGAGTGTGGAAAGCATTTTGCCTTAGAAAACCATCATTGGGATTTCTTTTTTTATAAGTCCTTGCATTATTACGAAGTTCCAAGTCTACCAGAAAAACCTCTCACACACTGTGATCGTGGCTGTGCACCAAGTTCTCCTGGTCCTGCTACTTTCGCTCAGCATCAGATCATATAAGTCCTTCCAGGCCTCCCTGAATTCTTCTTGTTCATCATTTCTTATGGCGCAATAGTACTCCATTACATTCATATACCATAATTTATTCAACCAATCCCCAATTGATGGGCATCCCCTTGATTTCCAGTTTTGGCAACTACAAAGAGTACTGCTATAAATATTTTTGTACATGTGGTACCCTTTCCCATTTTTATGATCTCTTGGGGATACAGTCCTAGTAGTGATATTGCTGGGTCAGAGGATATGCACATTTTTGCAGCCCTTTGGGCATAGTTCCAAACTGCTATCCAGAATGGTTGGATGAGATCACAGCTCCACCAACAATGAATTAGTGTTCCAACTCTCCCACATCCTCTCCAACATTTATGATTTTCTTGTTCTGTCATGTTTGCCAATCTTGTAGGTGTGATGTAGTACCTCAGAGTTGTTTTGATTTGCATCTCTCTAATCAATAGTGATTTAGAACATTTTTTTCATATTATTATAGATATCTTTCATCTCTTTCTCTGAAAATTGCCTGTTCATATCCTTTGACCATTTATCAATTAGGGAATGTCTTGTACAGTTATACATTTGATTCAGTTCTCTATATATTCTATATTCTGGGCAATTTGCATTTTTTAAAATACTCATCCATCTCATTTAGATCATTGAATTTGTCGGCATAAGTTTGGGCAAAGTAATTTCTAATTATCATTTTAACTTCCTCCTCATTGGAGGTGAGTTCACCCATTTCATTTTTAATATTTGTAATTCGATTTTATTTTTTCTTTCTTTAATCAAATTGACCAAAGGATTATCAATTTTATTAGTTTTTTTCCCATAAAACCAACTATTGGTTTTATTTATTTATTCAACAGTTCTCTTAATTTCAATTTTATTGATCTCTCCTTTGGTTTTCAGTATTTCTAATTTGGTATTTACTCGGAGATTTGCAATTTGTTCTTTTTGTAGCTTTTTCAGTTGCATGGCCAAGTCATTGATCTCCTCTTTTTCTATTTTATTTATGTAGGCATTCAAAGATATAAAACTTCCCCTAAGAACTGCTTTTGCAGTATCCCGTAAGATTTGGTGTGTTGTCTCATTATTATCCATCCTCTTTTATGAAGTTGTTGATTGTTTCTATGATTTCTTCTTTAACCCACTCCTTCTTAAGATTAGATTATTTAGTTTCCAATTGATTTTTGGTTTATCTTTCCATTGCCTTTTATTACATATATTTTTTTGTTGCATTATGATCTGAGAAGGATGTACCGATTATCTCTGCCTTTCTGCATTGGATTGTGAGATTTTTATGTCTTAGTACAGGGTCAATTTTGTAAATGTTCCATGTACTGCTGATAAAAATGTATATCCCTTTCTATTCAATTTTTGGGCCAATTTTTTAAATGTTCCATGTACTGCTGAGAAAAAGGTATATTCCTTTCTATTCCCATTCAATTTTCTCCAAAGATCTATCATATCTACCTTATTTAGAGTTTTTATTTACCTCCTTAACCTCTTTCTTGTTTATTTTGAGGTTAGATTTATCAAGTTCAGAAAGAGGGAGGCTGAGGTCCCCCACTAGTATAGTTTTGCTGTCATTTTCTACCTTCAACCCCCTCAATCTCTCCTCTAAGAATGTGGATGCTATACCATTTGTATCATACATGTTTAGTAATGCTATTTCTTCATTGTCTATGGTAGCTTTTAGCAAGATATAGTTTCTGTTCTTATACTTTTGGTTAGATCTATTTCTGCTTTTGCTTTGTCTGAGATTGAGATTGCTACTCCTGCCTTTCTTACATCAGCTGAAGCACAATATATTCTGCTCCACCCTTTCACCTTTATCCTATGTGTATCCCCCCCACCCCCATTTCAAATGTGTTTCTTGTAATCAGCATATTGTTGGACTATGGCTTTTAATCCCTTCTCCTATCCATCTCCGTTTTATGAGAGAATTCATTCCATTCCCATTCACAGTTATGATTGCAATCTGTGTGTTTCCCTCCATCCTCTTTCCCATCATTTGTGCTTTTAGCTCTCCCATCCCCATTCCCCTCCTCAATAGTATTCACTTTTCACCACCTCCTCCTGCAACCTTCCCATCCTTCTTTTTGCCCCCTCCTTTTTACTCCCCTTTACTCTTATTACACCTTCCCTCCCTTTTAGCCTCCCTCCCCTTTCTTTTCCCTTTCCCTCCTACTGACTGTAGAGCTATTTATGATTATCTACTTAAGTTTATTTTTCCCTCCTTTAAATAAATCAGATGAGAGTACCTCTCCAACAATGCTCATCTCCTCCCCTCTTCCCCTCTACTATAATTTTGTACTTCTTCTTGTGATCTAATTTGCCATTTTTTCACACCTTCTATTACAATCACTTCTCATACTTAAATCATATTTTAACATGACATCATTTACATTATACCCGTTCCTTCTATGAATATGCCTTTTATATTTCATAATAGCTTCACAATTCTCAAGATTAACAGGTATCATCTTCCCTTATAGGGAGGTAAACAGTTTGCCCTAATTGAGTAACAAGTTTTTGTTTTTGTTTTCTTTTTCCCCCTGTTAACCTTTTTATGATTCCCTTGAGACCTGCATTTGAAGATCAAATTGTCTCTTGAGTTCTGACATTTTGGTCAGGAAGCTCTGGAAATCCCTTACTTCGTTGAATGACTTTCTCCTTGCCTGAAATGTTATGCTGGACTTTGCTGGGTTGTTGATCCTTGGTTGTAGTCCCAACTCCTTTGCTTTATGGAATATTGGGTTCAAATTCCTTTGATCTTTTGATGTAGAAGCTCCAAGGTCCTGTGTGATCTTGACTGTATCTCCTTGATATTTGAATTGTTTCTTTCTGGCTGCTTGTAGTATTTTCTCCTACACTTGATAGCTCTGGAATTTGGCAACTGTATTTTTTGGGGTTTTGAGTTTGGGATCCCTTTCAGGAAGGGAATGGTGGATTCTTTCGATGGTTATTTTGCCCTCTGAATCTAGCACTTCTGGCCAGCTTTCCTTGATGATTTTCTGGAAGATATGTTCCAGACTTTCTCCATCATGGGTTTCTGGCAGGCCAATAATTCTTACATTTTTTCTCCTGGATCTATTTTCCAGGTCAGTTGTTTTTCCAATTAGATAATTTAAATTTTCTTCTATCTTTTCATTCTTTATATTTTGTTTGACTGATTCTTGCTGTCTCATTGAGTCATTTGTTTCCACTTGCCCAATTCTAATCTTTATCAAATTGTTTTCTTCAGTTAACTTTTGGATCTCCTTTTCCATCTCTCCAATTTTTCCTTTTAAGGAGCTATTCTCTCCAGATAATTTTTGTTCTTCCTTTTCCGTTCGACCAATTTTCCCAATTAGGTTTTGTGTTTCCTTTTCCATTTGACCAACTGTTCCTTTTAGGGTGTTATTTTCTCCAGTTAATTTTTGAACTTCCTTTTCTATTTGTTCAATTTTCCTTTTCAAAGAAATGTTCTCATCAATGAATACTTTTTTTATCATTTTAAAATCATTGGCCAGTTTTTCTTCTATTTTCTTCTTCAGCTCTTCCAGGAGAGCTGTTTCTGCATGTGAGCAGTTCATAGTCCCTTCTGAAGTTTCAGATGGAAGTATCATCTCGGTATTGACCTCTTTGGTATTTGTGTTTTGGTCCTTATTCATAGAAAGATTCTGTTTTTTTTTCACCCTTCATCTGCTTTTTCTTGTTCGTGATGTTGACTGAGTGTTGCGGCTTCTGGTTCTTTCAGTCAGAAGCTACAGAACTTTATGCTGAACTGACGTGTGAAAAAGCTAAGAGCAGGTTTTTGTTTTGTGTTTCCCCAATTAACCCAGGTATTAGCTTGTTAAGTGTGTGGGAGGAGTGATCTGGTCACAGGAGATCTCCTTAGCTGAACTGAGGCAAAGGCAAGCTCAAGGGATGGTGATCCCAGCTGCCTCACTGTCTTCCTGTTTCCTCTGGAGTGCTGAAGGATGCCTAAGTGTTAATGCATGTTCTCACCCCTCCTGGGGCTCCTCTCCTGGTGCAGAGGTTTGCCTGGCTCCTAGTGCGAGTTTTCTCTGCCCTGGGTCCTTTGTCCTTCTGGTTTGCCTACATCACAGTAGGAGGAATCCCCCTTAGCTATTTTCCTAGCTTCAGGTGTTATGAGACTATTTGCCCCCTTTTGATGTTTCAGCTTATCGAGGACTTTTCTGGGGAAATATTTTATGATTCTTTCATGGTCATCAAGGGGGGAAGAGAGAACATTTACTGATCATTCTGTCATCTTGGCTCCTGGAAGTTCAAGTAGGTGACTTACCGATGTTTAATCTTCGGATTGAAAGTCTCAGGAGGTGCTGCTCTGTTATCTGGCGCTCAGTGGCTCTCACTGACTCAGTTTGGCTTGTCTCCTGCCCTTGGTACCTCTCCGCCGGTACACCCACCACTATCAGGTTTCTCAGATCGCTGGCCAAGCTATGCTGTGCCCTGGGGGCTCCCCCCTTGGATCAGATCCTTTCTGTGGACCTTCCAGTCTAACCTGGACTCTGAATCCGTCACAGTCTGTCTCCCACTGGATTCCACACCTCCAAAATTTGGTAAGATTCTCCTTGCAGAACTATCCAAAGGAGGTTGTCCAGGAGCTTACATGAGTCATTGCTCTCACTGTGCCATCTTGTCCCCACCCCCATCCCCCATTTATTTCATTTGTAAAACGGATTTGAGAAAAAAATTCCAAACCAGTCCAATATCTTTGCAACAAAAGCTTAAATGGGGTCCTAGAGAGTCAACATAACTGAAAATAACTGAACCACATTAGAATTTACTAAAAATATGAACACTATCAAAGCTCACCGTAACTTAAGAGGTACTAACTGAGCAATCACTACGGTTCTAATCAAAGAATGTGTCCACTGTATCCACTGAAAAGCAACAATTAAGCTACAACAGTTGAAAAATATTGTATGGCAAGCTCAAAATGAAACAACCAAAGAATATGTATGAATTAATGAGGTGATTGCACATAAAACACATGGCAATCAGTCTAATTACTATAACATTGCATATTTGCTCTCAAGGATCCACTCATTCTAAGATCCCTGCTGAAGAATTTTTTACACACCCCTGCCCACCCAAATTCCAAATATGCTTTCCCCTGGGGAGGCTACTGAAGGCTCGGCATTATGCCATTTGACGTATGTATGCATGTATATGCATTAATGTATGTGTGTGTGTGTGTGTGTGTGTGTGCTTGTAAAATCTCTGCAGATCGGTCACCATAGAACACAAGTAGGAAAACTCATCTGTGAAGATTGGTATGAGTCTCAGGGATACATAATCTCTACAGCCATCTGCATAAGCAGAGAATAGCTTTCTCCCTGGCCTTAATATAATCTTTTTTTAAAAAATTCACTTATAATTCAAAACTCTAAACAACAACAATAACAAATCATCCTATGGTCATTGCATAGTGACACTTCCTCTTATTAACTTGAGTAGAAAACTGAATTTAGTGATTGACCTTTGAGGATCTTCCTCATTCTCTTCTCAAAGTTTCTTATTTGCTTACTTTATATACTTGACTAAAACCTGTAGAATGAAAGATCCATGCATGAAAGGATGGTTTCATTCTTTTTATAGGCAACTCTAACATTTGACCAAATAACTACTACACTGTAGATTGTGTAATAAGTGCTTCTTGATTGATTGCTTCTCTCTCTTAGTTCTTTTTTTCACATTGAATAACTACTTCATACTCCATAAAGAATATATACAGGGACATGATTTTATTTTGCCATGGTAAACAATGATCACCAGCATCAATAAAATGCCTTGACCACTTTCGTAACCCTAGGAGAGGAGGTAAATATAATTCCAAGTAATATGGGCAGCACAACTCTAACCCAAAGACCATATCCACTCCTTAATTCTAGTAAGCAGAGATTTTAAACAGACGCTGTAGTCCTAAATATATGATATGATCCCCTCTGGACAAACTCTATTCCATTCCAGATGCCTCCATTTTCCCACCAATATGTCCTTGTTCATATTGTTCATTGTGCCTTAAATTTCCCCCTTGTCCACTAAAACATTTTAAGTTCTGTACAAATGACCCGACTTATCTAATTCCGCTTATTCCTGTCACAATACGTTAAATTGAAGAATTGGAAAATGAACTAAAATTTTATATTTCTTTAAGGATCCCGTTTCATTTGTGTGAGTCTTTTCTCCACTGAAGAAAATTTTAATCCTTTTTGTATTTGATTTTTTATGACCAAAGCAATCATAAGGTGGTCTCAGCACTTAATCTCAGCAACTTAACTAAACTGGTCCTGGTATGATAGTTCATCAAAAATAGAGACTGGCATTAGATCAAAGTGTAAAGCATCTGAGCCTTCAAACCTTTCCAGTTAGTAAGTACCTACCAGAGTGTGTATTTTTCTAGTTTAACCTCCCAGAATGCTATTTTATAATACCGCATTACTGAAGGAAATTTGAATAGAGGAATACATTTCAGCTATATAAAATAGAATAGTCTTTTTTAATACAGGCATCTCACTTTAGTATTATGGTTCAAAAGAAAACACGTTCATATAAATGGTTCCTTCAGCAAAAAACAGCATCTGTGTAAACTGAACATAGAAGAATGTATTCTAATTGGAGAAAATTTATGATCATTATTTCAACGTATCTAATTAAAGAACTTCCCCCTGTTATTTAATTATGTTCTGATTGTGGTTGTTCTTTAAAATTCGAGGGCTTCATGTAATCATTGCTATGCCAAGGTCAGACAGAACAGCTTTAGGGTTGCTACATTAAACTATAAGAAATTTCTATTCTGTTCAGAACCTAGATATAGTATACTCTATTTTGGTGAGGAAAACTTTTGGATTTACCTTATTTCTTCATTGTTTTATATCATGATAAAATAAGATGCTAACTGCAGTGGATGTTTTAGAAAAATGGAGTGTGATAAGGAAGTTACAAAGATTTTTTTTAAAATACATTTATTTATTTAACTTTTTAAATTCATTTTCACAAAATATTGGGTTCCAAATTTTCTCCCCATTTGTCCCCTCCTCCCACCCCAATACACCGAGCATTCTAATTTCCCCTATCACCAATCTGCCCTCCTTTCCATAACCCTCCCTTCCCTTGTCCCCATCTTCTCTTTTGCCCTGTAGGGACAGATAACTTTCTATGCCCCATTACCTGTATTTCTCATTTCATAGTAGCAAGAATAATACTCAACAGTTGTTCCTAAGACTTTGAGTTCCAACTTCTCTGGATCCCTCCCTCCCCACCCATTCCCTTTGGGAAGGCAGGCAATTCAATATAGGCCATATCTGTGTAGTTTTGGAAATGACTTCCTTAATAGTGGTGTTGTGTTACACTAACTCTATTTCCTTACATCCTATCCTGCCCCCCACTGCTTCTATTCTCTCTTTTGATCTTGTCTTTCCCCCAAGAGTGTTGATTTCAAATTGCTCCCTCCTCCCATTGCCCTCTCTTCCATCATCCCTCCACCCTGCTTATCCCCTTCTCCCCCACTTTACTGTGTTGTAAGATAGTTTTTCATACCAAAATGAGTGTGCATTTTATTCCTTCCTTTAGTCGAATGTGATGAGGGTAGATTACATGTTTTTCTCTCAGCTCCCCTCTTTTTTCCTCCACTAAAGTCTCCTGCCTCCCTCTTCCATGAGAGATAATTAGCACCACTCCATTTCTCCCTCTCTCTTCCCAATATATCTCTCTCACCGTTTACCTTCATTTTTCTAAGATATGATCCCATCCTGTTCAATTCACTCTGCCTCTGTGTGTGCGTGCATGTGTGTATGTGTGTGTGTGTGTGTAATCCCACCAATTACCCAGACACTGAAAAGTTTTAAGAGTTACAAATATTGTCTTCCCATGAAGTAATGTAAAGAGTTCAAATTTAGTAATTCCCTTATGACTTCTCTTTGCTGTTTATTTTTTCATACTTCTTCTCATTCTTGTGTTTGAAAGTCAAATTTTCTTTTCAACTCTGATCTTTCCATTAAGAATGCTTGAAAGTCCTCTATTTCATTGAAATACCATTTTTTCCCCTGAAGTATTATACTCAGTTTTGCTGGGCATGAAATAGGATATTCCAGAAGTCAAAGAAACTGCGACTAAAACCAAGAATCACCTACCCAGGTGGCCAAGGCTGGGCTAGACTCCACACTACTCTGCCTCTGGTGCAACCAATGTTTCCTGTGGGCCTTTCAGGTCACCCTGGACTGGAAATCTCCACCAGTCTGTTGATTTCCTCTTCTGCTGCTCCAAACTTTATTGAGAGTCCCTCTCTACATATATTTTATGGGCTGTGTGGGGAAAGTCTGCATTTTTCGTATTTTTCTACTCGGCCATCTTGGATATGCCCCCTCTGGAGCCTTACTGTCATGGGATTTTATTTAAGGAGGGAATAACACACATTCAATTTGATGTGGAAATCTTTTTTACCCTGAAGCAAGGCAACGTGGAAGGGAATAGGAGAGGAAAGATAATAGAATGGCTACAAATTAGGGAAAGGGATAATCAGAAGCAAACAGTATTTTGGGAGAACAGTTCAAGGGATAGAATGGAATAAATAAAGGGCAGGTTAGGACAGAGGAAAATGTGGTTAATCTTTTACAACTTAACTATTATGCAAGTTCTTTCCATTGTTACATATGTATGACCTATATTAAATTGCTTGTTTTCTCAATGAGTGTTGTGGAGAGGGAAGGAGAGAATATGGAATTCAAAGCTTTAAGAATTAATGTTAAAAATTGCTTTAGCATGCAACTGGGAATTAACCTATACAAGCACTGGAGAATAGAAATCTATTTTGTCCTATAGGAAAATTGAGGGGAAGGGGGATGGAAGAAGTGTAGATAATAGAAGGGGGGACAGAAAGGAATAGGAGGTGGATGGGATAGGTGCTGTGGTGGAGGGGAGGGTGGGGAGAGATAGTGAGACAATTTTGAATTTAAATTCTTGTGAAAGTGAATGTTAAGAACTGAAAATAACTAAATCATATATTAAGAAAAAATATTGTCTATCATGTTTTCTAAGTACTTCACTTTCTTGTCATTATCTTCTTATTTTTCTTGTGTTCTTGCGTTTTTTCTTTTTAATTATTCCTCCATCTCTCTCACTTGATTTTTAAAGTCTTTTTAAAGTTCTCCAATGAATTTTATGGAGTCAAGTGACTATTGTACATTACTGTAAGGAGTGCAAGAAGGTTTCTTTCCTTTAGTATCCTCCTCTGAGCCCTGTTCTTCTCTATTCCCATAGTAGGTCTCTATAATTGGATTCTTTGTCCTTTGCCTGTGTATTGTTTTGTAATAATTTGGTTTTTACAACCACTTCTAGTCCTGGATGATGGGACATGGTTCCTCTGGCCTCTGATCTTATTCATTTCCTCCTCTGACCTTGAACTTTAGTGAAGACTTCCAGTTTCCTGTAAATGCCCATAACCTGGGACTTCCTGCCCCACTGCTTCTGGACTCCCCAGGGAGTGCTGTTTTCTTCTAGCCCCTGTTGCTCTGCTCTCTGCAGCACATATATGTCTGATGTTTCTTGTCAGCAGAGGTTCCCTCGATCTTCCTCAGGTCATAAGCCCAACTTCTGCTACTGTCCCAGTGGTAAAAGTTCCTGTGGTTGCACTAAGGCAACCTCTTTAACTAACTACCGTCATGGCTTGCTGTATGTTGTTTTAGAAACTTGCCTTTAGCAAGTTTTAGAGATCTAAAGCTGTTTCATTTTCATAGGGAGAAAATCTCATTCTGGGATTTTCATTCAGATCTTCTTCCATTGTCTAAAATGGACCCTGGTTCTGTCCTTACACTTTTTTGTTTCACAGTTCTATGTTTTCCCAGAGGTGCTATTTTATCTCTTTGGGAAAGAAAAATCTTAAGAGCTTAAAATTTTCTGACCAACTCTGCCATCTTCCCAGAAACCTCTCCCTAATTGTTATTTCTCGATCATCTCTTCTACCATAATAGCTTGTTAGAACATGGTTCTTTTTGTGTTGCTATTTGCACATTCTTCCAGCCTACTTTCTGAATTTTGATGTCACCATGGAACATTTATGGATGAAAGGTGTGTGATGGTCTTGCTGATGCTTGCTTGAGGTATTGAGTGCTGTGGTATTGCAGGATTTCAGGGACCAGGTGGGGATTTACAAGTTTTCTATGTTTGCAAAGGAGTCTGACTTAGAGCAAAGTCTGATTTCTGCTCCCTGATCTGGGCTCTGCAAGAATGTAATTTGAGTTTCAGTCAGATCACAATAGAATGCTTCTAAGATTCAATCCCCTTTCAGGGATTTTGTTTAGTGATTTCTGCCCTTTTTATTACTCTGCGAGACAGCCGAGATGCTGGAAAGGAGATACATCTCTTCTCCTGGACTCTGAACTAAAGAATTCTGCTGCTGGTTTTTGAACTTCCTTTTATCTCAGTATACTTCCTATCTCCCTTCCTACTGGGGATTAATACCTACTCCCCAACCTCTGTACACTTATTCCCAGTATGTCTCAATTCTATCAAAAACTTCCAAAAGTGACAAAAATGCCCAATGGCATCTGTTGTGATTTCAATGCCCTGAGAAGGAGGTACAGCAGTGTACTTTTATGGATCTAGGAACTCATTTTGCCATAGTACAAAGCCTTTCCTTGGACAATGAAGTACTCCATATGTTCCTGCCTAGTCCTACATCCCAGTCTAAGCAGCTCTTTGCACATTTTTCACTATGTAGACCCGAACCAGAAAAAAAAAGGACTTGCTGTGACTTTTTCTGGATTTCCCCCGAATGATTTGGTCTGGTGTGCTTTCTCCATCTTTTTGGACGAGTTTTATTAACGAGAGTTGACTGTGCTGCTCCATACTCTTTTGGCTCCACCTCCTCTCATGACATTTTAATAATTACAGTAATATATTTAAGATAAAATATTCTTAATAATTTTAAAGATATATGATTTCTAGTTAGCATGATTAAAGTTTTGAAAATTTGCAATTTCCAGAATACTCTATTTCTGTGTCTATTACTATAATATATAGAGTTGCCATAAATGAAAATTGACTGATGACATTTAATTCGTTCATGATAAAGGCGAATGGACCACTACTTTGTTTTGGTGTCTGTGTATATGAAATAACCATACACATTTTAAAGAAACATGACATATAATTACAGAGAATTTCTGTAGATACTCAGATATATATTCACAGATTACATATACATATGCATGCATGTATGCATGCACACATAGGCACACACATACATATATATCTGTGTATTTTTATAATCATGTTTAAGACAGAGAAGTAAAAACATAAGATGTATATTATGAAAAACTACTATTGTCTTACACTTATTCATTCTGATATATAACTGTGTCTTTAATAAATTTTGGTTTTTTTTGTGTGATATGTAATTATTTTTGTCATTTTGGAAGAAAAGCCATTTTTAATGTGAACTTTGTAACATGAACATTGGAAAACAGTCTTTTTGTCTATAACTCTGTAAGTTTTACTGGCAAAATAAAAGTTTGCAGTTATGTAGATACTAGAAACAAACTGAAATCTCAAATACTAAAAATCTACATTTTATGCATTATACTCCCCAGATTGTCAAACTAATTCAATAACTAACATGGTCAAAAACTGATCTTTCTGGATGTGATATTAAGGAAAATGGAGGAAAAGTCAGATTGTGCAGGTATTTATCAGCCTAAATAACCCAAACACCATATAAATACATAATTAAAGTTATGAATGTAATAATTATGTACAAGATGGCAGTCTAAGAAGAATGACACTACTTCACTGAAGCAGGTGTAAGTGTATAAAGTTGTATTTCCAAAATGTTTTAAGATTAGGCAGATTTCTGAGACTTTTTGATAAATAAGAAGATATTTGATGGTAAGCCACACAGCTTTGAAATTAAAGAACCCATTTTCTCCTCTTATCAACTAAACATTAAATATGCAGATCTACATTTCTTTTGTAAGATATTTTAGCTACAATAATTAATTTCTTGTAACAACTAGTAATTTAAATCTCTATTTTTCAGATTATCTAAAAGTTCTAGAATATTTCTTTTCTTCCTATGCCAGTTTTTTTTAACAAAATTTCTGAAGTTACGAGTATGCTTGCCAGATACATAAACTTTCATAAATTAAAGGTAAAATATAATGTATGACTATAAATCATGAGTACTTTCTTTAAGAAACACAAATGTTTACATATAAATGAGTGTTGTCCTTCAACGTAGGGACCTCAGGTTGCAGTGCATGTGTTCCAAATGTATTGTTGTTGTGAAAAATATATTGGAAAAGCATTATTTGGAAATCATTTTGTATCCAGGTAACAAGAAATATAAATCAATCACACCATATATGTAATCGTGCATGATTATATTCACACAGGCAAAATCCACATACACTTATCTGTGTATGTATGCATATATGTGCATTGACATGCACGTGTGTACATATGTACATGCATATATGTATATGTTCCATACATGTATGTGTATATATGTTTATGTGTGCATGTATATGCATGAGTGTGTGTGGGTGCTGAACATCCTGTTAGTGATCTACAAGTGCTTCATTATATGATATATTGTTCGGAGTGGAAATTGATACCATCTTCATAGGGATATACAGCATGGTGTGTAGCAGAGCAAATGTATGCCTTGGAGTTAGGAAGTCCTATGTTTAAACCTAACTAACTAACTAGCTAAACACCAATTAAACGGCACATGCTTTCTCTGTGACCCTGTGGAAGTTACTTTATCTCCTAATGCTTCTAGACAAAGGCATAAGACCAAAAGTTTTAGATGGGTATTAAAGGAGACAGTTGTTGCCTGGGAGCTCTCATCACAGAAATCACAGGTCTGAAAACAATTATTGAGGTATGTGTATATGAACTAACTCAAATGTATAAGCATACATGCATTGATTTATGTATGATGTGAAAGAACACGTATACACTCATACACACACACGTATATATGTATTCTATTTTGCTGTTATTTGAATTCATATTATAACCATTGAATTGTTTGCCTTTGAAGAACACCATATCATTACTGTGATATAAAATACATGAATGTATGTATAAATGGTTTTAAGATATGTGAAAATTATGGTTTTCTATACTTTATGAAAGTTGATTGGCATGAAATTTAAGTTGTGCTAATCAGCATGAAGAGAGAGGAGCATGAAATTATCTTGACATGTTAATATAACATCTTACAGTAGGTCTCTATGTAATTAAGTAGGATTTTATTGTGAACTACACATACTGAATTTAACTTTATATAGTGTTGTAAATATTTAAAATTATGTATTATAGCCTTTATTTATGCAGAGGATGTGATTGTGTGACACAGGCCAAATGTTTGGACAGCCATAATTTTTCAAAATTGGAGATGATCCTAATTTTTTAAGGTTTAATATTTAGACTTGGAGAGGGAAATGAGGAGCTGAGAGGGTAAATAAATCATTTCTGAAAGTAGTAATAGTGTTTTCCATTTTAAGAGCACATTAATAATTGTTTCTTGGTGCATTCTAAGTGACTGGTCTGTGGCAATGTAAATGCTGAGAGATGTGGAAGATAAATATCTGCAGTCTCACAACAAATCAAGATGTGGTTATAATCATAATTGATATTTTGACAACTAGATTGCTACTGAGACCATATTTAAACCCTAAGAAATGATTTCTAAAAGATTCCTTCCCCTCTGAAATCTACAACTTTTTTTATTTAAATTTTCTTCAAAATTCTGTTCTAATCTTTCACTGTTTATTGGATCATATTATATTCAAGTATTCTTATGCAAAACACGGGATAGCTTTTACATTAATCTACTATTTGGATGACCTTAGAACATTATCTACTAATAAAATTTTCTCTGGTCATAACTAGAACCATGAAAATAATGTTGACAGCTGGATTTAATTCTGTTTTTCTTGGTTTTGATGGACTTGTACGTAAGAACAAAGCAAATTTCTTTTAAAGTTTTTAATTTTTCAAGGTTTCAGATCAATTTTCTCATGGTTTTGATGCCAAAGCTTGAATTCAACCCCACTTACAACAAAACTTTCCCTGACAGCTTCTTCTGTCAACACTTGGAATGTTAGAGGAGTATTGTGTGTGTGTGTGTGTGTGTGTGTGTGTGTTTTCTGCTGCTTAAAAGTCTAGTGAGTTGAAACCTCTCTCATTTAAGAAGAACTATATAGAACCTGCTGTACAATCTCCATGAACTTGTAAATGACATATGTTTCTTGATATGATAGCGATGTAAAAAGTCATTTCCTATAATGTAAATGTTGCTTGAACAAATCTCCAGTACTTTGATACAAAATAACTTAGCAAGCAGTCAAAAAGTTGAGCCACTTTTAAAAAAATATTCTTAATGCTGTAATTTTAGTTTCCTATATAAAAATTCATCAGAAAAACAAGTGGAAAAATGCTTTGACATCTGTTGATTTTATTCACTCAAAGTTTGTTTTCAATATTTATGAAAATAAGCAAATAAAAAAGTCTTGTAACTACTGCACTTTTCCTGAGCTTAACACAAAGAATTATTTTTGGAAGCCCACCATGTTGCCTACACACTTTGTTATCCCGCCCCCATTGCTTCATATTGACTTCTGCATTTTCTCATGTCCTTGAAAAAATACTGTAAGAGAACAAGAATATCATCAAATAAATGTGTGCCTGGGGGGAAAAAAATATGGGAAAAGAATGGAAATAAAAGACAACAAGTAGATAGCCTGGAAACTACAATGGTATCCATGCAAAGTTAAAACATGCATATTTACAGGTATGGATGTAGATGCATGTGTATTTTCATTTTTATGCATATTTTTATATGTATACACATGCACATATAATCCCCCAACATGTTGGGATGTTGGGTGAGTACCTTTTAATATATATGTGTATATATATATATATGTATATATATGTTTATATATGTATACATGTATGTATGTATGTATGTATATTTTATTTTGGTCTGCATCTTTGAAGCTGATTGTCACAGAACCTAGATTATAGATTTTTCAGTCTCTAGGGACCTGAAAGGTCTCATTTCCTCCAAGGTGGCAAAATCAAAGGAGAGGAGTTTTCTCCTCTCCTGGCCTGCACTCTTGTCTGGGAGCAACCATAATCACTCTTCTGCTCAGGATCTTCAAGTAGAATTCCCTGTCCAGAGCCTACACCTGCTCCACCACACTAGTGCTCCTCCACATCCCAGGGCTTCCTCTCATGTCTGAGACCAAAAACTCTCAATTCACACAGTTTTTTTGGTGGAGGGCTCCAAAATGGATGCTGATGCCTCTGTGACTGTTACTGTCCTGGGTCTGGGGCTAGGGCCAGACCCTCCTCCCTTTGCACCCAGGTGAAAGAACTTTCTTACTAACCTTTGAAGCTATCTTAGGGATGTGTGGGTTGAACAATCTCGGAACCTCAGCTGATACCCATGATTCTGCTCCCTGAAGCTTGATCCAGTCCTGCCTGTGCCACCCTGTGTGGCCAAGGCTGGATTCAGCTCCAAGTTTGGTGCAATACACCTTTCCTCTCAACCTTCCACATTGTCTTAGGCTGAAAATATCTTTCCCTCCATTGTTTTGTGGCTTCTGCTGCTCTAGAATTTGTTTAGGGTCATTTTTTTATGGTATTTTATGGGCTATGGGGGTAGAGCTAGAGCAGGTCTAGCTTTCTGCTCTGCCATCTTGACTCTGACCTTTAAAATATCGTTTTTTAAACTTCATTCTTCTTTTTTTTGTTTGTTTTTTTTTTTGGTCTATGTTTCCTTTCACTATGTGACTCTTAGGGAAATGTTTTATATGAGTACACAAGGATAATCTAAATCTAATTGCTTGCTTTTTCAATGAAGTTTTGGATTGAGAAGGGGAAAAGGAAGAGAATTTCCATGTAATGGGGGAAATAAAATGTTTAACAAAGAGTTCTAAGATTTTAATACACACACACACACACACACACACACACACACACACACATATTCTACCTGAAAACATAAGAAAGCCAAGGAAGGCGATGTTTTCCAGTATTTGAGATGAGTTATCAAGGGAAGAATGTTGTTTTGGGCTGTTAACATGAAAATATATTTTTAACATATTGAGAGACATATTAAGACATAAAGGAAACTATTCTGGCTTTAGCATCTCTGCTCTCTGCCTCTGCCCTTGTGTCTCTCTCCTAGAAATTACTTGGATATTTAGATTGTTGTCAAGTTAATTAAAATTATCTATTACAAAAAAAAAAATAACATGGCCTTGGAATCCTGATTCCTTAAGTTCCTTTTCTGTTTCCTGTTCTGTCCCTAATGTATGATAGCTATGCTATCTATAACCTCACGATTTCTGGGGTATCTCTCTAAGATGATAAATAAGAGATGAGTTTTCAATCTGACTTTGCACAAGTTCCCTCCAGGAATTTCTCAAGCTGGTAAAATCACAGTTCCAAACCACCATCCCCCCAAAGTGAATAAATACAATAACCTAGTTATACTCAAGTCATTGGTTCAAATTAACTGACTTTACAAGAAATTTAAATATTATAGCAATTATTGTTTTGAAATAATTTTATTCATGCTTAATAATTTTAGGTTTCATGAAGACTGAGTCTCAGCCCACTCAGCTGAATGTATAGACAATGATATGTATCGGTACCTATGTAACAGTGTTTCTGTAAAGAACAAACAAAATAATGCACATAAAGTTCTTTTGAAACCCTAAAGAACCACAAAAATGCTCACTATTATTATCAGAAGATAAACTCCATAATCCTAGATTTTTCTTTAGAAATATTCTACTACTGTGTAGTTTGATGAGCCATTTCGATAAGTATATATGAAAAGCTAAGCATGTGCCTTATGCTAAGTAAGCACTCATTGTTAATGTGTTGTTGGATTATCTAGAACTATGCTAGAAAGTATAAAATCACACAAACTAAAAATAGAATATATATTCTTTTTCCTTGAGGAATCAACAATAGAATTTGGAAAATGAAATTTAGAGGAATAGAAGGGAGTTTATAGTCAAAAACAAAATGTTGAGTACCCTAGCAATGTTAAAGTACCAGTGTTGGAAGGAAAATCAGAAAATTCACAGACCTGGATAGATGAAATAGAAAGAAAGGGCATTTCATTTCCTGCTTAACATTTTTTTTTCTCAGACTTGTGGTATCATTCTTTTTGTAGAAACTACTTGTCCATGTCCATCTCCCCACCACTAAAATCATCCGCATAGCAACTGCTACCAAGGCAGAATGAGACCCAGAGACCTCTATAAAAAGAGTTCCCTTAAGAGGTATGATCTTGATTCCAGTACATTTACCTTGGTCCCATCATCTTAGTTAGGAGGTGTCCAATTTCTACTCAGTATAAAGAAAAATATTTCTAAAATTTGAATTGTCCACAGGTGTGAAGGATAGTCTATGAAGCAAAATGTAACCTCTCTAAATGTAGAAGTCTTTAGGAATAGGCTAGATGATTACCAATCAAGTATTCTATAGAGAAATTTCCTATGGTGATTTAGTGGAAAGTGGTATCTCAGGTATCATTCAGTGCTAAGATTTTAGGTCTTTTTATTTTCCTGATGGAACTATTTTCACTTGGGGTGTGATCATTTAATAGTCTCACATGCTTGAAAAGAAAAAAGAAATAAAAAAAAAACCAAGGGTTAATGAAATCTGGCAATTAAATGACTTCAGTTTTGATTAGAAACACCAATATACCAGGGTTTTTCTTTGTTTATTTTTTTTTTATTTTCCAATTTAAAAAAAATCACAACATTGAGTCACACCAAGAAAATCAAAATAGGAGCCGTGCAAATTTATGGCCTAAAAAATAGCTTAGAGAACCACTGCATCAAGAGCTTCATGAAAAAGTCTGCGATGTGAATGGTTATGAATTTCTGTAGATCATGAAGTGAGTTTTTGGGGATCATGAAATCCAGAACAGCTGGCCTATGAAAAGACACAGAAAGGAAGTCAGCAATTGAACCCTGCAAGAACAAAAGGAATTAACACTTACAGAAAAAGAGAAATGTTCCTCAAAAGAAAAGCTTGGAAGATTGTGATGCTGATGCTGATTTTAAAGCAAAAAAATGTAGGACTAGAAGCTATATTGCAGAAAACCACAAGTGATAACACAATCAACCCATTGAGTGCTGTACAGGCTGCAAGAAAACTATTATGCGGTGATGGAAATTCACCAATTAATGACAATAAAATCTTGGATTTAATGCTTCTAACCAAATGTCTAGAAAGGGATGATAATCCTTCATTACAATTTGAAGTGGCATTGGCACTGACTAAGACAGGATCAGAAAATTCTGCAAAGACTCAAGCAGTAGTGCTACTTAATGCACTGTCTACAGGAAAACCATGATTAAAAAAATGCCTAAATACTATCTCCCAAGAAATCATCAAGGAAAATTGCCCCTGAATCCTAGAACCAAAAGGTAAAATAGTCATTTAAAGAATGCACTGATCACCTCCTGAAAGAGATCCCAAATTGAAAATGCCAAGGAATATTGTAGCCAAATTCCAGAACTATCACAGAAATATTGCAAGAGAAAATATTGCAAGCAGCCAGAAAGAAATCGTTAAAATAGCATAGAATTTTAGTCAGGATCACAGAGAACCGTTAAATTTTTACATGAAAAGATCAGAGGGATTTGGATTGTAATCAAAGATCAAATCCCCAGCAAAACTGATCATAATCTTTCAGGCAAGGAGGTGGACTTTCAATAAAATAAGGGACTTTCAGACCTTTCTGATGAAAAGACCAGAATACAAATGAAAATTTGATCATCAATTAACGGAGTCAGAAGAGGCATACGATGATAAACAGAATTTTTTCTTAAACAAGGGCAAAATGTTTATGTGTCCATGGGAGTACCATACTTATAAATTTTGAAAATTTCATCTTTAATATGTCATTTAAAAGGGATATACACAGAGCGTGTGAGTATAGATTAACTGATGTGATAATAAATTTTAATGAAGGGGTAAAATTTGATTGTAATTGGATGAGTCAAAGCAGAGGAAGAAAAGGGTAAATTACATCACATAAAGATCTACAAAAATATATTAGAGGGAAAAAAGGAAGGGAGATGAGTATTATTTGAACTTTGCTGTCATCTGCATTGGTTCTAGAAGGAAATAACATACTCAGTTAAGTATAGAAATCTAACCTGCCATACAGGCAACAGGAGGGAAGAGAGAATAAAGGAAGGGGAATGGTTAGAAGGGAGGGAAGAAGTAGTAAGGAAAGAGAAAAAAAAGGGGATGAGGCAAGGGCTGATAGAAGGGAGGGAAGATTGAGGAAGGTGGTGATCAAAAGCAAAACTCTGGGGAGGAGGTTAAGGGATAACACTGAAGTAACAGCATAAATGGGAAGATATTATGGAGAGAAAGACACATGCAGTAATCACAACTGTGAATGTGAATGGGGTGGACTCTTCCATAAGAGAGAAACAGATAGCAGAATGGATTAAAAGCCATAATTTTACAATATGTTGTTTAAAACAAACACATTTGACATGGGGGTGTACACACAGGGTAAAGGTAAAAGGCTAGAGTAGAATGTATTATGTTTCTGCTGGCAGAAAAAAGAAGCAGGGATAGCAATCCTAATATTAGACAAAGCAAAAGCAAAAACAGATTTAATCAAAAGAAATAAGGATTGAAATTGCATCCTGTTAAAAGAACCCATAGAAAACGAAATGAAATAGTTACTAAACATAAATGCATCAAGTGGTATAACAACCAAATTCTTAGAAGAGATCTTAAACGAGTTTTGGGAAGAAATGTACAAAAAGAACCCAAAACTATAATATCCAAGGACGTCAACTTCTCCTTCTTTGAACTTGATAAAATTATCCTTAAAATAAATAAGAAAATAAGGAGGTAATAGAATTTTAGAAAAGGTACATATGGTAGACCTATGAAAAAATGAAAGGGGATAGAAAGGAATATACCTTTTTACTCCATGGTACATGGCACATACCAAAAAAAAAATATTGACAATGTACTAAGGCATAGAAACCTCACAATTCAGTGCAGAAAAGCAAATACATCTAATGCATCATTTTCAGATCACAATTCAATAAAAAATTATATGTAATAAAGGATCATACAATGATAGGCTAAAATTGATTAGAAACAAATATTCTAATAACAAAGAATGAGTGGGACAAGCAACAAATCATAAAAAATCAAGACCTTCATTCAAGAGAATGACAATAATGAAACAATATGCCAAAACTTATGGAATGCAGAAAAAGATTTTCTTAGGGGAAATTTTGTACCTCTGCATGCCTCCATGAACAAATAGAGAAAGAGGAGATTGATGGATAGGGCATACAACTGAAAAGATCAGAAAAAGAACCGATGGAAAATTCTCAATTAAATACAAAATTAAAAATACTGAAAACCAGAGGAGAGATTAATATAATTGAAATATAATTTAAACTACATTAAATTGAAAAGTTTTGTAAAAACTAAACCAATGAAAACCAAGATTAGAAAGAAGGCTGAAAACTGGGAAAGAATTCTTACAACTGGTTGCCCTGCTAACAGCTTAATTTCTAAAATATATAGAGGAAATTAATCAAATTTACAAGAAAACAATTAAGTCACAAATTGACAAGTGGTCAAATAACATGAACAGGCTCTTTCCAGAGGAAGAAATTAAAACTATTAATGGGCATATGATAAAATGCTCTAAATCAGTATTGATTAGAGAGATGCAAATGAAAACAACTCTGAGCTACTACATCACACCTATCAGATTGTTTAACATGAAAAAACAGGAAAATGATGAATGTTGGAGAAGATGTGGGAAACTTGGAACAATTATTCATTGTCGGTGGAGCTGTGAGCTGATCCAACCGTTCTGGAGAGCAATCCAGTGGGCTATAAATTATGCCTACCTTTTGATTCGGCAATATTGTTTCTAGGGCTGTATGCCAAAGACGTCATAAAAGCGAGAACAAGATCCACATTATACAAAAATATTTAGAGCATCTCTTTTAGTGTGCCCAAGAACTGGAAATCAAGGGGAGGCCCAAGAATTGGGGAATGGCATAACAAACAGTGATATATGAACATAATGGAATACTATGGTGTTATAAGAAATGATGAACAAGCAGACTTCAGAAAAACCTGGAAAAACTTACATGAGCTGATGATGAGTGAAGTGAGCACAACCAGGAGAATATTGTACACAATAACATCCACAGTGTGTGATGACTGATTTTGATGGACTTAGCCCTTCTCATAAATGAAAGGATCCAAACCAATTCCAAAAAACTCATGATGGAAAATACCTTTCACACCCGAAGAAAGAACTATGGAGCCTGAATGTCGAGGAAAGCAGAATATTTTCTTTTTGTTCTTTTGTTCTATTTTTCTTTCTCATCCTTTTCCCCATTTGTTATAATTCTTCTATGCAACATGACTAATATGAATATGTGTTTAGTAGTAATGTAAGTGTAGAGTCAGTATCAGATGGCACGTTTTCTTGAGGAGGGATGGTGGAAGGAGAGGGAGAAAATTTAAAACTTATGGAAGTCAATGCTGAAATCTAAAAATATATAAATTAACTAATTAAAGAAAGAAAAATAAAACAGTGTCATTGCTTGTTATTTTTTCTCCTTTCTCTCAGAATTCAGCAATTTATTACCACTATAAACAAAAGTTATCGAAATACAAATGCTAACGTCACACAAATCTATGAGTAGGAGTGAAGGTTAAGTATTCCCTGAGATAACCTCATTGTTGTGTGCTCTCAATGAGAAGACTGTTAATGCAGGTCCCCATTCAGAAAGTTGGGGAACTTCAGAAGTTAATTCGGTGAAATCTAGTTCATTATTCAAATTGATCCAGGCAATGAATCATAAAGAAATGGATAATAAAAACAATAGACAATCACATTCCAATAATAATAACAATTAATTTAACTATCTCTCAGCATATGACATCTATGTTATTTAGTGCATAGAGTGCTTGGTTTGAAGTCACAAAGATGTGAGTTCAAATCCGAGATAGCCTTTTCCCCTTTTCTGAGTAGAGGCCTACTCAGCTCATCCCAAACCAGTTACACAAATATTGATAGTTAGTTTATCTATGTTTGACAACGTATTCATACAAAAAAAAAAAGCTATATAATCATGTATGTTTTGATGTAAGTGTCCAGTTCGTGTATATTTCATTAAACTTCAAGTACAGGTGGCACCTAAAGTCCCCTACTGTTTCATCTCTGAAAATTATTCTGTTGCTTTTTAGTGTTTCAGTATCCAGTGTTGCTGTATATAGATGACAGGATGAAAGGTGTTAATACAAGACTGTTTTCAAATTATAAAATTTTATATTCACAATAATTCCTAGAAGCCATATACTATAAACTGTAAGTCAGAGATGATACCCTCTATGACACATCTGGGAAGTTGTCATTGAATTTTTCTACAGAGTGAAGAATACTGTATGTGAAATTATGCTACAGAAAAATGATAATTAAAAAAATTTACTACCTGTTAAAAAATAGAGGTACCATTTGTGGGACATATTAAGAATATTGCACAAGAAACCAAATGAACATAATAACCTAATATTTGATAAACCAAAATACCCCATTTACTAGTACAAGAACTCTTTGAGAGAAAAATATACTGGAAAGCCTGAAAACTAGACTGACAAAACCAAGTTCAAGTGTATACTTCACACTTTACATCAAGATGAGCTGCAAATGATTACACAAGTTTCATATGTCAGTTCTCATTGCAAACAATGTAAAGAAGTAAAAGAATAATCACCTTTTGGAATAATGAATAGGGAAAGATTTTATGAACAAAACAAAAAGAGAATCACAAAAGATGAAATAGAGAATATTAAATTGAGAAAAATGTATCAAAAAAACAAAACAAGTATAATTCAAAGAGAAATACAGGGGGAGGGGGAGAAGAGCCAAGATGGTGGAGTCGAAAGATTCACATATGGTAGCTCCGAACCCACAGCCCATAAATTACCTGTAAAGAGGAACTCCCAACAAATTATGGAACAGTGGAAGTCGCACAAAAATGGAGTGGAGGAGATCTGTGCCAGAGAGTCCTGAAAAACCAACATGAAAGGTCCATCATGCACTGGACCCACAGCAGACCTCAGCCCTGCCTTCGTCTCGTGGCACCAAGAGGACCAGATCCGAGCAGGCTTCAGGGACAGAATCTCTGGCGGACGCGAAGGTCCCTCAAACCACAGACACTACAGGTCAGTGAGAGAGCCTTCTGGGCTGGCCAAGAAGGGGGCGGGGTGTCTCCATAATTCAGGTCCCCTTGGGAGGCAACAGCAAAGGCAGCAGGACACAAGGGCTCCCAAAGAAGACAGGAGCTCGGATACATTGTTGAAGGTCTCCACATAAACCCCCTGAGGGACCTGAGCCCTATGTGGTGGCCCTGCCCCCACCTGAGAAAATCTCACACTGAATAGCAGCCATGCCCCCCTCCACTGAAAGCCCTGAGGCTGGGAAGCAGTATTTGAATCTCAGACTCCAAGTACTAGCTGGGCAGATCTGGAGGTGAGTTGGGTGTGGAAAGGAATGTCAGAAGTCAAGTAACTGGCTGGGAAAATGCCCAGAAAAGGGAAAAACGAATAACACCATAGATGGTTACTTTTTTGGTAAACAGAAGTTTCCTCCTTTCCTTTCTGATGAGAAAGAACAATAATTACCATCAGGAAAAGAAATAGAATTCAAGGCCTCTGTATCCCAAACATCTGAAATAGATATCCAAAGGGCTCAGGCCAGGCAAGAGCTCAAATAGGATTTTGAAAATTAAGTTAGACAGGTGGAGGAAAAACTGGGAAGAGAAATGAGAGAGATGCAAGAAAAGCATGACAAACGGGTCAATACCTTGCTAAAGGAGATCCAAAAAAATGCTGAAGAAAATAACACCTTGAAAAATAGGCTCACTCAATTGGCAAAAGAGATTCAAAAAGCCAATGAGGAGAAGAATGTTTTCAAAAGCAGAGTTAGCCAAATGGAAAAGGAGGTTCAAAAGCTCACTGAAGAAAATAGTTCTCTCAAAATTAGAATGGAACCGATGGAGGCTAATGACTTTATGAGAAACCAAGAAATCACAAAACAAAACCAAAAGAATGAAAACATGGAAGAATAATGTGAAATATCTCACTGGAAAAACAACTGACCTGGAAAATAGATCCAGGAGAGACAACTTAAAAATTATGGGACTACCTGAAAGCCATGATCAAAAAAGAGCCTAGACATCATCTTTCATGAAATTATCAGGAAAACTGCCCTGATATTCCAAAACCAGAGGGCAAAATAAGTATTCAATGAATCCACTGATCACTGCCTGAAAGAGATCCAAAAAGAGAAACTCCTAGGATCATTGTGGCCAAATTCCCGAGTTCCCTGGGAAACTATTGCAAGCACTAGAAAAAAACAATTCCAGTATTGTGGAAATAAAATCAGAATAACACAAGTTCTAGCAGCTTCTACATTAAGGGATTGAAGGGTGTGGAATAGGATATTCCAGAAGTCAAAGGAACTAGGACTAAAACCAAGGATCACCTACCCAGCAAAACCGAGTATAGTACTTCAGGGCAAAAAATGGTCTTTCAATGAAATCGAGGACTTTCAAGCATTCTTGATGAAAAGACCAGAGCTGAAAAGAAAATTTGACTTTCAAACACAAGAATGAGAAGAAGCATGAAAAAGTAAACAGCAAAGACAAGTCATAAGGGACTTACTAAAGTTTAACTGTTTACATTCCTACATGGAAAGACAGTATTTGTAACTCTTGAAACTTTTCAATATCTGCATAGTTGGTGGGATTACACATACACACACACACACACACATACACATGCACACATGCACGCACACACGCATACACACATGCACACACACAAAGAGACAGAGAGCACAGAGTGAATTGAATAGCATGGGATCCTATCTTTCAAAAATGAAGGTAAATGGGGAGAGAGAAATGTATTGGGAGGAGAGGGGGTGAAATGGAATGGGGCAAATTCTCTGTCATAGGAGAGGCAGGCAGGAGACTTTTTCGTGGAGGGAAAAAGAGGAGAGCTCAGAGAAAAACATGAAGTTTACTCTCATCATATTCGACTAAGGAAGGAATAAAATGCATACTCATTTTGGTACGAAAACCTATCTTACAATACAGGAAAGTGGGGGAGAAGGGGATAAGCAGCGTTGTGGGGGATGATGGAAGGGTGGGCAATTTGAAATCCTAAGATGAGATGACATTTCATATCGGTCATATAATTTCTTTCCTCTATTAAGTTTTGCTTTCTTGGTTACATTAACACTCTGCTACAGAGGCAAACATATAAATCATCAAGAAATTATCTAAGTTATAATTTTATGTTCTAACTGAAAAGGAGTAGCTATTAAAATGTGCCTTCCTCTTGCTTTCAGGACATTTTTTTTAATTGAAGATGTATACTTATATCTAACCTTGTCAAGATCTTTGTGACAACTGAATAAATAGCATACTAATTTTTATTTACCACAAAGTTCAAATTTTCCATGAAATGCGTGTGTATGCATACATGTATATATGTGTATATATATATGTTTGTATGTGTATTTGTGTGTAAATACATGTATATGTGTATACCTGTGTATATGTGTGTGTATATCTGTACACTAACACTCACATATATACATATATTACACACATACATGTATATATTTCTTGCATTTGCAGGTTAAATAATTCAATTACATTTGGCTAATGAACAGTTCAAGGAACATTACTGTGAAATATTTTCATTAAGTGTTGGCATGCCATTACTTAATTTTTTTAGAGTTCATAATGTACCTCTGGGAAATGTAGTCCAGAGAAATCTCTGCCTTGTTAAGCAATGATTGTGGAAAGCTGATGTTCTAGCTACAGTCATAGGTAGAAAAACGTAGGAA
Organism: Bettongia penicillata ogilbyi; assembly: GCA_023548195.1. Taxonomy (NCBI): domain Eukaryota; kingdom Metazoa; phylum Chordata; class Mammalia; order Diprotodontia; family Potoroidae; genus Bettongia; species Bettongia penicillata. The sequence continues at coordinate 340,703 of JAJHZJ010000912.1, forward strand.
CAAGAGTGCATGGCACAGCCAGCTGCCTACATGTAAAATAGGATGATCTACATTTTTGAAAATCATTACCTATTCTAAACCTCACATATAAGCTACTTGATACCTTCTCATCAGCATTTGCAAAACTTTTTAAGAAAATCTACAGAAGTTTTCAGTGGAGTCTCAAGCATGTGTTGTTAACCTTTGTATAGCTCAGTACCTGAAAGCTTGTTAGCTACAATACACATTGACTGTAATTCATTTTTCAAAATGTGTTCATTGATGTGGACCATTTTTCTTTTCTAGTGTAAGTAAGAAACAGATTATTGGCAATTTCCAGTTACTGTGCTTTGTCAAATCACTCACTGACTACAATTTTTTACATTTCTAGTTTAAAACGAAGAAAGGCTATATGGTATACCTGGAGAAAGAACATTAATGGGCATTTTAGGCAGATTAGGGGCAATCTAAAGCCTGTAAAAATGAAGGTCTTTGATAGCTCAAATTCTGAGCTGGAAAGGCTATTATAGATCAGTTATTAAGCACACCATCTTTTATCCTGAATGAGTCTAATTTTTGTCCTTATTATAACTATACAAATTCTGTGTAAGTTAAACTAGTTTTCAGACCTGAATTTGGACATTTGCTTCCTTACCTAGCAGGTTTACCTGATATCTGATAGTATAAGAAACTCATCCAACCCCCTCAGAATTATTGTGTCAACATTACTTGAGAAAAGAAAGCATAGATGTCATTATAGTGTTCTATTCCTCTACTTTCCAAAAGTCTGTTTTAGAAGCAATTAATAACTCTGGTTGTTTATTCTTCCACTTCAGTGTACTTTATTGAACATATGTGCATAGGCATGGTAGCGATGAAAAGGAATCTAGCATTAGTTCCCTGGCCTGAAGTTATATGTAATAGAATATTTTAAAAATTAGATATGTATGCGTGGTCAATAATATATAAAATAAAAAAGAGTCTAGTAGAGTTTTGTAGTGGAAATCTTTATACATTCTGACCCTGAATAAAAAAAAAAACAAACAAAAAAAAAACCCCTTGCTTTAATGGATTCTCTCTGATTCATACTATACATATGAAGCTCAATGAGTCACAGCTCTTAATGGCCTATGAATGGTCTTACTTCTGTATCTTAATCTGCCACATGCTGTTATCTCCCAATTCTATACATATATTTATTTTGCCAGTCTTACATTTCTGTAATACTTTTTAGGATTGAACATATGGAAGAGATTTTAATCTCTAGGTGGATTAGCAAAAATCAATATTATCTTTCCTGAACTACATTTCCCAGGATTCTGTACAGCTAGTCTCTGAAAGTCTACCCTAAAGAATAGCCTCCTCTTCATCTTTGATTAACTACTTCTCATGCTCTATAATAGTTATTTGTAAGCATTCTGTCACCTCATTCTCCAATTCTACCTCCTTTCCCTTCATTCTCACTAAATGACAACAACTATCTATTTTACTGGAATAAAATTACCATGACAGCTCTCATCTCAATACTTTCACCAAATAACGGTACATCCTTGCTCATGGTACATTACCCCCCCCCCCCCATTTCTTTGGAGTTTTAAAAATTAAGTAGTTCTTGCTCTTGCCATGTTACCTTTCCTTGTTTGTTGCATTGACACAACATCCTCTTAAAAAACATTTTCCAAGCTCCTCTTCCACTAATCATTTCTCTTTTCTCTTGCAGGGTCAATCTCTCCTTCTCTCTTAGTTTCTTTCCAAGTTCCTAAGAACCTTCATTGGCCATGCCTATCCTTAATTCATTTCCTTTTACCATTTCCTACCTCCCAATCAAATTGACATCATGTATGTAACCCCCTCTATTGAAAACATTTTACGAAGAGTCCCTATGCTCACTGTTTCCAGGTTTCTACTACTGATTTACTCTTCATAAGCAATTGGAAATTCAACTCCCATCTTTCCCAGTTTACTATTACCATTCTCTCTATGCCCACCAATTATCTAATTTTTGCATCATTTGCTTTTACATAACCTTTATTTTATACTCTCTCCCCATCTCTTCTCTGAGAGATATCTCAGATGATCTTTTTTGTTGTTTTGAAAAAAAAGAGGAAGAATAGGACAATATTTAGCAAAATGAATCAATACATAGAAAATACCTGATATTATATGCAATGTTCTTCACCAATGGACACCTACCTCCATCTCTCTCTCTCTCTCTCTCTCTCTCTCTCTCTCTCTCTCTCTCTCTCTCTCATACACACACACACACACACACACACACATACACACACACACACACAGAGAGAAAAATAAGCACATACAAACACTCTTCAGCAATGAATGCAAAGGAGTGTGGTGGTGATGATTAATAATAGCATTTCACTAATACATATGAATCTGTTTCCCCCAAATCAGTAACCATTCTAAAGTAGTTTATACTGCTGGCCACCTCACTCTTCCCCTAATCTCCTTTTCATCACACTCTTTCTTTCCTTGGTTTTCCTGATCATCCTCTATTCTAGCTCTCCTCTTTTTTCACCACTGCTTTGTCTTGCCTCTTTACTATTCTACTTTCTCCTAAATGCTGACATATTCAACTATTACCATGATTCCACAATTCATTTGTGTCCAAACCCAGTCTCTCCTCTGATTGTGGTATTTCCAGTTGGCTTCTCAGTTTACTGTTCTGTCAACACCTGAAAATGATGTATCCCAATATGTACTTATCGTTGACTCTGCCCCACTATTTCATGGTAATTTGGAAGAAGTGACTGTTGGAGAGTTACAGTGGTTTACTGCTTACTCCACCATCTTAACCCCTAGAAATCTGATCAGTGTAACATTGTAATACTTTGGGTTCACAGCTGATGGAAATGCTAATTAGTGAAGAGTTTAGCTTAATGTTTCTGTTATTCAGAAACTAATATTTTGTCCAGTCTATTAAGCATACAAAAATTTTACAACATAAAGAGGCTAAAGTATTTGAATTGTCATCCATTAATTGTGATATTCTTTTAGTGTTTATTTACTGTTTTGCATGATACATTTCCTATTATTGAAAAAGTATTATGTCTAACTGTGAACTTAGCACTTGTTCTTTACAAAACTGTTTATTTAATTAGAATAAGGGCACTAAAATTTGTAGCTCATCAAAAAAGTCACTGAATAATATAATTGGCTTATTTCTTTTTAAAGATTTCATTTTATTTTCTTTAATAGTATTTAATTTTCCAGAGACATGTAAAGACAGTTTTCAGCATTGACTTTTACAAGATTTTAAGTTCCTATATTTTTTCTCCTTCCCTCTCCACCTGCTCCCCAAGAGAGTATGCAATCTGGTATAGGCAATACGTGTGTGTGTGTGTGTGTGTGTGTGTGTATAATCATATTCAACAGATTTTCTACATTAGTCAGGTTGATAAAGAAGAATCACAAAAAGGAAAAATATGAGAAATGAAATAGAAGGGAAATCATGTGCTTTGATCTGGACTTAAAAGCTCTAATTCTTTCTCTGGACATGGATAGCATATTCCATTCTAAGCATTTGGAATTGCCTTAGAAGATTGTATTACTGAAAAGAGTTAAGTGTATCGGAGTTAGTCATTGCACAATGTCACTCTTTATAAAATATTCTCCTGGTTCTCGAAAGCTTTTCAAAGTTTTCATTTTTTTCCCCTGGAATCCACCTGCTTGCACATTTCTTATACAACAATAGCATTCCATTATGTTAAAATATCACAACATGTTCAGTCATTCCCAATTGATGGGTTCAATCATTCCATCAATTTCCAATTCTTTGCCATTGCGAAATGAACTCCCATAAATATTTTTGCATATGTGGGTCATTTTCCTTTTTTACAATTTCTTTGGGTGATGGAACTATTACTGGTATTTCTGAATCAAAATCTGTGGGCAGTTTTAAAGCCCTTTTGGGCACAGGTCCAAATTGCTCTCCAGAATGGTTGGATCACTTCACATCTCCAACAATAGTGCATCAGTGTTCCAATTCCCCACACTTTCTCCAGCATTTATCATTTTCTTCTTTTGTCATATTAGCTAATGTGACAGGTGTTATGTGGTACCTCAAAGTTATTTGAATTTGTGTTTTTCTAATTAATAGTAATTTAGAATATTTTTAAATGACTATAGTCAACTATAATTCCCTAATCTGTAAACTGCCTGTTCATATCCTTTGACCATTTATGAACTGGGAAATGACTTCTACTCTTGTAAATTTGACTCAGCTCTCTATGTATTTTAGAAATGAAATTTTTATCAGATATTATGATTGTAATTTTTCCCACTTTCTGCTTCCCTTCTAACCTTGCTTGCATTGGATTTGTTTGTGTAAAACTTTTTTTTGATTTAATGTAGTCAAAATTTTCCATATTATATTTCATTATGTTCTCAATCTCTTGTTTGGCTTAAATGCTTCCCTTCTCTATAAATCAGACAAGGAAAATGTTTCTTGCTCTCCTAATTTGCTTGTGTTATCACCCTTTTTGTGTAAATCATGTACCCATTTTGCGCTTATCTTGTTATATAGTATAAAATCTTCACCTATGCCTGATTTATGACAAAATATTTTCCAGTTTTCTCAGTAGCTTTTGTCAAATAATGAATTCTTACCCCAGAAGTTAGGGTCTTTGGGTTTATCAAAAGGTAGATTTCCTAACTTATACCACTCTATTTCTTAGCAAGTACAAATTGTTTTGATCATGTAATCTTAATAGTAAAGTTTTGCATCAAATATAACTAGGCTACCTTCCCTTGCATCTTTTTTCATTAATTTTCTTGATATTCTTGACCGTTTTTTCTGCCGGAAAATTTTTTTTTTTTCTTCATTCTCATTCTATAAAATATTTTAGTATTTTATTACTATGACACTAGATAAATCAATTGTTTTAGGGAGAATTGTCAGTTTTATAACAATAGCTTGGCCTACCAATGAGGAACTGGTATTTTTCCAATTATTTCAATCTGCCTTTATTAATATGAAAAGATTTCATGATTGTATTCATGTAATTCCTGGGTTTCTTTTGGCAGATAGATTCTCAACTATTTTACATTGTCAACAATTATTTTAAATGGAATTTTTCTTTCTATCTCTACCCTCCTGGGCCTTGTAAGTAATGCATAGAAATGTTGCTAATTTAAGAGGGTTTATTTTATATCCTGTAACTTTACTAGAGTTGTTAATTATTTCCAGTATTTTTAATTGATTCTCTAGTATTCTCTAAGTATAATATCATATCATCTGCAAAGAATGGTAGCTTTGTTTCCTCAACATCTATTGTAATTCCTTCAATTAATTTTCTTCTCTTATTGGTAAAGATAATTTTCTAGCACAATATTGAATAATAGCAGTGATAATAGCCATCTTTATTTCACCCCAGATTTTATTAGGAAAGCTTCCAGCTTATTATCATTACATATAATGCTTGGTGATGATTTTCGGTAGATGCTACTTATCATTTTAGGGAAAACTCCACTGATTCCTACGTTCTTTGCTTTCTTTGATAAGAATGGGTACTATATTTTGTCAAAGGATACTTTTACATCTTTTGAGATAATCATATAATTTTTGTTAAATTTTTTATTGAAATGATCAATTGTACTGTTAGTTTTCCTAATATTGAATGACCACTGCACTCCTGGTATAAACCTTACCTGGTCATAGTGTTTTATCCTCATGATAAGTTGCCGTAACATTTTTCCTAAAATTTTATTTCAATTTTTTGCATCAATATTCATTAAAAAAAAGGTCATTTTTTTTTCTTTATTCTGACCCTGGAGGTTTTTTCATAGGGATTGCATGAATGGCTTGTTCCTTTCCTTTATCTGAAATTGTTTTATTTCCTCTCCTGGTAAGCTGAGATATTTTTTATTTCTGTAAATATCCATCCATTTTACTGAGATTGTCAGATTTGTTGGCATAGAGAAGGACATTTTTTTTTTATTTCTGCTTCACTGGTAGTTTATCTTACCTACTGGAGGTAGGAGAGGAAAATCTATTTTTATCCTTTCCCCTCCTATTTCCAGTACGTAAGATAGATTTCTATGTTAAATTGAATATATGTTATTCCCTTTTTCAGTCAAATCTTATGAAAGTAGCAAACAATGCTTACCTCCCCACCTTCTTTCCCTGACTGTAATAGATTGTTGTGCCTTTCTGAGATACAGTTTACAATTTTTCTGCCTCCTCCCTTCATCTTCTGTTGGTACAATAATTTTTCCATCCCTTAGTTAATTAATTTCTTAGCCATCACATCAAAGTTAATTTGTACCCCAACCTTACTCTATGTCCTAAATGCTTCTGAATGCCATAATAAAGATACAGTTCTCAAAAGTTACAAGTATTATTTTCCCTTGTAGGGAAAGAAAAAGTTTAACCTTATTATTTGTACCTTATTTAGCTTATTATTTAGCTTTTCCTTTTTTCTTTATATGCCTCTCTCAAGTCTTGTATTTGAAAACTAAAATTTCTCTTCCATTCTGTTTTTGTTTAAGTCAGGAATGATAGTAAATCCCCAATTTCACTCAAGATTATTCATCATTTCCCCTGAATGATTATACTCAATTTTGATAATTGAGTCTTGGTTATAATACAAGATCCTTTACCTTCCAAAATATATTCCAGACTCTCCTCAAATCCTTTAACGTAGAAGCTGCTAAATCCTGTGTAATCCTGACTCTGTTACCAAGATATTTACAACGTTTCTTTCTGGTTTCTTGCACTATTTTCTCCTTGACCTGACAACCCCAGAGTTTGGCTACAATATTCCTTGGAGTTTCCATTTTGTGATTTTTTTTTTTTTTCAGAAATTAATTGGTGAATTTTTCTTAAACTATTTGCCCTCTGATTCTAGGTTATCAGTACTGTTTTTCTTGATAATTTCTTTAATTATGTTGTCCATTCTGTCTTTTTTTTTGTATCAGGACTTTCAAGTAGTTCAATAATTCTTAAGTTATCTCTCCTGGTTCTATTTTCCTAGTTGGTTGCTTTTCAAATGAGTTATTTTCCTTTTCTTCTATTTTTTCTTCTTTAAATGTCCTTTGACTGAATCCTAAGGTCTCATACAGTCATTAGCTTCCACTTCTCAAATTCTAAATTTTAACAAAGCGCTTTCATTTGTTAGGATATATACCTCTGTTATATTTGTTCAATTCTACTTTTTTGAGCAGTTGCTTTCTTCAGTCAAATTTTGTCCTTTGTTTTCCTAGGTAATGAGTCTCTCTTACTAACTGCTCACTTCTTTTACCATTTTTTCTTCTATCTCTTTTGTTTGATTTTTAAAATCCTTCTTGAGCTCTTCAAGAAAACTTTGTCAGCTTGTAACTTTTCTTATTCCCCTTTGGGAGTTCAGATATAGGTACATCGTCAATGTCTTTCTCTTCTAAGTTTGCATTTTGATCTTCATTGGCACAATGAAACCTCTCTGTGATCAAAGATCTCAATTGCTTTTCCTCATCTTACCAATTTTCTGCTTTTAATACTCTCCTTATTTTTTTGAAAGCAAATATTAATAGGATATATTTTGCCAAAAATCATTGCAGCAAAGCTCAAAATGTATGGGAAATTGATGGATATTTACATTTGATGGATATATAAATTGCCCAGATCAATGTAAGATGAAATTTAATATTTACATAATTCCAAAGTTTTTAATGTTTATTATTTATTTTTAGTTTTCAACATTCATTTCCACAAAATTATGAGTTCCATATTTTCTCCCCATTTCTTCCCTCTTTACACCTTAAAACGCCATACATTCTGATTACCCCTTCTCTCAATCTGCCATCTCTTCTATCTCACCCCTCCCCTCCTTTATCCTCATCTTCTCTCTCTTTTCTTGTAGGAAAAGATATATTTTTATGCTCCATTACCTGTATTTCTTATTTCCCACATGCATGCCCAAGCAATTCTCAACATTCGTTCCTAAAACTTTGAGTTCCAATTTTTCTCCTTTTCTCCCTCCTCACCCATCCCCATTGAGGAGGCAAGCAATTCAATATAGGATATATATATATATAGATATAGATAGATAGATATATAGATAGATACAGATATAGATATAGATCTATATCTATATCTATCTATATATATATATCTATATCTATCTATTTATCTATCTATCTGTCTATCTATCTATATATTATATATATATATATATCTATATCTATCTATATATATCTATATCTATCTATTTATCTATCTATCTGTCTATCTATCTATATATTATATATATATATATATATATATATATATATATATATATATATATATATATGTAGCTTTGGAAAAGACTTCCATAATAGTCATGCTGTGTAACACTAATTATATTTCCCTCCATCCTATCCTGCCTCCCCATTAATTCTAGTCTATCTTTTGACCTTGTCCCTTTTCAAAAGCATTTACTTCTAATTACTCCTTCCTCCCATTAACCCTCCCTTCTATCATCACCCTCATGCCACCCATTCTCTTTTCCCCTAAGAACAAGAATTTTACTTCTTAATGGGAAGTTCTTTCTCATCCATTTATAGGCCCATGTGACCTGCATAAGTAACTTTAAAGCCTGAGTCACATAAGTCAAGTCACATGGAACAAGAAGGGGTGGAGCTAGAGGAGAGCTGAGACTAAATTTGGTCATGAAATCAGTCAGAGCCAGCAAGGAGGCAGGCAAGCAGGCTGCTGGCTAGTCTGACTGAAAGAGCTTACTTTTGATTTTGGTGAAAGGAGCCTGTTTTTGATTTGTGTAATGGAACTGGTCAATCAGGAGACTAGCAGGGGGCAAGGCTTGGTGATGGTGTCCTCTCCATTGTTATTGTGTATAGATTTTTGTTACTATGACAGATTTGGATTTCTGGTCTCTGAATAAATGTATTTTTCTGTCATCATGTGGAGAGTCTGTCGTGTTTCATGATTCAGAATTGGGTTAGTATTTTTAGGACTGCCAAAAGTACTGAGAATATCATGTTGGCACTACAGAAAGTTACCAGTATTCTTCATTCTGGACCAATATATAAGGTCTCTTTGAATATTAAAAAATTAATTCCCCAAAAATTAAATATCTGCAATATGCCAACTTCACTGCCACAGCACCACAACCATTGCTTCTTATTCTGTCACTCCCAATACCTGTTCCTGGTATGCCTCAGTTGGGGCTCTGCTGGTGAGGCATTCACTGAACTGCACTCCCCTCCCACTCTCATGCAATAGAACCATCCTGCCAATCTTCCAAGTTGTCTTGTGTTGGAAATTTGTTTCACTTTATCTTTTATTCTGGGTTATGCTGCTCTGGACTTTATTTAGAATTTTTGCGGAAAAAAAAAAATATCTGCAAGGATTTCTGGGAGAGCCCAGACCCTGCTTTTACTCTGCCGTATTGGCTTCAATTCTCTTCCACCTAGTAAAAATTGAAATTATAATTTTCTCTCAAGAAATTACTAGAAATTTTGCTCTTGGAAGTGACAACTCTAGTATATATCCAAATAAATTCCTTTATATGATGCTCTTTTCTAGTCCTGGTTTCTGTTGTCTACACTTTGCATTTATAGTTTCTTCTTTTAGGCAAATGAGTGATATGACAGGGGGTTGCAATTGGGTTTATGAAGATTGGAGTTTACGTTTTGAATCAGCTACTGAATCCCATCACCACATCTTCCTCTCAGTTCTATGATCCAGTGACACCATCTTTCCGGTTTTTCCTCTGCCAGTGTACACCCATGCTTACATCTGGTACAGAGTAGGTATTTAATAAATGTGTATTGACAAATTCACTTAAACCCTTTTACCCTCAGTTTCTTTATTTGTAAAATTTTGATGATACTAACATGTACCTCACATTGTTGTGGTGAAGATTAAAAGACATTAATAAAGTTCTTTGTCCACTTAAAAATCCTATATAAATATCAGCAATTGTTGTTGTTTTTGTATACTACTGGTCGATGACATATTTTAATGCCAATATCACTAGTATTTCTATATCCATTGATACTTATCCACATTATAACCAAAGAATGTTTCTTTATTTTCCTGGCTTGCTTTATTTCATATCTTTTTTTCTTAACACATGTTATTACTCTTGCACTTTTAACTGTCTCTTTCCATTCAATAAAATGAACCCTTCCAGTGTGAAATTAATCTCAGTGGATACCATTGGATCTAGTCACTGAGATTTCTACTTCAATATTCATACAACGATGTGCTTTAAGATGTCTTAAGTGTTATTCTTTTCCCAAAATTATAATTACTTTATATGGAACAAATAATTTAATTGGTATTTGAATGCCTGCTGTGTTCCAGTCATTGTGCCAGTCTTAAGGATACCAAGAACAGTTTACAAATGGCTCCTACTCTCAAGGAGCTAAAGGTCTATGGGAGATACCAAAATCCAAGCACAAACTTCAAACAAGATACATACAGGAAAATCGTAGATAATAGAAAGAGGGAAGGCATTATCCTCAAGGGAATTCAAGGAATGTTTCTTACAGAAGATGGGACATCACTTGAGACCTGAGGAAAGCCAAGAGTCAGATGAAGGAGATAATTCTAAGTTAGAATGATAGACAATGACACTTGAATGGCACTTCAAGTCAGGAGATAGAGTATTGTATGCCAGGAAAAGTAAGGAAGGCAGTGTCACTGGAACACAGAGTATAAGGAGACAATTTAAGCATTAGAAGACCGGAAACAGAAGATGGAGTTCACTTATGAAGACTTTTCAAAGCCAAGCACAGTATTTTATATGTGATCATGTTAGTAATAGAGAGCCAATAAAGTTCATTGACTTGATAGGTGATATGATCAGATATCTGATTTAGGAAGATCAAGTTTATTAATAAAAGTAGTGGTGATATACACACACACACACACACACACACACACACACATATCTCACCACTACTTTTATATCTGACATGGAATTCTGGACAATTTTAGCATATTCATTAAAAGACTATTTTTAAATTATAATACACTCTCAGTAGGTCTGTATAGCTGTATCTCCTAAGACAAAATATGAGAAACAAAATGGTAGTTGACTGAAAATATATGGAAAAAATTGGTATAAGTTGAGAACAGCATTAATAAGTCTGACTTGTAAAGAAACGTGTCTTAAAATACCTCACTTAAGACATATGTTAGTGGAAAAGAAGATATTTTGGAGGTACATTCAAAAGAAAATGTGACAAGCCAAATGTTGCATTGGTATTGACAGATGTTATGAAAAGTGAAGAAAGGCTTTTAGAACAGGTATCCTTAAACTGGAGTCAATGAACTCTTTTTTAATGAGATAGTAAAGGTTAAAATATTGTGTATTTTATGGCAGAATCATAAGAAGAAATTGAGAAAAATAAGAAGACTAAATGAATTATCAAACTTTTGAAAGCATTGAGAACATCAATTTCTAACTGAAATGTGTAAACAACACTTCATTGTTTAGTGCCAATATATAATTCTCTGAAACTCATTAAGTAATCTGAAAAGGAATTTAGAGCCTATATAGGAAAAAAATAAATTATCGAATAGATACAAATGGAAGAAGTAATTAATTCAGATTAGGGGAAACATCTACATACTTGATTAATTATGTATTGATTTTTGCTTTAAGTACTTAAATTTCCCCATGCTTTTCCTCAGTTCCGAATTTCTAATCTGTCATTTTCATCACTCACAATTGAGAGCTTCAGAATGTGTCATATAACCAGTATTTGTTCATCCTTCTTTTAGAGACAGTTTGTTTCCTAATATAATGAGGCTTAAATCAATAAGAATAAATCTGAAAAAGTTACAAAACTAAAATATTTCCCATTTTTATGAAAATGTACTTCCATATATGAAATCAACATTTACACAAAATTCATGGAAATAAAACAATTCATAATTTGAATTGTGTCCAATGTGATTCTCTGGAATGTTCTAGACAAGTAATGGGGAGATGTATATAAATCCTTAAGTACAGTATAGGTGATAGGTAAAAACATATTCTCTCTCTCTCTCTCTCTCTCTCTCTCTCTCTCTCTCTCTCTCTCAAATACTTGTGCATGTGAAAGGCTATTGGTGTTCTAAGTACACCTTTTTAAACATAACTGGTAGAATTTCTCTCACAGAGTTTGGATTCCTACATCACAAGAAATACAAAATTAGATTCCATTACTAATTGTTACCTCATTATCAATAAACAATTCTCAGATTGCATTTAATAGAGAGATGACTCTCATGTGATGTACTGGAAGAGTAAGTCAACATAAAGCAATGTACATCTTAGCCTCTAAGAGGAGTTCTGAAGCATTATCAGTCTTTCCCCACATGGTCTTAATATCAAACAATACCCAAATCATATTTTGCTTTATTTTTCTACAGGAATTTTCTAAAGTAATTGTGAAAATGTTGGCATATATTATAGCAGTGAACTTTAGAAGCAAACATGATTAACTAATTCAGAATTTGTTCAAAAAGAAATTATCAATTTTCTCTACCAACCCAAAACTTTTATTTCATGGAAAGATCAGATTCTAGATGTAGCACATCAATTAACTTGATTCATATCCATTATTTTCTCTATTCAAAATTAAAATGACAATGAGTAAAATATTTAAAGGCCACAAATTATTTGGAAACTCCTTTGTAAAGAAAAAAAAAACTAAAGAAACCAAGAAATAATTGAACATATTTTTAACAAATATCCTTGAAACATCAATACAATCAAGTGGCTATTTGATCAGCTGTGAAAATAGAGATGGGACAGGACATTTAGGTCACAAATGAAGAAGTTCCTCTTCAGTTATTAGAACCTCCTTTACAGAATATACTGAGTTATCCAACGAGGGTATTACCTGAATTGTGAATTACTCAGATACCATGACATATACTTTAAACAGTCTGTGTATAATTAGATTGAGGAAGAGAAGTCTTAGAGGAATGCAATATGACCCTTGTATGTTGTGTGAAACTGTGCCATGTGAAAGAAGTAATAAGTTTGTTTTACTTGATACCAATTAGGCAGAAAAAGAAACAATGCATGAAAGTTCAAAGTGAAAGTTCAAAATGACAAAAAACATCTCTGAACAATTAGTGGAATCAGTCTTCTTAACATACAATGGATTGTTTATCTTTTAGAGGAAATTAGGTGGTGCAAAGGATAAAGACCTGGGTATGAAATCTGGAAGAACTGGAAGAACAGCTGAGTTGAAATGTGCCCTTGGAAAGTAGCTATCTCACCGTTGGCAAGTCAGTGAACCTCAATCTAAATGTTTCCTCAATTCTCCAATGGCAAGAATAATAGAATCTAGGATTGTTGTAAGGACATTAATAAAATAATATTTGTAAAGTTCTTAGCACATTGCTTAGCGTATAAAAAATGCTTATTTTTTTTCCCCTTTCTTATCACTTGAGGTGAGACTAACAGGAGTTGAATGGTCAATTCTCAGGAATATTGTAGAGTTAATTTGTATCTCAGTTATCTCAATTAAGTGGACTATTTGACTTCTACAAATATCTTTTTGTGAGGCAGAGCCAAAATGGCAGAGAAGAAAGATGCATATGCTCTAGTGCTTCCCCCACAGTGTTGAGGGCCAAGGTGGAGTGCTGTTGACAAGATCAGGAAAGACCTTCAGGGAAACTGTTCTTTGAGACCGTGCTCATTATCATCCAGAATGGCTTTCCATGCCCCTCAGATATTGATGTCTCTGTGAGATAAATGTGGGAACTACAGAAAACAAGGGATATGTAAAATAGATGTCCTCTAGGCTAATAGTCTTTAAAGACAATAGGACTGGCCAAATCACAGGACAGGAGACAAGCAGAATGTCAGGTAGACTTGCAGTTTCTGTCTATATATACCCTAACCCTCAGATCAATAAGCGGAATTGGTCTATCTTTTCCCACCTCCTGTGACTCTTTTCTTCAAGCACATCACCAAGCCATGTAGGGACGCAGACTGTCCGCTACACCACAGCCCACAAAATACCTGTAGAAATGACTCTCAACAACGTGTAGAACAGTGGGAGCCATGGAACAACAGAGTGGAAGAGGTTTCCAGCCAAAGGTAACCCAGAAAGCCAAAAGGAAAGGTTTATCTCACGGGATGCTGAGCTGAGTAGAGCAAGACCTGGCCACAGGCACTGGGAGGAACAGGACATGAAAAGACCTCCAGGGCACAGTACCTACCAGGGAAGGTCCCAGATACCTCAACGCACAAGCTACAAAGAAAGCTCCAAAGGTCAATGTGAGAGGGCTCTCCCAGTTGGGATAGAGGGAACAGGGTTTCTCCAGCAATAACCCCAAGAGACGGCAGTGGCCAAGGCAGCAGACTGTCCATTGTTCAGGCAGCTCAGTTTAAAGCCTCTTGTGGTAGAAAGTGGCTGATCTAAACTCCAGTCGTGAGTGATGGCCCCAGCCCCTCCCAAAGCCCAGTGGAAATGAGCATGTCTTCATGTTGCATGTCTTCACAAAGTATTCAGAATCCAAGTAACTGGCTGGCAAAATGCCCAAAAAAAGGGGAAAAATAAGACTATAAAAGGTCACTTTCTTGGTGAACAGGTGTCTCCTCCCATCCTTTCAGATGAAGATGAACAAGGCTTCCTGTCACAGGAAGTTAAGATTCCTGCCTCCACGGCCTCCAAAGTGAACTTAAATTGGACTCAGGAAATAGAAGAGCTTGAAAAGTAAATTAATAGCTTGCTAAAGGAGAACCAAAAAAAAACATGCTAAGGAAAATAACACCATTAAAAATAGGCTAGGTCAATTGGAAAAAGAGGCCCAAAAAGACAATGAGGATAAGGAGGTTTTAAAAAGAAGAATTAGCCAAATGGAGGAGAAGGTTGAAAAGGTCGCTGAACAAAATAGTTCTCTGAAAGGGAGAATTGAGTTCAGGGAACTGAATGACTGAGATAAACGAAGAAGTTAGAAAACAAAACCAAAAGTTTGAAAAAAATAGAAGATAATGTGAAATATCTCATTGGAAAAACAACTGACCTGGAAAATAGATGCAGGAGAAACAACTTAAAAATTATGGGACTACCTGAAAGCCATGATCAAAAAAAGAGCCTAGACAGAATCTTCTATGAAATTATCAAGGAAAACGACCCTAATATTCTAGAATGAGAGGTCAAAATCAATATTGAAAGAAACCAACGACCACCTCCTGAAAGAGATCTGAAAAGAGAAATTCCTAGGAATATAGTGTCCAAATTTCAGAGTTCCAAGGTCAAGGAGAAAATACTGCAAGCATCTAGAAATAAACAATTCTAGCACTGTAAAAATACAATCAGGATAACACAGGATCTGGCAGCTTCAACAATGAGAGATCAAAGGGCTTGGAATAGGATATTCCAGAAGTCAAAGGAACTGAGATTAAAACAAAGAATCACCTACCCAGCAAAATTGAGCATGATACTTCAAGGGAATAAATGATCGTTCAATGATATAGAGAACTTTCAAGTATTCATGTTGAAAAGACTAGAAAATTTGACGTTCACACATAAGAATGTAGAGAAGCTTTAAACAATAGGAAAGAGAAATCATAAAAGACTCTCTAAAGCTGAATTGTTTACATTCCTACGTGGAAAGAAAATATTTATAACTCGAGATTTTTTCCAATTTCTGCATAGATGGAGGGATTGTACACACACACACACACACACACACACACGGATATACACACATACACAGAGAGAGAGCAATGGCTGTATTGAATCCGAAGAGACTATATCTACTATAGATAGATAGATAGATAGATAGATAGATAGATAGATAGATAGATAGATAGATAGATACATAGATATAGATATATACATCTATATCTATATATCTATCTATATATATTAAGGGGTGAGGTAGGAAAATACTGAGGAGAGAATGGAAGAAATGGATTGCAGCAGGCTATAACTCATAAAAGACATAAAGAAAAATCTTGTTCAGTGAAGGAGAAAAGGAAGAAGGAGAGAGAGGAAAAGTGAAGCTATTCCCTCCACATATGTCTTAAGGAGGGAATAACATGCTCACTAAAATTGTTATGAAAATCTATCTTTCCTACAGGAAAGTAGGGGAAGAGGCAAGAAGTGGAGTGAGGGGAATGATAGAAGGGAAGGCAAATGGGAGAAGGGAGTAATTAGAAATAAACACTTTTAGGAAGGGACAAGGCCAAATGAGGGAATAAAATAAGGGTGGGGGGATAAGTAGGAGAGAGGATGATATAGTCACTATTACACAACATGATTATTATGGAACTCTTGCTCAAAACGACACATATACATCCCATATTGATTTGGTTGCCTTCACCATGGGGATGGGTAGGGAGAGAGGGAGGGAAAAAGGTGGAATTCAAAGTATTAGAAAGGAATGTTGTGAATTATTATTGCATAAAACGGGGAAATAAGAAGCATGGGATAAGGGAGTCGTGGGATATAATAAAATGGAGGGCTCATTGAAGGAAGGGGTAATCAAAATTCAAGGTATTAGGGGGTGGGGGGAGGGGAGAGATGAGGAGAAACCTTGGATATGTTATAAAGTGATGTAAAATCAATTACTATTAAAACAATTCACCGAATTAATTTCTAAGGCTAAATGAGAGACATCTTTAGTTTGGAGAAATGAATTTTAGTGTAAGTCGCCTAGAGGCAGGTACCTTTGGGTACAATTTGTCATTGATTGAAAAGTTAAGATTTTAATGGTAAATTTGATTTTATGACTGTTATTTATTCAGGAACTAGAACAGGTATAGAAAGGCATGTAAGCTATTTAAGACTTGCCTTAAAAGATCCTCCTTAGCCAATGTCAAATTACAGTCATGTCTGAAACCTGATTATTGGAACTTGTATTTTATGATGCTATGGGACTATTATGAGACTGTTCTTCTGAGTTTAATTCCAGGTATGGATAGCAACAAGGGCTGTCTGACCCTCCAATCAATGATGCCAGTAAGCCTGTGAGATGCTGGTATGAACTGCAAAACGTGATCTCATGAGAAGGGTGGTAGAGCAGCAATTCGGCCTGCGCTGAGGTAGGATTCTCCTGACTCAGTTTCCCCACTGACACCTGGAAGACTTTAAGCCTTATTGAATGCAAGTTGACGATCTACTCCTGCCTGGGACTGGCATGAAGTTGGGGAGATACTGTTTACCTGAAATGTCCCTACTCTTAGAGGCAATTTTCTATAGTGAAAAGGTTTGTAAGCTTAATACCAGATCTATTAAATTGTAGAATGTTGGTAGAGGAATAACCGAGGTCAAGCCTAAAATTAAGCTATTAATCTTAGGACTTGCAACCAACAACAATAAGTTAGGGTCCTTTAATTCTTAGTAATAGTGTGGAGACAATTAGGTCATGGACAGAGTTATTATTTTTGTTTCTCAGTTGGTTAATATTAAAAAAAAAAATTGTTTGTGGTCTACATTAGTCTATATGTAAATTCCTTAAAAGAAGTATGACCTGACCAAAAGTTGGAATTTTGATATGAGATATTAACTGTGTTAAAAATGAAAAATAAAAAAATACCAAATCTTTTTTTGTGATGCTGTGAAAATATAAGATCATTTTAATGTCAGACATAATTTTAGTAAGCAGAAACATCAGAATTCTAATAGAATTGTTTCATCAGCATGTCTTTGTTTTTAATAACGATTACTCTTATCTTGGAAGGTATAAAGTATTATAGTCACATGGATATGAATATTTGAAAATTCATTGATATATCCTGGTAATGGTTACAGTTCAAAATTACATGCCACTCTACATCTAATTGCAGTTAAACAATATGAGAATATAATTGAATGTAAGGATTCTGTTCATATTATGTTACATCCCTGGATGGCAAATATATATATATATATATATATATATATATATATATATATATATCTTGACTTACAATGTTGACTTTTTTCTACTAAATCATGTCATTGTCTTAGAATGTGTTTGTTTGTTTGCTTTTTGCTTTTAGAGGATTATATTTGAAGTCATGTGAATATATGTGTTTTCATACAAATTTTCTCTAGACAGCCTAGATGATTTCTGTCTCTTCCTAACATGCACAATAAAACTATTGAATTTTAATTTGAGGAGAAGAATGCTTCCAAAGTCGGATTTCAAAGCTTTCTCTCTAAAGATATACAGTTTATTATAAAGAGGAACACACACACACACACGCATACACATACACACACTGTAGCACAGATGTAATATTTATGGCACCTACAGCAGCCATGAACACACAGGTGCAGCTCTGAATCATGAAATACAACAGACTCTCCACATGGAGGAGAGAATCAAAATGTTTATTCAGACACCAGAAAGCCAAATCCATCATAATACACACACACACACACAATAACAATGCAGAGGTCAACATCATCCCCAAGCCTTCTGCCTGCTAGGCTTCCTACAGACCAGTTCCATTAAACAAGTCTCAAGCAGGGCCCTTCAAAGAAAATCACAAGCAAGCTCTTTCACTCACAGCAACCAGCCACCTGCTTGCTTGCATCCTTCCTAGCTCTGACAAGACTCTAATTTCCTCTCAGCTGTGCTCTACCTCTGCCTCTTCCTGTCCCACCCTTCCTGCTCCATCCCTTCCTGTTCCATCCATTCAGTAAACTCCTCTCACCATAGGCTCCATGTGACTCAGACTTCCATGGAATCTAAGCAGGTCACTTGGTTCTATTAGTGAATGAGTAAGATCTTTCAATTTAAATTACTTTCACACACACACACAAACAACACACCACACATGTATGCACACATGTATACATGCATATACTAAAGGATATGGTGGACATGAAAAATAGTGACCTTTCTTCTAGAAAAATGATTTGAAAATGGCAAAAAAGAAACTTATGGGGCTGTAGATAAAAGGTTCTTGCATTTGGCAAATTCTTATTTATCTAAGCATTGACTGGAAATGACATACATTTATAACTAAAAAAATAATATTCTATTGTTATTTTTTTTGAATGCAGGATGTATATAACTTTCAGTGGCCCTTCTCTAACCTCTAAGTTCTTCATCATGTATACTTTTTCTTCTATGCAGTTACACCAAGCCTGAGAATAATATCTTCCACTGGCCCTACTGGAACAAGTTTTCTTGTTTTCGCCTGCCTTCTCTCAATCGCCTCTCACCCAGAAGTTTCGTTTTTAATATGAAAGATTTTCCTTCTATATAACTACCCCAAAATTACAGGAGGAAAGAAAACTGAAACAAGAGCAAACTAACACGGAGAAAAGTTGATATCAATTAATCTAACTATTTACTTTGTTTCTGGAAGTTGGAAAATTGTCCATCAGTGTTAATTTGAGATATAAGAAAGACAAATATAAGTAAAGAAAACACAAAGTGTTGATACTTTGTTAAGATTATGTCAACATACTGGCTACATGAGTATTTTTAAAAGAAGTAATCTAATTCTCTGGAAAATTCCAAGATTATTTTGTTTTCAAAAATCACAAAAATCCAAAGAGTTATGTTGATGATACAGTAATGTGGCTCAAAGCAACTATTCTTCATTTACAAAGTTGGTGGATGGGGAGGGAATATCAAATCATCCGGGCAGGTGGGTGCCAATGTAGAAAGAGTACTGGGTCTGAAGTCAAGAAGACTCATTTTCATGAGTTCAAATTTGGTCTCAACTACTTACTACCTGTGTGACTCTGGATAACTAACCCCTTTTGTGTCAGTTTCTTCATCTGCAAAATAAGCTGGATGAGGAAATGGTAAGCCACTCCATTATCTTTGCCAAGAAAGCCCCATTTGGGTTCATGAAGAGTCAGATATGACTGAACAACTCAACACTAAATTTTCAATATTATCTAATCACTGTCATGTACATAGCAGTGGAGTAGATATTATCTCCCCATATTATGCCATCCCAAACTTTCTTTTCTCTCCATCTTAAAAAAGGGGAAAATTACTTTTCTATATTCTGGTGCCTAACATTTGAGAGATGGAAAATAAGAGAAATATAGAAAAATATTTGTGGGAATCCTTAGGAAGAAGGAAAAGACTTTAAAACAAGTGTTGTTGTATAACGACCCCTAATATCACTAGGAGTTAGAAATTAATAAGTATCACTACCTGATATTCACGAGTAAACTTACAACTTTTAATATTATACTAGGGTCATTATTAGTAAAGATATAATTTTTCTTAACAATGTGCCATTGGAAAACGTGTTTGTCTTCCAGGTATGACTGATCATTGAAACTGTGCTGACAATATTTGAAGAGGTTATAAAATATTACTGGAATGAGAATTAAGCATAAGGAATGTAAAAATTGAGTCACTGATATTAAATGAGAATATTAAAAGATATTTTATCAAACTGAACAATATACTTGTGAAATTAAAAAAAATGTTAAGATGGATAGTATCAGAGAAATGAATTAATTACTCAACAACCATTGATTAAGTCTTTCTGATTTTCGAGTCATTCAGCAGCAAAGCACAGAAATTTTTTTTCAAAATACTCATTTTCAAAAGCTCATGTTCTAGTGGAGGAGATAACAAATAAACATGTAATTATATCTGGCTTAAATAAAAAGTTAATGTACGTAAATAAATATCAAGCAGATAAATATACCAATTTTTGCAGGGATGGAAAGGCTTAACGTCAAAAATGATGCTTAAACTATCAAATAGAATAGAGACAAGGAATAGAGGAATCTTTGGGACGAGGGTAAAGAGGAAAAGTGTGAGGGATAAATGGCAACACAGAGATATGAAAAGGAGAGTTCTGGGAGAGTTACCGATAAAAGTCCAGTGTAGTTACATTGTAGTTTAGAAAGGACATTAATATCAAATGAGGTTGAAAACATAGATTGGAGTCGATTTAGAACAGCTTCAAAACTAAACAGTATTTTATTTTATCCTAGAGTCAATAGGAAACCTCTGAAAGTGATGGAGGAGGAAAGACATGTGGTCGGATATGAGCTTAAGTGAAATTACTGTGGTAGTATTGTGGGGGATGTACTAGAATAGTGATGAATTTTCAGTAGGTTGAACAAGTAGTAGTCTATTGCAATAATCTAGGTGAGAGGTGAAGGGAACCAGCAATTAGTATTTGCCGGAAAGAGAAAGGTGTTATATGGAAGAAATGTTATGGAGGTAGAAATGAGAAGATTTTGCAACTGATTAGCTGTGGGGTGAGGGCTAATGAAGAATAAAGGATAATTTCAAGGTGATAAATCTAGGAGAAGTAATAGTAACTAATAGTAATGGTTTAAACAAATAGAATGGTTTGGGGAAAGAAAATTTTCACAGAAATGAGTCTAGTTATAAAAGTATTTAAAAATACCGAGCAATGGATTTCTTTGCGGCACCCATTTTGTAATATCGAATAGGTAATTGCCGTTGTGAAACTGCAGTTACAGGAGATCCTAAGTCGAGAGAGAGACAGAGACAGACAGATATAGACAGAGAGGAAAAGACAGAGAGAGAAAGAGAGAGATCCCAAGTCCATGAATTTGTCTGACTGTCCTGAATCCCTGGAATTCTCTTCCTCCTCATTACCTCTTCCTGTATTGGTGTTACTGTAGAATAGAGTAATTAGTATTTTTTCCATTATTGGAAGAAATTATTTCAAATCTAGTTTCGGAAACTTACTAGATATGTGACACTGGGAAAGTTGTTCAGTCTCTGATTCAGTTTTCTCAACTGTAAAATAACAATAATAATACTAAACTTCTTTCCTTAAAGGGGTTACTATGATGATAAAATGACAAATAATAAAGGAGTTAGCATAGTGTCTGACCCCAGGTGCTTAATATATGCTGATTACCTCCCTCTTGGCTTGCTCAAGTCCTTAATTTCACCTTGTACAAAACTCCTTTCCTGATTCCTCTTAATTCTAGCACCTTTCTTCCTTGAATTGCCTACAATTTATATTTCATATTAATATTTATTTATTGTTCTTAAACTGGCGTTCAAATTTTCTTATTAAGGTAGAGGAAAACAACCCTTTTCTATTGTATGAGAAGTTTCTTGACAAGTGGAAAACATTTGTTAAATTGAGTAGCAGATATTTTCATATATCTAGATTATATCAGAGGGTTTAATTATGAAATATTTTTCTTTGAATAATATCAGACAGGAGGGAAAGGAAATTTAAAAAATACTAACTACAGTTAGAAATGTTTTACTGAGAGAACTGTTAAAATCAATAATTAATGATTGACTTTAGTGTTTATGTAGTAATAAAAATAATCTGAAGGGAAAAATTTGGTTTATACATGATTAAATATTTTTTTTCTTATTTTGTCTGAATTCTCTTCAGTACTTCAGAAAGTTGATTATTCCCACATACCTAACAAAGTAAAACACTGACTTTTTTTAGAATCCACACATATCAACCAAAATTTCATTACATAATCAGTCTAGCATGGCAAAAATTACCATGCAAAGACAAACAGTTTACAGGAACTTAAAAGGTCAGCTAGGTGCCCAATTATCTTTTCCAGATAAGAAATTAAGTCAGCAAGATAAAACTATTTATGGCTGGGAGTAAGATTTCAAGTTCACTAATTTCCAGGTAAGGGATCTTTTGGAAGTACTATAATGTGAAAAAAAATGGCACAGTTTTGTTTCCTTCTTTCTAGCAAATTCATGATAATGCATGAAATTTTATACTTACTGAGAAATATTCACAGCATGGTCTTCTCCTGAATGTAGCACAAGCTCACTGCTAATACATTCAGTAGCTGTCTGAATAACAGGATCATTAAAGTTTGAAAAGTTAATGAAATTTTATTAAAGTCATTTATAAACTTACACTCCATTTGGAAAATTTATAACCTGTTCAGGAAAAAAAAATAAGTTTTATGTTTTACCTTTGGTAAATCTAAGGCTTTCCTATGTTTAGAGATCAATTTCATATTTCTTCATTTTAACCTGTAATACTGGATAGATAGGCAGATAGATAGATAGATAGATAGATAGATAGATAGATAGATAGATAGATAGATAGATAGATAGATAGATAGATAGATAGATGATAGCTCTAAATGGATAGAATGAAGAGAGAAGAAAATAGCTAGATGGTCAACCAGCCAGCAGACAGACATAAAGATAGAAGAAAAATATTTCATGAAAAAGTGAGATGGATATTATAGATTGGAAAAGAATTGAAGATCGTTTGACTCTGTGAGAAAACAGGCATTTGCCTTCCAAAATCAAACTTAAGGTGGAAATGACTACTGGTGAGGAAAGACACGAATATATATTTTTAAAAAAGTATTCTGTCAAGTTTTCTTGGACTTCTTAGTACCAAAAATCCTGTATGTAGAATAATAGAATTTCATAGCTAGAAAGGAACTTAGATTAAGTATAATACAAAAATTGACAGTTCATATATAAGGAGATATAGTACTAATGCAATATTTACTGGACTTCTAATGTTCCTGAATATCCCTGCAGGAAACTAATCTGACAAACATGGCGAACAGACAAAAAGTCAAAAGGAGATAAGGAGACAATAACCAGAAACAGGACAGAAAAATCATCAGCCATGGTTCTGGAGTCCATGAACCCACAATCATAGCCTCATTCGCTGTTGGGTTCCAATTTGCAAGTTTGGGTTCATCCTTCTGGTTAAAGGCATACTTTCTTTTGTCTGAGCTGGGGCCTGACCAATTCCACGTTCTTCCTACAGGTGTGAAGAGCTTGGATAAAATGTTTCAGAAGGATCTGCAAGGGCAGTTCTCAGCTCCCTGTTGAGTCTAATATCAAGCCTCTTTCCTTGATAAATTTTAAATAGCCCATTAGTTGGAATGCCATCTATTGTTCCAAAATCTATCCCTGCTCTCAAAAGACTAGTAAGCAATTCTTTTCTTTTCAATATCTATTCTGTCTTTGAATCCGTTGACTATTTACTCTTTTCCCTTGAGGAAATTTATCTTTTTCACTGATTGTCACCATCCACCCAAGATACCAATGATTCTACCATCCTTTGGGGAAACTGATTAAAAATATTTGTGACTTGCTGCTGAGTAAAATCCACAATTACCTCCCCAAAAACTGTTTTGCTCCCTTGATTCTCCTGTTGTGCTTCTGCCTATGAAGCCACTCATGCATCCTTTGGGTTGTTACTTTTTGACTTCTTTTTGTGATCTAAACTAAAAACAACTTTTTATTCTACTGCCAGAGACTCTCCAGCTTGCCCTTCTAAATGAGAGTTTGAGTGCTGCAGCATAAAAAGCATTTCGTCTTAAGCAACCAATTCCCTTTTCATCTGAGCTTTCTCATCCAGCAGCCAGTCTCTGCTTTGACCTAGAATTTGATAGCTTGTTAGGAAGGCCCAACCTCTCCTACACACTCTTGTCATTTCTTTCTCTGACTATATTGGTATTCCTTGCAAACATCTTTCTAAGTCTCTGAGTTCTCCCTTCTGTAGCACTGGTTCCCAGTTTTCATAGTCCTGTGCTTTTAGCCCATTCTTTGCCCAGAGAGGAATAAGGCAAATCCTTCCAAACTGGGATATCTAATGCTATATTCACAGTGCCTATGGCAGCCATGAATATCCCCGTGCAATTCTGAATCACAAAATACAAAACCCTCTCCACATAGAAGATAGAGCCAAAACATTTATTCAGATGCCTGAAAGTCAAATCCACCATTGTAACAAAAACCTATACAAAGCAACAATGCAGAGAACAACAACACTATCTCCTAGCCTTATTCCTGCTAGGCTTCCCACAAATCAGTTCCACCAAAGAAATTGTGAGCAAGCCCCCTTAAACAAAATCAGAAACAAGCTCCTCCCTTCATGCTAGTCACTTGCCTGCTTGCCTGCAACCTTCCTAGGTCTGACTGGAATCTGACCAAATTTCCTCTCAGCTCCACTCTAGCTAAGCCTTTTCCATTTCCACTCTTCCTGTTCAGTAAACTCCTCCCACCACAGGCTCCATGCGACTTAGGCTTCCACATGGACCTCTAATGGAAAAGATCTTCCCATTAAAATACCATTGCAGGAGAATAGATCCAAAATAAATAATGTGATTGGATGAAGGTTACAGTGCTACTTAAAAGGACAACATTTGATATATACCAGTTCAAAATCACCATCAAATTCCCTGTGGGGGAAAAAATGATAGTAATATAAATTTTTCTTTAATTAGCCTAATATGCGTCTTTGAATTTTGCTTTCCTCATTTAAATTATTAATGCTGCTTATTGTTCATTGAATGAATCATGCAATTATGCTATGTGGAGGAGAATATCTATTAGGGGAAGGGGGAGCCAAGATGGTGGATTAACAGCATGGATTTTCTAGAGCGCTGCCCCCAAATCCAGTCAAAAATCTGTAAATAAGACTCTGTACAAGTTCTGGAGATGCAGAACCCATAGAATGATGGAGTGAAACAAAATTCCTGCCCAAGACAGTGTGGAAGGTCACTGGGAAGTGCCTATAGCTCCATGGTGGGGTCAGGGTGTAGTCTAACATGGGCCATATCAGCAAAGATGGGACCTAAGTAGACCTCAGGGGGACTGAATCTCAGTTACCTGTGGCAATTTCCAGACTTCTGAACCCCAAAACGCTGAAGACAAATTGGGAAGTCAACTAAAAAAGCATGTGGAACATTGTGGGATAGTGAAGTGGTCTGATCCCGGCCCCAGGCCAGTGGAGGGGAAAATGGGTAGAGGAACTCACAACAGCTACTTCAGGAGCAGGTGCAGTAGCAGTGACTTTTTATGGGAGCTCTAAGTCCACATATTGTGGGAGAATCAAGTAGCTGAGAGTATAACCCCACCCCCACTGGAATCAGAGATCTATCTTGACAAAGAGTTCATAAGTCAAGTAAATGACTAGAGAAATGAGCAAAAGTTGGAAAAAGAATCAGACTATAGAATCTTACTTTGGTGACAAGGAAGAGCAAAACAGGTAAACAAAAGACATCACAGTCAAAGCTGCTCCATCCAAAGCCTCCAAGAAAACTAAGAATTGGTCTCAGGCCATGGAAAATTTCAAAAAGGATTTTGAAAATAAATTAAGAGAAATAGAGCAAAAATTGGGAAGAGAAATAAGAATGATGCAAGAAAATTATTTTAAAAAAGAAGTTATCAACCAAAATCAAATGAATGAAAAAGTAGCAGACAATGTGAAATACCTCATTGGAAAAACAACTTACCTGGAAAATAGATCCAGGAAAGACAACTAAAAAAATAGGACTACCTGATAGCCTAGACATCATCTTTCCAGAAATTATCAAGGAAAACTGCCCCGATATTCTAAAATCAGAGGGTAAAATAAATATTGAAAGAATACACTGATTGTCTCCTAAAAGAGATCCCAAAAGGAAAATCCTAGGAATATTGTAGCCAAGTTCCAGAGATCTCAGCTCAAAGAGAAAATATTGCAAGCAGTCAGAAAAAGACAATTTGAGTACTGTGGAAATACAATCAGGATAACACAAAATCTAGCAGCTTCTTCATTAAGAGATCACAGGGCTTAGAATATGGTATTCCAGAAGCCAAAGGAATTAGGAATAAAACCACGAAGATTGAGTGTGATACTTCTGGGGGAAAAAAATGATCATTTGATGAAATAGAGAACTTTCAATAATTCTTGATAAAAAGATCAAAGCTGAATAGAAAATTTTACTTTCCTACCCAAGAATCAAGAGGAGTATGAAAAGATAATATCCAGCTCTGGAATTTAGAATAATCCCTCATTCTGTGTCTTTCAGTCTGTCAGTCAATCATCCAACCTAAGCCCATACTATGGATCAAGCATAGTACAAAGCACTATGGATAAAAAGAACAAAAAACAGTGCCTGCTTTCAAGGAGCTCATAGTCTAAGGGGGAGGGGGAGTACATGTAAGTAACTATGAACAAGCAAATTGTATTTAGGGTAATCTGAAAATAACCAACAGAGGGAAAGCATTTGATTAAAGAGGCAATTGGAATGGCCGCCTACCGAATGTAGAATTTTAGTTGGAACTTCAAGGAAGCCATTTACGTCAGCAGGAAGAGATGAAGAATTGAGAGCATTCCAGGAATGGAGGACACCTAGTGAAAAAGAATTGTATGGAAGGATGGAGTGTCTTATTTGAATAATAGTAATTAGGTCAGAGTAACTGGACCACGGAATATGTGCAAAGGTGTAAGAAGACTGGAAAGCTGGGTCAGATGTGAGAAGGTTAGTTTACAAATAGCTCTGTTGATGAGGATTTAATATTTCATCCTGGAGGTAATAAAGAGTTACTAGAGTGTATTACACAGGGGCTCAGACCTAAGCTTTAAGAAGATAACTTAGACACCTGAGTATAGGATGAGGCTAGTGGAATCATCTGTTCCAGACAATCTACCTCAGGTAGTTTAGCCACAAGGGAGAGAAAACTAACAGCATGATAGCTAGCAGAGATGGATAGATCAAATGAGGATTTTTTGAGGGTTGGGAAGAGATTGCATAAGGATTATACAGCAATTCCAGCAACAAACATAAAATGTTTGGGAAGGAGTAGGTTTGAGGAGGGAAGGAGAAAATGATGATCCTTTTTTGGAATTGTTGAATTTGAAGAACAAGCAGCATATCAAAGCAAAAATGTATAGCAAGCAATTTGAAATACAGGATGGAAATCAGGATGAAAGATTTAGATTTGGCAGCCATCTTCATGTAGGTGACAACTGAAGCTATTGAGTGGATGAGACTTCCAAGGAAGACAACATAAAGAGAAAAAAAAAATTAGGTCAAAAACAAAGCCACCATTTCAATGGACTTGTCAGAGAAAAGGTTTCAATATTTTTTGGCTAGAGATACATATATGTGTTAGCATACAAGTTTATGTATATGTGTATATATGTATAATATACATTTACATAAGCATATATGTGTATTCAAGCAAATGGGAAATAGAGAATCTTTAAGATCGAATTAAATATTTGTCCTTAGAACATGAAAACATTCATCAGTAAAGAAGTGGGGTACTACAAAAAAAAGAAACATTTCTTGCAATGAATTTGATGGAGCCATACATTATATCACACAATGGTTTCAAATTTAATTAGAAATAAATTCCTGCCCGATTCATATTGACTTAGAAAACTACAATTTAAGTTCATCTATGTTGTGTTTTTTATGTATTTTATTAAATTACTTCCTGTTACCTTTGATTTTTGACTTAGATTTTGCTGAAAAGATTTGCTACCTATGGGCAGTACTTGGGCAATGAGATTGATACCTCTGCTTTAAGTTACAAAATACCTTTTAGAAAATAAAGGAGAAAGAAAAGGTTATTTTTCTCTCAGAGCATTGCAGCAAAATTCTGTTGCCTGGATCAACCCACTCAAACTCTTCAGACTTAAAATTTAAATATATAACATAAGGTGATTGGAGTAAATGTCCAATGATAACATCTATGATTTTTCTTCAACTTCTTCCTTCTCAATTTTAAATTCAACATGTCAACTACCACATAAGTTCTTGATTAATGACAAACAGAATGATAATTATGGTAGTATCATTCAGCTACTGGCCATTACTTAGATTGACTGTATTATTTGTGCACAACTTATTTTGTGCCCCAACTATCAGTCATTCAATATCTAGTTTACAATTCTTATCCACTGCATATATGTACATAATCCTTGAAATTCATTATTTATAAGCTTATACATGAAATTAAACTGTTAGGAAAAATTATTAGACTTTGAATTAGCACAGAGCACTGGGATTGGAATCAGGAAGACTTGAGTTCAAATTTGGCCTCAGACACACACTAGTTATAAGATCCTGGGTAAGCATTTAATTCTGTTTGCCTCAGTTTCCTCATCTGTAAAATGATCAGGTGAAGGAAATGACAAGTCATTTTAATATCTTTGCCAATAAAATACCAAATGGGGTTGGGAAGACTAGGATGTAATCGAAGCAACTGAACAACAGAAAAATTCAAATTCTGTAAGAATTCAGAGAAAGGAAAGAACAGGATAATAGGAGACATAGAATAGAAGAATGAACAGAAAATGGTACTTTAAAGCAGAAAACTTGATTTATCCCCTTTAGGCTAGGACTCACTAATAATTCCTGTTTCAATGTTCTGAACACTTCATAAGTTTGTTTGGTACAGAAAACTGGCCTCAATGCCAAGAAGACTTGGGTTCTAGAATTATCTCTGATATGTACTAGCTGTGTCACCCTAGCTATGTTCATTTAACTTTTGTGTGCTCTAGGTAACTCTAAAAGAGAAAAAGCAAAAATTCTGCCATAAGTATTCACTAATTTAATGAAATACATTCCAAATCACTTTAAGTATTTCAATCCCAGTGACTTTGTGTTGTAGGTAGCTTTAAAGTATTATTTTTCTCTAGAATTTGCTATGTAGATAACTGAGTGTTAAGAGGTAGGAAAGAATTGGAATCCATGTATTCCTGATTCTAAGCCTAGAAATCTAGCCAAAATCACACATTTCCTCACCTGGTCTTGAATTCAGATGAAGGTGTGAAGACTATTTCTCTAGGTAGCAGTATTTTTCATAAAGGATGGCAATTGGGGAGTACCAGATGCTGACATCATTCTATTACAAATCTGCCTTTATAATGTGGCCCATCTCCAAGTCAGGGGGAAAAAATTTTGACTAAATGTAATGGTCATGACATTATTTATCTATACTTTCCAGGCTTCAAATTATCGTCACAAAATCACAAAACTGAAGAATTAATCTAAGGACTGATATATGGTTCAGTCAAACTCCTGTGGTAGGACCATTATTTTCCAAATGCATTTTTCCTGATTGACTTACCTGACTTCCCTTATACCAGTTTCATGTTGCTTAGGACTCTCAGATTTGTAAAGTTCTTGAGAACCCTATGACTTGAGATCTGATGACTTATTGACTAAATGTTTTTCCAGATGGAGATAAATGGACCTCATCCAGAGAAGCAAAATATCATTGTATACTCACGTGGCATGACTAGTTGCTGCAGTGAATAGAGTGCTGGCCCTGGAGTCAGGAACACTCATCTTTATGAATTCAAATCAGAACTCAGACACTTACTAACTGTGTGACCCCGGGGAAGTCATTTAACCATATTTATTTCTTCATCATAAAATGAGCTGGAGAAGAAAATGGCAAACCACTCTAACAGCTTTAACAAGAGAATCCCAAATGAGGTTCCTTTTTTTATTTTTATTTTTGGAGAAAATTTCCTTCCTACTTTATTTAAGTGTTCAATGACTTTTAAGTGCCTCTTTTTCCCCCCAGTATCACACCTGAGTCATGAGGGTAGTGGTATTACATTGATTCTGAAAGCAGTCACACAGGGACCTTTCCTACTTATAACTGAAGCTAGTTTTACAAGGTGGACAGTCAGCAAATATCACTATTTTACCTGATGGGTAACAAACAAAAGAAACTATTATTATTTTGTGTATGTTGACACCAAGAAGAAACTCTGATATTTTTTTTGATAAATTAATTTAACCTCAATATTCATTTAAACATTTCCTCACAATAGCATGCAGTATTATTACAGATACATCAATATCTCCATTTCACAGTGATAACACTGAGTCATACAAATTAAGTTGCCCATAGGTAGACAGCAAGTGTCAGAGATATTGAACCATATCTTCAGATTCCAAGTCATATATAGTCCATGTACTACATCAGATTCTCTTGTGTTAATAAGTCCATAAATATGAAATACCATCCCCTAAATATCACTAGTTATTGAGTTAGTGAAAATTTTAAATTTATTGAACTGCTACACTTCTGGCATCTTTTCACTTTAATTTTAATTTTAGTGCAGAGGCAAGGCTGAAAATATAAAATAGCTTTTTTTTCTACATAGGTATATTTAATGAAACCTATAAAAATGCAGGTAATAGCATAATTCTTAATTCCATGACTAACATCCAAATGTAACAGAAATTGAATTACCAAATACATGGTTCACAAACTATCAAGGACTTCACCACGTTACTGTTCTTTAAAAGATGGTGACACTAAATTTTGTCGAATGGGTCCTGTGTGGCCTTCCTGGAATCTTCTCAAGTTCCACAACAAAGTAGACAGAGATAAAGATTTTGAGCAAAACCAAAGAGAGAAAAAGAGGAAGAATGAAAGCAAATTTATATTATTTGCTTTGGATGTGATCGTAGCAGACTCAGTCTGTCAAGGAAAATCAGGAGGGAGACCGAGGTTCCTGATCCTTTCAAAGCTATATGATGAATATTAAAGAAGTAACATCAAAACCGACAGTCTCTTACTACTTTACCACCCTTCAGACAATAGCTCAACAGGATGGACAACCAAAAACCAGAAATTCTACCAACTACTGCAGTGAAAGGAGATTCTATACTCAGTCATAAGTTTCCTCTAAGCATTACCTTCTTCAGAAGTGAGCTACACCAGAGGTGTCAAACATTAGACTGAGGATTGTGGGAGCAAGACTCCTAGTGGAGCCAGAACCAGATGAAAATACATACAAGTGGGAAATATTTAGCATGATACATAAAATACAATATATCATATATAATGTTAGTATGTCCCTAACTCAATAAATTCTTACAAAGATTCTTAAACACAGATTTGTATTTGTGTTTGCCAGTACTGAGTTAGACCTCCAACAAAAGTCAGGGGGCTTTGATTCATTTAAATGAATAAAGATCTAATTGTCTCCTAAGGAGTATTGAATTATGAAGGTCTATCCTATTTCTGTGACAGGAAATCCTTATGCAACCCTTTACCCATATCTCATTGAGTAATAATTCTCTAATTTTTCAGGTTAGATGCTACACGACAGAGCAGAGCAAACTCTTCTTAGAACCTTATCCTCATTTTACTTAGCAATAGTATTGCTACCTAAGATTTTGCACTGAAAAGTTGAGTTTTATTCTGCATTATTCACTTGAACACATTAAAAATTTACTGCCAAATTGGATTTTTGGCTGTTTTATAATTTGAGTTTACCATCTCAAAACTTTATACATTAATGTAAAATCTGACACTGTTGGAAATTTACTCCATTTTATCCCCCCAGATCAATAGATACACATTCTGCAAGAATGCATTCAACCTATACCTCTTCTGTGAATCCTTGCTAATAGATTACATTAAAATGACTTCCCATTCTCCACAGTTACTCACTTGTTTCATGTATATACATACATACATACATTATATATTTATATATGTATGTATATATATATACATATATACACATACACACATTTATACATATATGTGTTTATATATATACATACATACATATATACATACATATATATGTGTGTGTATATATATACATAATATATATGTATATACATAAACACACAGAAGCAGTTGCTGCCTCAGTCCTCAACCCACAGATGGAAAGAGGGCCAAACAACTCATCAGCAGATCTCAGGGGTCTTTTTGCTAGCACTGAGGCAGGTCTTAGTCCTGGGGGGCAGTCACAGGGTGAAGAGAGGTACGACCACATTCGAGTTTGCAAACACAATGGTGAGAGAGCAGTCCTTATAGTTCCATGGCAGAAAAAAAGTGATTTTGGTCATTCACAGACTAGAGTAGTGGCCAGAATTGCAGTAAACACTCCTCCGTATATCATATCCCCTTGGAAGAACTGAAGACTTATAGGTCCCTAGAAGTATCTCAGAAAACAGCTACACAAAATATTTTCCCCCACCCCTGATGCAGAGCCCTACTGTTTCAAAGATTTAAAATTAAGTAACAGGTTGGAATAAATGAGTAAACAATGGAAAATAATTTACTAGAGAAAGTTACTATGGTGGCAAGGAAGATAAAAAACATTCTTGGAAGAAGAGAATAAAGTTAAAGTTCCTATATCTAAGGCCTCCAAGAAAATTCTCAGACCATGGATGAAGTCAAATGAGCATTTTGAAAATGAAGGAAGAGAGGCAGAGACAAAAATTGTAAGAGAAATGCTTGATACCAAAAATTCATGACAAATAAGTCAACAACTTGGTAAAGGAGACAAAAAAAAATTACTGAAGTAAAAAGCAACGTAAAAAATAGACATGAGCTTCCTTGAAAATCTGGATCTTTTTTTTCCTTCCAAATGATTTTTGTAATAATATTTCAAGTTCTGAAGATGGTGGAGTACAAAGAAACACGTATGCAGGGTCTCCCCACACAGCACATAAAATACCTATAGATGGGAACGATCAAAAAAATTGGGAGTAGCAGAAGTGGAGAACAACAGAATAGAGGAGATTTCCATCCCAGGGTGACCTTAAAGTTCCACGGGAAACATCAGTTGCACCAGACACGGAGCCAAGCATGGAGCTCAGCCCAGCCTTGGCCCATGTGGGGCACGGTTCCCGAACAGCCCTTGGAGGGTGGAATCTCCATTCTTGGAATCCCCAGTCGCAGAAGCAGCAGGTACACAGATCCCTCAACCCACAGGGACTAAAGGTCAGTAATGGGGTTGTTTTATCTGGCCCAGAAGGGAGAAGAGCCTTCCCATAGCTCTAGCCTCAGGTAGTGGCTGCATGGGACACATTGGGCAGGTGGCAGCAGTTCTCATGGCAGCAGGTCTCATGGCAGCACCTATATGAGCACACACACATTGTTGGATGTTAAAACGCCTGGGAGCACTGAGGAACTGAGTCTTAATTCAGTCCTTTGGAAAGGCCCTGAGGAAGCTGGTCTTTCTGTCACACTGAATGGCAATCCTGCCCATTCAGCTTATCTGAAAATCATCCCCTAGGGCTGACTTGGTGGAACTAGAGGCCAGGTGGCTGTGGAGAGGTAACTGCTAAGATTCTGGACACAAAAATCTCTCCCTGCTTCCAGATCAGTGTACATACTGAATTGTGCCACCTTGGAGGAACTGAGATCTTACAGATTCCCAGAGTATATCCTGCTCTTGACAAAGGACCGAAAAGTCAAGTAAATGGTTTGGAAAATTCCCAAAAAAGGGAAAAAATAAGGCTACAGGGGGTTATTTTATTAGTGAACAGATATCTTCTCAAATCCTTTCAGATGAGGAAGAACAATGCTTGCCAACAGGGAAAGACATAAAAGTCAAGGCTTCTGTATCCCAAAAATCCAAAACAAATATTCAGTGGTCTCAGGGCATTGAAGAGCTCAAAAAGGATTTTGAAAATCAGGTAAAAAAGTTGGAGTAAAAACTGGGAAGATAAATGAGAGAGATGCAAGAAAAGCATGAATAGCAGGTCAACACCTTGCTAAAAGAGACCCCAAAAAAAATGCTGAAGAAAATAACACCTTGTAAAATAGGCCAACTCAATTGGCCAAAGAGGTTGAAAAAGCCAATGAGGAGAAGAATGCTTTAAAAAGCAGAATTAGCCAAATGGAAAAAGATATTTAAAAGCTCACAGAATAAAATAGTTCTTTCAAAATTAGAATGGAACAGATGGAGGCTAATGACTTTATGAGAAACCAAGAAATCACACAACAAAATCAAAAGAATGAAAAAAGGAAGATAATATGAAGTATCTCATTGGAAAAACAACTGACCTGAAAAACAGATCCAGGAGAGACAATTTAAAAATTATGGGATTACCTGAGAGCTGTGATAAAAAAAGAGCCTAGACATCATCTTTCATGGAATTATCAAGAAAAACTAGCCTGATATGCTAGAACCAGAGGGCAAAATAAATATTTAAAGAATCCACTGATCACCTCCTGAAAGAAATCCAAAAAGAGAAACTCCTAGGAACATTGTGGCCAAATTCCAGAGTTCCAAGGTATTGCAAGCAGCTAGAAAGAAACAGTTTAAGTATTGTGGAAGAAACAATTAGGATAAACAAAAGTTCTAGCAGCTTCTACATTGGGGGATTGAAGGGCATGGAATACAATATTCCAGAAGTCACAGGAACTAGTTCTAAAACTAAGAATCACCTACCCAGCAAAACTGAGCATAAGACTTCAGAGGATAAAATAGTCTTTCAATGAAATATAGGACTTTGAAGCATTTTTGATGAAAAGACTAGAGCTGAAAAGAAAATTTGACTTTCAAACACAACAATCAAGAGAAGCATGAAAAGGTAAACAGCAAAGAGAAATCATAAGGGGCTTACTAAATTTGAACCATTTGCATTCCTACATGGAAAGACAATATTTGTATTTCTTGATACTTTTTTTCACTATCTGGAAAGTTTGTGGGATTACACGCACACACACAGACACACACACACTCACATACATAGAGAGACAGAGAGAGAGACAGGTAAAGACAGAGAGAGACAGTGACAGAGACAGAGAGCACATGGTGAATAGAATGGGATGGGATCATATCTTAAAAAATGAAATTAAGTGGTGAGAGAGAAATATATTGGGAGGAGAAATGGAGAAACGGAAGGGGGCAAATTATCCCTCATAAAAGAGATAATAAATGACTTTTCGGAAGAGAGACAAAGTCGAGAACTAGAGAAAAAACATGAAACTCACTCTCATCATATTCGACTAAAGGAAGGAATTAAATGCACAGTCATTTTGGTATGAAAACCTATCTTAAAATCCAGGAGAGTGGGAGAGAAGGGGATAAGTGGGGGGAGGGGGAGGATGTTGGAAGGGAGAGAAGTGGGTGGAGGGAGCAATTAGAAGTCAACACTCTTGGGGAGGGACAATATCAAAGGGGAGAATAGATGAAATGAGGGGCAGGATAGGATGGAGGGAGATATAGTTAGTCTTACATAACACAACTCTTATGGAAATCATTTGCAAAACTACTCAGATATGGCCTATGTTGAATTGCTTGCCTTCCCAGTGGTGATGGGTGGGGAGGGAGGGATGAAGGGAAGTTGGAACACAAAGTTTTAAGAACAACTGTTGAGTATTGTTCTTGCAACTAGAAAATAAGAAATACAGGTAATGGCGTATAGAAAATTATCTTGCCCTACAGAACAAAAGAGAAGATGGGGATAAGGGAAGGGAGTGATGTTCGAAGGGAGGGCTGATTGGTGATAGTGGTAATTGGAATGCTTGGCTTTTTGGGGTGGGAGGAGGGAAGAAATCAATGTTGAAAACTTAAATAAATTTCAAATGAGAAGAAAAATAAAAATAATAAATAATAATATTTTGGGTTCTATAAAATATTTTTGGTATTTTGAATGGAATGGTAATGAATAAGTAAATTAATTTAGGTAGAAATGTCATTTCCATTATGGTAGCTCAACTTACCTGTTAGTAATTGATGCCTTTCCAAGTATTTAGGTCTGCTATTTGTGTGAAAAAGTGTTTTGCAATTGTGTTCTTATGGATTCTGTGCTTGTCTTGACACGTAGATTCCTAAATATTCTAGAATTTCTACAGTCACTTTTTGCTCTTGGGCATTGCTATCGTGATATAGAATTGCTGATGATTTGTGTATCTATGTTCCTATTTGAGAACAAAGGAGAAATATAACCTGTGTGTGAGTAGTAGCTCCTCCCCTCTCTTTCCCTCCTCTCCTTTTCTCTGGTGTTCTGCCCAGGTCAAGGTAAACTCCATGGCCAAAAGATGTGTTGTTTGTTTTTTTTACTTTGGGTTTGGTGGGTATATTTCTTGCTCAAAGATCAAGCCTTAAACCCAATTCAATCTGGAGTTCATAGAAGAGTCAACAAGTCTGCCCCTTACCTAGCATAGAGTGGTATAATAACTAAATAGAAATTATTTTTCTTTTACCCAGGAACCCTGAGGGTCTTTCCCTCCCAGACTTTTTCATTTATTTATCTATCTATTTATTTATTCACTCATTTATTCACTCGCCTATTTATTTATTTATTTATCCACCCAATCATTTATTTATTTATTTACACGCTCATTTTTTGTTTGTTTATTTATTTATTTGTGTATTTACTTATTTATTTTTATTAAAGTGGCCTTCCCTTGAGTAACTTAAAGAAATCTATTCACTGAATGGGTGTATCTCACTCAAAGTGAGAATGTGCTAAGGCCTTAGTCTGAAAAGCCCAGGGTCTTACGTTGCATCATGGGTCATCTCCAGCCATCCTGATGAATATCTGCACTCAGATGGCTCTGGAGAAGAAAGTGAGGTTGGAGACCTTGTACAGCCCTCCCTCACCCAAATCAAAGTCAACTGCAAGTCATGTCATCATCTTGATGCCATGGTCCTCTTCCAGAATGAAGGACAAACACAATAATAAAAACAGCAACCTATTTAGCAGCCAATAGTTTCTTTTTAACTAGAACTATTTTTGTTTTTGCTTTGTCTGAGATCGGGATTGCTACCCCTCCTTTCTTTAACTTCACCTAAAGCATAATATGCTCAAATCTTTCACTTTTACTCTGTGTGTATCCCTTTGACCCATATGTGTTTCTTGTAAACAACATGTTGTAAGCTTGTGGTTATTAAATCTATTTTACACGTATTGAATGATTATAATAATAACAATAAATCCCTGACTTTTCTCTGAGATAGGAACTTTCTGAAAATACACATATTTTTTCATCTTTACAATTAATGCTTTTATATATATATATATTATATATATATATATATATGATAAACATTACTTATAAACTTACATATATGGTAAACATTACTCATAAAGGAAAAACAAAATTATTCAAAAACTCATAAATTATTGCCTTTTTTTCAGATATTTCATGATTCACTTCCCCTTCTCCTTCTTCTTGGATGAACTTGTTTATCACTGCATCCCTTTTGAAGAGAAAACAACACTTATCAAGTTAGGTATTCCCTGGCAGCTTTTGGAGGAAGGTGATTGAGTAAAATAGCAGACTAGAACCAAGAAAAGAAGTTAAATATGAGATATAAGGTTCGTTAGGGAATTTCAGTTTGTCTCTGTACCACATGGTACTTAAATATATTTAGTTAAATAATATCAATTTGACCATTTGCTCATGGTAATATATGATATTTCTCTAGTATCTGTATATGTAAACATTAACAAATAAGATTTTTATATATTATTTTTGATGAAAATTAAGTAAGATGGAATGACTATACATTTTCATTACTACATTTAACAGAAATGAAACCCAGAAATAAAAAAAAAACTATCTTTTGTCATAAATATACAATGTCAAATAACTGTTTCATTCTAGTATTTCTGCTTTGTGAAACAGTTTGACACAAGCATACTAGGTGATTAATAAATGCTTGTTTGCTTTAATAAAAACAGAAAATATTTTGTAAATTGATTTTAGAAACTCATGATTGACAATGCGTTTTAAATACCAAAGACAGCACAGAAATTATAGAAAAGAATGAAACTCTCGTCATCAAAATTTTTCATTTTAGGTACACTTTGCCAAGTACCTGCTTTATTTCTGAGTTTGTTCATCATTTGCTTAGCAAAATGCCTAGAAAAAAACTGGTATTTAATGTTGGACCAATTTAATGGAAAAAATGATTATTATAAAATATATTTTATATGTTAATGTTAAAGAGGGAACTTACTCCTTTATTTTTTTTCTTAGTACTGACTTTTGAGAAATGTTTTGATGCATTTAAATGAATTCCAAACACGGCCACACTTTCCCACCCCTTAAAATAACTATTCCAAGATGTCTGGGGCATTGTTTCCACCAGAGATCTAGGTTGGAATGAAAGTGAAAGGAAAAGAAAAAAATTGAGAGAAATAATTATGAAGCTCAGCTACTGGTCATTAGTCAATAAACTTCACCTGGGAATTCAAAGCAGAAGATAATTGATGCAATATAATTGCAGTTAAAATACACCTACAACACGTAATTTGGAGGATTTATTTGTGCAGCACAGAGAGCTATCACCATCTGACTTGGGTGAAAAATCTAGTAGATTGTGGAAATGGACTCAATCCACATTTGGCATCTTGCCTCTTTCTGGTGGCATGTATACAATAAAAAGACTGTACACATGTATATAATTGTATACAGAAGTATATTGTACTAATGGTGGGAACCTCTGTCTTATTATTTGATAGCTGAGAGCTACCTACTCTCTTACAAAAATCATTTAACACCTGTTTAAGTATTTGCCATTTATTTTTCTAGGGTGCCACAAATATATATGTGACCATTTTTCTCTGTGAACTCTTTTGCTCTGCATGAAGATATTTAATCCATACATACTGCCCATCACATCAGAATGTGATAAGAATATGATAACACAAGATAATAAGAATTATTACCCAGCTAATATAGTTAGATTCTTGGGTGAAAAGTGAAAGATCCAAAAGATCACCGGAATGTTTATTTTTAAATAGATAAATCATAATGTATAAATTTTATGTATATGTATATTTGCATTGTGTATATGTGTGAACCTGCAACAGTTATAATTTGAAACAATATAGTGTAGGAAAATGATGGAATTGAAAGATTCAGATATGATCTGATTTTAATCCTCCTGCTGACACTAGATATCAGCAAAGGCAAGTTACTTAAATTATCTGAATTTCAGTTGCTTTTTAAGAAAAATTGTGGGCAAAAATACCTGTTGCACTAACCCTCACTCGATAGTTAAAAGGTCAGTGTGATTTTTTTATATAAAGTGCTTGGGAAAGAACAGTATTATAGAGTTATATGTTATATAATTATCATTATTGTTGTTCATCTAGAAGAAGTTATCCTATTGTTATTGTATTTGTAGATGTTATTGTCATTTCATTTGACTAAAAAGCATGGCTTAGCCAGTTATTTAATTCTTCTTTGCAACATATTGTTCACTAAGTCCACACAAATTAAATCCATGGGGGACTCTGTCAGTTTCATTCTTGTACCTGGTCAACAGATATAATTTGGAGGTGAAGTGTCTTATAATTTTGTTTGATAGATTCTTAATATATCACACAGCCATGAAATTTCATCTCCCAATTCCAATTATATATATATATATATATATATATATATATATATATATATATATATATATGTGTGTGTGTGTGTGTGTGTGTGTGTGTGTGTATGTATTGTTTTCTTCAGGTAGCTTTTGTGCCTACTATTCCATTTTTCCAATTTTACTTTCTAAGAAATTGTGTTCTTCAGTGGATTTTTCCCATTTGGCCTTTTTTATAATGATATTTTTCTTCAGTCAATTTTGCCTTGACTTTTCCAAGCTTTTGATAATCTTTTCATTTCTTACATTTATTTTCCCCAAATGTCCACCATCCTCTTTTATTTGACTTTTAAGATCTTTTTGTCACCTTCTACGAAGGCATACTGGGTTTGAGAATAATTCTTATTTCCCTTTGAGGTTTCATATGTAGGCATTCATATGACATTGTTATCCCCTTCCGAGTTTATGTTTTGATCTTCCCTGTCATCATAGAAGCCTTCTATGGTCAAGGTTCTTTCTGGCTTCTTTCTCATATTTTTTTTACCTATTTCATGGTTTTTAATGCTGAGCTTTGCTCCTAGGAAACCAAGGGCACTGTCCCTAGCAGCTTGTGCTGGGAGCCAGTGGGCTATGCACTGCCTTTGTATGCTGGAGCCTCAGGTGACATTGGCTTCTTTACTGCACTGGAGTGACCTGGTAAAGTTAGTTCTCTTGTTGCCTGTTTTTCAAGGTTTGCAATTTGCTTTCTGCATTGGGGATATAAGGCTCATAGCTGACTGCATGTATAACTAGTCTAATGAATCAGGACAAAGAGGATACAATGGCTGATCTATAATGTGGATACAAGCCTCTGTGACCTTTACCAGATATCATTTGTGCTGGGTCATTCTCCCCTTCTATCTAAGTGAGACTTACATTTGCTGAAGTTTTTGTAAATTTTCTTAAGCAAGAAAATTGTTTCACTCCATCTTTTTGTAGTTTCTGTCTTGCCAGACTCCACTGAGAAGATTAATTGTACATTATTTCTGAGGGAACTTGGGGAGAATTCAGGCAACTTCCTTAATTCTCTCAGTTACCTTGAATCTGCCCTATAAAGTGTTATTTTAAAGTTGTTGGAGTGAGATTTGGGAGAGTTTAAATGAGTTCCTGACTCTAGTCTGCCATCTTTGCTCTCTCTGTGTACCTCTTTTTCTTATAGGATTTTATTTAAACATTTTTTTTAAAGAGACAATGACAACAAAGACAAAGAGTCACCAATACTAACCAGTGCTTTGGAAAATATCTGAATAATTATGCTGATAATTCCACACCTATAATTCTTCTCTTCACTTTCAAAAATAGTGGTCAATGTTGTTTCTCATGTTTTCTTTTTCATCATTTTAATTTATCTGAATTCGTTTCAGATTGTTTAGTTACTCTTTACATTAACATTGATGTATTTATTTTTTGTGTGTGTATCTATCTTTGTGTATGCAGTTGTCCCTTCACATACATGAGTTACACATGCATGGTTTTGTTTATTCATTAGGTGGAATTTGATTATAAAATGAGAATTTTGGGAGATTTGTTGTCTACTGTGAAAAACTGCAGATGTGTCTTTCACTTTTAATAGGAGAAATGAATCTGTGATGAGTTGCTGTATCTACAACAGCAAAGGTCCTGCACACTCCCCATTGTGTGGAAGATCTCTCTGTCTCCCTCTCTCCTCCTCTTTCTCAGAAACTGCATTTTTCTAACGGGGTCAATATGTTGTTTCATACTAAATAAGTATGATCAGAATTATTAAAAATGAAGGTTTATGGCAGAGCCTAGAGTTATTTACAGGGATCAGATGCCCCAATCCCTTGCAAATATAAGAGATATTATCCATTTACCTACCTACCCACCTACCTACCTACCTACATACCTATCTATCTACCTATCTATATTTCTATCTCTGTATATTTGTATGTTTATATGTGTTCATATATGTATGTATTTATGCATGTATTTGAATATATACACACATATACATATGCATATGTACCCAAATATACATATTCAAATTATCTGCATATATGTACACACATAAACATGTATTTCTTAGTCTGGCTACTTCACTTTGTATCTGTTTTTGTTGATTCTGCTATTCATAATTTGCTCTTATTATTTAGAAGATAGAAGAAAGTAAGTAATGAGTATAGATTTGAGTATTAAATGAGGAAAACACAAATGCTTTAACAAGTTCTAATTACAAACACAATAAGATGCTGAAAAGTATTGCATACTTCTAGTTGTTATTATGTCAACATAACTCAAATTTATGGAAATAAACAGTTATCACCTTAGTTCTTACAAGAGTATCCCCAGAACTTGTGTCATATTAACACTTATTTTCTTCACAATTGAACACTTTGCCTTTCAAGATGATAAGAATAAACGACCTATTTCCTTTCATTAATATGTGCAAGACTCAAGGCTGACTTGACAAATTTAAAATAAAATTATTTAAGGCAAATTAAATAAAATTATAATTCCATGAATCTTTGATATTACTTAATTAATATTTCATAGCTAAACCTGAAATTCTTTATTTTTTTTAATCTCCTAATTCAACTTTAATAAAATTTGTGCTAATTCAATGAGTTTGGACTAATCAGTCCTTGATTTCAATTTAAACCTCCTTATGTTAGGACTAAAAATGTCAACCCAATATTTTTTATTTTCATATTCTTATTTTAATGACCCCTAAACCTGAAGGCATAAATATTCAAATTTTGGAAAACAAGGATCTAGACCATTTTAAATGGCATAGAGTATTAAATGAAGCACTGAGCTGCTATTTATGATGTGTGTTCTAAGTCAGCATCTTGAGCAAATAAATGTTTTAATTTCAGTATCTCCAAATTAAAGTTGAAATTGTGCAGCAGCTAAAGTCATTTTAAGCTCTAGCATTCTATAAGTGATCATTTGCAGAATGTGTAGAGAATTTTCTGGTTTATTTACATTATTTTTAATTTATGGAATAAAAGCATTTCCATAATGTAATATAATTTTTAAAAAGGATGTCTGCACAGGAAACTTCAGATATGTACACCTTGCTATCCTATTTAAATGTATGATTTAATAGATATGAAAACATCTCCCCCCTTTTCCCGGCTTTCAACCCTAGAGTTCAACACACACATACAAACACACACACACACACACACATACACACAAACACATTAAATCATCCTATTCATAGTTCTATTTATAAATTTACTCTCTGCATCCACGCAGCTTCTTCCTTCATATATACTTTGGAGTTATTTTGGATATTTATAGTAGTTGTTCTTAAAATAATATTGGTTGTTACTGTATACAATGTTCTCTTGGGTCTGCTCATTTTACTCTTCATTTTATTGTTCAAGTCTATTCATGATTTTCTAAGATCATTGATCTCAGACTTTCTTAAAGCAAATCAATTACAGTTATCTACTACAACTTGTTCAAGCATTCCCCAGTTGATAGGCATCCTTGCAATTTCCAGTTCTTTGCAATCACAATGAGAGTTACTGTAGAGTTTCACATACATATACATACATATATGCATATGTATATATACACACATATATGTGTATATATGCATATATATGTATGTATGTAGATAGATAGACAGACAGATAGATAGATAGATAGATAGATAGATAGATAGATAGATAGATATGTTGTTTTCTTTTTTCCCTAACTTTCTTTAGGGTTAGACTCAGTATTGATAGTACTGGGTCAGAGGAAATAGGTAGTTAATTAACTCTAGGTGTACTTTCTGCTTTTAAAAAT
The DNA here is from genome assembly GCA_023548195.1 of Bettongia penicillata ogilbyi. Lineage (NCBI taxonomy): Eukaryota > Metazoa > Chordata > Mammalia > Diprotodontia > Potoroidae > Bettongia > Bettongia penicillata. The sequence continues at coordinate 384,178 of JAJHZJ010000912.1, forward strand.
TAAACACTTAAATGGATATACTCAAAAATGTATTAACGCTAAGTGTATTATTTAACTTTGCCTCAAAATATTTTAAACATGACTGCCTTTGTCATAATGTTCACATATAAACATTTATTGTCCAGTTTTCAATACTATATTTTGGTCACCTTCTGCTGCTTTGCCTAATTCTAAGCTTTACCTATGTTGGAATGTCACTTCAGATTGGTTCCCCCTTCATTCAATTTCCTATGTAGTTTTAACTATAAAAGTATGGAGAAGATGATTTTTTTCCTTTTGATGAAGATAGGAATCAAGGATATTTATGTCATAATTTGTAAAATATAAAGATTTGTTCAGAAAATGGAAGTCAATAAAGAAAGTATTGATATTTAACAAATGGGAATGATAGAAGGTTGAATTAAAGATTTATATGTGGAGACTAGTTGGAGGGGAATGAAAGAAGACAATGGGTATGTAATGCCAATCAATATGAAGAATGTGATGGATGGAGTGTGAAAAATGTAATTATCTCTGGAAACATAAATTTTGTACTCAGATTTTAAGTCAGTGGAATTTAAAATATAATGAATCATTTAAGGGGTAATAACTGTCCCTACCGCCACTAACATTTCCTGTGTTATCACATTATTAATTAATTATTAAGTTATTAAGTCTAATAAAGGGAGCTCAGATTGTGTAGTAGTAATAAGGAAGACACTTTGTCTGAAATACACACTTGTATTTTAACCTCACCAGAACACTCAGTCCTTTATTTCTGCAATATCCAAAATATATATAAACATGGAGTTACAAATAGGCAACATTTAAAAAAATTTTATCTTGAAATCATTAATTCTATTGGCATATTTTGGAATGTATCTTGAAACAGCTAGGAAGTAGTTGGGAATCTGGCCATTTTGTTTTTCTTTGATGTACTTTGTGAGAGAAGATGTCAAGCTGATAAATAAACCTGGGAGCACAGTTAAGAATATCCATAGAATGCCTGACAACTGTGAGAATTACTTCTGCCTGTAGCAAGATAGTAAATGACAAGTTTTTTTATCTTTACATGTGAAAGTCTCAGAATATTCACACTAATACTCAGACTAGAAATATTAAATTTATTACAATATACTGAGTTATAAAATCAGTCGCAAAAATGTTGAGTTCTAGTCTCAGTGATACAGATGGCTTACTTTGGTACATCACTTAACATCTATATCTGCTTCAGTTAACTTATCTGGAAAGGTGGAGTAATTCTCAAAAAAAAAAGATATAATGAACAAGATAAAACTTAAAGCATAACTTAGGAAAACAGACTGCCATTTAAGAAAGAATATTATATCATATGAAGCCTTTGTAGGAACACATAAATGATCATTTTTGTTTTTTTATAATACATATGCTTATTTTACCCTCAACCTTTGAATTTTAACATTTTTTTCTTCATTAAAGATTCTGATTCCAGGTTTAAGGAAGAAGGATCTTGAGAAGAGAGTTTGAGCTTGACAAGAAAAAGCAAATAGTGTGGATGCATACAACATTAAGCACCCCAACATACACACGGGGAGCCTGCTATCACAGGTTCTTGATCTGCGTTTTAAAAAGGAAAGCAACTTTTGAGGGAATAACAATCATTTTAATCAAGCAAATGTATCATTCACTTAGTTATGGGAAAAAGTCAGCACCCAGAACTTCAGAGAAATAAGGTCAACAGACATACTTCCAAATGTCTGAAAGATCAATAGACAAATACAACTGCCTAATACTATAGCTTAGGTTAAAAAGGAATTTCAAAGGAAAGCAAACCATTTTGTATTTAATCCTGCAGTGAATAGGGAACTACTGGAACTTGTTGAGTACGGAAGGTAAAATGATAATATCTGTGTTTTAGCGGCTTTAGTGGCTGAATTCAGAATGGAACGAGACAGGGAGGGATTTGCTGAAGGTAAATTTGCCAACAGGCTACTACAATAATCCTGGCATATGGTATTGAAGGCCTGAATTGGACTAAAGGGAACATATTTGAAGGATGTTAAAAAAAAAAAGTTATATTTACATGCTTGACCACAAATTGTGTATGGGTAGTGAGAAAGAATGATGATTCCATAATGAATTCTAGGTTGTGAGCTTGAAGAACTTGAAGGATAATGTTACTCTATACAGAAATAAAGAAAATAGAAGGAACAAAGGGCTACAGAGAAAGATAATGCATTCTATTTTGAAAATGTTGAGTTTAGTATGTCTACTAGAATCCAATTTGAGACATCTGAAAAACAAGTTGGGAGCAGCATAGATAAATTTGAGAGTCTTCAGTATAGTAATGGTAATTTAATCTATGGGAACTGGGGAAATCACTGTGTGAAATAGTTTAGGCAAAGAAGAGTGAATTTTCTAAGACAGAAACCTAAAGGAGTACCTTTGATTATAGGGAATGATCTGGAAGGGAATCCAGAAAAGTAGATTTATAGAGAAGGAGTGATTAGAGAGGTAGAAGAAGAATCAGGGAGAGTGACATTCTTTACAAAATAATAAGAGAGAAGAGGGTATCAAGAAAGATAAAAGATCATTGTATTTGTCAACTAAGAGATCATCAGGAAATTTCAAAAGAGTAATTCCATGGGAAAGATAACATCAGAATTTGTATTTTAAATGATTAAGAAGAGAGTGGGAAGAGAAAAAGTGGAAGTCCGTATTTTAGATAGTGTTTTTGAAAAAAAATATTTGAAGAAATATAAGATGACAATTAGTGGGGATGAAAGGATCAGGGGAGAGCTTTTTTCTTTGTTTTTTTTTTGTGTTTTTTTTCATAATGGAGTAGATACGGTCATATTTGTAGGCAGAGGCAAATGAAGGAGTAGATAGTAAAACTGAAAACAAATGATAATGTAGGGTCATCAAAGAGTCAATTAGTTGGAGGCGATGGGATAGAATGGGATCACTAGAACAAGTAGAATGCTTAGTCTTAGTAAGAAGTTAGTTCATTTTATTATGTGAGACAGGGGTGAATGATAAGGTAGTGGAAGAATAAGTGACAGAAAAGTGATAGAAGAAGAGGAAATGGGTAAAACAGTGTTCATGATAAATGTTTATATTTTTGTCCTGTGAAATATAAGGTATGGCTCTCAGATGAGAAAGTGGAGAGAGTGGGAACATTATTCCCTATTCTAGAGATACAGAGGCAGAAATTTATTGACTTGATAATGACAACAGAGAAGTCTATGGTCTTCCTGCATCACGTATTTTTGACGTACCAGTGAACTTCTTGGGATTTGTTAAAAGAGATGACATCTACTAACTTCTGGTGGCTAATTTTGGCACAAATGACACTTCTAAGAAGAGCCCTGAAAAGTATTTTCAGTGATTATGAACCTTTCGGAAAGACCTGAAAACCATATAGGCAGAGGTTTTATTTATCTCATATTTTACCCACTGAAGGTCAGAGAAGTAACAAAAGAAAACAAATGTAAAGTTAACAGCTAACTAATAAGTTAGTGCTTAAAAATGTGAATTCAATTATTGAATCATGACATATAGGATTGCCAGTATGATATCCAGCTAGCAAGTATACATAACAAAGGCTGATAAGAGCATATTTACCAGTTGTTTCCAAATCTGATCAAAAGGGCTTTATAATAAAAGAGAGAGAAAAAATAAAAGGGAATGAGACTTTCTGTCTCTGTATATCTATATGATAAAGAACAGTAAACAGAAAATATAAAGAATGTCAGCTAATATTCTTCTCAATTCACAGGCGATAAAATGCAAGAAAAGAGCCAGTGATAAAGCACTCTGAGAATAAATCCACAAGTGTCCAGAATTTAGGTAAAACATTGAGCAAGAACTAGGGGCTCTGTTCCAAGGGAGAGAGCATTGATCTTACTGGTCAAATTGCTTACCCTTATGCTGAGACTTGGTGGTGTTACCATGACTCGAATATGACTATTGATTCACTTTCTTCAAAAGGAACAGCATATGTTAGATAATATTGGATATTAAGTAGGAATATTAATGTGAGGAAGTCTGGCAAGCAGGGAAGAAAAGCAAAATGAAGTATATTTGAGTGAAGGTCAATGGAGGAAGAAATGGCAACACTTTTCAGAGGAATGTTCTACACAACATATCACTTAGACAGAAAGTAGATACAAATAAGGAGTTTGGGAACTATCCCAAGTATAGCACTAAAGCATGGTACAGCAGTTGTGGAGGACTTCAGTATAAAACATTTATTAGATGCTTCTCTCTAGTTAAAAGAGAGACTCTAAAAACTCCTTGACTTGACATTGTACCAGTTTCATACTTCGAAAAGAAAAGGAATGAATAAAGGGAATATTATTCAAAATCTATCTCTAACTAAAGGGAAGAAAAGTATCAAGGTGATGGAAATGATTAAAATAATTTTGGAGAGGGAAAAGTAAGGGAAAAGAATATGTGTATCACAGTCCCATAAAAAAGGCAATGTTAAAAATGCTTAACCTCAGAAGGAGTGAGGATATTAAGAGAAGCTAAGGATCACAAAAAGAAGGTTTTTTTGTTATTAGTTATATTAAAATATATTGTGAGAAAAAGAAAAGGAATAGGATTTTTTTATGTATGGGATGAGAATAACTGATCAGAGAAAAAACGGATATGTTCAACTAATATATTTCTTGTTTTTACTCTGCAGAAGCTTGTATTATTTACTTGAGTTCTAAGTGGAAGAACAAAAATGAATAATAGGGAGGTGATATCCAAGACAAGTAGGACTGATTGTAAAAGAATATTTGTCTTCCATGTCTTTGAATAGTTTCTGTTGATGAATTTAAGTAACTTTATTTATATAAAGTGCATCCTCGGATCAAAACAGAAAATAAAATTGCAGATGTACTTGATGAACTATTCTCTGTGATAACGATATTTCAAAGATATATTTAAAAAAGTGAAGTACCAATAGAGAGGAGCCAAGATGGTGGAGTAAAAGAGGGGACTTGCTTGAGCTCTCCCTGAAACCCCTCCAAATACCTGTAAAAACGAATCTAAATAAATTCTAGAGCAGCATAAAACACAAAATGACAGAGTGAAACAAATTTACAACTCACGACAACCTGGAATATCGATGTGAAAAATTTCTTGCACCAGTCTGAGAGAAGAGAGGCTGTGCCGGGACAGACCAGGCCAGAGTAAACCTGGAGGCCAAAGAATCACTGGAAGCTGCAGTGGTTTCTCAACCAGAAAACATCAAAGATGTCTTAGAAGGTCAGTAGGGAAAATCTGTTAGACTAGGGTGAAAGAAAATTATGATATGGTTGCAGCCCCACTTGGGTGACAAAGGTAGTGGCAGAGGCAGTGTCTGCTTCTGGAGTTCTCCATCCAAAGATGGTGGAGGGATCAAGTGACTGGTCAGAGGGGAATTTCAGGGATCCCATTGCTGGCATTGAGGGTGAATTCTCTTGTTGTGTCCATGCTTCTATCTAGATGGCAGTCCTGGGGTGAGGAGAAGCATTTACTTGGTGGAGTTTAGGGTGACAATCGAGAGGGAATCCTTGTCACAGTTCCAAGAGAGGAAAGAATGCTTCTGATCACTCACAGACCAAAGCCCAGACGGGGAGAAGAGTAAATACAATTCCTTTGATCTTACCACCTTCTAAGAGGAGAAAATTTAGAGGATCTTAAAGTACCTATGAAACAACCGCACAAAACCCATGCAGCTTGAGACAGTAGAGACTGCTCCCTAACCTTGAAATCAGAACCTTATCTCGACAGAATCAAAGAGTCAAGTAATTGTCTCTGAAAATGAGAAAATGGTGGGAAAAATATATCAGGCTATATAATCAAGTCGGGTGACAAGGAAAATCAAAACATACAACTAAGTCGAAACTACTACATCCAAAATCTCCAAGAAAAATAAGAGTTGATCTCAGGACATGGAAGACTCAAAAAGGATTTTGAAAACCACCTAAAAGAAGAAGAGGGGAAATTGGGAAGAGAAATCATAGAGATGCAAGAAAATCATTAAACGCAAGTCAATGATTTGCTAAAGGAGACCCCCAAAAATACTGAAGAAAAGTACATTTTAAAAAATAGACTGAACCAAATGGCAAAAGAAATCCAAAAGACCAATGAGAAGAATACTTTTAAGAGAAGAATTGGCCAAATGGAAAAGGAAGTCCAAAAGCTCATTGACAAAAAATAATTCCTTAAAAAATAGAATGGAGCATATGATAGGTAATGATATTATGAGAAATCAAGTAACTATAAAACCAAGGGAAAAAAATGGAAAATCCGAGCCTAAATACCCTAGGGGAATTCAACGGCTGATCTGGGTCTCAGTCCTGAGTGGCATTCCTGGGATGAGGAAGATCACTGAAGTGGTGAAGCTGGTGGAGGCTCTGGAAAGGGAATTCTACTCTCAGATCCTGAGCAGAAAAGAGTGTTTGAGGTTTCTCCTCGACTAGAGAGCAGTACAGGAAAGGAGTAAACTCCTCTCCCCTGATTGTGCCACTTTTGAGGAATTGAGACCTTACAAGTCTCTAGAGTTTACCCTCCCCTTGACAAAGGACTCAAATGTCAAGTAACTGTCTAGAAAAACTCACAATAAAGGGAAAAAATAAGACTATAGAAGGTTACTTTTTTGGTCAAAAGGTACTTTACTCCATTCTTTCATAAGAGGAAAAAAAATAACATACCATCAGAGGAAGACATAAAAGTCAAGGCTATTGCATCCAAAATCGCCAAGAAAGTATACAACGGACTCAGGCCATGGAAGATCTCAAAAAGAATTTTGAAAATCAAGTAAGAGAGTTGGAGGAATAATTGGGAACAGAAACAAGCATGATGCAGCAAGAAAATCATGAAAGGAGATATAATATATATATATATATATATATATAATAGACATATATATATATATATATATATGTATATATGTATATATATAGATAGATAGATATAATAGACAAATAAACATATATATATATAACTTGCTAATGGAGATCCCCAAAGATTTTTAAGTAAATAACATCTTTAAAAATAGCCCAATCTAAATGGCAAAATAGGTCCAAAAAGTCAATAAGAAGAAGACTTTGGAAAGTAGAATTAGCCAAGTGGATAAGTATCTTCAAAAGTTCACTGAAGAATGTAGTTCTTTAAAATTAGAATGGAGCATATGAAAGATAATGACTTTTTTGAGAATCCAAGAAATTATTTAAAAAAAAGAAAATGAAAACATAGAAGACAATGTGAAATATCTCATTGGTAACAAAAAAAAAAAAAACTCACCTGGAAAATAGATCCAGGAAGGGGTAATTTAAAAATTATCAGACTACCTGAAAGCCATGGTCAAAATAAAGCCTAGACTACATCTTTGAAGAAATTATCAAGGAAATATGCCCTGACATTTTAGAACCAGAGGGTAAAATAAATCTTGAAAGAATCTACTGATCACCATCTGAAAAAGATCCCGAAAGGAAATCTTCTATGAATACTATAGTCAAATTCCAGAGTTCCCAGGTCATGCAGAAAATATTACTAGCAGTCACAAAGGAAGAATTCAAGGACTGTGGAAACACAATCAGGGCAACACAACATTTAGCAGCTTCTGTATTAAGGGACTGGATAGCCTGGAATATGATATTTCAGAGGTTAAAGGAACTAGAATTAAAACTAAGAATCAATCCATCAGGAGAAAAATAATTGATATTCAATTAAATAAAGGCCCTTCAATCATTTTTGAGGAAAAGACCAAAGATGAGTAGAAAATTTGACTTTCAGATACAAGAATAAAGAGAAGCATGAAAAGGTAAACAAGAAAGAGAAATCGTAAATGATTTATTAAAGTGGAACTGTTTAAATTTCTGTATGGAAAATGATATTTTTTGAACTCATGAGACCTTGGTTAGTATTGGGGTAGTTGGAGGGAATACATACATACATACACACGTATTTCTGTGGGCATGTGTATGTAATATAGGAGTGTATATATGTGTGTGAAAAGAAAGAAAGAAAGAAAGAAAGAAAGAAAGAAAGAAAGAAAGAAAGAAAGAAAGAAAGAAAGAAAGAAAGAAAGAAAGAAAGATAGATAGATAGATAGATAGATAGATAGATAGATAGATAGATAGATAGATAGATAGATAGATGGATAGATAGGTGGATGGATGGATGGATGGATGGATGGATGGATGGATGGATGGAGATGGATGGATGGATAGATGGATGGATGGATGGATGGATGGCTAGATGGATAGTTGTACAGAGGGCACAGGGTATCTAAAATAAAATTAAGTTGTGAGAGAGGAATATAAATTGCAGAAAGCAGAAGGAAGAGGAAGAATGGGGTAAATTATCTTATGTAAAAGTGGCAAGAAAAACCTTTTGCAATAAAGGGGAAGAGAAGGAAGGTAAGAGGGAATGAGTGAACCATACCCTCATTTGATTTGATTAAAGGAGGGTATAATATACTCACGCAATTGGATATAAACATCTATCTTACTCTGCAGAAAAGTAGAGAGGGATGATAGAAATGAGGGCAAAGAGTAGGAGAGGCAATCAGAAGCAAACACATTTGAGGAGAGACAGAGTCAATGGAAAGAATAAAATAAATGGAGTGTGGGATACAGTGGAGGGAAATATAGTTAGTCTTTCACAATCTGATTGTTATGGAAGTGTTCAGCATGGCCACAAATTTATAACCTATATGGAATTGCTTGCCTTCACAATGGGGGTGGGTGGGAAGGGGGAAGGGAGAGAATATGAACCTCAAAATTTTAGAAATGAATGTGAAAAATAGTTTGTACATGCAACAGGGAGATAAGACATAAAGGCAATGCGGTATAGAAATCTATCTTGCCCTACAAGAAATTAGAGGGGAAAGAGGTAAGAGAATGGAGGTGTGACAGAAGGGAGGTCAATTGATAGAAATGTTAATCAGAATGTATGCCATTGAAGTGGGGGAGGTAAGAGAAAATTTGGAACTCAATATCTTTTGGAAGTGAATATTGAAAAATTTGAATTAAAAGAAATCGGAATCACCTCAGAGGATTGGAGAAGACCAGCTATCACAAGTTAAAGAGAAAAAGAATAAAATAATTAAGTATACAACGTACAAAACAGTCAACTTGATTTTCTCTCTAGCACTATGCACTGTATATTTGGCAGTTTAAAAATATTTGCAGATTACCTTATCAATGCTCATGTGACATAGAACCGATATTTCAGCATCTTGTTAGCCCTCCTTTAGATATTTTAAAGTTATCATTATATTGCTTAAACCATAGAGATCATAAGTGAAAAGAAAACAAAACTACTGGTTTCAGTTTTGGATATGTTGAGGTTGAGATATCTACAGGACACCAAGTTCAAGATGTCCAATAAAGAGACACCGATGCTTTAGCCCTGGGATGTGGGAGTATTATCTGTATCCTGATTTTACACATGGAGAAACTGAGATCAAACCTCACTTAGACTTGTCCAGGAAGATAGAACTGGTAAGTTTCTGAGGCCGAATTTGAAGGCAGGAATTTTTCTAGTTGCAAAACTCTACCCACTGAGCAACCTAGCTGCCTGAAAGGAAGGCCTTGTTGAGATAATGTAACATGAATTTCTAGTTTATTCAGTCATCATGATTTTTCCATTTCTCCTACTCCGAAAGGAGAAGAGATTAGTATGGGAGTAATGGCCTGGGAGAGAACCAAGAGATTAATGGTCATAGTGTAATAAAAGGACTGAGTTTAAAAGGGAAAGTTCTCACTCTTATAAAAAAAAAATATATATGTAGGAGGGCAGAGCCAAAATGGAGTAGAAAGACAGATATATGCGAATTCTCTCCCATAGCCCATGGAATATCTGTAGAGAGGAACTCTCAACAAATTTTGGAGCAGCACAAGTGGAGAACAACAGAGTGAAGGAGATTTCCAGCCTGGGTGACCTGAAAGGCCCACAGGAAACGTCGGTTCCATCAGATGTGGAGTGCAGCCCAGTCTACCCTTGGCCATGTGGTGCTCAGCTCCTAAACAGGCTCAGGGGTGGAATCTGCAGTCGCAGTAGCAGGGATTCACATATCCCTCAACCCACAGGTACCAGATTTCAGTGACAGGGTTTTTTCAGCTGGACCAGAAGGGAGAAGGGCCTTCCCATAGCTCTCGCCTTAGGCAGTGGCCCCACAGAGGTAACATTGGGCAAGATGCAGCACTTCCCACAGCAGCCCCTACAGGAGCCCTCATCCATTGTTGGACCACAAAACCCCTGGGGGCACTGAGGAGCTGATTATTACCTCAGCCCTGTGTAGAGGCCCTGAGAGAGCTGTTCTTTACCTCACACTGAATGGCGGCCCTGCCCATGCAGCTTATCTAAATCTCAGCCCTTAGTGCTGGCTTGGTGGAATTGGAGGTCAGATGGCTGTGGACAGGAAACTGCCAAGATTCTGGGCACAAAAATCTTTTCCTTCTCCAGGACCAGTGTACACGCTGGATTATTCCACCTTGGAAGAACTGAGATGTTACAGATTCCCAGATTATACCCTACTCTTGACAAAGGACCCAAAAGTCAAGTAACTGATTGGGAAAATGCCCAAAAAAAGGGGAAAAAAATAAGACTATAGAAGGTTACTTTACTGGTGAACAGATATCTTCTCCCATCCTTTCAGATGAGGAAGAACAATGTTTACCATCAGGGAAAGACATAGAAATCAAGGCTTCTGTATCCCAAATATCTAAAATAAATATTCGATGGTCTCAGGCCATGGAAGAGTTCAAAAAGGATTTTGAAAATAAAGTAAGAGAGGTGGAGGAAAAACTGGGAAGAGAAATGAGAGAGATGCAAGAAAAGCATGAATAGCAGGTCAACACCTTGCGAAAGGACACCCAAAAAAATGCCAAAGAAAATAAAATCTTTAAAAATAGGCTAACTCGATTGGCAAAAGAGGTTCGGGTCAAAAAGCCAATGGGGAGAAGAATACCTTAAAAACGAGATTAAGCCAAGTGGAAAAGGAGGTTCAAAAGCTCACTGAAGAAAATAGTTCTTTCAAAATTAGAATGGAACAGATGGAGGCTAATGACTTTATGAGAAACCAAGAAATCACAAAACAAAACCAAAAGAATGAAAAAATGGAAGATAATATGAAAAATCTCATTGGAAAAACAACTGACCTGGAAAATAGATCCAGGAGACACAATTTAAAAATTATGGGACTACTTGAAGTCATGATCCAAAAAGAGCCTAGACATCATCTTTCATGAAATTATCAAGGAAAACTGCCCTGATATGCTAGAAACAGGAGGCAAAATAAATATTGAAAGATTCCACTGATCACCTCCTGAAAGAGATCCAAAAAGGGAAACTCCTAGGAACATTGTGGCCAAGTTCCAGAGTTCCCACATCAAGGAGAAAATATTGCAAGTAATTAGAAAGAAACAACTCAAGTATTGTGGAAATACAATCAGGATAACACAAGATCTAGCAGCTTCCACATTAAAGGATCAAAGGATGTGGAATATATTCCAAAATTCAAAGGAAGTAGGACTAAAATCAAGAATCACCTACCCAGCAAAACTGAGTATAATACTTCAGGAAAAAATGGTTTTTTTTAGTGAAATAGAGGACTTTTAAGCATTCTTAATGAAAAGACCAGAGCTGAAAAGAAAATTTGACCTTCAAACCCAAGAACCAAGACAAGTATGAAAAGGCAAACAGCAAAGAGAAATCATAAGGAACTTACTAAAGTTGAACCATTTACATTCCTACATGGAAAGACAATATTTGTAATTCTTGAAACATTTTTCAGTATCTGGATAGTTGGTGGGATTACACACACACATACGCACACACACACACACACACACACACTGACAGAGAGTAAAGGGTGAATTGAATAAGATTGGATCATATATTTAAAAAACGAAATTAAGGGATGAAAGAGAAATATATTGAGAGAAGAAAGGGAGAAATGGATAGGGCAAATTATCTCTCATAAAAGAGACAAGTAAAAGACTTTTCAGTTGAGGGAAAATGGGCAAGGTGAGAGAAAAAAAACATGAAGCTTACTCTCATCACAATCGACTAAAGGAAGGAATAAAATGCACACGCATTTTGGTATGAAAACCTATCTTACAATACAGGAAAGTGGGGGAGAAGGGGATAAGTAGTGTGGTGGGGAAGAGGAAAGGGAGGGCAATGGGAGGAGGGAGGAATTTGAAGTCAACACTCTTGGGAAGGGATAGGATCAAAAGAGAGAATAGAATCAAAGGCGGGGGCAGGATAGGATGGAGGGAAATATAACCAGTCTTATACAACATGACTATTATGGAAGTCATTTGCAAAACTACACAGATATGGCCTATATTGAATTGCTCGCCTTTCCAAAGGGATAGGTGGGGAGGGAGGAGGGAGAGAAGTTGAAACTCAAAGTTTTAGGAGCAACTGTTGAGTGTTGTTCTTGCATACAACTAGGAAATAAGAAATACAGGTAATGGGGTATAGAAAGTTATCTTGCCCTACAGGACAAAAGAGAAGATGGGGATAAGGGAAGGAAGGGATTTTAGAAGGAAAGTCAGATGGTTGATACGGGTAATTAGAATACTCTGCGTTTTGGGGTGGGAGAGGGGAGAAATGGAGAGAAAATTTGGAACTCTAAATTGTGTGGAAATGAATGTTGAAAACTTAAATTTAAATACAAAAAAGTATATATAAAGAATAGCTGTTTTTCATTGTGAGATTTTTGGCAGCTGACAAAATTATTCCTATATTTATATATTAATTTTGTGTCATTTAATAGTTCTGCCTTTTGAAAATAACCACTCCATTGCTTGGTCTTATCTGATTTCTGGTGACCCCATGGACTGTAGTCTAGCAATGCTGTCCCAATGAATGATTTTCTTCGTAAAGATTTTGGAGCAGCTTGCCTTTTCCTTCTACAGTGGATTCAATTGAAAGACTTGTCAGGGTCAAATTATTGGTGTTTGTGGCCTCATCTGAACTCAGGTCTTCCTGACTCTAGGCCCAGTGCTTTGACCACTGAGCAAGCTGGTTGCCTCCAGCAAATTAGCTTTAATAGTACTGTATTTGATTTAAAGCAGAGTAGTGAAAAAATTTTACAAATGCACAAAATACACAAATTTGTATTACAAATACACAAATACACAATACACAAAATGCACAAAAATACATTTTACATTTTTACCATCATGCTGCAAAGCTTTTTTTTTTTTTTTTTGGTGGTTTTGTTCTTGGTTGGGGGGCACCTGATATTATTAAAAGTAACTGGAAAGCATCACGTTAATACACAAATAGAATTATCATTAAATTGTTTATCATGCTAATATTCAACAGAAATAAATTTTAATTTTTTTCCATTTCACATTATTGTGAAAAATGAAACATGATATATGAAAAAAAGCTAATTTAATAGATTTATTTCTTTAAAATGCAAAGGCATCTTCTGCTTGATGCATAAGGGTTGAAATGCATATTTTAAGTTTTTTTGCAGACCTGTTACAAATTTATCTTACTGCTGAATAGAGAAAAAACATTTTTTTTTGTAATTCCCCCTTTTTAAATTGAACAGGTCAGCATATAACTTAACTCTCAAGTTATTTGCAAATGACATAAATTCTAAGTATTTCAAATGAGAAGGCCGTTCTGCAATGATTCTCTTTTGGCCAAAGAGCCAATGTTGACTAATTGCCACAGTGAGAAAAGAGAAATCATCAAATTTTGCAAAGGACAATTCTTCACATAAGAAAGGGTTTCTACCTTGATTTCCCATAAATAAATAAATAAATAAATATATGTTACCTGTGTCTTTTAATTTCATGGACATTTCATTCTATATTCTCTTAACTATTAGATTTCAATAAGTCAGACTACCATTAACCGTTCAAATAATATCTCCAAAAAATATCAGTGTAAATACCTTTGGCTAATCGATGAAGCCTGGTAGAAAATGTCTAAACAGAAAAAAAATCAAGAATTCTCTAGTTGTTGTCCCCACTTTTGACAGTCATATATATTGTAAAATGTATAAACATTTAAATGGTGTTCATTTATAAATATTCAATATTATTTATGACAAATATGATTTATCAAAAGGTGTAAGAAATAAGATATATTTACAAATAAGTCTTTTTTGTGCCTCACTTTCAGAACACAGGCATATAATCACTAATTGACTCTTCTTTGTCTCAGTCAATTTGGAAAGTGATTTCTTCACAAGATTAAGCTCTCACTTGTTATGTAGTTACACTAAATACTATTCTGGATGATTTTTTGTCTTTTTTTTTTGCAATCTTGTCTATATATGCTTATTGATGTGCATTTATGTGATCAATTCTAAGCATTTTAAAATTAATTTTATTAAATATTCCCCAAAGGCTTTTTAAAAACTTTGATTTCCAGTTTCTCTCCTTTTATACTGTCCCTCACTCACAAAATGAAAAGTCAAACAATGTATTAACTATACATGTGAAATCATATGAAACATATTTTGAAATTAGCCATTTTACAAAAGAAAACACATACAAAATTAATACACATTTAATAATAATGAAGAAACCTTAAATAAAGGTACGCTTAATCTGCACTCAGAGTTTGTTAGTTCTTTTTCTATAGGTGGAAAACATTTTCATCATGGGTCCTTTGCATTTGTCTTGAATCATTGCATTGATTAGACTACATAATTCTTTACAGTTTTTTATTCTTACAATTTCTGTGTTACTCTTTAAAAGATTCTTCAGGTACTGTGTACTTCCTTTTACATCTGTTCGTATAAGTATTTGCAGATTTTTCTGAAACTATCCCAATCATGATTTCCTATAGCTCAACAGAATTCAGTCAATCACATACCACTTTCTGCTTAGCCATTCTTCAGTTGATGGATAACAACTTATTTTTTTTTATTTTTTTTGCAACACAAAAAGAACTGCTAATTATTTTGTTTTGTACAAATACATCATTTGATCTTTTCTTTGATGATTTTGGGATACAGATATAGTAACAATATCGCTGGATCAAGAGGTAAGCACCATTGAAAATCCCTTTAGACATAACTCCAAATGGTTCTCCAAAATGACAGCACTATTTGAAAACTCCAAACAAAAAAAAGTAGTGTTTTCTTATTAACATTCTAGTTATCATTTGTAATTTTTGATTTCTGTCATTATAGACAATATAATAGGTCTGAGGAGATATCTCAGAGTTGGTTAATTTTCATAGTTCTGAGAGAATAATTTATAATATTTTTCATGTCTCCAGATAATCAGCTATGAATGACTTACTTATTCTAAGTAATACAAACATACAATATATACAAAAATAAGTAATACAATAATAATGCAATCCATGACTGAAGGACTTAGGATGAAAAATGCTATCCATCCCTAGAGTAAAAATTTATGGTGTCCGAATACAGATTGAAGCATATTTTAGATTCTTGTCTATGTTTTCTTTTACAAAATGACTATTATGAATATGTTTTGCATGACCACACATGTAAAATATATGGAATTGCTTGCCTTCTCAATGAGAGATAGTGGGGAGGAAAGCAGGGAGAATATGTGGAATTCAAAATTTTAAAAACAAATATTAAAAATGTTTTTATACACAACTGGGGGAATTAAATACTAAAAATAGAATTGAGCAAATAAAAGTCAGTGATTAAATGAGATATAAAAATAACAAAGGTAAAAAATAAGAAAATATGAAATGTCTTTCAAAGTCTTTTCAAATAGATCAAAGAGAGACACCTTAAGGATTGTTGGGCCACCAGAAAGTCAAGATCAAAGTATGACCCTACCCATCATACTTTACGAAATTATCAAGAAGACAGTAAAAAAAATAAAATTGAAATGAAAAAAATCCTTCAATCATCACCTGAAAAATATCTTCAAAAAAAAAGTCCAAAGATATTATAGTGAAATTCTAAAATTCATAAGTCAAGGAGAAAATGGTTCAAGAATTCAAGAAGAAACAATTCAAATGCTATGGAGCAACACTAAAGATCAAATGAGTTGTAGCAATTTCCACAAAAAAAGAAAGACTACACACCCTTTTATGCAGGAATAGCTCTTCTAGCCAAGAGTCCCAAAGAGATCATCAAAAAAGGTAAAGGACCATGTGTACAAATATTTGTAATACATCTTTTTGTTGTGGCAAAGAATTGGAAAATTAGGGAATGTCCGTCATTTGGCGAATGACTAAACAAGTTGTGATAAATGAATGTAATGGAATACTATTGTTCCAAAACAAAGGGTGAGCAGGTAGATTTACAGGTAGAAAAACCTGTAAAGTCTTGCATGAACTGTACACAGTAACAGAACCATTGTGCAATGATCAGCCTTATTAGACTTAGTTCTTCTGAGCAATTCAAAGATCTAAGACAGTTCCAAAATACTCATGATGAAAAATGCCATCCACATCAAGAGAAAGAACTATGGACTCTGAATGCAGGTCAAGGCTTCCTATTTTCTCTTTTGTTGTTGTTGTTTTCTTTCTTATGTTTTTATCCTTATTCTTCTTTCACAAAGTAACTAATGAGGAAATCTTTTTAACATGATCAAATGTGGTAAGGGATGTGGGAAAAATGAGATATTAATGTATTGATGATGGAGTTATTATTGATTTGACCCTTCTATTGGCTCTTTTTTAGTTTATATCTTTCCCCAGTTACATGTGAAAACATTTTTAATATTTATTTTTAAAGCTTTGAGTGACAAATTAGTTTCTTTCCTCCCATCCCACCCCACCTTTTTTGAGAAGGCAAGCAATTTGATATAGGTTATACATGTGTACTGAAGCAAAGCATATCCATTAAAACCATGTTGTGAGAAGAAACCTTGACAAAAGAAAACTCAAGAAAAATAAAGTTTAGAACAATTATGGAAACTATATTCATACACCATCATTACTTGTCTGGTGATGGATAATATTTTTCATCATAAATCCTTCAGAGCTGTCTTGGATCTTGGGTTGATGACAATAACTAAATCATTCACAGTTGATCATCATACAATATTGCTATTACTTTTTGTACCCAGGACATTTCATTTTTTATCAATCCATGCAAGTCTTTCCAGATTTTTCTGAGAACATCCCACTCATCAATTCTTGGACCCCAATAGTATTCCATCATAATCATGTGCCATGACTTGTTCAGTCATTCTCCAATTGATAGGGATCATCACAATTTCGAATTCTCTGCCAAGGGAAAAGAGCTACTGCAAATATTTTCATAATATAAATCTTTTTTTTCCCCTTTTTATCTCTTTTGGGATACAGATATATCAGCGGTATTTCTAGGTTAATTGTATGCATGCTTTTTTAGTCCTTTGGGCCAAACTCCGAATTGCCCTAAAGAATGGTTGATTCAATTAGCAACTCCACCAATAATGCATTAATATCTCATTTTCCCCGCATCCCTTCTAATATTTGTCATTTACCTTTTCTATTCTGTTAGTCAATCTAATAGGTATGAGGTAGTACCTCAGAATTTTTAAATTTGCATTCCGTCAATCAGTCGTGAGTTGGAGTATTTATCATGTGCCTCTAGAGTACTTTCTGTCTTCCGAAATTGTTCATATATTTTGATCATTTGTCAATTGGGGAATGTCTCTTTTTTTCTTTGTAATTTTACTCAATTATCTATATGTATGAGAAATGAGGCTTTTATCAGAAAATATTTTTTTTTCCACTATTCCTATTGCAAACTGTATTTCCCTCTATTTTATTACCCCCCCAGCACTTATTCTGTTCTCTCTCACTCCTTTCACCAGTCCCTCCTCAACAGTGTTTTGCTACTGACAACCTCCTCTCCCAATCTTCCCCACCTTCTATCACCACTGTCAATTCTCTTATGCCCTTCCCCTCCCATTTTCCTGAAGGGTAAGATAGATTTCTATATCCAAATGAGTATGTAGTTTATTTCCTCTCTGAGTCAATTCTGATGAAAGTAAGGTTCACTCACTTCCCCTTACTTCCCTCTTCTTTCTATCTACTGTAAAAGATTTTTTCTTGCACCTTCAAAGTGAGATAATTTACCCCATTCTACCTCTCCCTTTCTCTTCCTCCCAATACATTCCTCTCTCAAAATTTATTTTTTTTTCACATATGATCCCTTTATACTTAACTCACACCTGTGTCCTCTTTCTATTTATATTCTTTCTAAGTCCTGTAAGTATATGAAAGACTTAAATTTTACTATCTTACATGTAAATAAGTTCATATATGCATATTTACACACACACATACACACATACAGACACTCAATCAATAAGAGAAATCTATCTTACCCGAAAGGAAAGTAGGAGAGGAATTTATAAGAAACATCTGAAAGGTATAAAATAATATGTCAAAATTGTTTTAATTTGCTTTTCTCAACTCAGTAATGACTAAGAATTTTTTTTTTTCACTATGACTGTAAATTATTTTGATTTCTTCATTGGAAAATTCTGTGTTCATATCTTTTGACAATTTATCCATTGGTGAATGACTGGTATCCTCTTACATTTGATGAAGTTCTTCATATATTTTAGCTATAAATTGTCCATAAATTCTCCACCTCCCAATTTTCTGCTTTCCTTCTGATCTTGACTACTGGTGGTTTAACTTGTACAAAATTATTTAATTATGTGTAAACAAAATTATTCATTTTAAGCGTATTTTCTTTCTATATTTTGGTTATTCATAAATTATTTACCTATCTACAATAAAATTAATTTCCATTTTCTAATCTTCTTTAAAAAAATCTATTTACATTTAGGTCATGTATCTCATCTTGGTAAATGTTGTAAGGTACTGATTTAAGCCCCGTTACTTTTACTCACTATTTTCCTTCCCAGCTTCTCTTTTCACCCTATCCCAGTTACCTTATCTTCTCTTACTTTTCTTTTAACTCAGTCATCTAAAAGTGTCTAAATTATCCACTATCATTTTATCTATTCATTTCACCATTCTAATCAATCTAATCACCATTCTAATATCAACACCCTTCTAAAAGTTCCTACCATACCCTATCTGCCAATTTTCTCACCTCTCTAGAAGTTCAGAAGATTTTTTAAACCTCTTCAGTTCTATACATTGTTTCCTCTTCAACCCATATAAGAGTAAAGTTTGCAAAGCCCTCCACCCCAACTTGCTTCCTCTGTATTAATTCTTCCTTTCATGCCACATTTTCATAAGATGTTTTCCTTTTAACACTTTTCTGCCCAATATTGTTTTTTAGAATCACCTCATCATATACACCTTTCAAATTCAACCTTTTTTCAAACTATGTTAGCAAGCACACAAATACATGCATATATACATATATGTGTATATGTGTGTATGTACATACCATAGTTTTAAGAACAATTTTACTAACAATAACTAATAAATACTAAAATCAATAACTTTCATATATAATATGTAGATAGTTTGACCTTAATCAATGACTTATAATTTATCTTTAATGATTTTCTAATATTTCTTCTTGATCTTTTATATCAAAATTTCCACTGAATATCATTCTTTTCATTACAATCACCTGAAAGTTTTTCAGTTCACCACATGTCCATTGTTTCCCCTTGGAGGATTGTGTTCAATTTTTGTTCTTAGATGCAACCCAGTTCCTTTGCTCTTTGAAATGTAATGTTCCAAGACCTTTGGTGTTCTACTGTGGAACCTCATAGGTCTTTTGAAACTCTGATAACTTTTTTTTTTGAAATTTTTTTCTTTTTTTTTCAATATTTTCTTTTCAAGCCAAGAATTTTGGAACTTAGCTATGACATTCTTGGAAGTTTTCCCCCTGGGATTTCTTTCAGTTGGTGAGTGATAGATTTTTTTTCTATTTCTACTTTTACCTTTTGCTCTAGAATGTCAGGGCAATTGCTTAATAAATTCTTCTAACATTGTATCCTGATTATTTTTATTATAACTATCAGGTGGTCTGATAATTCTTATGTTTTCTTTCCTTCTTCTATTATCCACATCAGTTGCTTTTCTAGTCAGATAATTCAGACTCCTTTGTATTTTTTCTGGTTTTATTATATCTTTGTGTCTTATAATGTCATTTGGTTCCACTTGCCATTTCAAGTTTTCAAAGAGTTATATTCCTACTTCAGCTTATGTATCTCCTTTTTTAATTGGCTATGTTAATTTTCAAAATGAAAATGAACAACTGTGAATGATTTAGCGACTCTGCTCATGGCAATGTTCAAAACATTTCCAAAGGACCTATTAATAAAAATGTTATCCACCTGCACAGATACTTATTAATGTATTGTAATATATGTATCAAATCATACATATTTTCCCTTTATTTTCCTTTTTTGCCCTTTTTTTCTTTTGCAAAATGCTTAATATGGAAATATATTTCCATTTCTGTCATTTGATTTGTTGTTGTCCTTTGTTCTCAAGGAGGACCAAAGTAACATCACTGTGATAAAGTGAAATTTCAGCGTGTCCGACTGTGGCTGATCAGAAAAATATTAGTTTGGAATGCTCTACCACAGGTTGGGCCCAGATAGTCCGTGTAAGTGTTTGGGGTGGATGCTCCAAATTTCTGCATCCTATATTTACTTTGTGCTGTCTCAATTCTTCTTTGCTCATAGACCACAACACCATTTATCACATGAGCATGACATGTTGAGTTGTCCAGTACCAATGTCTCCCATGTTGCACAATCAAATCCAAAGTTCCTGAGGGAAATCTTGAGTGTCCTTGTATCACTTCTTCTAACCACCACCTTCCCCATGTCAGTTCTCCACAAAACAGTTTGGGTTTTTTTTTTTTGGCAGGCATTCATTTTATATTTGAGCAACATGGCCAGTCTATGAGCTCTCTGAAGCATAGTGTGAATGCTTGGCAGTTTAGCTAGAGCAAGAACTGCAGTATCTGGTACCTTATTCTGCCAGGTGATCCTCAGAATCTTCCTAACACTGTTCAAATGGAAGCTATTTAGTCTCCTGGCATGTCGCTGGTAGACCGTCCATGATTCACAGGCATATAAAATTGAGCTCAGCAAAATGGTTCTCTACACCTTCATTTTGGTAGTCTCTTCCAAACTTTTCTTTGGAGCCTCCCAAACACTGACCTAGCTCTTGCGACTTACATCAACCTCATTGTCAATGTGTATATCCTTGGAAAGTACACTACCAAAGAAAGTGAACTTATCCGCAGCATTCAAAACTTCTCCATTTGCTGTAACCAATTGTTCCACGTATGCGTGGTATGCTGGTGGCTGATGGAGAATCTGTGTTGTTTTGGTGTTAATCATTACACCAAAATTAGCACAGACAGGAGAGAATTGATCCATACTTTGTTACATCTCAGCTTCAGAGATTGTATTGAGTGCACAATCGTCTGCAAAGAGAAAATCATGCACCAGCACTCCCTCCACTTTGGTCTGGGCTTGTAGCCTTTTTAAATTGAAGAAATTACCATCTGTACAATAGTTAATGTTGATACTGTGTCCATCCTCGTTGAAAGCATTTGACAACATGACGGAAAACAACATGCGAGAAAGCATGGGGCAAGCATTGGTGACTGGGAAGGCAAGAGAGCATTGTCCACTAAGCAAAACCCGGGCAAACATGCTGTCGTGAAATTGACATACAATACTGATAAACTTCTCTGGACAATCAAATTTCAACATAATTTTCCATAAACCTTCACGACTATCAGTGTGAAAGGCCAGAAAGGTCAAATCTACAAATATTTTATACATACTTCTATTCTGCTCCTGATATTTCTCCTCAAATTGTAGGACACCAAACATTTTATCGACTGTTCTTGAGCCTTTCAGAAGTCATATCGGCTCTCATGTATATAAACATCTTCCACGTGAAGCATCACTCTATTAAGGAGGACTCTAGCAAGAATTTTGCCAGCAGACTAAGAGAGAGACCTCCTCCCTGTTATTGTGACAAAACAATCTATTCCTTTTACCATTATAGAGATGGATAATAGAGGCATCCTTGAACATCCTTGAACAACCTCTTGCCATATAACCTGGAAAATTTTAGTAGCTTTTATGTGAGCAATTGTCCCACTACCTTGTGAATCTCAGCTGGAAAAGAATCAACACCTGGTGCTTTGTCACATGAAAGGTGTCTATTAAACCGCAAAACATCTTCTTCAGTTGGAAGTTCAGCCAAAGAGGGGTTGTCTTTATCCTGAGGTAAATGGTCAATGGCCTCAGCATTGACTGATGATGGTCTGCTCAGAACACTATAGAAGTGTTCAGCCCATCTCTCTAAGATCATGTCCTTATCACTAATCAATGTGGCTCCATCAGCACTGAGGAGTTGTGATACATCATAGGTTTTGGCTTCATAAATAACTTTCAAGGAATCTTAAAAGCACTTTGGATTGTTACTATCAGCATAAAAATGAATTTCATCTGCCTTCAAAGAATCCTATATCTCTCTATGCTTTCTTTGTACTGTACTTTTGATGAAATTAAATGCTACCTTTTCAGAGGTGGATGTACTATTCTGCTGGTATATCCTGTGGAGTTCTCGTTTTTCGTTTAGTAGCTTTTGAATTTCCCCATCATTTTCATCAAAAAAGTCTTGGTGTTTGCAAGTGTTCTGACCCAGATGAGAGATTTCAGTACTGTACCCCACATATCTCTAAGATGACTACTCCTTTTCTGCTCCAGTGTTACCAACTATGTATTGGCTCAACTTTCCCTCCAATTTAACAACAAATTGTTCATGCTCAGAGAATAACTCTAATTTGTTGACATTCATTCTTCTGGTAATCATTTTGCCTTGGGAGTGGCACTTTTGATGAATGCATATATTTAGCTTGCAAAGGATAAGTCTATGATCGTTCCATCTCTCTGCACCACAAATTGCTTTTGTAACTCTCGCATCTTGTCTGTACCTTCTTCTTACAATCACATAATCCATTAGGTACCAATGTTTACTGCGTGGGTGCATTCATGAAATTTTATTGCATTAGGTAAATGGGAGTGTTGGTGATGAGAAGGTCATGCAATGCTCAAGTCTTCAGCAGTAAATGAACTTTGCTGTTGCTGTTTCCAACTCTATTCCTCCCTAGGACTCCCCACCAAGTCTGGTAGTCTGAGACTGTGCTAGCATTAAAGTCACCCATAATTATAATCCTGTCCTCTTTTGGCACATTGATGATAAGGGTATCTTGGTCTTCATAAAACTTTTATTTGACTTCGTCAAGGTTTGTCATGGTGGGAGGATAGAAACTGATGATGGTGTTATGGATTCCTGTGAGTGGCAATCGCATTTTCATGAGCCTTTTATTCACTCCTTTTTCCAGGTATACCAGCCTCCTGATTAGATTAGTTTTGATTGCAAAATCCACACCAGCTTCACAGCATTCCCCTTCACTTCACCGACTCCAAAAAAATGTGCATCCAGCTTCAACTTCACTAAACTGACTTTCATTTGGTAACTTTGTTTCACTCAGGATTGCTATTTCGATGCAATACCTGTTGAGTTCTCTTGCAGCAAGAACAGTTGGTCTTTCAGATCTACTGGATTTTGTGTTGTCTATTACTATGTGCATGTTCCATGTGCTGATGCGGAGTGGAATCATCTTTGCAGATATTTTTGTACATTTTACACAATTTTTTGCGTGTTTCAACTGAATAGTGGGACTCCCTTCCTGTCACAGTAGTCAGGCTAGGGTTTTGTGAGCAGACAATGTTTAGCTCACTTTTTCTCACCCCATTTCCCACACCAGGAGGTAGTCAGAGTGATCTTTGAAATGTTGCTCAGACATCCAAGGAGCTGTTGAGTTCCACTGCTGCTTCCAGTAGAAAAAGAACCTATGGCCCGGGACACTTGTGTGCAGGGTTGTAACTACAACTGTTAGTGTCTTCTGTGTCATCACTTGCCTGTCACAACAGAATTTTGAGGCATAATAGTAAAATGGCACGGATGATGTCTTTTGATTCATGGATAAATTGCATTTAAGTGAAGCAGAACTGCACGAAGACATCAAGCCTTATTCTCTCCTTCAGAGTCATCACAGTGCAGTGGTAAGACACAGGCAAGATGGCTGTTGATGGCTCCAGATGCAGTGGATAAACTTGGAGCCATCAGTGTGTCACTAAACTCTAAGTGCTCCACATCACTTCCTTCATCTGCCTTCATGACCATTGGAACAAATTGTTCTCATCCACACATTCCACCAGAGGAAGTATTCACATGCCTGGGGTAGACACACTTCTAACTCATCAATGGATTTGAGACCCTTTGCTTATCCTCAATCTGGTTTGGACTGTCTGCTGAAAGGGTTTAACGAGGTGTGGCCACTGGGCATGCTACAGCTTCTTGGAGCCACAGGTGAGAGTTGGGTGGAACAGGTGGACACCAAAGGTGAAAGGAACCCCGAAAAGGGCTTGACAGCTATTATACTGAAGGTACTTGTCCTCCCTGAATACACCTCTACACCCCATTTCTGTGAGTACAATGCCACAAATGCGTAGTTTAACCCAGAAATTGAAAAACCTATTGTTATAAAGTATTAACCTATTAAAACAGTATTTTGATTTTTTTTAAAAAAATGGAAAAGCACAAATAAATAGATTCCTATCGCAAGAAAGTTTTTTTTTTTTTTTTTTTTTTTTATAAAATCTTCAAAGCATACAGTATGCCTTAATGTTCAAGTTATCTAAGTTGATTTTAGGGGAAAGTTATTTATAAAGCCATAACCATGTCAGATTTACAACTTAAGCTCTTCTAAATCAGGATAATTAGATCTTTTCCCATTCTTATTCTGTTGTTAATATGTAGCTCAAAAGTTAGAACTCTTTTTTAAACTGGTCATTCTTAGATTTCTTCAAATATGAATAATTATCTGTGGAGCAAATCAGCTTTTATTTATGATTATGTTCCTCCTATCTCAGGAACCATTGTCAAAAGCAATGAAGTCACTCCAATTCTCTTACTTTCTTTTAGTTAGTTAATTATTAAATAAAAATTTTATTAGAAACACTGAAGAAATGTTAGAAAATGAGAAAAAATGACACCATCCTGATTATACTATTTTCCATATTTCTTACTGCTTATCCCATAGAGGTTGGGGTGAAAAGGAGAGTTAGGCAATTTTAACAGACAAACATCTATTTCAATTTCTGTGTCCAAACAGACCAGATATTTATTCATGTTATAAATATTTGCTTCTTAAATAAAATTTTCTAAGAGTCAAGACATTTATTTTAAATCATTCTGGTGGGAAATTTTATTTTGTTTCGGTAGTGCCCCAAGAGTTAATTTTTTAAAAAAAGAAATAACTGTGATAAAAATAATTTTGAAAAGATTTGGGCTTTACTTTCATTAGCAAGTTTGGAGTATGGAGGATTATTGCAATATGCAGGGTCTTAATGCTTCTTATCAAGGCATCATAATCACAAATGACCTATGAACCAAACAAATTTACAGTATCTCCAGATGTCAAAGAACTATATGAATACAACATAGTAATAATATATTAATAGTAATATAATAATAATCATCATATAGTTGAACTTAAAAGCCCTAACAAAATTAAGCTGTCATAATAGCCCATATCCTTTGTTTTTTATATTGCATAAAGGAATGCACTGATAATTGTGTAAATACACGATGTCATTGGATGAATATAATGAGACCTTATCAATGGAGAAGATACATACTAGGTTCATCAATTAAAGTTAAAAAGAACATAGAAACTTAAATATTGAGCAAAAGAATCACTAAACTGGAGGAATAATCTGCTTCTTTAATTTAGAGCCCTAATTCCACTTTGTCACATTGAGTTTATGTTTTCTTTGAAAGTGATTTTTGAGATTGGAAAGAGGTGAGAAATCATTAGCTCTGATAGGATACTCTTTTTTAAAACTCTTTGTATCTCATATTTATTTATCCATTGCAACAATTGTCAGGGATATGGAATATCTACTTCCCTCACTCATTCAGTACTTAGTACAGTACTTTGTATATACTAGACACTTAATAAAAGTTTTGACTGTCTGCACGATTCTCCAGGAATAGGCTTCTCTGCTGTAGACCCATGAACATGGTGACAAGAGTCAACTTTTTATCAGAATGCTACCAAGAAGAAGGTGTAGTAAGGCATCATACCTCTGAACATTCCTCATGAGCCTTATTACATGAGAAACAGAAACAAAATATGGGGTTATTTCACATACACACACACATACAAAACCTATCAAATTATTAAGTACAGATCAATGTTTCTTAATGGCAGTCTCTTTCTATATGACATACAGTCCTCTTTCATGTTAATATTATCTCCTTATTGAGAAAAAGTTTCTGGGTGAAAAATATTAAACTGGATAATATTTCTCAGATAAGAGTTATTGAATAAGTAACTTCAACATTATTTAGTTTGGGTGTTGAAATTCCATCCAAAAATATTTTCTTTTAAAATATCAGACTCAGATAAAATTCAAAGGAAGAATTGTTAAACAGGACGATTCATTTTTGTTCCTGCCAATATTGTCACTCTTATTTTTCTCTTTCTTGTGATAACAAAGTTACTTCTATTAAATTCTATAGTGTGAAAATGTTATTCATCTTTTCCTCTTGAAGTATTTTATTACACTTAGACTACTATAGAATTCTTGGTGACATAAGATGGATGAAAATAATGAATACAAATACACTCTGTATTCCTTATGGGCCAAGCAGATGTCTTAAGAGCAAAACAAATAACAATCACTTACAACTAATAAAAATTCAACCTACTTTCACAAAATAGAAATTTAAAACCAAAATGAAAATATATAATAGAACCAAAAATGTAACTTAGAAGATTATAGATAGCACAGTTGAGCTCTCTCAATATTCTCCTCCAAACAACTTTAAAAGAAAGCCACACACCAAATTTTGGAGTGTCAAATTTGAAAAAAGTAATAGTAAGACATTTTTCTTGCCTCAGAAAAATTAGTTGCTTTTAGGGACAGTTTGACATCAAGGTGGAAGTCAGTCAAGAGCCCACACATGGGGCCACAGCCCCAGTAGTCAAAGCAATAGCAAGAACATCTTTGGAAACTTTCAGTCCAGAGTTTGTAAGAGCGTTAGAAAAATGTCTAGAGAGAAGTAACAGGGGATCATTTGATGGCACTGGGGTATAGCTGACACTGATTGGCACTCTACTGTACATGCATGTTTATGGGTTGCAGGTCCAAGGCAGAGCAGACCACAGGGATTTGGCCATAAAGGAGCAGGGAAACAGTTTACAATTGCATGGCAAAGAGATTACTATCATTTGTGGCTACAAGAAACTAGGATCCTTCCAGGGTAAAGACTAAAGTGCAGACTAGAAAGTCAGTTACTATATCTCACGCAACCCTAGAAGCAACAAAACATTTAGACACCTAGAACTCACTCTAGAAACAGCAGTATAAAAAACCTGAAGCTTGAGACAGTGCCTCCCCACACCCAGGTGCATAGAACCCAATTTTCATATAAATTTCAGTCAAAGAAATATATAAGAAAATGAGTGAAACAACATAAAAACCGATTTAATCATAAAAAGCAAAAAAGATGTCAGGGATGAATAATACATAAATTCAGAAGAAGATAACAACATGAAAACAGTTGCAAAATCTCAGTGAAAAATGCTAACTGGACCCAAGCCAAATTAAAAATAATATCACAAGAATTAAAGAAATTGATAAGAGAACTGGAGGAAGATTTAGAAAAAGAAATGAAAGTGATGCAAGAAAACTATGCAAAGGGATTTCATACCATGTTAAAAGAAGAAAAAGAACTCACCAAAGAAAACTTTAAAAGAAAAATACTAAAAGATAAAAAGACATAAATCCTCACTGAAGCAAAAAAAAATCCCTTCAAAATTAGAATTGGACAGTGAAAATGTAATGACTTCATGAAGGGGGAAAACACCAGTTAAAATTATCAAGGATATATAATTTAAAAATTATTTGTATTTTGGGGAAGTCATGATGAAAGAAAGACCCTTAACATCATATTTCAAAAATGTATCAAGGAAAAATATCCTGATATAACAGATGCAGAGGGCAAAATAGAAATGAGCAATAAGTTGAGGAACACTAGAAAGAAATTTCAACTTTAAAACTCTCAGGTATAATACAGCCAAATTCCAGAGTTCCCAGGTAAAACAGAAAATATGTCATGCAGACACAAAGAAATAATTCAAATAATGTGGTGCCACAACCAGGATCATACATGATTTAGCCACTTCCATGTTAAAGAACTGCAGGGTTTGAAATAGACGTTCTGGAAGGCAAAGGAGCTAGGATTACAAGAAGGAATCACCTACCCAGCAAAACTAGGTATCATTTATCAGGCAGGAAAAATGAACATGAAACAGAGGACTTTCAAGTTTTCCTGTTGGAAAAACCAGAGATAAATAGAAAATTTAACTTCCAAATACAAGACTCAAGCAAAGCATAAAATGATGAAAATGAAAGAGCACTCATAAAGACTAAATAATATTTAACTGTTTGTTGTCCTTTATAGGAAGATTATGCTTTTAGCTGCCAAAACCTTTATCACTCTTAGGGCAATTAAAAGGAGTTTCCAAAGAAAAAGGGCATGAATGCAAGGTAATTTCATTGGAATTATCACCAAAAACAAAAAAAAAAAGAAATGATAAGGAGTATTATACTAGGACAAGAGGGAAGAGAAATATTGAATGGCAAAAAATTTTTTCATATAAAAGAACTGTTCAAGGAAGAACTTTTACGTTCGAAAGGAAAATAACAATGGGAGGTGGGCAATGCTTGAATCTCACTCTTATCATTTTTTTTTCAAAGAGGGAAGAATATATGCACACTTAGTTACGCATAGAAATGCAACTTATACAACAGATATACAAATGCAAAAGGAATAAGAAGTGGGCAAGAGAAAAGGGAGAGTGGATTAAAAGAAGCAATAGTTAGAAGCAAAATAGACTTTTGAGGAGGGGCAGGACAAAAAGAGAGAGAAAAAAGCAACAGAAAAATGGGATGGAGGGGAAAACAGAGTTATTAATCACAACTGTCAATATGATGAGCTCACTCATAAAACAGAAGCCAACAGCAGAATAGTTAAGAAATCATTATCAAAGAATATGGTGCTTACAAGATACACTTAAAGCAGAAAGATACACTCAGAGTTAAAATAAAGAGCTAGAGCAGAACATAATGTTTCAGTTAAACTATAAAGGGAGGGAACAGCAATCGATATCAGAAAAAACAAAACAAAGCAAAAATGTACATAATTAAAGGGGACAATCAGGAGAAGTATATTTTTTGTTAAAAGGAATCATAGATAAAGAAATCATGATAAAAATATACAAGTTTCTGTGACAAAGGCCTTATTTTTCAAATATATACCGAATATAGTACTATGCCAAATTTATAAAGATTATACAAATTTACACAAATATAAATTATATAATTTACATAAAGATTATATAAATATAAATTTATATATTTGTCACTACTGATAAATTCTCAAACCACAAAAGGGTTCAATAACTAGTGTAAGCAAATAGTACATTAGTAAATAGCAGAATTGTACAATAGCAGAAGTACTGTGGCAATAATTAAAAAGAGACATATGTGAAATATATTATGAAAGGCAGTTATTTCAATCTTGTCCAAATCATTGTGACCACATTTGTATTTTTGTTTGTTTGTTTTGTGGTGTGTTGCTTTCAAAGATCCTGAAGTTCTTTGCTACTTCCTTCTCCTGCTCATTTTACAAATGAGGAATTGAGGCAAGCATGGTTAAATGATTTGTTTAGGATGACATTACTAGGAAGTGGCTGAGGCTGAATTTGAACATGAACGTGAAAGTTCCTTATTCCAACTAAAGTGCTCTATTATTACCATGACATACAGCAGAGGAGTTAGGTAATTCAGTTAATAGACCACCATTCCTGGAGATAAGAAAACATAAATTGTTCAAATCTTGCCTCAGTCATGGACTATCTGTGTGATGTGGGTAAGTCAGTTAACTCTGTTTGCCTAAATTTCTCCATCTGTAAAATGAACTTGAGAAGGCAATGCCAAACCACTCCAGTAGCTTTGACCAGACAGCCTCAAATGGTGTCACAAAGTGTTGGACACTTGAAAAACAACTGAACAACAAATCAACACCTAAGGAAATGCAGCTGATTTACTCTTAGTTTGAAATAAAATTACTAATTGTTTTGTAAACTGGCAAAATAAAAGTTGAGAGATAGAGTAATGTATCCAGCAGTACTTAAGAAATTACTGGAAAAATATAACAAATCTCACATTTCATGTTATAGAGAAGAGTTTTAGATTTCACCTCACATGTTAACTGTTACATGACAATTATGAAAGAAAAATTCTTTTCTCAGTGACTTTCAGGATTAATTAAAATCTCCTACTTAGTTTTTTTTTTTCAAAGCTGGCTATTACATTTAATGATTTAATTTCTCTGTTAACTCTTTATTTCCTGTTTCTCAAAGTTTCATTTAGACCCTTAACATCATCTTAGTAAAATTTTTCGTGCTTCAGGGCTTTTTCACAATACAGAACTTTCTTCAGAATCACTATTAGAACTGACCAGGACACATTGTTAGTCTTCTTTGATAAATTATCTTCAAATATGTAAGACTTGTATGTCAAATGCATATTTTTGTACAGATGACACTCTCATGTCAGAAGCACAAAAAATTCAAAAGATAGCAAATAGCAAGTCATTTAGTATTAAAATAGCATTTATATCTTTTATAGTTAAGATTGTCAGAGTATTTTCATGAAAATTGATTTTCAGAAGTTTGAAACTTAAACACAAAAGCTTTTTCGATGACAGATGAAAACTGATATATGAGTGGATCCCTTGGGAATGAGTGAGTAATTTAATGGACTTTTAAGTGAAAATAGGCTTGGATAAAAGCTTTGGTTTATGAGAATATTGAAAACTGCATCCAGTTTTGGTAGTTGTTTACTGTTGTTTTATTCATTAAAATAATTATCTGTGCTCATAGTCATTTTAGTTACTTGACAATGAAAAGTAAATAGCCAGAAAACCTCCACAAATTCTTCCACAAAGTATTAATGTAACATTTTTATTCTAATGGTCAACATTTCTGGTACCTTATGTTAGTAAATGCTTGTAATGTTGTTTCTTATAGTGATTTCACATTAAATAGATGCATTCTTTTTGCTGATATTAACTCTCTTTGGAATGCTCTCCTTTCTTTAGTTCACTCACTCAATAAATTCTTATCGATTACTTAATTCTATTCCAGACATACTACTACAACTGCGGAGATAGCATAAGGCAAAATCCAGGTCCTTAGAACTTGTGACATGCATCAGTCTGAGATCTCATTGTTGTGTTTATTCCCTCCAATAAGATATATTGGAACCAACTGATTGTAATTCATTCCCTGTTTCTCAGGCAAATGATACTAGAAATCTACAATAGGAAATACAACGATTGTCAGTTAATGAAAAAAAAATTATTGAACACCTGCTATGCACCACAGTACCCATGTCATTGTAGGCATTCAACAAATATTTATCACTTATTAAAACATTTATCTTATTAAATTAAATAATGCCAAGGACTGTGAAACATGCTGTTTAGACCAAGAAAGGGAAAGTATTTCGTGCCTTCAAAGAACGGATGTACCTGGAGCCTTTCCATAGATCTCCTGACATAATGTGAATGACTTTAGAACAAGTGAATGATGAAAGACCGGAAAAGATGATCATTAGAATAATAATCCATTATTATTCCTTACTCTTGTTATGTAACTGTCAGGTTCTACTGTACTGGATATGATTTTATTTAATTCTTGCCAATAAACCATATCATCTTTTCATAATTATTTAATTCCAGACAGATTATCACCCAATTACAAAGTACATTGCTTCAGCATTTGGTTGTTATTGTTTTCTTTGTTATTAAATTATTATTATTATGAGACAATTAATGGAACAAAGAGAAATGCAAAATGGCTCTGAATACTTTGTAGCTCTTCTGCTTCCATACTTACCATGTTGTTTTAGTTAGTTGTGTCAGTCTTTCATTTTTGAAGAGGTTCATAACATCAAGATGATATGACTTGCAGTTCACTTTGATTTGAACCACGGCAGAATAAAGTTAAAGGAGGCAGAAGATACTTAGAATCATAGTTTGAAAATATTCTTTTCTAAATATATCACCCTTTATTGACCATACTGCTGGAAAAAATATTAATCTTGACATTCTTGTTAGAAACTGAAACAGAAGTGAAAAGAAAGTTGCAACTAAAGAGATAAATAAAGCTAGTGGCAATGTTGATCTTCTAATGCGTTCTGAAACAAAAGACTAAATTTCATGAGATGTTGGGTCATGATTAATATTTTTAAGTAGAGTATGTTGAAATGATTGCTATTGCACCAATACATGGTGAAGAAGAATGTTAATAAATTAATAAATTCCTTCATATTAAACACATACATATATGTATATGTATGCATGCCTATATGTATGTTTGTAAAAATTTTAGAATTCACACTTCAAGTGCTATTCATAGTATAAATATGTAAGGGATGCAATGTTCATTAAACATTATGAGAATTATATTTTTTAAAAAATATCTGAATCTTCATGATTATATTCAAATAAAGAAAAAAACTTTTGATAAAGATTATACTCATTTTTCAATAACGCGAAATATAAGCATAGAAGTATCTTTATATAGATGGTAAAATTATATCTAAGAAGAAAAACGTGTATTATTTGAAAAAGAAAGAGATGTTTTCTAATAAATATAGGGGAAAAAAGCAAGGATATATCTTTAATCTGGTTAGACAAAATTTTAGAGAAAAAATAAACTTGAATTACTAATACAGGAATAAAGAGAGGCAAGAAAAGAAAGGGAAAATAATTTTCTGCTAAATGACATGAAGATTTATTTCAAAAATTTTATGTAATCAATAAAGGCACTAATTTGGAAAACTAATAACTTCAGTAAAGTAGAAGGAAATAAGTCAAAGAAATAAACATTTCGAGATCTAAAAGGTATCTATGACTAGTCCAAGCCAATATAATGAAAATATCAATACTATCAAAAGTTACTTAACAATTTTAATACTATACTAATGAACCTATCAATAGAATACTTTATAAAACTAGATAAAATAAGAACATATTTCAGGTGGAAAAAATATACACACACATATATACACGCACATATTATATTCTTCTCTCTCTCTCTCTCTCTCTCTCTCTCTCTCTCTCTCTCTCTCTCTCTCTCTCTCTCTCTCTCTCTCTCTCTCTCTCCGGAAATAAAAGAGAAGCATAAGATTAAAAGGAGTATACCGTTTTGTGTTTTATGTAATACACTTCCTCAGCAACGTCTGTCCCTTAGGTTTCTCCTTCCCATTGAATACTGAAGAGGGTGTGCATGTGAGAGTTTCTCTAAGATTCTGTATTTAAGGAAGGTGCCAAGAGTAGAAACCTCAAAGTTCCTCACCTTATTATAAGACTTTATTATGTCTCCTTACCAAGTGTGTTCTATCCTTATCTTTTCAGCTTCTTTTTATGTTTTGCTTTCCTCATTTAATTGGGAGCTTTTTTCAGGTGTGGACTGGTATTTTTTTCTTTTCTTTTGTATCTCCTGTGCTTACAAAAGTGCCTAATGTGTAGTAGATATTTAGTAAATATTTATTCAGTGAATGGATGAAATATATTATAAAAGAGAAATTATCAAAACTACTCAGTTATGATTAATATGTAATAGATAACTGGAAAGAGAATAGAAACACAATAATTAATTTAAAAAGCTAAATTTTAAAACATGCCATATAGAAATAAAATTCCTACCTTATAAAATTTCATGGGGTACTTAGAAAACAATTTGGTAGAAAGTAAGTATAATTTAAAATGTATGGGTGATCTATAGGTAATTTGAAGTAAAAAATAAATAATCAAGTTAATAATTGATTAATTAACCAGAAATCATTCAGAGGTGTAGCTGGGGGATGAGGTGAGATTCTTTCACCTAGGAAAAGATAGAGGTAAATAAAGAAGAAAAAGGTAAATAAGGAAGAAAAAGAGAGAGATAATTTTGATTACCTGAGCGGGAGCATCTTAAAAATAAACAAAGAACATTCTACTAAGATAAGAAATGGAAGTATTAACTGGGGGGAACAACTTTATCAAATATTTTTGATATATAAATTATCATAATCTAATAAAAATGGAAAAGGCCAAAAGTCATTACCCAATAAGTAAGTTGGCAAAGGATATGAGCAAATACTTTTAAATATAAATTGTAAGCTACTAAATTAACAGTGACATGAAACCTCTCAAATGGGAACAACATAGAAATGTTTTATAACAATTTATAGTATTTAACTTCATAACCAGAAAATGATGAATGATGAAAACAAATGAGAGTAGTTGATGTGAAAGCATATGTGGACATATGGGTATAATAATATATTGGTGGTGAAGATAATAATTAGTGCAATAATTATATTTTGTCTTAGGTTGTTTATTTCATTAGTTTTTCTCTTTGGGGAATGACTTCATCACAGTAAAGAAGTAGTTTGGTGGAGCAAAGATGATGGTGTAAAAACAGGGACTCTTTGGAGCTGTCCTCCAAACCCTTTCAAATACCTGTAAAAATGAATGTAACAAATTCTAGAGCCTCACAACCCCCAAAAGGACAAAGTGAAACAAGACCCCAGCACAATATAACCTGAAAGGACAACAGGAAGGACTATTAGTGAGCTAGGGAACTTGCTTTTGGGGAGGCCTAACAGAATGAATGTTTGTGATGTTAGTGCTCTGTCTGTTAATCTGTGTTAATTCCTCACACAGAAGTGCTACCTGTTGGTCTCTCTTAACTTCTCAGACAGAAGCCCTGCCTGTTGGTTTTTATGAGTAAATTGAGATGATGTCACTGGTAATATACATGAATATTTTATAGCTTGGTTAAGCTTTGTTTCCTTGAAAACAGAAGCTGCACACAGGAGGCCCTGGAGACTACTGTCAGGCAGAAGCAGAAAGAGTTTGGAGTGGAACAGTCCCAATGAGCCAGGTCAAGGAGCAAGAGCAGAGAGCACCCTGCATGTGAACCCAGTCAAGAGTTGGGAGTGGTAGGTCTATGGAAGAGGAGTTATAGGACTTGAAAGTCATCCGGAGTCAAGATGAGAGAGGGCTTTACTAGGAAGTCGATTAAGAAAATTGTTCTTACGGTGACCTAGGAGTGGATATTGTGATATTTTCTGCTGCCTCTTAAGGATGCATCGTGCTAGAGAAGACCCTGGCCTTCGACCCCCTGACTTTGAGGATGCAATGATATATGCTGTGTACCATATGACATACTGTGTGCTATGAGATACATGTGTGTGTTAGATGATTTGATTTGCTTAAGGATGTTGTCATGAATGTTTTGCTATGCTTTGTTGATCAATGTCTAATTTATTACTGAATAGAGAATTAGACACCTAGACTATTACAAATTACAATTAGACCCTTAAAATCATTCACCGAAGCGGTTGTTAGGTATGCTGCCATGAGTGATTGACTTTACAAAGGTCAGTGAGAAAATTCTGTCAGACCTGAGTGGGGAAAGGGCACAGTCCAGCCCCATCCCAGGGGCAATAGAGTTGACTGCAGAGGCAGCAGAAGCAGCATTGGTGGCTGTGGCTGCTTCTGGAGCTCCCAGTCCACAGCCCACAATGTGGGCATCAATAGCAATCAGAGGGTGATTGCAGGGATTTCTTTGCTGGTGCTGAGGCAGGAATTTCCTGTTTTGCCTGTACTTGGATCTGGGTAGCAGGCCTGGGTGGCAGTCCTGGAGATAGGCAGAGCACTGGTGTGGCAGAGCTTGTGGCTGAGGTGGAGAGGAAATGCTTCTCACAGTTCTAAGGAAAAAAAAGAGTGATTGTTATTACTCACAGACCAGAGCACAGATCAAGAAAGGAGAAAGCACCTCTCCTTTGATCATATCACAATGGGAGAACTGAAAATTTACAGATCCCTAGAAGTAGTTCTGAAAACAGCTACACAAACCCCTGAACTTTGTAGCAATACACTGCTCTTCCCACATTGGAAGCAAAATTCTACCTTGACAAAGAATTAGAAAGTCAAATATTTGACTGAGAAAATTAGCAGGCAGCATAAAACTCAAGACAATAGACTCTTACTTTGATGATGTAGAAGAACAAAATATACAATGAGAAGACCAAAAAAGTAAAAGTTCCTTAATTTAAAAACTCTAAGGAAAAAAAAAAAAACATGAATTGGTCCTAGACCTTGGAAGAGCTCAAAAAGGATTGTGAGAATCAAATAAGAGAAGTAGAGCAAAAATTGGGAGGAGAAATGAGAGTGATGCAAGAAAATTATGAAAATGAGTCAATAGCTTGTTAAAGGAGAAAAGAAAAATGACTGAACGAAATAACACCGGAAAAAATAGACTAACTCAAATGGCAAAATAGACCCAAACAGACAATGAGGAGAAGAATGCCTTATAAAGCAGAATTGACCAAATGGAAAGGGATGTCCAAAAACTCACTGAAGAAAATAATTTCCTAAAATTACAATGGAGCAAATGGAGGCTTATGGCATTATGAGAAATCCATAAAGTTTAAAATAGAATTAGTAGAATAAAAAAGTCGGATACACATGAAATATATTATTGAAAAAACCAGTAGCCTGGGAAATAAATCCAGGAGAGAAAATTTTTAGATTATTATATGACTTGAAAGTCAACAAAAGAAACAAGATTCTAGACATCAACATTCAAAAAATTATCAAGAAAATCTGACCTAGAATCAGCAGGTAAAATGTAGATTGAAAGAATATATTGATCACCTCTTGAAGGACATCCAAAAAGATACCAACACTTGAGAGTTCCCAGATCAACGAGAAAATATTGCAATAAGACAGAAATAAATAATTCAATTATTGTCCAAATACAATCAGGATAACACAAGGTCTAGCAGTTACTAGGTTAAGAGGTTAGAGGACTTGAAATATGATATTCCAGAGTTCAAAGAAACTAGGATTAAAAGCAAGAATCACCTACCCTGACATGCAATGACATAGAGGACTTTCAAGCATTCTTGATAAAAAAAGTAGAGTTGAATAGAAAATTTGACTTTCAAATACAAGAATCAGGAGAAGGATGAAAAAGTACACAAGAAAAAGAAATCGTAAGGGATTTT
This sequence comes from Bettongia penicillata ogilbyi, assembly GCA_023548195.1. Taxonomy (NCBI): domain Eukaryota; kingdom Metazoa; phylum Chordata; class Mammalia; order Diprotodontia; family Potoroidae; genus Bettongia; species Bettongia penicillata. The sequence goes on from JAJHZJ010000912.1 coordinate 421,262, forward strand.
TAAAAAGTTGAACTGTTTGCATTCCTACATGGAATGATGATATTTCTTACTCATGAGAATTTGCTCAGTATTAGGGCAGTTGGATGGAATTATATATATTTATATGTGTGTATATGCACATACGTTTATGTATGTGTCCTTATGTACATATATGTATGCATGCATAAACATATACATATGGAGAGTGGCAACAGGGTGATTTTAGTATGAAGGGATATAATTAAAATAAAATTAAGGGGTGAGAGAGGCATATATTGGGAGAAGGAGCAAGGAAAAGTAGAGTGGAGTAATTTAAAATAAAAGAGGTAAGAGAAAAGGTTTCACAAATGAGGGGAAGAGTGAGGAGGTAAGAAGTAATGAGCAAACCTTACTCTCCTCAGATTTAGCTTAAGGAGGAAATAAGGTACACACTCAATAGGTTTTCTTACCCTACAGAAAAGTAGAGGGAGAGTGATAAGAGTAGGGTATGAAAGAAGGGAGGACAGAATGGGGGAGGGGATAGTCAGAAACAAGCCTTTTTGAAATAGAACAGGGTCAAAGGAGAGAATATAGTAAATGAGGGACTGGTAGGAATGAGGAAAATAGAGTTATTCTTTCATAACATGACTATTCTGGTGGAAGTATTTTGTACAACAACACATGTATAACTTATATTGAATTGCTTGCCTCATCAATGAGGGTGAGTAGGGAGGGAAGAAGGGAGAGAATTTGGAATCCAAAGTTTGAAAAAGCAAAGGTTAAATATTATTTTTACTTGCAACTGGTATATAAGATGCACAGACAATGGGGTATGGAAATCTAACTTGCCCTATAAGAAAATGAAGAGGAGTGAGATAGGAGGGGTGATAGAGGGAGGCATACCGGAGTGTGGTATCATCAGAATGTAAGTAATCTTAGGGTGTGGTCAGAAGACAGTTGGGAGAAAATTTAGAACTCAAAGCACTGTGGAAATGAATGCTGACTAAAATAAATTGACAGTTAGATATAAACGGTTTTACTATTATTTCCTGACAGTCCTTGAGAGTAGTGTGCTAGAAAGATGAGTGTTCATGAAAACTCAATTTTAGTTCTAAGAATATAAAATTACATATACATATATATGTATATACACACACATATAGATATATGTGCATATGTGGGTGTGCATACGCATGTATATCTATATATGTATGTGTGTATAGCTATAAATGCATGTATGCCTGTATGCATGCACACATGCATACATATAAGTATGTATGCGGATATATATATATGGCAGATCCTGCATATATATATGTATACAAAAATAATATGTATACATACAATGTCTCTCTCTCCTCTGCTGACTACTAACCTCCCTGGCGTTCTTTAAATCACAAAGAAAATCCCACCAGCCCATCTTAATTTTAGTGCCTTCTCTCTATTAATTATTTCCTCTTTGTCCTGTCTACATTTTGTGTGTGTATACATGTACTTACACACATACACACAAACACATATACATATATAATATATATATATGTATGCATATTTATTTATTTGCATGTTGTCTTCCCCATCAGACAATACTGTCCATGAGGGCAGAGACTCTGTTTGTGTTTTTGGTACAATGTCTGACAACACTTAAGAAATATTTATTTATTGATGTAATATATATAATATATATGTGTGCATATATATGTATACATACATATATAATTTGTGTGTATATATGCATAAACACATGAAAATGAAACAAAACAAACTGGAAACATCATGAGAAAGAAAAAAGTGAATATAGTGTGCCTTGATCTGCATTCAGACTTCTTGGTTCTTTCTCTGGATATGGATATTGTTCTTTATCATTAGTCTTTGGGAAGTATATTAAGTCTTTGAATTGCTAAAAAGAGCTAAGAGTATCATAGTTGATCATCACACAATGCTGCTATCACTGGGTACAATATTATCCTAGTACTGCTCACTTCACTCAGCAATAAATCATATAAATCGTTGTATTCAATTATATTCATATATTGCAATATGTTCAACTGTATCCCAAATGATGGGCGTCCCCTCAATTTACAATTTTTGCCAACACAAAAAGACCTGCTCTAAATATTTTTGCACATATGGGTACTTTTTCATTTTTTAATATCTCTTTGTAATACAGTGCTTCTGGTTTATAGAGAATGTACAATTTTATAGCCCTTTAGGCATTGTTCTAAATTGCTCTCCAGAATTTTTGATCAGTTCACAAATCCACCAGCAATGCATTAGTATTCCAATTTTCCCATATCTTCTCCATCATTTTTAATTTCCCCTTATTCTCATATTAGTCAATCTCTTAGGTTTGAGGTGGTAGCTCAGTTGTTTTCATTTGTATTTCTCTCATCAATTGTAATGTAGAGCATTTATTCATATTAATATAGATAACTTTAATTTCTTTATCTGAAAATTGTCTGTTCATATCCTTTGACACCTTCTTAATTGAGAATGACTTGTTTTCTTATAAATTTGACTCAATTCTCCATATGTTTTACAAATGTAGCCCTTATCAGATAATTTTTTTGGAAAAAAATTGTTTCCTTCTAAGCTTCAAAGCATTGGCCTTGTTCAAAAACATTTTTTTAATTTAATGTAAACAAAATTATACATTATATAATGTTCTCTATCTCTTCTTTTGTCATAAATCCTCCACTTTTCCTTTGAAGTGTCAAATAAACTATTCCTTGTTTACCTAATTTGCTTATAGTATCACTGTTTATATCTAAGTCATGAAGCCATTTTAACCTTATATTGGTATATGGCAAGATACACTGTTCTATGCCTAGTTTTTCCTTGTTGTTTTACAATTTTCTTGGCAGTTTGTGTCAAATAATGGATTCTTTTCCAAGAAGCTATAATCTTCTGGCCTATCAAATAGGAGATTGCTATAGTCAATAACTACTCCGTCACATGTATCTAAACTATTCCACTGATTAGCTAGTACTAAATAATTTTGATGATTGATACTTAAAATATAGTTTTAGATGCGGCATGACTTGGCCACCTTCTTTTGCATTTTTTTCATTAAATTCTCTTCATATTTTTCACCTTTGTTCTTTCAAATGAATTTTGTTATTTTTTCTAATTATACGGACCCTTATCTCTATTTCAAGGTTGCAATTGTGAGCTACTAGCACTAGCAATTGTGGCTACAGGGAACTAATCACAGTCCCAGGGCCAGGAGGACTGCTTGAAATAGTGACTTCCTAGAAATGAATCTTTCTTTATTGCTAAGATTTTTTTTTAATTTAATTAATTTGGTTTTGAGTTTTCAATAATCACTTCCATAAACCTTAAATTTCCTCCCCTCCCTCTCCCTTTCCTCTCTGAGACAGAGAACAATGTTATGTGTGTTCAACACATACATTCTTAGTAAACATATTTTCACATTAGTCATGTGGCATAGAAGAATTAAAATGAATTGGAGAAACCATGATAAAAACCAAAACAAAACAAAACAAAACATTCCATATGAGAAAACAGTCTGCTTCATCCTGCAATCCAATTCCGTAGTTTTTTCTCTAGTTATGGATGGACTTTTTCCTCAAGAGCCATTTGGGAATGTTTTAGGTCCTTGCAGTGCTGTGAAGGGCTTAATCTATCAGAAACAGTCCTCCAATACTGTGGCTGTTATTGTGTATAATTCTATCCTGGTTCAGGTCATTTCACTCATCATCAGTTTGCACAAGTCTTTCCAGCACTGCTATGATGTCTTCGGCTGGAAGAATGTCTCAGTATCACATTTTGTTGGTTTATCACTTTAGACTTTGAATTTAGACTTTAATTTAAAGTTGTTTTAAGAGGGATGTTAGGAGAGCTCAGATGAGTGCTTTGAAATAGAGGAAAACATGTATCAATTGATACCGAATAAAGTTAGAACCAAGGAGACAAAATATATATTACCTTTAACACTGTAAATGGGGACGGGGGAACCTGGAAGAAATGAAATAGAATATTGTGCTTTTATCTATTATTGTTGAAGGCTTACAGAATTGAGAGAATGTACCTCCATCTCCCTTTGTGCAGATGAAAGCGGAATCCTTATACGTCAGATAGAGCAGATAAATTGAATGATTTTGCCAAACTGATTTTTTGAACTTTGTTTGAAAGAATGATTTACTGAAATGGGAAGGAGACAGGGATATAGTCAGAAGTGATTATAAAATATGAATATAAGATAAAAGTATAAATTTAAAAGTTATACCCACATATATAGTAAAAGTATGTTTTTATATTCCAAAACAAATGACATGGAAAATGATTTCAAATGCTCTATGCATATTGATAAGCTCTTTATAATATTCTAAGTATTTTTACCATTGATTATTTCCCCCCAGCATTACATTTTCCCATCATTTGCCCTTTGGTCATTCTATATGAGCTTCAAGTTATTGATTAAAATTAAAGTATATTTTTATTTGACACGTCTTTCAAATTTTCTTCTTATTACCTTTCCATAAAAGAATAAGGAATACTTGACTTGCATTAAGGGGTTACAGGTTTCTTTGACTTTATAAAGTCATTCTAGGTCCTTGAATTCAAAAAGGAAATTGAAATCCAGGACATTATTGCTGCTATTATGCTAAAATATTAAAATACAACTGTATATTTATACTCCCATGGACCATTGTCCTTTATGTTTTCATTTTATTCACTCTTCTGTATGTTAGACTGCCATGAATATAAATTTCATAGAGATCATGGACATCTGAGCACAATGCGTGCACTTGAAACACCCTCTATAAGGCTGGAATTAGTTAGGCTTCTTGGTCTCCTCCAGTATTTCTATAAAGGTCTATGCCTTTGGTAACTGCATCTCATTTTCATGGAAGTATTTTTTTAGTTGATGTGTAGTTACAGAGATATTTTATGTTTTGAAAAGATAAAATATGTTAGTTTGAAATCAATTTTTTGCATGAGTTGCTTGCGTTAATGTAGTCAACAGTGCTTTCCTAAATCATGGATGAAAAATTTTTTATTTATTCTTGCCAACCATTTTCAGCAAATATGTTGTCCAACCATAGCCTTAACAGCACTCTTTCTGTATTCAAATGCAATTAAAATATATTTTTAAAAATAAACATGTTTTTGAGCGAATTTTTAGTGGCATCTTTTATTTACTTTACATTTATGGAGATAAGTTTTTCAATATGTTTCCCCCCAGTTTACTTGAAGGGCAACGGTTTCTTCTTTCCCAAAACAAGGCAACTTGAATTCATTTAAAAGTGGGTTAATATGTTGCTGGTATGTGGACAGCCATCTTTTAAGTTCTGTGACTCCCACAAATGAGGATAAATTATGTCAGCATATAAAATTGATAAAAGAAAAAAGTGAAGGTAAGTTAGGATGGAAAACGAAAAAAAGGAAGAAAACAGAAAATAGTAAAATTTATATAAGGTAAAGAAATATGCTGAATGAATTTTCATCATAAATTGCTTTGCTCACCATAGATATGCCAAATCTTAAATATGAATACCCTTTAGAGTTGGGACCCAAGATAAAAATCCCCTTTTATATTTGACAGGTAAGTTTTATATTTTGTGACCAAAGTAATACGACCCTCTTCCAAATGCTAAAGAAAACATAATCATTTTGGGCAATGGAAGTTTTGTATTTATTAATTTTTTAATTAAGTATCTTTTCACAAGACTGAGATAAATATTCTGCCTGTGTAGTAGAATGAGATTTGTACACCACTCTCACTTAGCATAACCATGCAAAATAACTGGTCTATATATGAGTATTTTATTGTTCTTGTGAGATTTACAGTATTTTTTTCTTGAATGATAGATAAGAAACAATGATCCAAAATCAAGTATTCTACTTATTAATACTGTATAGCATTATTTTATTTGGATAGATCATTACTAATTTTTCAAAGGGTAGATAAATCAGCTGTTTCTAATATTTTTCTTTCTTGCTGTTTGTTTACTCATTTATAATTATGGTATAAAATGTGTTTGTTGAGTGAATAAATTGCAAAATCCTTAGTTATTATACATGTTAGCATAAGTTAGCAGTTGGTGAGTTGATACACACATCATATTGCTCATTCAATTCTGAAGCTTTAGTTTTGGAAAGAGATTAGACTGGTCAATGTTAGCGATTGCTTGCCACTGTTATCTCCTTCATAACTTTCAGCACATTAGCCTCTTGGGAGATTCCCCACCCCCTAATGCTTTCCTCCTATTACCAGCATGCTAGAAGAACTTGGAATCTTTATAACAGTAATGTCAAACCTAAATAGAAATGAGTTCACTAAACTCTACGTAAGAATCCTTATGAGTTGCATATTGAATTGAAACATAGTAATGATATCTATATTTTATTTTATCAAATACTTCCCAGTTGAGTTTTAATCTGGTTTTAAGGTAGCAATCAAGAGTGTTGAGATTGAACGTGACCTGCAACCAAGCACTTCTCTCTATATAATACTTTCAAAACTTTATCAAGCACAGAATTAATAAAAATAGGTAGTATTCATATGTCTTTCAAAGTAATATATACCCATTTGATTTCAAAAGTTCTATAAGTACTAATTTTCATTTTTATATGTAATTACACTGAAGCTAAAAGTGGTTAAGCTACTGGACCAGGATTACACAGCTAGTAAACGTCTAAGACAATATTTGAATTCAGGGCATGCTGACTCCAAGAAAAATGAATAGAATCCTCTGTACCCGTTAGTTGTCTGCCTGCCCAGAGAGTAATAGCAGTAATATGTATAATCAGAGTAGGACTTTCCTGGGACTATGAAATAGACCAAGGTAATACATGAAATAAACTATAATACATAGAATCAGACTTATTGAAAGTGTTCCTGATCAAATAAATTTTAACTGATATAATATCAGGGAAATGAGCTCTGCTATTCAGAACCAAATTTTGTTTCCTCAAACAAGAACCTGTAAATTAAAAATCAGTGTTCATTTTTTCAGTATTTTGTTACCATCAAATAATGATTTAATTATATTTCATTTATACAACAAAATCTACTTAATTTTGGACAAGTTGTTATATTTAATGGCAGTAAGAGTAATATGTAATCATTAATGTGACCTCTTTCCATCTAGAAGTCTTTTTTAAGCGAAAAGCTAAATCGCAAGGGAGTTAGTTACTGTGAGGAGAATATTAAGCCATCTAATTGAATTATAAAGCTTTCCTGTGATTTTTTTTTATTTTATTCATTCATTCATTCATTCATTTATCTATCTATCTATTTCTTTATTGACTGGTTGGTTGATTGGTTTGTTTATTTTTAGGTTTCAATATTCACTTCCACAAGATTTTGAGTTTCAAATTCTCTCACCCTTTTCTCCCCTCTCCCACCCCAAGACACCATGCATTCTGATTACCCCTTCCTACAATCAGCTTTCCCTTCTATCACACACACCCCTTCTCTTATTCTCTTCCCCTCTATTTTCTTTCGGTCAAGATAGATTTCTATGTCCCATTTTGTGTATATCTTATTGCTCAGTTCAATGTAGAAACAATTTTCTAACATTTGTTTTTAATTCTTTGCTTTCCAACTTCTCTCCCTTCCTCCCTACCCATCAAACCTCATTGAGAAGGCAAACAATTCAATATATATATAAGACATGTGTATTCATGCAAAACACTTCCATAAAAACCATGTTGTGAAAGAATAGCTATATTTCACTCCATCCTACCCTGTCCCCCATTTATTCTATAATCACTTTTGACCCTGTTCATCCTCAGAATTGTTCACTTCTTTTTACCCTGAACTCTCATTTCCCCTCCTTTTTCTCACCCCCTCACCCCCTTAATCCCCTTAGCCCTTACTTTCTTGTAGGGTAAGATAAAGCTTCATACCCAGTCGAGTGGGCATGTTATTCCCTCCTCAAGCCCTATTCAAGGACAGTAAGATTCTCTCTTTCCTTTTTACTTCCTTGCCTCCTCCCCTCCATTGTAAAAGCTTCGCCTTGCCTCCTTTATGTGAGAGATAATCTACCCCATTCTACTTCTCCCTTTCTCCGCACAATAGATCCCTCCCATACCCCTTAATGATATTATTAAAGGTATCATCTATTAATATTCAACTGACCTTCTGACATCTATCTATCTATCTATCTATCTATCTATCTATCTATCTATCTATCTATCTACGTAGATATAGATATAATCCCTCCTACTACCCCAATACGGAAAAATACTCTCAGGGGTTACAAATATTATCTTTCCATGTAAATATATAAAGAGTTCAAATTTAGTAAGTCCCTTATGATTTCTATTTCTTGTTTACATTTTCATATTTCTCTTGATTCTTGTATTTTGAAGTCAAATTTTCTATTCAGCTCTAGTCTTTTCAACGGAAGACAACTATTTTATTGGAATTCCATTCCCCCGCTCAAGCATTATACTCAACTTTGCCGGGTAGATGATTCTTGGTTTTAATCCTACCTCTTTTGACCTCTGGAATGTCATATTCAAAGTCCTCAGGTGCCTTATTGTAGAAACTGCTAGATCTTCTGTTGTACTAATTGCGTTTCCACAATACTTGCATTATTTCTTTCTGACTGCTTGTAATATTTTGTCTTTGAATGGGAAATTTTGGAATTCAGATAAAATAATTCCTTAGAGTTTCCCTTTTGGCACCTCTTTTAGGTGGAGTCTTTCAATATCTATTTTACCCTCTTGCTCTAGAATATCAGGATAGTTATTCCTTCATATTTAATTAAAAAGATTATGTCTAGGCTTTCCTTTTGGTAATGACTTTATGATAGACCAATAATTTTAAATTAACTCTCCTGGATCTATTTTCCAGGTCACTTGTTCTTCCAATGAGACATTTCACATTGTCTTCTATGCTTTTTCTTCTCCTGATTTTGTTTTATAATTTTTGATTTCTCATAAATTCATTGGTTTTCATCTACTCCATTTTAATTTATTAAGGAATTACTTTCTTAAGTGACCTTTTGGAATTCTTCTTCCATTTAGCCAATTCTGCTTTTTGTTTTTTTATAATTTATTTATTTAACTTTTAACATTAATTTTCACAAAATGTTGGGTTCCAAATTTTTTCCCCATTTCTCCCCTCCCTTACCCCAAAAAACCAAGCATTCTAATTGTCCCTATCACCAATCTGCCTTTTCTTCTAAAATCCCTCCCTTTCCTTGTCCCCATCTTCTCTTTTGTCTTGTAGAGCTAGATAACATTCTATACCCCAATACCTGTATTTCTTATTTCCTAGTAGTAAGAACAATACTCGACAGTTGTTCCTACAGCTTTGACTTCCAAACTCTCTTCATCCCTCCCTCACCACCCATTCCCTTTGGGAATCAAGCAATTCAATATAGGCCATATCAGTGTAGTTTTGCAAATGACTTCCACAATAGAGGTGTGGTATGAGACTAATTATATTTCCCTCCATCCTATTGCTTCTATTATCTCTTTGGATTCTGTCCTTCCCCAAGAGTGCTGATTTCAAATTGCTCCCTCCTCCCTCTGCCCTCTTTTCCATTACCCCCTCCACCTTGCTTATCCCCTTCCTTCCCACATTCCTGTATTGTGCGATAGGTTTTCATACCAAAATGAGTGTGCATTTTATTCTTTCCTGTAGTTGAATGTGATGAGAGTAAGCTTCATGTTTTTCTCTCACCTCACCTCTTTTTCCCTCCACTGAAAAGTGTTATGCTTGCCCCTTTTATGAGAGAAAACTTGCCCCATTCAATTTCTCCCTCTCTTCTCCCAATATATTTCTCTCACCACTTAATTTCATTTTTTAAAGATGTGATCCAGTTCTATTCATTTCACTCTGTGCTCTCTGTCTCTGTGCATGTGTGTGTGTGTCTCTGTGCGTGTGTGTGTATGTAATCCCACCAACTACCCAGACACTGAAAAGTTTCAAGAGTTACAAATATTGTCTTTCCGTGTCGATATGTAAATAGTTCAACTTTAGTAAGTCCCTTATGACTTCTCATTGCTGTTTAGCTTTTCACGCTTCTCTTCATTTTTGTGTTTGAAGGTGAAATTTCTGGTCTTTTCATTAAGAATACTTGAAAGTCCTTGATTTCATTGAAAGACCATTTTTTCCCGCTAAACTATTTTAATCAGTTTTGCTGGGTAGGTGATTCTTGGTTTTAGTCCTAGTTCTTTTGACTTCTGGAATATCATATTCCATGCCCTTCGATCCCTTGATCTAAATGCTGCTAGATCTTGTGTTCCCCTGATTGTGTTTCCACAATGCTGGAATTGTTTCTTTTTACTTGCTTGCAATATTTTCTCCTTGACCAGGGAACTCTGGAATTTGGCCACAATATTCCTAGGAGTTTCACTCTTTGGATCTCTTTCAGGTGGTGATTGGTGAATTCTTTCAATTTATACTTTACCCTCCGGTTTTAGAATATCAGGGCAGTTTTCCTTGATAATTTCATGAAAGATGATGTCTACGCTCTTTTTTGATCATGACTTTCAAGTAGTCCCATAATTTTTAAATTGTCTCTCCTCGATCTATTTTCCAGGTCAGTTGTGTTTCCAATGAGATATTTCACATTATCTTCCATTTGTTAATTCTTTTGGGTTTGTTTTATGATTTCTTGGCTTGTCATAAAGTCATTAGCCTCCATCTGTTCCATTCTAATGTTTAAAGAACTATTTTCTTCAGTGAGTTTTTGGACCTCCTTTTCCATTTGGCTAATTCTGCTTTTTAAAGCATTCTTCTCCTCACTGGCTTTTTGAACCTCTTTTGTCAATTGAGTTAGCCTATTTTTCAAGGTGTTATTTTCTTCAGCATTTTTTGGGTCTCCTTTAGCAAGGTGTTGACCCACTTTTCAAGCTTTTCTTGCATCTCTCTCATTTCTCTTCCCAGTTTTTCCTCCACCTCTCTTACTTGATTTTGCAAATTCTTTTTGAGCTCTTCCATGGCCTGAGCCCATTGAATATTTATTTTGGATGTTTGGGATACAGATATCTTGACATCTATGTTTTTCCCTGATGATGAGCATTGTTCTTCCTCCTCTGAAAGAATGGGAGGAGATATCTGTTCACCAAGAAAGTAACCTTCTATGGTCTTATTTTTCCCCTTTTTGGGGCATTTTCATGACCAGTTACTTGACTTTTGTGTTCTTTGTCAAGAGTAGGGTATACTCTGGGAATCTGTGAGATCTCATTTCCTCCCAGGTGCCATAATATGGCATGTACCAGTCTGGATGCAGAGAAGGATTTTTGTGCCCAGAATCTTAGCAGATACCTCTCCACAGACACTTGGCCTCCAGTTCCACATAGTCAGCACTGAGGGCTGATTTTCAGATAAGCTGGATGGACAGGGCCACAATTTAGTTTGAGACAAACACCAGCTGGGCCAGGGTTTCCACCCAGGGCTGAGGTAAGACTCAGCTCTTCAATGCCCCAAGAGGGGTTTTTACACTCCAGCAATGGAGCTTCCATAAGGACTGTTGTGCTGCCTCTGAGGCGGCTGCCTGCTTCCGGAGCTATGGGAAGGCCTTTCTCCCTTCCTGGCCTGCTGATAAAACCCCATCACTGATATTTTTCACCTGTGGGTTGAGGGATCTAAGGCCCCACTCATGTCACTGGACATTCCGCCCCTCCTCCCAAAGTCCTCATGCCGCATCACACCATGCTGCTTGTCCAAGGCTGGGCTGGGATCTGTGCCCTGCACAACCAACGTTTCCGTGGGCCTTTCAGGTCACCGTGGGCTGGAAATCTCCTCCACTCTGTTGTTCTCCACTCATGCTTCTCCAGAATTTGTTGAGAGTCTCTCTCTACAGGTATTTTATGGGCTGTGGGGAGGACCCTGCAGTAAGTGTATTTTTCTAGTCTGCCATCTTGGCTCTGCCCCCCACCAATTCTGCTTTTTAAAGCATTGTTCTCCTCTTTGACTTTTTGAACGTCTTTTACCATTTGGATTAGTCTTCTTTGAAGGTCTTATTTTCTTCAGGTTGTTTTTTGCTTCCCTTTTGGAAAGCAGTTGACTTGTTTTTCATGATTTTCTTGAATCACTCACATTACTTTTTCCCATTTTTCCTCTGCTACTCTTACTTGACTTTCAAAATAATTTTGAAATTCTTTCATGTCCTGAGACCAATTAGTATTTTTTCTTAGATACTTTCCTTTTACTGCATTGTGTTCCTCTGGTTGTATGTTTTGACCTTCCTTCTCACCAAAGCAAGATTCTATAGTCTGATTTTTTCCCAGTTTCTTTCACATTTCTCCAGTTAATTACTTGACATTCAGGTGTTTTGTCAAGGTAGTTCTTTGTTTTCAAGGGTGGTGAGAGATGTACTGTCATCAACTAGATAACCCTCCAAAATAAGTGGGCCTAGAACTCCACAAACATGACTGAGATACTTTATCAGGAAGGTTTGACAAGTTTTTTTTTTTCCCCTGACCTTCCAAATTCTCCTTGGTGTTTGGGGATTGAGAAGTCTAGAAACCACCAGAACTACAAGCTTTTCAGTCCCTGGAGACCAGGTAAGGCTCAGTCTCTTTCAAAGCAGACCACATTGGACTAGGAGCTTAGCACAGTGCTTTGCTGTCAGTCCAGCACAAAAGATACTTCTCGTTGATCTCTCAGGCTATTTTGGACTGGAGATTTGATCCACACTATCATTCTGTGGATTCTGCAGCTCAGAATTTGTTTATAGTCATGCTTACAGGTATTTTCAGGGGTTTGGGGGAGAGCTCAAGAAGATTCTGCTTTTACTCTGCCATCTTGACCCCATCCCCATTTTTTAATCCTCATGGTGTTTTAATGATTTTTCAATAATAGGTACTTTGAAGGAAAAGGTGACTTTCAATAGAAATTTAAAAATGGATATGCAAATTATACATGATGAGTCTAAGTATTATATTTAAGAATATATACATACATATATTTGTATTATGTATGTATACACACACACACATCCTTGATTTACACCTTTGCTTTATGCAGATAGGACAAGAGACACTTTTTTATCCGTTGGCATAACGCAAAATAATATCAGATAAATAAAATCTAAATGGTCACAAGGTTTACATTATAAAATTGGAAAATAGCATATAAAACTTGAAATCAATATTCAAAAATGTTCATTTGTTTTCCAAAAATGCAGAAATTTTTTTGGGAAAATAAGATTTTCACCTTGAACTATAGTCAGCAACAAAAAACAACTGTCAACCAGAGCATGATCAAATGAGCATCTGTGCAGGCAAGTATCTTCTGAGGAGGACATGCTATTTTACCACTTTTATACCAGATGGCATGATACTTGTACATATTTTAAAATTTCAAGAATAATAGAGAACTGTCTTTCAGTTACAGGATGAGAAAATGTCCAGCTGAAAGAACTTATCTGAGCTTTTCCATTTCCCAAGGTATATACTTCTCTTAAGACAAGCATCATTTTGACTTTTTCTAAAATTTTATTCAATAAGCTGGTTAACTGGGAGCAATCAAGAGATTCTGATATTAGTTTAAAATATGTTATATAAAAATGGAAATGTAGAAAAATCTCACACCATAACACTACTTCTAGGGCTGTATTCCAAAGAGATCATAAAAATGGCAAAAGAATCCACATGTACAAACACATTCATAGCAGTTCTCTTTGGCGGCCAATAAGTGGAAACTGAGAGGATGCCCATCAACTGGGGGAATGGCTTGTATATGAATGTAATGGAATATGACTGTGCTATAAGAAATGATGAGGAGAAAGACTTCAGAAAATCCTGGAAATATTTATATGAATGAATGTTGAGTGAAGGGAGCACAACCAGGAGAATATTGTACACAGCAACAAACACTGTGTTTGATGACTAACTTTAAGAGACTCAGGTCTTCTCAGCAATGCAAAGGCCTAAAGCAATTCCAAAATACTCATGATGGAAAATGCCATCTACATCCAGAGAAATACATAAGCAGTCTCAATGCAGGTTGAAGCAAACTATTTGCTCATTTCAGATTGAAGCAGACTATTTGCTTTCTTTTTCTGTTTTGCTTTGTTTAACGTTTTTTTTCTTTCTCATTGTTACTCTCATTTATTCTAATTCTTCTTTGCAATATTAATTATGTGAAAATATGTTTAATAGGAATGTTTATGTATAGTCATGTTGGATTGCATGCCATCTTAGGGAGGGAGAGGGGACAGAGAAAAAGAAAATGTAAAACTTATGGAAGTGAATGCTGAAAATTAAAAATAAAGTAATTTGTAAAAATAAAGAGACATCTAAATGAGTTCTTGATTAATCTCTCAGAGAAATGTGCAATTATAAGTAAGAATAGCAACAATGATGACTAATATTTATATCGTTTTTAAAATATATGAAGCACAGTATAAACATTTTCTCACATTACCTTCACAACAACTTTTGGCAGTAACACCAGTAGTTTTCTTTTAAAGATGAAAAGACTGAGGTAAATAGAGGTTATTTCCTCAGGGTCTCTAATCTACTAAGCATATGAGTCCACAGTATACTCTTGAATTTTCAAATGGAAACATCCAATGATCAACTTTTGAATTTCTATTTACATTTGTCTCCATGATAATTGGTTCCTTGTCACTTTTCCTGTGCCAGCTGGAATGTATTCTTGTAACTGAATACACTCTATGGATATGGAGGAATTCTCCCTTATCAAGTCTGTCAATTTTGCTTTCTCTCTTTTTAGTTGCACTTGTTAGTTACATTTCTTCTTGCTTTTAGTTACTTAAAGCATGCCACTCATTCAGCAGATACATTGACAGATATTTGACTGACATATACATTTATTCAGAAGGGAGAAATGAACATTTCTGTCTTGACACTTTATTTTTATCTTTGTGTGCCATCATTATTTGACAGTTCATAAAATCCAATTCATATTTTTAAATGCATCTTTAAATAAAGAGTAATTTACTATATCAGAGTTGGAATATCAGCTCTTTTATTTTCAAGATCTACAACAAATGCTAAAAACAAAATATCTCTTATATGATCATAATACCAAAGAAATGTAACTTCACTTCCATTTTGATAGTTGTTCTTTCATTGCATCAACTCAGGGTGAAGTGTGTTGCTTTCCTTTGTCATGTAGGCAGAGAACAGGTATCTGCTTTTCTTATTCGATTCAGAAATGTCTGAATTGCCTGAATCCAGCTGACAACATGCAATGACTGCAGTCAGGTAAAACTACTCAATAACAAGAGTCCTGACCAACAAAAAATCAGTGTGACCATGCACACACACACACACACACACACACACACACACACACCTTTTCTACTACTTCATTATCAGCAGATCTCATAAATTTCACATAAGCAATCAGGTCAAATAATCATTTGCATCTTTGGCTTCATGAAACTAAAAATACTAGTAAGTATAATCTAATTTAGGTTATATGCATTTATATTTGTTTATATTTGTTGTAATATGAAATTTTTAATTTAAATTTTAAATTTTCTTTAAAAATACTACTATTCATCTTGGCACAAAATCAGATTTTGAAAATTTTGTATTTGTTCTAGTGTAATAACTATACATCTATTTGTCAGGAGGAGGGTTAGAGTAACTGTCTCACCCATATCAAGAAACAATCACATATACAGACATACACACACATACATGTGTGTATATGTATATATGTGTGTATATGTTTATGTAAATGTATAGATAGATAGATAGATAGATAGATAGATAGATAGATAGATAGATAGATAGATAGATATTTACACATACTCTGCAACAAAGAATGTTGGATAGAGAGCAACAAGATAATTTATTATATAAATTACCACAGAAGTCCATCAAATTAAAGCAAATTATTTTCCATCTTCTGATCTCACATACAGGAACATGACTAAAGAAACCTAAGATGCACAATTTCCTGATTCACATGAAATTAAAATAAATTCTGATTCAGAAATGCAAAGAAGAATTGAGAGGTCTTTAGCCAAATTGCAGAAAGAAGAAACCATGATGTATTTACCAGGACAAGCCTTGGTCAGACTTATGGAAAATTACAATATTATCCAACATGACATTGAGGAAAAGGAAAAAAAAAACGTGATTACAGAATGCATATGAATTTTTTTCATGAAGGTGGAGCTATAATAAAAAATTTTCTACTGTTCTCCTGAGCTGTAAGTGATTGCTTCATAGATCTTTCATAGTATTTGTCATGCTTGTAAATATATATATATATATATATATATATATATATATATATATATATATATATATGACAGATATATTGATAGAGGGGTAGATAGATGGATGGACTGATAGAGACAGAGATAGATACATGAATGACAGATATGACATGTAGATGGATAGATACAGTAATATATATAGGTATACATATATGCACGTAAAAGAAAATGCTTGATGCTACATATGAAATGTCAGGGTGATATGTGCAAGTCGTGCTCATACCAAGTTGGAAGGCACCTGTGTATCATTTATCTGACTCCTCATTGGTTATGGACTTTAGAAGACCAAACAATATAAACTACTAGATATTGCCATTTTCCTCCAAGGTTACTTATGCTTCAACGGTCCCTTAAAAGGGAGTTGCCCCCATTGAACTGTTCTTGTCCCTCACAGAGAGAGATAATTTCCATGTAGTGGATGGCTTTGATCTTACAGATCTATTAATGTCAAGATCTGGGTCTCTTCAAAACCCTGAAGACATGAGTCCTCTCAGACATCTGGAAGAATGACTCCAGCGTATTCATCCCTGTGACTAGAGTTTCCAGCATTGTCTCATCCTCAGAAATTCCCCTTTAGGGCCCCAAAGACTCTGACCTCTGTTATTTCTGGTTCCATTCCCTTTCTCTTCTGCCACTTCCTGATTTAGTCTTTTAATTCCATGCAAGTAGGCTCAATTTAATTAAGCAAATTAAACAAATTTTTATTAAACGTGTATTATGTAATAGGTCAAGCCAAATGATTTTTTAAAGTATGAAATAATTTCTGCCCTCAAGGCACTTGCATTGTCCTATTATTTTTTTTTTTATTTCAATAGTCTACTCTCTAGGATTCATATAAAAGTTTTAATATCCGTGATAGTTTTCCTCCTGTTCTCCTTGGTTACTTTTTAGGCCAGTGAATCTTACTCTCTTGTGTTTTTCTTTTACATCCCCAGCAGTCAGTTCTAAAACTTACTGGAATCTCCCAGTCAAACAGCATGACTTCCTAATACATACTTCTGTGATGGCTCCAAGTTGGATTAAGCCCCTCATGTTGACTCACCATCTGAAGCAGAACTGAACCTCTGATTTTGAAATATAAATTTGTGCAAAAGACCATAGGTTCCTGGCAGAGCTGATATATGACAGAAATTTTAGTGTCAGACAATTCTGATCATTTAAATGGACCAAGCTGAGTACACAAGACATGGTCTTTTTTCTTAAATGTATTTATTTAATTTTTAACATTCATTTTCACAAAATGTTGGGTTTCAAACTTTCTCCCCATTTCTCCCCTCCCCCACCACAAAAAGCCAAGCATTCTAATTGCTCCTATCACCAATCTGCCCTCTCTTCTGTCTTCCCTCCCTTCCCTTGTCCCCATCTTCTCTTTTGTCCTGTAGGGCTAGATGACTTTCTACACCCCATTACCTGTATTTCTTATTTCCTAGTAGCAAGAACAGTACTTGACAGTTGTTCCTAAAACTTTGAGTTCCAACTTCTCTTCATCCCTCCCTCCCCACCCATTTCCTTTGGAAAGGCAAGCAATTCAATATAGGCCATATCTGCATAGTTTTGCAAGTGACTTCCATAATAGTCTTGTTGTGTAAGACTAACTGTATTTCCCTCCAACCTATCCTGCCCCCCCAATTGCTTCTATTCTCTCTTTTGATCCTGTCCCTTCCTAAGAGGGTTGACTTCAAATTGCTCCCTCCTCCCATTGCTCTCCCTTCCATCTTCCCCACCATGCTACTTATCCCCTTCTCCCCCACTTTCCTGTATTGTAAAATAGGTTTTCATACCAAAATGAGTGTGCATTTTATTCCTTCCTTTAGTCGAATGTGATGAGAGTAAGCTTCATGTTTTTCTCTCACCTCACCTCTTTTTCCCTCCACTAAAAAGTGTTTTACTTGCCTCTTTTATGAGAGATAATTTGCCCCATTCCATTTCTCCCTTTCTCCTCCTAATATATTTTTCTCGCCACTTGATTTCATTTGATTAAGATATGATTCCATCCTATTCAATTCACCCTGTGCGTTCTCTCTCTCTCTCTCTCTCTCTCTCTCTCTCTCTCTCTCTCTCTCTCTCTCTCTCCCCCTCTCCCCTCTATTCTCTGTGTGTGTGTTTAATCCCACCAACTACCCAGATGCTGAAAAGTTTCAAAAGTTACAAGTATTGACTTTCCATGTAGCAATGTAAACAGTTCAGCTTTAGTAAGTCCCTTATGACTTCTATTTGCTGTTTACCTTTTCATGCTTCTCTTGAATCTTGTGTTTGAAAGTCAAATTTTCTTTTCAGCTCTGGTCTTTTCATCAAGAACTTTAAAGTCCTCGATTTCATTGAAAGGTCATTTTTTTCCATGGAAATATTATACTCAGTTTTGCTGGGTAGGTGATTCTTGGTTTTAGTCCTACTTCTTTTGACTTCTAGGATATCATATTCCACTCCCGTCGATCCCTTAGTGTAGAAGCTGCTAGATCGTGTGTTATTCTGATTGTATTTCCACAACACTGGAATTGTTTCTTTCTAGCTGTTTGCAATATTTTCTCCTTGACCAGGGAACTCTGGCATTTGGCCACAATGTTCCTAGGAGTTTCTCTTTTTGGATCTCTTTCAGGCAGTTATCAGTGGATTCTTTGAATACTTATTTTGCCCTCTGGTTCTAGAATATCAAGGCAGTTTTCCTTGGTAATTTCATGAAAGATGGTGTCTAAGCTCTTTTTTTAATCATGGTTTTCAGGTAGTCCCAAAATTTTAAATTGTCTCTCCTGGATCTGTTTTCCAGGTCAGTTGTTTTTCCATTGAGATATTTCACATTATCTTCCACTTTTTCTTTTTTTTGGTTTTGTTGTGTAATTTCTTGTTTTCTCATGAAGTCATTAGCCTCCATCTGTTCCATTCTAATTTTTAAAGTACTATTTTCTTCAGTGAGCTTTTAAACTTCCTTTTCCATTTGGCTAATTCTGCTTTTTAAAGCCTTCTTCCCTTCTTTGGCTTTTTGAACCTCTTTTGCCAAATGAATTGAAAAAGGAGATCAAAGGTTTGATGGAATGAAAGAACTCTGAAGTAGCAAAGTTATGATACCAAGAAATAATAGAATAGTAAAAAGAAAACATAAATAATGAAAAAATAGAAAAGAAGGGAAAACATCTCATGAGACAAATAATTGATCTGGAAAATAGATGAAGAACAGAAGACCCAGAGTATTTGAAAGTGGGAATCCTGATAAACTAATAAACTAATAGAAGAAATAATTAAGAATTATTAGAATAAAGAGGGAAAGGAGAAGTAGAAAAAAACAATCCAACAATCAGCACCAAAAAGATATCCTACAAGGAAAACCTACAGGAGTATTATAGTAGAATACCCAAACTCCCAGACCAAGAAAGCGATGTTATGAAGAACAAAAAAAATAATCCAAATATGTGAAATTTTCTACTCAATACACACGACCTAGTATCAGTGACCCTAAAAGATTATAGGTCTTGAATCACTACATAGAAAAGAGCAAAAGAACTGTTGCTGCAGACCAAAAATATCATGCCCAGTCATGTTAAGCATAAGCCTGAATTTAAAAAAAGAAGACATTTAATGAATTTTCAGAATTCTGTTGGACAAACTGAATGTAATAGAAAATTTGACATAAAAGATCCAAGAGAAATATAAACTACCCATCAAACTCTAATTACAAGGGAATCAATAAAGACAGAATATTTACTTTTAGTTTGAAGAAATGTAAAATTTATGCCTAAGATTAATTGAAAGGAAGGATTCTCAATATTAAAACATTTTTAGGAAAAGGTTAAAAGAGTAATTATTTTATACAAATGACGTGTGACAACTGGAGGGTTGTTAGGTATGGAACCATACTCTCAAAGGCAATGGGTTAAAGGGGGAAAATGCGTGTATATTTCAAAGAGTATAAAAGTCTTCTGAATTCAGAAGTAAATAAACAGACAATGGGATACGGAGGGGGAGAGGATAAGTGAGAGATTTTTAGGGGGAACATTCATCAGATCTGGATTAAAATGAGAAGAATACATACATTTTGAGGGAAATTAAAGTCTTCTGAATTGAGATAGAATAAAAGAAGGTTAAGGGAAAAATGGGGAGGGAGAAGATAAGGGAAGGATCATGAAGTGGGGTAGATTGAGTAACAGTAGCAAAGTAGCAGCTAGAAGTAAAGTAGAGGAGTCAGAAGGGTTGCGAAACAAATGATACAGAAAAACAAAGTAAAGATGAGGAATGTAATTTATTAGTAAAAAAAAAAGCATGATTAGTAACTGTGATATCAGGTAAAGTTAAAGGTAAAAAACGATTTAATAAAAATGAGAAAAATAGGGTAACTATGTCAGCCATATCAATATTATTTTAGACTATTTGAAATAACTGACAACATAAGCTTGGAATATTGCTGTGGTGTAGGACATGATGAGTTTATGGACTTAGAAAAATATGGAAATACTTGGAGTTAGCAAGGAAGATGACATCCACCATCAGAGAAACAGAGAAAACAAGTACAATATAATCTCATATAGATGCATATGAGTGTATGTCTGTATATGAGTATCATATATATGCAATATATATATATATATATCAAAGTATATATATATATATGTATATGTATTTACATATACATGTATGTTTGTGTGTATATGGATAAATGTAGATCTACATCTATCTCTAATCATTTATTTATATCCACATTTAATTGTAGCCTTCTTGTGTGTATGTATGGGGGGAGAGAACAAAATAAAAAGTGCTCAGTATAGAACAAAAGAAAATTTATGAAAGAAAAAAAGATTCAAAGCTCTGAACACGATGTGTAGTATGTATTATGTAGCCTTTCTTAAAATGGAAATTAACTCCTGTATCTTTTGAATCCTCCTTTACATTATATTGTTCACATGGTAATGCTTTAATTTTTTTCTTATTTTATATTTAAATTTACAATATGTTGTTTTTTTCTTATTGTTAAGTTTAAAATAAATTAAAATAAATGATGTTAATTTAAAATAAAATATATGAAACAGAAGATTGCGAAACAAAAAGGAAGATATATTTTAAAAAAAGACTACCTAAAATGATGATTGACATGTAGTAGATGAAGAACTGTCCTTGTTCTTAGGAAGGTCAAATACTGCCTCTGACAGTAACTGTCTCTGTGATCATAGGAGAATCACTTATCCTCTCTGACTCTAGTTTTCTCATTAGTAAAATGGAGGCAATAATATCAGTTGTACCTAATTAGCAAGGTTGTTGAGAATTACATGGGATAATTTATTTAAAATACTTTAATAAAATGAATACATTATATAAATGCAAATTATTATTATGTAATATATTGGTCTAAAATCATCTCCTGCCCCTGCAAATCATCTCACCCCACTGCCTGAGAAAACATGATCCTGAAAGGAAACAGTACAGTACCCTAAATCAGGAAATCTGAACATTATTGAATCTTCCGGTTACATAGTATGTATGTCAAAATGGGAAAAGCCACATAACCTTTCTGCAACTCTTAGATTCTAAGTTATGGCATTCCAGTGAAATTGTGGTAGCATCACAATATTGGGTTTCTGTGTCTCTCTTTCTCTCTCTTTATCTCCTTCTCTCCCTTGCACTCCTTCCTGTCTCTCTCCCATCCCTCTGGTTCAGGGAGTTTGAGGTGATGTGTTCTTTTTCTAATAACCACAACTCTTTGAGACTACCATTTTCAATACTAGATGAACTTGGTTGAAGTTACCTCTGAAGGGAAGGGTCAGGGAAAGCTTAGGTTTGACTGTTGTCTAGGTTCTCATCAAATTACATAGGAATAGTTCTTTTAAGAAGGATACTCAATTACAATTTGGGTCAGGTCAAGGAGAACTACCAAACTCCTCCACACAAAAGAAATATTTAAAACACAAAGACTCAGAAGCATGTTTGGGCAAAGACTTAAAATATGAAAGAGTAACTCTAACATTCTCCCAGAAGTTTGATATTGAAAATATGAAAACATCAGACACTTAAAAAGACTTTTGAACAGCATTTCTCCTTCACTTTAGGTCTCCACTTTCTGAACAACACCTTCAAGGTGTTCCATATATTCTGGCAAGGTAATATGTGAATTAGGGCATTTCATCCTATCTGGTCACTTTTCTGGTGAAGTATGTAGTGGCAGAAAAATCCCTCCTAATTCCAATGCATTCCAAATGAGGAACGTAGAAACAACAACGTTTCTTGACCCTAGGTTATCTCCAAAGTTGACCATGGCTTTCTCACAGTCAGTTTGTTCATGTATGCTCAGGAAATGTTCCGGGAAAGAAACACAGAGAAACAAGGAGTCAGTGCTTAGTCTCACTAAATCAATGTGCTTATTGCTACGTGAAAGCAGCTGCTTGGATGCAAAGCATTACCTCCTCCCCCAAGGGACTTGAAAGAAAACTTCACAGAGTCTCCACATGCTCAAAAGAAAAACAAAAGCAAAAGATGATGTCAATTCCTTTTAAAATTTAGTGACTATGACAATTTCTTTGGATCACTGGACAATTCTCAATGAACCAGCCTCTTGTCATGGGGAAAGGAAAGAAATTCGGTTTTATACGTCTTTTAGCAATATCTTAAAACCCCTTTTTAAACCTCATGGGATAACAGTAAATGCTTCAACGAAATGATTTCTCCTCCATTACATATGACAACTTCAAGTATATTTTTCATCAGTAAAGAAAAACATACTATTTCTATTTACATTTCTTTATTTTATATTTTGTGGTCCTCGGTTATCATTTATCATTAACTTAAAGAATCTAAGTGAAATGTGATTTAAATATGCATTTTTATAAAGTAAGTCAATTTACACAGAGTGCAGGAAACAACAACAGAGATAGAGACAGAGACAGAGGGATAGACAGAAGCACAGAATAAGGAAGAGAAAAACAGTGACAGAGAGATAGAGATAAAAAAAATAGAACAAAAGGTAAAAATGTTGTGGGTGAAATTTCTCATCCTATGGTGGTAAAATAAGTTGTACTCCAGATTCTAACTACATCATCTCTCCCTGCCCTCTTCTACCATACCATGAGAAGCCATCAAAAGCCTGAATTTTTTTGACCTTTACAAATTTTTTTAAAAGTTTTCTGTCAGTTTTTAGTAGGTATGCCTTTCATATGACCAAATTCTATGGACATGGCTCAAAATTTTGCATGATGTATGCAGATGTTAATTTTTGATGCAAAATACTGCAATAGTGGTTTTCTTTTGAGAAAAAAAATCTTTCAGTCAAAAGTAGCACTGTTCTATGATATACCAAGATGACTGGTGAATCATAATATTTTTAGAAGAACTGACTATGAATAGAAATAAATTCAATTCAGGACCCCTGTATATTAACAGTAACATGGTATTTACTTCCCTTCAAATAACCCTTCCAATCCATAGGTACTGAATAAATCAGATTTCTTTTGACCCTTCCTGAGGAAATGTGCTATAGAAATATCTAAATTTCCTCTCATCAACTCTGGTTCAGCATTATTTGTTCACGCTGGCACATTATCATTGACATATCTGTTACAAGTTACTGCAAACAGTTTTTCTTCCAGCAGGCAGTCAAAAAAAACATTTCAAGGAAAGGAAGAAATGAAATCCAGTGCAAGAGGAGGCAAAATTTCTAGTCATGAAGTTTAAGTAACATACTTTGGAAAATGCCCTCATCCTTTTCCATATTCAATATAATTAACATACTGATACCACTTTCTTCATATCACAATTTAAAGTAAATAAAAATCTGATTTTTATTTTGCAGTTACTTCTCCCTTCCTTTGTTATTTCCTTCATTGCTTCCTTCCTTATTTCCTTCCTTTCTCCTTTTTCTTCCTTTTTTATTCACTTTGAGGAAAATGTCCTTTTTGGCATTAGAAACTGCCTTGAGGAACCTTATTCAAAATCACTAAGTTGCATTCCTGTGCACTGCTGAGAAAGCTTTTATAAATAGATCTCAAAAATGGACCTCTATTTGTTACATAATTCCTTTGAAACTAATCCAAGTTACCAGTCTATTTCTTTAAAACTTCATTATGCTGAATTGATGTTGGTATTGACCTCAAAACCCACTGAAGCTTGACATATTGTTATGTAAAGGCATCTTTCTGGCATATAAAGGGCAACTGACACTCTTTTAGCTTTCATTTCAGCACATCTATTGATCTACTTTAGGTTGTACAGAGGTGTGTTATCTTAGTGAATTTACTTTCTAACAGCACGATAATGAATTAATAGTGGAAAAATTGCAGGTGATGATATGAGGAGGCAGCATGGTATACTGGATATTATGTTGGCTTGGGGTCAGGAAGACTAAGGCATAATTCTTGTCTCTGAAAATTGACCATTGTGAAGTCATTTAATGTCTCTAAGAATTAATTTCCCCATTTGTAACACTAGCAATAATATTTCTAGTCCCTAACATACAAAGCTGGTTGTGTGAGGATTTACGTATATAATGTACAGAAAACAAATCACCATTGTTAGGTAACTATCTGTTATTCATCATTAACATGTTCAAATAAAATAGAAAAAATATTTTCTGAATAATTATTAAGAATGGAGATTAAGCTATAGTAAACATGAAATTTTGTTTTCCTCACTTCTTTTTTCATCTTGTTTTTTTTTTCTGATATCTTTTTGGTGTGCGTTTGTGATTCACTGATTCCTTGAATATCTACTTGTCTACTTAAGAAAAGACGTAAGTATATGGAATATGTTGACCTCAGAGAATGATGTAGTCTTTTTTTTTTTATTAAGGCAAGCAACAGGTAGCAAACCTCACACAGATGTCAACAAAAACAAATCCTGCCTTTTCTGTTGTTTTCTCATACTTGATTCCCCCCAACCAGCATCACACACTATTTTCTCTTCTCAAAAACTTATGAACTCTTTTTTTTTCCTTTATTGCTCTCTTATTTTCTCCTAATACCACACTTTCATATTTTTTCTCATGCTTATTTTCTATGAAGTTCTTCAAATTTCTGCTTTCTTCTATTTTCCTTTAGCCTTTTGTGTTCCTTCTCTTTATCCAGTCTCATGGTATGTCATAACCTTTACTTATTTCTTTTCTCCCTTCAAGGAACCACGATAGAATTTCCAGTCTTTGTGTTTTATAATTCAGAATAAACATGTGCAAGTCGATGGTAAATTACTATGTGTCACAGTAATAATAGGGCTCTAAAGTCAGCAAAACAAACTTGGCTATGACCTACTAGTTACTTACTAGACTTACTAGTTTTGTAACTCTGGTCAAGTCACATAACATCCATCTGACATAGTTTTCCAATCTATAAAATAGAGATAATGATAGTGACTACATTCTAGGCTTATTGTGAGGAAAAATCACTCAGACCCTTCAAGTATTATGTAAAGACTAATAGTTTTGTTATATACGCTCTTCATGATGATATATGCCTATAGAGAATTTAAACTGTAAAAATTTCAAGTATATTTTATTTTAAATTACTTGAGAAAGCAAATGGCACATGGAACTTGACTTGAAATGAGTGAGACATAAGTTCAAGTTCAATCCCTAACATTATATGGTCATGAACAACTCACTAATCTTTCTGAGTTTCAGACTATTCCTTAATCACGAATTAATGAATTAATTAGTAAGCATTTATTAAGTATCTACTGGATTCCAAGCTTTGTGTTAGATGCTGGAGATACAATGATAATATTGTCCCTATCTTCCATGAATTTACAATCTGTGTAGTGCTGGTGAAACTTAAATGTATTAACATAACTAAATCACCGAGGGAAGACAAAATGATTTGGGAAGGCAGAATATATTTCATGTGGAAGGCAACACTAGATGATTCTTGAAGGAACATAGGGGTTCTTTCATAAGAGGCAGATATTAGAAGGGAATGCATGTCCAGCATGAGGGAAAAGCAGGACAAAGTATAGAAAAGGGAGATAGTGTTTCTTGTATGAGGATGTGCAAGAAGTCCAGTTTGATGGAGAGAAAATTCTTGTGTTTGTCCTTCATTTTTGGTGAGGACCATGACAACAGGGAAATGATGACATGACTTGCAGTTGAGTTTGATTTGAGTGAGCGAGGGCTATGGAAAGGCTCCAGCCTCACTTTTTCCTCCATAGCCATCTGGATCCAGTGAAGATGACTTGAGATGCCCCAGGATGCAATAGGAAAATCTGGAGACCCTGGTCCTTTTTGTCTAAGGACGTTTCAACTTCTCTTTTTAGTGCAGTAATGACCATGCATTGAACAGGTTGGTTTAAGAAGTGAGTCAAGGGATGGCCCATTTAATTAAAAATATACTGAGGGGAGAAAAACCTCAGAGTTGCTGGTCAAAAAAGAAACAGATACTATTGACATTCTCTCTGAGTTAGGAGTACCCAAAATAAATCCATTAAGTAGTGCTTGAACAGGGAACTATTCTGGTACAATATATAAACTCCCCAGTGAAATGGGTTTAACTTTGGTCTTTGAGAAAAGAGAAAGGAAGGAAGGAAGGAAGGAAGGAAGGAAGGAAGGAAGGAAGGAAGGAAGGAAGGAAGGAAGGAAGGAAGGAAGGAAGGAAGGAAGGAAGGAAGGAAGGAAGGGAAGAAAGAAGGAAAGAGATAATCTAGTCAGTAAACCCCAACTTAACTGTGGAACTTCCAGTCATCAAAATTTACCTTACTTTAGAGAGGAGAAAGAGGGAGAGGTTGAGCTGAGTTATCCAACTGGCCAGGTCACCATTCAGGCAGTTTGACCTCAAAGTCTCATTGCACTGATCTACCACTCTCTTTCTTAGCCAGTTAAAAAAATAGCTTTGATGATTGATGCTTTACAATAAAGTTTCTGATCTGCTACAGCTAGGCTGCCTTCCTTTGAATTTGTTTTCATTAATCTTCCTAATATTCTTGAACTTTTGTTCTCCTAAGTAAATTTTGCTATCTATGTCTAGATCTGTAAAACATTTTTTTTAATAGCATGATATGACACTGAATAAGGAAATTAATTTAGGTAGAATTTTCATTTTCTTAAAAAATAATATCTCAGTCTCGCCATGAACAATTGTCATTTTTCTAATCATTTTGATCTGACTTAATTTGTATAGCTAGTGTTTTGTAATAGTGCTCATAAAGTTTATGAGTTTATCTTTGCAGGTGAAATCCTACATTTTTTTTTTCATTATCTACAGTTATTTTAATTGGAAATTTACTTTCTCTTCCTGCTGTGCATTGCTGGTAATATATAGGAATGCTAATCATTCATGTGAGCTTTTCTATATCTTGTGAGTTTGCTAAAATGGTTAATTGTTTCAAGTAACTTTTTAAAATTTTATTCTCTTGGATTCTCCAAGTAGACTACAATATAATCTTCAAAGATGATACTTTTATTTCCTCATTTTCCATCCGGTTTTGTTCATTTTTTTTCTTTTCTTGTTGGTAAACTTACATTTCTAGTATGTTATGGGATAATAATAGTGATAATGGATAACCTTTTTTCATGTCCAGTCTTACTGGGCATGTTTCTACCTTATCCCTACTGCTTATAATGCTTGTTGATGTATTTAGAGAGATGCTAATAATCATTTTAAGAAAAACTTGATTTATTCATTGGGACGAGTGCAGTATTTTGTCAAAAGCTTTTTTCTGCCCATGTTAAGATACTTATTTGATTTCTTTTGGTTTTATTACTGATATGGTCAATTATGCTAAAAAACAAAGACTTTTTTCTAATATTGACCTACCCCTGCATTAGTGGAGCAAATTCGGTCGGGTCACAGTATAATTATCCTCATGATAAATTGCTGTAATATCTTTTTCAATGCTTTATTTAAATTCTTTGAATATATATTTATTAGAGAAATTGGTCTATACATTCTGTTTTGGTTCTTCTTAGTTCTGGTAGAAGCATCATATTTGTGTCTTAAAAGGAATTTGGTAGTACTCCTTCTTTGCCTATTTTTTTTTGAAAACAATCTATATAATACTGGTATTAATTGTTCTTTAAATATTTGATAAAATTCACTTTCAATTCCTCTTCAGGTAATGTAATTTACCCTGTTCTTCCTCACTCTTTCCTCTTATCATCATACAATTCTTTTTTTCCTTATTTTTTCATACAGTCACACCAAAGTCAACTTATGCCCAGGCCCTCTCTTTCTATAACCCTCCTAAGTTCCTTAATAAAGATACACTTTTCAAGAGTTACCAAGGAATAACTTTCCATATAGTGATGTAAACAATTTAACTTTATTGAGTAAGATGTTTCTTTTTTGAATTTCCTTTTTGCCTTCTTATGCTTCTCAAATTTTCTGAAAAGCTGTCATGTTTTCAGCAGGGGGATTTGAAAGTCTCTTATTTCACTGAATGTCTATCTTCTCCTTTGAAATATTATGCTCAATATTTTTGGTAGCTTATTCATTTCTTTTAATTGTAAATGTTTATTTATTCATTTTTAGTTTTCAACATTCATTTCCACAAAATTTTGAGTTCCAAATTTTCTCCCCCACTCCATAATGCCATGCATTCTGATTATCCTTTTCTCACCATATGTCCTCCCTTATATCACACCTCTCCCTTCCTTTATGCTTATCTTCTCTCTTTTCTTGTAGGACAAGAGAGATGTCTATACCCCATTATCTGTATTTCTTAGTTACCAGTTGTATGCAAAAACATTTCTCAACATTCATTTCTAATACTTTGAACTCCAACTTCTCTCTTTTCCTCCCTCCCTACCCACCCCACTGAGAAGGCAAGTAATTCAATATAGATTATATATATGGAGTTTTGCAAAAGGCTTCCATAATCCTTATGCTGGATAAGACTGACTGTATTTCCCTCCATCCTATCTTGCTCCCCATTTATTCTATTCTCTTTTTTGACCTTGTCTCTCCTCATAAGTGTTTCCTTCTAATAACTCCCTTCTCCCATTTGCCCACCCTTCTATAATCACCCTCACCCCACTTGTCTGCTTCTCCCCTACTTTTCTGTAGTGTAACATAGATTTTCATACCAGATTGAGTCAGTGTGCTATTTCCTCCTTAAGTCACACGTGAAGGGAGTAGGCTTCAGTTTCTCTCTCTCACCACCTCCTTTTAATCCTCCATTGAATGAACTCATTATTGCCTCTTTTATGATAGGTAATTTGCCCATTCCATTTCTCTCTTTCTTCTCCCAATATATTCCCTTCTCACCCCCTAATTTTTATATATTTTTTAGATATCACCCTTTCTTAATCAACTCACCCTGTGCTCTGTCTCTCTCTCTTTCTCTCTCTCTCTATATATATAGATACATATTCATACATGTATACATATATGTATGTATTTATATACACATACATATATATGTTTGTATATATACACATACATACATACATATATACATACACATACATTATATATAGATATATTTTATATATATCTATATATATCTATATATATCTATATATATCTATCTATCTATATATATATATACATATATATATATATATATATATATATACATATGTATATGGAGCAGCTAGGTGGTGCAGTGCAGGAGTCAGGAGGGCTGAGTTCAAATCTCACCAAAGACACTTGACACTCACTAGTTATGTGACCTTAGGCAAGTCACGTAATCCCAATTGCATCATCCTGGGTCATCTCCACTCATCCTGATGAATATCTGGTCACTGGATTCAGACAGCTCTGGAGAAGAAGTGAGGCTGGTGACTTCCACAGTCCTCCCTCACCCTAAAAAAGTCAAGTTTAAGTCATATCATTATATCTCTGATGGCATGGTCTTCTTTGAAAATTAAGGAAGAACACACAAATATGTGTATATACATATGTATATTTATATACGTGTGTGTGCGTGTGTGTGTGTGTGTGTGTGTGTGTACAATCCCTCCAACTACCCAAATACTGAGATAAGTCTCAAGAGTTATAAATATTGTCTTTACAGGTAGGAATGTAAATATTTTAACTTTACAAAGACCATTACGATTTCCCTTTCCTGCTTAAACTTTTATGCCTCCTTGATTCTTGTATTTGAAAGTCAAATTTTCATTTCTTTTCTGATGTTTTCATCAAGAATGGTTGAAAGTCCTCTATTTCACTGTATGTCCTTTTCCCGCCAAAGTATTATACTCAGTTTTGCTGGGTAGGTGATTCTTGGTTTTAATCCTAGTTCCTTTGACTTCTGGAATATCATATTCCAAGCCCTTTGTTCCCTTAATGGAGAAGATGGCATATCCTGTGTTATCCTGATTATATTTCTTCCATTCTTGAATTGTTACTTTCTAGATGTTTGCAGCATTTTCTCCTTGACCTGGGAACTCTGGAATTTTGCTATAATATTCTTAGGAGTTTATATTTTTGGATCTCTTGCAGTAGATGATCAGTGGATTATTTCAATATTAAGTTTTCCCTCTGGTTTTAGAATATCAGGACAGTTTTCCTTGATAATTTCATGAATAATGATGTCTAGGCCCTTTTTTGATCATGACTTTCAGGTGGTAGTATAATTTTTCAATTATCTCTCCTGTATCTATTTTTCAGGTCAGTTGTTTTCCCAGTGAGGTATTTCATATTATCTTCTATTTTTCACCTTTTGGGTTTGTTTTATAATTTCTTAATTTCTCATAAAATCATCACCTTCCATCTGCTCCTTTCTAATTTTTAAAGAACTGTTTTCTTCAGTGAACTTTGGAACCTCCTTTTCCATTTGGCTAATTCTGCTCTTTAAGGCATTCTTCTCCTCACTTCCTTTTTGGACCTCTTTTTCCTTTTGAGTTAGTTTATTGTTTAACATGTTAATTTCTTCAGCATTTATTTTGGGGGGGTCTGTCTGGGAAGACCTAAATTGTTCCTCCTCATCTGAAAGGATGGAAGAAAATCCCTTCTCACCAAGTAAGTAACCTTTGAATGTCTTACTCTTTTTCAGTTTTTTGGGCTATTTCACCGTCAGTTACTTAACTTTTGAGTTCTTTGTCGGGTCTGAACTCAGGGCTGATATTCAGATCAGCTACTCAGTTCCCCCAGGGGCCTTAGGTGGAGATCTCCCAAGGCTGCCACTCTAGTCCAAATTCCCCTCTCCTAGGGTAAGGAGCCCTCCCACTGACTTTTGAAATTGTTTGTGGGTTGAGCAGTCTGGGAACTAGTGCTTCCAGTGCCTCCTTGAAGTCTGTTCAGGGTCCTGTCCCTGCCACTTCCAACTTCACTCCACACTTCCTGGGCTGTTCTTTGTGTGTTCCATGTTTCCTGGACTGTGCTACATTTGTTCCACCTAAGTTGCTTATTCTTCGTCATGATCCAAGCTCTTATGCTTTGCAAAGTATCATAAACCAATTCCTCTCTTTAAAAGTCACTGAATACTGTGTAATCCTGACTGTGACTCCTTGATATGTCAATTGTTTCTTTCTGGTTGTTTGCATTATTTTCTCCTTCACTTTATAATTCTTATATTTGGCCACAATCTTTGGGGTTTTCTTTGGGGGATATCTTTTAGGAGGTGATTGATGAATTATTTTATTGACTATTTAAATCTCTGGTTCTAGGATATCAAGGCAGTTCCCTTGACAGTTTCTTGAAAGATTCGTTTGGGCCTCTTTTTGTTTAATTCTGGTTTTCAGGTAGTCTAATAATTCTTAAATTATCTCTCCTGAATTTGTTTTCCAAGTCATTTGCTTTAACAATGAGATATTTTATATGTTCTCGTACATTTTTCATTCTTTTTAATTTGTTTGGTTCTTTTTTTAAGATTGAAAACTATTTGTTTATTTTTTAGTTTCCAACATTCATTTCCACAAGATTTTGAGTTCCATTGTTCCCCTTATCTTTCCCCTCCCAGCCACTCCAGATGGTATGAATTCCGATTATCATTTCTCCTAGTCTGTCCTCTCTTTTGTCTTATCCTCTTCCTCCTTACTTTCTGGAAGAACAAGATAGATTTATTTACCCTGTTACCTGTTTATCTCATTTCCTTCTTTCATGTAAAACACTTTTTAAAAAATATTTGCTCATAAAACTTTGAGTTCCAAATTCTCTCAATTCTCCCCTTCTCATCCACCTCCATTGAGGAGGCAAACAATTTAATACAGGTTATACATATGTAGTTATGCCTAAAACCTCTATAATATTCGTGTTGTAAAAGAGTAACTGCATTTTCCTCCATTCTATCCTACCCCTCAATTAATCCATTTTCTCCTTTGACCCTGTCTCCGCTTCTATTTACCCCCTCCCCCAATAGTTCCACCCTTCTCTCATCCCTTTCCCCTGTTATACCCTCCCCTTACTTTTCTGTAAGTTAATATATCCAATTAATGTTGTATATTATTCCCTTCTTAAGCCAAATCTGATGAGATTTAGTTTCACTCATTCCTTCTCACCTCCCCTTTCTTCCCCACCATTGTAAAACCTTTTTGCCTTTTTATGTGAGACAATTTATCCCATTCTATTTCTCTCTTTCTCCTCCCACAATATTCCTCTGCCACTCTTTAATTTTATTTTAGATAGCATCCCTTCATATTCAATTCACCCTGTGCCCTTCTATCTATCTATCTATCTATCTATCTATCTATCTATCTATCTATCTGTCTGTCTGTCTGTCCATCCGTCCGTCTGTCTGTCTGTCTATCTATCTATGTATCTCTCTCTCTCTGTTTGTCTGTCTATCTATCATCTACTTTTGCAAGCTACTCTAAAACTGAGACAGGTCTTATGAGTTACAAATATTTTTCTATATAGGGATATAAACAGTTCAAATTTAATAAGTCTGTTGTGATTTCTCTTCCTTGTTTACCTTTTCAAGCTTCTTTGATTCATGTATCTGAAAGGCAAATTTTCTAGTCCACTCTCTGGTCTTTCCATCAAGAATTCTTGAAAGTCTTCTATTTCATTAATGAATATGCCAACACAGTTCTGAATCACAAAATATGACAGACTCTATACATTGAAGACAGAAAGAAAACATTTATTCAATGTTTTGAATAAGAACAAACTTATTCCCAAAACCCCAAACCCAATCCTAGCACCAGAAAACCAAATACATCATAGCAATAAAGAAATCCATCAGAGTAACTAAGAAATCTATACATATTATCAGGTCTTCCCACAAACAGACTTCCCTAAACAAAATGCCCTTCTCTCACTCACAACCAGCTGCCTGATTTCTTTTTCCATACCAGGTCTGATTATTCTGTCTAATGTCTTCTCAGCTGTGCTCCAGCTTTGCCTCCTCTTGTTCCATGCTTCCTGCTCCATCCTTTCCTGTTATATCCATTCAGC
The DNA here is from genome assembly GCA_023548195.1 of Bettongia penicillata ogilbyi. Lineage (NCBI taxonomy): Eukaryota > Metazoa > Chordata > Mammalia > Diprotodontia > Potoroidae > Bettongia > Bettongia penicillata. The sequence continues at coordinate 454,644 of JAJHZJ010000912.1, forward strand.
AAGCTCCTCCCATCATAGGTTTCTTGTGACTCAAACTCATGAGACTTAGACTTCCAAGTGATTTATCATGTCACATATGCCTATTAATTGATGGAGAAGATTTCTTCATTCCATTAAAAATACATAATTCCATTAAAATATATTAATGATACTGCATCATACTCAGTTTTGCTGGGTAGGTGATTTTTCATTTTATTCCTAGCTCCTCTGACCTCCAGATTATCATATTTCAAGCCTTTTGTTCACTTCTACTAGAAACTACTAGAACTTGTGTTATCTCATTTGTCTTTCCATAATATTAGAATTGTTTCTTTCTGGGATTTGCAATATTTTATCCTTGATTTGGGAGTTTTAGAATTTAGTTACAATATTTCTAGGATTGTTTTTCTTCTAGTATCTCTTTCCAGAAGTGATCAGTGGATTCTTTCAATTTCTTTTCTACCTCTGGTTTTAGAATATCAGGGAAGTTTTCTGTGACAGTTTCGTGAGAGGTAAGTTTTGGGCTCTTCATTTGATCACTGCTTTCATGTAGTCCAAAATGTTTTAAATTCTCTTTGCCGTATCTATTCTCCAGGTCATTGGTTTTTTCAATGAAATATTTCACATTGACTTCTATTTTTTTTCATTGTTTTCATTCTGCTTTGTAATTTCTTGATTTTTCATAAATTTATTAGATTCCATTTGCTCCATTCTAATTTTGAAGGAAGTATTTTCTTCAGTGAGCTTTTGGATATCCTTTTCCATTTGGGCAATTCTGTTTTTCAAGGCAATATTCCTCTGGATGATCTTTTGAACTTCTTTTGCCATTTGGGTTAGTCTATGTTTTAAGTTGTCATTTTCCTCAATATTTTTTGGTGTTTTTATTCACAAGGAATTGACTCATTTTTTTTCATGATTTTCTTGCATCACTCTTTTTTCTCTCCCTGATTTTTGCTCTACTTCTCTAATTTTATTTTCAAATTCCTTTTTGAGCTCCTCCATGGCCTGCAACCAATTCATATTCCTCTTGGAGTTTTTAGATGTAGGTGTTTTCACTCTGCTTTCTTCCTCTGGTTGTATGCCCTGATCATCCCTGTCACCAGAGTAAGATTCTATAGTCTGAGATTTTAATGCTGTTTACTCATCTTTCCCACAAACACTTGTTTGACTTTCTAACTTTTCTAACTCTTTGTCAAAGTAGAACTCTCTTTCTAGTTGGAGAGTGGGTGGGTGTTGGTATACCACCTCAGTCTTCAGGGATTTTATATCAGGTGATTCATCCACCACCACCTATGGTCCCAGAACTCCAGAAGCAAGCTCTGCCAGTGCTACTGCCACCACCACTGGCCACTACTGCTATCACTCCAGTCTTGGAGCGAGGACCAGACCACCCAGATAACCCATTTCTCTTTTGCCTAGGTCCCCCAGAGTTTTCCTACTTACTATTTTGGCATACATGGGTTGAAAGCTTTGGGTACTATCACAGATGCCAATGATTCAGTTCCCTGAGGCTTGCTCTGACCAGTATGTGCATGTTGGACTGTACTCTGCTCCCAGTCTGGTGTGAAAGAGACTTCTTGTTCACTTTTCCAGTTTTGTTGAGCTGCATATTTGTTTCACTGTATCTTTTTGTTACTTCTGTAGCTCTAGAATATTCTTAGAGTCATTTTTACAAGTATATAGAGGGTTTTGGTTGAAAGTTCAGTCTGCCATCTTGGCTCCATGCCCTGCTTGGCTGCTTATTGATGTCTCAAAGAGTCAATTGTTTCAGCTTGCCCAATTCAAAACATAATGAATTATTTTCTTTGGTTAGTTTTTTAGCTCCTTTTCTGTTTTAAGGAGTTGTTTTCTTCAGCCAACTTCTGTGCTTCCTTTTCGAAATTGTTGACTCACTCAAAATTCTCCATAAGTTTCATTTCTTTTCCATTTTTATTCTACCTCTCCTATTTGATTTTAAAAATCCTTTATGAGCTCTTTCATACAGACTTTTTGGGCTTCATACCAATTCATATTCCCCTTTGAGGCTACACTCATAGGGTTTTGAGAATATTATCCTCTTCTGAATTTGTGTTTTAATCTTCCCTGTCACTATAATAACTTTATATTATCATTCCTCTTTCATATAAATTATGCTCATTTGTTTAAAGTTGGGCCCTACTCCTGAGGCCCAGGAGTCACTATTCCATGTTTTTTTTTGTGTTAGGGGCCATGGATTGGCCACAGTCCCAGGCAAGATCTGAGGTGCTTAATGCATTCCCACTGCAGTTTGGTGGCATGGCCTCGGTTCTCCTTTTGTCCTAGACTGGAGTCCTTATTGATGGCCTTCTGTACCACTGGCCTACTGAGCTAACATTTAGTAGCATAAGTTGCTGCTCTGTGCTGTGGCTAAGGGCTTCCTGATGACTTGCCCAGTTTCTTATCTGGCCTGCATTTCCCTTTTACTCAAGTGAAACATACATTTTCTGAAGTTTTTCTAACTTCTCTTAACCTGGAAAGTTGTTTCACTCAATTTTTATGTGGGTTTTTAATCACTCCAGAATATGTATAGAGGCTTGATTTAATGTTATTTCTGAGGGAAAGAGGGGAGAGGTCAGGCAACTTCCTCACTTCTCTTCACTCAGATCTTCCTGAATCAGACTACTATGCCCTGAGGCACACTATTAATGTCTTCAGTCTACTTCTTTTTCAATTATGGTCCGAGCGACTTGCCCAAGGTCACAGAGCTAATAAGTGTATAAGGCCAGATGTGAACATGCAATCTACTTTCTTAGTATGTAATTGAAATAGCAAGATTGTTCTGCTTTGTTTGAGAGCATTTTCTTACTGAAAATTCCCTGTATCAATGAATCAGAAGACCAGAAAAAAACTATAGGCTGTCACAAAAGTGTTAGTGCAATTTTAAACAATTAAAATTTTGAAATTGATCTGACTTTTAGGATACCTTTTGTATACTATTGTGGTTGTGATCTTTAGTAGGTAATGAAATCAGAAAGATCTGAGTTCAAATTCTGCCTCAGTTCTTTACTCTGTGATCCTAAGAAAGTCGTAACCTTAATCTACTTCAGGTTCTGCCTCCAGCAAAGAGGAAATATTATTATTTCCCAAGGACATTTTGAGGATAAAATGAAATAACTTATTTAAAGGGACTTGTCCACCTAAAAGTGATGTGTCTTTGAACACTGTCGCATTACTTTTGCTTTGAAAAGTGAGAAACTACTTATGAGTTTTGCCAAGTAAAAATGGTTATTTCCAAATGACGATTTGTATATGGTTTTATCAAATGATGTCTCTGGTTAGTTTACTAGTTATTTATAGCTATTGGTTCTACGCAATTACATATTTTCATATGCAGTATACAAATTATTTTATTAGATTGGTTTTATTAATTTACACTTGAATAATTTCATTTGTCACATGAACACACATAGACTGAAAAAAAATTCAAAATTTAGATTTGCCTATGTCAAAACAGCACAAGAGATAGCACCAAGTAAATCATTAGATACACTTCAATTAGTGCCTGAAGCTCTAAAGAAGTTTAAAGATTCTTCATTTTTTTTTTTTGTCTTTCAGAAATTATGCATCTGGATCTCATAAGAACTTTCCTCCTTCTATAGGTCTTAAGTTCCTATGTCATAGAAATAAATTCCACCGGAAATAAGATTTCTTTTTCAAGGAATATGCAGCCACATCTTTTTCTGGTGAGCCTGCTTTAGGGTTGACTACATTTTCAACAGGTTTTACGTGGAAAGGTTTGACTATTGATCTTATAGTTATGTGATCACGATATAAATGACTTATTAATTGAACGATAAAGTATAAAAACATACATGACTCTTTTATGCTTAAAATATTATAGTACCTCACAAGTAACTCATGGTTAAGTCTCTAATGCACAAAATGCCTGCTGGCCATCCCTAAATTTTGGATTGTTTGAACAATTGAATTCTTAATGAAACTTGCTTTAAGACAAAACTAAAATGAGAAGAAAGCTGGAAGAATTTTAAAATCCAGTAGTCATGGAGAGATTGGGAGTGATAGGCAGAGGATTATACTTGTCACTCAGTTTACTAATTTAGGAAAGTAGTATGAAAATGGAAGTTTTAAAGTTTTTTTTCTTCCTACATTTTTAAGGATAGATTATTGTTATGGTGCTGCTGTAAGAGGAAAAAGTTGTGAAAAGGAATTCAATATTTCTAGCCAGGTTTTAAGTTATTGTAATAAAGCTGCCAGTTAAAATGTATATATTAAAATTTTCATCTTGAAATGTTCTAAGCACCCTAGCAACATTCATTTTTAAATTTTAAGAAAATACCTATTAAATCAGGAAATATTTTTATAATATATTTTAAATGATCTATCCCTAGGATATATATTGTTATCAATCTTCCCTCCATGGACACAGATGCCAAACTCATTATTAGGTAAGTAAAGAATTTTCAATGTTTCTGAGGCCAAAACAACAAACTCCTAGTGGCCACACTTTATGTAATAAGTTCCTCCACATTTCACTAGGCTGGTTTTGGAATTATAAGTATATGATCTTTGAATAGGCAGATATCCACAGTCTTTTCACTTTAGTGATTATGCCTGCAGAAAACAATACTGGTTCAAGGTCACCCCAATATGAGAATTAGAGAATTTCATATGACTTTAGAGGGACATGAATAAATTACATGCTTTAAAATACATTGAACTAATCCTTATAATTTATTAGTATGTATTTTTCTGCTATGGGAAGTACTCTGATGATTTCATCTCATCAACATGGTGTTCCATATATTTTCTTCTCTTGTGACCTGAAAGAGTGTGGAGGAATGATTCCCTTCTAACTAGAAATGATTAGACTATTAAATGCTGACAGTTAGTCAAGACTTACTTAAATATTTTTGTCATGCTAAAAAGAAAAGGCAACTGTGTTATGGAGATAATTATTATTTCTGAATTACTGTTTCTAAATATTGTTCATGGGTGTGCTCTGCCCCTTCCCAAAATGATCCATATGTCTTTAAGTATGTTTTAAAATGTCTTGCAGTTATTCCTACTAAAGGCAATTTTCCTTTTAAATCTTTCCTTGTTATTTAAAGAAAAGATTCAGATTGAATTGAGTACATGTCAAAACATCATCTCAGTCTAACTTCCTTTGTTGCTGTTAATGATAGCTGGGAGATATTAAAGAGAATGTGGACAAGGTGTTAGAGTAAAGAAATATCTTAACTGTACTCTCCCAACATGCTCCTTCCTGGGGGACGGGAAAAATCAAGACACAAAGTTCAAGACTTTCTCTGGCAAAGCCAAATGTGGCATGGAGAAAGTTTTAAAGTGATTCCTCCAAACTTTCCCCTCCAAACAAGTAAAACAGTAATGCCTCAGAAAAAGTTTCAGAGTAGCAGAAAAAGTAAAAATCCATTGCAAGATATTCTTCTAGCCCAAGAAAGGATAGGAGATCAGGAAGAGAGGTCTGTGACACATGGATGGAGGATGACCCAGAAACCATGTGGATAAAACAGCAGTGATGGGAACAGGTGGTAATAACAGAAGCAAAGCAACTTTAGGATCTCCCAAGCCAGAGATAATAAGTGTAAATGACAACTGACCAGAAAGAGACTAAAAGAATCCATATGCCAACACTGGTTTCAGGATCAGATTCTTCTCTAGAAACTCTTTTGCGTTTGCCTACCTTTTGATTATAGCTCAAAGGCAGTGAAGAGAACTATTGGCCCAGAGAGATAGTATCATTTTTGGCCGCAATTTATCTGGGACCTTGAAGAACAAAATCAGTTGAAGTCCCAAGGGATTAGGCTTCCTTTCTGGGTAAGGAAAAGAGTGTGAACTGGGAGAGATTTACCCATGCTTTCCGTGGTTCAGATAAATTTGGAAGCACCAACAACTGCCACATCCAAAGAATTAGCTCTGAATATTGTCATTTGAAAAACCTGAAGCTTGAGACAATGAAACAGAAGAGTTGCAAGAATTCTTAATGAAGGGACCAGAGCTAAATAGAAAATCTGCTTTTCAAAAATAGGACCCCAGGGAAACATGTAAAGGTAAAAATAAAAGTGAAATAAGGGACTTGATAAAGTTAAACTGCTTACCTTACTATGTAAAAAGATGATAGAGAAATTTTCCAAGAATGATATCATTACATTGGGGTAATTAGAGGAATTCTATATAAAAAGGGGGTGCAGAAGATCATTGATTATATCAGGATGATATAAAATGGATAGGTAAGAGAGAAGGATGCCCTGGGATAAGAGGGAAGGGAGAAAAATGTGGAAAATTATCTCACATACAAGAGGTGTACAAGAAAGAGATTTTATACTGAAGAAGAAAATGTTATGAGTATACATGGGGGCAAATTGAACCTCATGGTAAAATAAATTTAAAAAATTTACAGTGATACTCAATGGGTGATAGAATCTATCTTGCCCAATGGGAAAGTCTGCGTCTGGGTGTGGTGAAAGGGAGGGCAGAGAAAAAAGCAATTTTCAGAAGATAAAGAGACTTAAGAAGAGATACATTTTAGGAGAGAGAGACAGAGGGAGAGAGAAAGAGAGAGAGAGAGAGAGAGACACAGAGAGACAGAGGGAGCGAGGGATGAAGGTAGGGAGAGGGAGAGGAAGAGGAAGAGGGAGAGGGAGGTATAAATGGAAGAAAATAGAAGAGTGGGAAATACAAAGTAATAATTACTGGGAATGGGAATGGGATGAAGTCACCCATAAAATTAAAACATAAAGAATGGATTAAAATCCACAATCCAACAATATACTGTTTACAAGAAATAAATTTGACAGAATAACACAAGATGGAAGAGTGAGAGCAGCGACTCACCTAAGCTCTCGGACAAACTCCTCCAGGTACCTCTGAAAGGAGAATCTGACCAAATTTTGGAGGTGCGGAATCGAGTGGGAGACAGACGGTAACGGATTCGGAGCTCAGGTGGGACTGGAAGGTCCACAGGAAGGATCTGTTCCATGGGGTGAACCCACAGCGCACAGCACAGCATGGCCAGCGAAGCACGGCCAGCGCAGCAGAGCAGAAGAGATCCGACAAACCTGAGTGGCGAGCAGAACCAGAGGAGTGGCACCCGGGGCGGGAGACAAGCCTAACCGAGTCAGTGAGAGCCACGAAACACTAGATATCAGCGCAGCAGATCCTGAGACCTTCAGCACGAAGATCAAACTTCGGTAAGTCACCTACTTGAACTTCCGGGAGCCAGGATGGCAGAGTGATCAGTAAATGCTCTCTCCTTCCCCCTTGATGACTGTGAAAGAACCATAAAATATCTCCCCAGAAAAATCCCAGATCAGTAGAATTAGAAGAAGGAGACCAATAGTCTCATAACACCTGAGACGAGGAAAATAGCTAAGGGGGATTCCTCCTGCGGTGGCAGAGGCAAACCGGAAGGACAGAGGACCCAGGGCAGAGAAAATTTGCACTAGGACCCAGGCAAGCCTCAGCACCAGGAGAGGAGCCCCAGGAGGGGTGGGAACATGCATTAGCATCTAGGCGTGCCTCAGATGTCCAGGGGAATCAGAAAGACAATAGGGCAGTTGGGATTATCAGCTCGTGAGCTTGCCTTTGCCTCAATTCAACTGAGGAGATCTCCGGTGACCAGACCACTTCTCTCCCACACTTAACAAGCTAAACCCAGGGCTGATCAGGGAAACACCAAACAAAAACCTGCTTTTAGCTTTTTCACACATCAGCTCAGCAAAAAGTTCTCTAGCTTCTGACTGAAAGAACCAGAAGCCACAACACTCAATCAAAATCATGAACAGGAAAAAGCAGAGGGCCGAAAGAACCATAGAATCTTTCTATGGTGATAAGGACCAAAACACAAACCCCAAAGAGGTCACAGCTGAGACTGTACTTCCATCTGAGACTTCAGAAGGGAGTATGAACTACTCTCAAGTACAAGCAGCTCTCCTGGAACAGCTGAAGAAGGAAATAGAAGATAAACTGGCCAATGATTTTAAAATTATTAAGAAAGAATTCACGGATGAGAACATCTCCTTGAAAAGGAAAATTGAACAAATGGAAAAAGAAGTTCAAAAATTAACTAGAGAAAATAAATTCCTGAAAGACCAAATGGAAAAGGAAGTACAAAAATTAACTAGAGAAAATAGCTTCCTAAAAGGGCAAATGGAAAAGGAAGTACAAAAATTAACTGGAGAAAATAGATTATTAAAAGGAAAAATTGGGCAGATGGAAAAGGAGATACAAAAGTTAACAGAAGAAAACAATTTGATGAAGATAAGAATTGGGCAAGTAGAAACTAACGACTTAATGAGACAGCAAGAATCAGTCAAACAAAATCTAAAGAATGAAAAGATAGAAGAAAATGTAAAATATCTAATTGGAAACACAACTGACCTGGAAAATAGATCCAGAAGAGAAAACTTAACAATTATTGGCCTGCCAGAAACCCAGGATGGAGAAAAGAGCCTGGAAAATATCTTCCAGAAAATCATCAAGGAAAACTGCCCAGAAGTACTAGATTCAGAGAGCAAAATAGTCATCGAAAGAATCCACTGCTCCCCTCCTGAAAGGGATCCCAAACTCAAAACCCCAAGAAATACAGGTGCCAAATTCCAGAGCTGTCAAGTGAAGGAGAAAATATTACAAGCAGCCAGAAAGAAACAATTTAAATATCAAGGAGATACAATCAGGATTACACAGGACCTTGCAGCTTCTACATTAAAAGATCAAAAGAATTGGAACCCAATATTCCGTAAGGCAAAGGAGTTGGGACTACAACCAAGGATCAACTACCCAGCAAAGTTCAGCATAACATTTCAGGCAAGGAGAAAGTCATTCAACGAAGTAAGAGATTTCCAGAGTTACCTGATCAAAACGCCAGAACTTAATAGACAATTCGATCTTCAAATGCAGGTCTCAAGAGAATCATAAAAAGGTAAACAGTGGGGCGGCTGAACAACTTGCTACTCAATTAGGGCAAATTGTTTACCTCCCTATAAGGGAAGATGATATCTGTTTATCTTGAGAACTGTGCGTCTATTAAGAAATATAAAAGGGATAAGCATAGGGGGAACGGGTATAAAGTAAATGATATCATGATAAAAAATATGATTTAAGTATGAGAAGGGAGTGTAATAGGAGGTGTGAAAAGGAGGAAGTGGAAAATGGCAAATTGCATCACAAGAAGAAGTACAAAATCATAGTAGAGGGAAAGAGGGGAGGGAGATGAGCATTGTGTGAGAGGTACTCTTATCGGATTTGTTTAAAGGACGGAACAATAAACTTAGGTAGAAAATCCTAACTAGCTCTATAAGCAGTGGGAGGGGAAGGGGGAAGAAAGGGGAGGGAGGCAAAAGGGAGGGAAGAAGCAATAAGAGTAAAGGGGAGTTAAAGGGGGGGCTTAAAGAAAGAGGGGAAGGCGTCAAGAGGAAGTGGTGAAAAGTGAATACTAGTGAGGAGGGGAAGGGAGACAGCAGAGCTAAAAGCACAAATGGTGGGAAAGAAGATGGAGGGAAATACACAGATTGTAATCATAACTATGAATGTGAATGGAATGAATTCTCCCATGAACGGAGTCGGATAGCAGAATGGATTAAAAGCCATAATCCAACAATATGCTGCTTAGAAGAAACGCATTTGAAACGGGGGATACACATAGGAAAAAGGTTAAAGGATGGAGCAGAATATATTGTGCTTCAGCTGATGTAAGAAAGTCAGGAGTAGCAATCCTAATCTCAGGCAAAGCAAAAGTAGAAATAGATCTAATCAAAAGGGATAAGGATGGAAACTATATCCTTCTAAAAGGCACCATAGACAATGAAGCAATATCATTACTAAACATGTATGCTCCAAGTGGTATAGCATCCATATACCTCCAAGAGGTATAGCAACCTCTCTTAGAGGAGAGGTGAGGGAGTTGAAGGAAGAAATTGACGGCAAAACTATACTAATGGGGGACCTCAACCTCCCTCTTTCTGAACTTGATAAATCTGACCTCAAAATAAACAAGAAAGAGGTTAAGAAGGTAAATAAAACTCTAGATAAGGTCGATATGATAGATCTTTGGAGAAAATTGAATGGGAATAGAAAGGAATATACCTTTTTCTCAGCAGTACATGGAACATTTACAAAAATTGACCATGTACTAGGACATAAAAATCTCAAAATCCAGTGCAGAAAGGCAGAGATAATCAGTGCATCCTTCTCAGATCATAATGCAATAAAAATTATATGTAATAAAAGGCCATGGAAAGATAAAGCAAAAATCAATTGGAAACTAAATAATTTAATCCTAAAGAAGGAATGGGTTAAAGAAGAAATCATAGAAACAATCAACAACCTCATTCAAGAAAAGGACAATAATGAGACAACCTGCCAAATCTTATGGGATACTGAAAAAGCAGTACTTAGGGGAAGTTTTATATCTTTGAATGCCTACATAAATAAAGTAGAGAAAGAGGAGATCAATGACTTGGGTATGCAGCTGAAAAAGCTAGAAAAAGAACAAAATTGAAAATCCCCAAGAAAACACCAAATTAGATATACTGAAAACCAAAGGAGAGATTAATAAAATTGAAATTAAGAAAGCTATTGAATTAATAAATAAAACCAATAGTTGGTTTTCTGAAAAAACTAATAAAATTGATAAACCTTTGCTCAATTTGATTAAAAAAAAGAAAGAATAAAATCATATTACTAATATTAAAAATGAAAGGGGTGAACTCACCTCCAATGAGGAGGAAATTAAAACAATAATTAGAAATTATTTTGCCCAACTTTATGCCCACAAATTCGATAATCTAAATGGGATGGATGATTTTTTTTTAAAAAATACAAATTGCCCAGATTAACAGAAGAGGAAATTGAATACTTAAACAACCCCATCTCAGAAAAAGAAATTGAACAAGCCTTCAATGAATTTCCTAGGAAAAAATCTCCAGGACCAGATGGATTCACAAGTGAATTCTATCAAACCTTTAAAGAACAGTTAATTCCAATACTATATAGACTATTTGGGAAAATAGGGGAAGAATGAGTACTCCCAAATTCTTTCTATGATACAAATATGGTTTTGATACCCAAGCCAGGAAGAGACAAAACAGAAAAAGAAAATTATAGACCAATTTCTCTAATGAATATAGATGCACAAATTTTCAACAAGATTTTAGCAAAACGAATACAGCATCTTATCAAGAGAATAATACATTATGATCAGGTAGGTTTCATACCAGGAATGCAGGGCTGGTTCAATATTAGGAAAACTATTAGCATTATTAATCATATCAACAACCAAACCAAGAAAAACCACATGATTATCTCAATTAATGCAGAAAAAGCTTTCGACAAAATACAACACCCATTCCTATTAAAAAGACTGGAGAACATAGGAATAAAGGGATCTTTCCATAAAATAATAAGCAGTATCTACCTAAAACCTTCAGCAAGCATTATATGCAATGGAGATAAGTTAGAAGTATTTCCAATAAGGTCAGGGGTGAAACAAGGATGCCCATTATCCCCATTATTATTCAATATGGTACTAGAAATGTTAACGGTAGCAATTAGACAAGATAAAGAAATTGAAGGAATAAAAATAGTCAAATAAAACTAAGTTATCACTCTTTGCAGATGATATGATGATATATTTAGAGAATCCCAGAGATTCAAGTAAAAAACTACTTGAAATAATAAACAACTTTGGCAAAGTTGCAGGTTACAAAATAAACCCACACCAATCTTCTGCATTCCTATATATTAGCAACAAAGTCCAACAGCTAGAGATAGAAAGAGAAATCCCATTTAAAGCTAGAATAGACACTATAAAATACTTAGGAGTTTACCTGCCAAAACAAACCCAGGGATTATATGAACACAATTACAAGACACTTTTTGCACAAATAAAGTCAGATTTAAGTAAGTGGAAGAACATCAGTTGTTCTTGGGTAGGCCAAGCTAATATAATAAAAATGACAATTCTACCTAAATTAATCTACTTATTTAGTGCCATACCAATTATTTTCTAGAGCTGGATAAAATCATATCAAAATTCATTTGGAAAAACAAAAGGTCCAGAATATCAAAGGGACTAATGTAAAGAAATGCTTGGGAAGGTGGCCTAGTGCTACAAAACCTCAAATTGTATTATAAAGCAGCAATTATCACAACCACTTGGTATTGGCTAAGAAACAGAGGGATAGATAAATGGAATAGACTTGGCACTCAAGACACAGTAGGCAAGGAATATAGCAACCTCCTGTTTGATAAAGCCAAAGATCCCAGCTTCTGGGATAAGAACTCACTGTTCAACAAAAATTGCTGGGAAAACTGGCTAACTGTGTCGTGGAAATTAGGCATAGACCCATGCCTGACACCATACACAAGAATAAAGTCCAAATGGGTACATGATTTAGGTATAAAGATTGATACCATGAATAAACTGGAGAAGCAAGGTATAGTGTATTTATCAGATTTATGGAGAGGGGAAGAATTTTTTTCTAAAGAAACGATAGAAAGCATTATGAAATGCAAGATGGATAATTTTGATTACTTTAAACTGAAAAGTTTTTGCACAACCAAACCCAATGCAACCAAAATTCGGAGGGATGTAGTAAATTGGGAAAAAAAATTTTCAGCTAAGTTCGGGGATAAAGGCCTCATTTCTAGAATATATAGAGAACTGACTCAAATATATAACCATACAAGTCATTGCAGGGGAAGAAATCAAAGATATCTATAATCATATGAAAAAATGCTCTAAATCACTATTGATTAGAGAGATGCAAATTAAAACAACTCTGAAGTACCACATCACACCTGTAAGATTGGCAAACATGTCAGAACAAGAAAATGATAAATGCTGGAGAGGATGTGGGAGAGTTGGAACACTAATTCATTGTTGGTGGAGCTGTGAGATCATCCAACCCTTTGGAGAAGGGTTTGAAACTATGCCCAAAGGGCTACAAAAATGTGCATACCCTTTGACCCAGCAATATCGCTACTAGTACTGTATCCCCAAGAGATTATAAAAACGGGAAAGGGTCCCATGTGTACAAAAATATTTATAGCACCACTCTTTGTGGTAGCCAAAAACTGGAAGTCAAGGGGATGCCCATCAACTGGGGAATGGCTGAATAAATTATGGTATATGAATGTAATGGAGTACTATTGTGCCATAAGAAATGATGAAGAAGAAGACTTCAGGGAGGCCTGGAAGGACTTATATGATCTGATGCTGAGCGAAAGGAGTAGAACCAGGAGAACTTTGTGCACAGCAACGACCACAGTGTGCGAGAGTTTTTTCTGATAGTCTTGGAACTTTGTAATAACACAAGAACTTACTGAGAAAAAATCCTAATGTCGATCTTCTAAGGCAAAATGCCTTCCACACTCAGAGAAAGAAATATGGAAGTCATTCGCAGAATGTAGCAGATCATGTTTGTGTGTGGTTGGGTTTCAGTGTATTATGTTTTGATTTGTTATATGATTTCTTTCATTTATTTTAGTTCGACTACATAGCATGACTATAGTGAAAATGTGCTCAACAGGAAAGTATATGTAGAACCTAAACAGAATTGTATGCTGTCATGGGGAGGGAGGGGTATTCAGGGAAGGGTGGGAGGGATAAAATCTTAACTTTAAGGAAATGATTGTAAAACATTAAAAAAAATTAAAATTAAAATAAAAAAAGAATAACTCAAGAAAATGTAATGAATTTGAAACAAAGAGAGACATGGAGCTGAAATAAAGGGATGAAGTAGAATATAGTATGTAGCAGCTCAAGTTAGAAACGGTAGGGGTAGAAATCGTGATCTCAGAACAAAAGGAAAAATAGATCCAATTAAAAGTGATATACAGGAAAACAACATCTATGTAAAAGTATGGATAAGAAAGTAATATCAGTAATAAATCTATATGTGTATAAGCACATATACATACCTGTGTACATGTATGTATATGTGAATATATGTATATGTGTCTATACAGAGAAATATAAATATATGTATGTGTATACATGTATGTATCTATAGATTCATATGTGTGCATATATATGTGCATACACACAAAAACACCAAATAGTATAGCATTCAAATTCTTAAAAGAAAAGTTAAATGAATTTCAGATATTAAAACTACACTAGAGAGGAACCTCAGCTTTCTCTCTCGAATTTAGACAAATCTAACTGAAACATAAATAAGAAAGAAGTCACTAGTTACACAAAATCTTAGAAATTTTGTATATGATAGAAATCTGGAGAAATTAGTGAGAATAGAAAGCACTATAACTTTTTCTCAGATTAAAATTTATCATGCATTAAGGCCTAAAAACCTCACAACTGAAGATAGTAAAGGAGAAATATTAAATGCATTCTTTTCAGATCTTAATGCAGTAATAGCTATGTTCAGTAAAGAATTGTGTAAGTATAGATCATAAAGCAATGGGAAACGAAATAACCTAATCCTAAAGAATGATTGGGTCAAAGAACAAATCTTAGAAATAATCAAGAATTTCATTAAATCAAATTAATGATGAAACATTAATGAATGTTTCATAATGAAACAACATCACAAAATTTGTGAGATCTAGACAGTGTAGCATGTATGGAAACATTTAAATCTCTAAATATGTGTAGCAATCAAAGAGATAAAAGCAGATCGATGAATTGGGCATGAAAAAATATAAATTAGAAAAAAGAAAAAAATTGAAATCCACAGTTAAACATTAAAATTCAAATCCTGAAAATCAAAGTAAATATTAATAAAATTGAAAGTAAGAAAATCATAGATCTGCTAAGAAATAGCAAGACATAATTAAAAAATAACTATAAGGTACATAAACCATTGGTTAATTTGATTTCAAAGATAGAAAAATGTCATATTACTAAATCTCAGAAATTAAAAGGGGAAATTCATCACCATTGAAGATGAAATTAAAAAAAATATATTGCAAGTTATGGTGGTTGATTATATACTAACAATCTAAATGAAATCAATTAATATTTACAAAACTATAAATTGTACAGATTGAGAAGTGGAAAAAGAACACTTCAAAAGCCATAACCTAAAAAATAAATAAAATGGACAAGACATCAATGATCTCTACAGGAAAACAATTCCTAAGACTAGTATTTACTAGTGAATTCTACAAATATTTAAGAAACGATTCCAATGCTATCTAAACAATTAAAATTTAGGTAAGGAACGAATCCTTTTTACAACAGAAGTAGTGTTATGACATCTAAACCATGGAGGAAACAAAACAGAGAAAGAAATGTATAAATCGATATTCATAGTGAATATCTGTGCAAACATTTTAAGCATAATATTAGCAAGGTGACTACAAGAACATATCATAAATGTTTTACACTCTGAAGAGGTGAAATTTATAATAAGATTACAAGAGTGGCTCAATAAAAGGAAAACAATAAGTATAATTGGTTATATCAATAACAAAAAAATCACAACATGAAATCAATAGATGCAGAAAAAAATTGACACAGTGCAACACAGTCCACTTAAAAACTCTAGAAAAGAAAGGGAAACATGGAGCCTTTCTTTAAGTAAGTACTATCTATCTTAAACCAAGAGCCAGAACTTTGTGTAACAGAGCCAACCTTGAATGTTTCTGAATTAGATCAGGGCTAAAACAAATTAGTTTATCATTTATACTAATTTTTGAGATTCATGGCTCCGTTTTTCATCTTCCGATAACATCACATTCAAATCCACGTAAACCAACTTTCTTTGAGTTTGTTATAAGAAATTCTAGAAGTAGTATGAGGATCAGGAAGAGAAATTACATAATTCTGTACTTAAACATCAAGCACATGTACACATATAATCACTATATACACAGTAAAGTAAAAAAATGGTAGTATCAGCAAAAGTCGATTCCATAGTGCTTTTTAATATACACATGATAAATTCATTGTAACTTTCAAACGTGTTGCTCATGTATTTCCTTTTCAATTTGAATGTATAAATATGAAAAAAATAATCCACACTTATCTCCTTCTTCATCTTGAGAACATAATATCCCTCTCAGGAGATGGGAAGCATTCTCCATCATTGCCCTTAGATATGGAGCTGGTCAATGTCTGAATTAGTATCCTTAATTAAGTGAGTTATGTTTTTTTTTTCCTTTACAGTACTATTATTTATATGTTTTTTCTCTTGGCTCTGTTTATCACTGTCAAACAGAGATATCTTTAAGGTGACAGGCTCTACGTGATGAGAAAACTGAATTTTGATAATTTGAAATTCTAATACTTCTAGTAGAAGGATTGGAAGATCAGTCACAAAGACTCCCTGGTGGATAGAAAGCAATTACTTATATTAATCATCAGTTTGACCATAAATAGAAAGTCTCACTTGGGAAAATAGAGGTCTATATGTAGAACTGTGAACATACACAGGAAGTTGAAAAGAGAGAAAATACTACTATCACCATTCCTGAACCCTTCTTTTCAAAGGCTGGGACATTTGGAAATAACTATACTTTACAAGGTAGGCCTTCCCCCAGACTCACACTCATATTCCAGAATGTATAGTGCTTTGGGGATTTACACAGTTTACATACATCTTTGGGAGTAACAGCTACTTGATAGAATATTCTATTAGTTTCCATTCTTTCAATAAAACTATGGTGTTAAAAAAAGTTGGGAATTCCATTCTGGTATATGAACTTAATATGCAGAAAGAATTGAGAAACAGAGAAATTCAGAGTTACACACTAATTTTATATAAATTCATGAATAGAGAAATAGGTCTATTAGAAGACCTGTAAAGACAATGATCTCAATAACTTAAATTAAAAGGATAACCATTAAAAGGCTAATAAAATTAAATTGATTGATGGAAAAAATAATAATTGTCCTCGAAAGTCATTCCTACTCAGCAGGCAGAAGAAGAGGGATTTAGAGAGATGGACTATTAAGATAGAATAGTACTTACACAGTCAAATTCTGTCATTGTATCAGATTTGTTTTTTTGCTTAATTGTTTTTGTCAGAAGGAAGATGCTCAACCCAAATACAAGAATAATACAGTTTAGAGGAGAGACTTTGATGGAAAGATATAAGCCATCAATTAAATGTAAAACACAAACTCATAGAAAATATATATAGAAAATATACATACACATGGAAAATACATAGAAAATATATAAAGCTTTGCATATTAGCATATTCTCTGTGGGTATTCTTTATGCAACCTATCATATGTAAACTACTGAATCAAGAGAGCAAAAATGTTGTCTACTTAAAGCAGCAAATTAACCCAAAGGGAACCAACTTTAAAGTGGGACTAAAATGAAAACTATGGTGATATAGAAAGCACAGGAACAAATCCAAAAGAACATCAGAAAGACTAAATTAAATTCCAATAGAAATTCCAGATGTCACTCTTAGTAGTGTTAGAAGAACTAAGAGATCACCAAAAAAGATATCCTACAATACCTAAGTGTCCTGGTGTAATCCTGAAAAGAATACTTAGTGATTTCCAACTGAGGAAAAAACTAACTAGATTACTGTTGGAAGCATTTAAACAATAAGACTTATCCACACTGGGAAATCAAGTGCAAAATAACTGAACTGTTAAATAAGTGAAAAATGAAAAAATAGAACTCAAACTGATTTCAGGAGAACAGAAAAAAAAATAAAGGGGAGGGGATTCCAGTGAGAAAGGGTTAAATTTTTAAGCTCATTTCAGTGAGGCTCAATATTAAAATAAAAAAGAAAATAGTAAAAGAAAAATCAACACATACCACTCTGAAAATCAAGAGAACATTTAGAAAATGAATTAGGTATAAATCTGTTTTTATACACTCTTTCTGGAGTAAGGAAAGTAATAGACTAACCTTTTCCAGTAAGAGAATTTAAAGGAAATAACTTAGTATTAAAGATGATAAAACTCCAAATACATCAAATAATATTTTTACAGCTCATTCTTTTTTCTATTTCCACTTTCTATGTCTATCCCTTTCCTAGCTATTCATGACACTTTTTTAGGACTGAATCAAGATTTTTGTTTTTCTTTATTGTAATTAAGACTCACCTTTGGGAAAGATTTCCTATTATTAGTGTTTCTCTCCTTTCTAGTGGTCAGCATTGGATTCCTGCTGCCAGGTCATGAGAAAGGGAGGAAGGACCTGAGCCAAAGGCACCTTTCTGATCTCTGGATACATCTGCTTACCGCAGGTTTTGCCATGAATGCTATGACCACCCTGGTATCCTACAGAGAACAAAGTCACCTTTACAATGTGAAAAAAAAATCTTCTGTCACTCTCTTTCCCTCTCTGTGGGGGGAACACTCTCTACTCACCCTTCTGAACTAGACCTTCCAGTATGACAGCAAAATCCACTGCTATCATGCTGCTCATCTGACTAACGCCACTGCCTTGCACTGTTTTAGAGTCTGACCTATGACTCACGTACCACACTTTAAAGTTATTCTCTCTTTAGAAATGTAGGTTTTCAGCAGCATCGGCTTTCCAATAAGTGGTATAGTTATATTCTATCTTCTTCATTTCTTTTCACAATTAATGTATTGTGATCTCCCCAAGCAGCATTGCCCTATATGTGCCAGCTTCTATGGAGACTTTAGGATTGTCTTTCCTCCTATTAACAGCTCTAATGAAAGGAAAACCCATTATTAAATAGACTGATCTATTGACTTAGGAAAAGAGAAAAGCACTCTCACTCCTTTCCAACTCTCTTTGATTCAGGTACCTCTCTACACTACAATAAATCACAGTGTCATTGCCAATGACACTTTTATGATAATTTTTACGTTAAGGTTATATAAAATATATTAAAATATTATGCATCTGTCGATCAGTTATGTATTTTAATTACTCCTTATGAGACATGGATGGGAAGAAAAATCATTTTACCTAAGAATGACTTTGGAAATTTCTGTGTGTTAAAGGCCACTTAATTATTTTCAAGATTGTCTACCTCAACTTAATAGATGTTTTATGGTTTCAAACAAAATGATGACTAAATTATTAAAAGCATACATGCTATTTATATTATTCAAGAACAAATGTTACATTTAAATTTTTACCACCATTTTTCCTCTGATGATTAATGAAACATGAAGAATTAAGACTCATGAAAATTTTTTCGGTTCTCTTAAAATTAATCTCAGCATCTGAAACATGTTATTTAATTCCCACAATCTTACAGTTCAAAAAAATTGCAAAGCCCTTTCTTTAAAACAATTTATGAGGTAAGTAATGCTATTGTTATCTCATTTTTATAAAAAATATTTTAAGGATTATAGAGATAACCACAGTGGAAATTTTTAGAGATATGTTTGTAATCATGATCTTCCATTTGTGAGTTAATGAATGCTCAGTACTACTTAGAATAGATCAACACACAAATAATTGCAAGAGTATATATGTGTATATGGTATGTATGTGTATATATATATGTATATATATATATATATATATATATATATACACACACAAACATATGCACACACACGTATTTGGATTCCATAAGTTGTATCAAAAAGAGTATTATTATTTTCTGGTTAGTTCTCTTAAATACATTTGAAAATCTCTTGTTCACTAGAAATAATATTTATACAGATTTTGTTTATTCAGGTAATATTTATATAATATGAGATTTACACCACACTTCACAAATGTTATCTCATTTTTGTCTTCAGTAAAACCCTTGCAAGTAGGTACCCATTTATATGATGATGAAATTGAGGCACGCCAAAATAACGTGATTTTCCCAAACTCAAACAGCTATTAAATGTCTGGAACTAGATTTGAAACCAGTGCTTCCTAGTTCAAAGCCTAGTGCTCTATCCATTGTGCTACATTGATTTTTCCCCTGTCATGTGAAAAATATTTGAATAGAATGAGAATTTATACTGGACAAAGTCTCATACTTAGAAATCCAGGTTCTGCTTTTTTTTTTTTTAAATATATAATTAGTAGGAAAGCCTGAATGTCCTTGCAGAGGGATTTTCGATATAGTGAGTTATTCTTGGTATTTCTATTGTGAATTAGAGTGTGCTGATTATACAAAAATCTATAGGATCTTAAGAATATTAGAAGTCATTCAAAAAGAGATCAAGCTATTGGTTCACAGTGGAAAAGTCAAGTAGATGAAGAATACATGTTGTCCTGCTTAAGTTGATGTTTGTCCTTCATGATCACAGAAAATAATGTTATATAGTCAAATGGAAAACTTATTGGGGTAATTCAAAAATAACTATATCTTGGTCAGTCTCTGAAAATCCAGAATTGAACAATTAATTTAAAATCAAGACAGTGGAGTGAAAGGTCATAATTATGAAATATATTTTGTCCCTAAAATGCGCCTCCCCAAAATACAAAATTGAATTCTAAGTCGTAGGAAAAACGTCACAGTGAGTCATTTTTTTTCCATCTTAGGGTTAGTTGTTTTTTGTACTTTTTTCTTCAAAGAGGGCCAATGGCATCATAATCATGTCTTGATTTGCTCATGAATTTGATTTAATTGAGGTAGAGTTACATGATATCATCAGCCTCACTTTCTCTTCCAGTGTTATTGAAGTTCAGTAGCAAGAAAACAGTCAAGATGACTGGAAATGCCCAAGATACAGCAGATAACTTCTGTGTATTTGATGTTTGTGTAAGTTCTAAATGCCCCACAATGCTTGCTTTAAATGTTTTCATGATTGTTGGAACAAATTGTTTTCAACCACCCATTCTGTCAAGGGAAGTCTTCACCTGCTTGGAGTGGTTATCTCCCTAATTTATCTATGAGTTGGAAGCCTATTGGATGCCCTCAGTCTAATTTAGTCAATCTGCTCAGAAGGTTTTACCAGGATGTGGTGATTGTGCATACCACAGTTTCTTGGAATCACCACCAGTGACAGCTGCATGGCAGATGATCATCAAAAATGGCTGAGCAACCCTGGAAATGTCTTGGCAATTCCTCATACCAGAGATACTAGTCCTTTCTGGTCATTCCATGCACATCAGGGCAACTTAGTGAAAGAAATGATTACTAAATAATAAATCACTGGAGGGATTCAAGGATTTTTTTTTCTCTTCTTATATCCTCACTCTCCTAGGTCAAGTCAGTATCTGAAGGATGTTGCTGATAATGAGATTAGATTACCTTTCTCCTTAATCTTGTTCAGACCCCATCCAAATAGGGAAGCCCATGATGTTTTACTCAGGCTTAGGAGGTGCAGATGGTTGTGCTTTTTCTAGATTATGCAAGGCTGGAAGTGGTCTGAGAACATTAATGATCAAAATCACACATCTCAGTCCCCTCATTAGAATAGGTCCATCTCTTTTTATAATGTTTGTTTTTCACAGTAATTGTTAATCAATCAGAATTGATCATCTGCTCGAGAATGCTAACTCTTCCAAGGACATATAAGAATTAAGTGGGTTCCTTGAGGTGCGTGGCATTCAAGAATTACAATAACCTCTTTAATTATCTACTAGTAATAACTGATAAAATGACTAATTACTCAAAAACTAAAGTCTCTCAAACTTTTCGTACATCACATTAGGAAGAAAGAGAAATCTGCAGTGTAAGGGTGGTAAACAAGAAGGTGAACACATGAAAATGACATGAGCTCTGGACTTTCTGGTGACAGCAATTGAGAGAAACATATTCCAGAATTGGTAGAGGTACTGAACATCTGGTCAGAAAAAGATTTCAAAAAAACCCATAAAACAACAACAACAACAAAAGAAAAACAGCTTGTACTAGTACTAGACACAGAAGCAGGTGCCATTTGTCAGATTTATTGCCCATTACCCAATTCCAGATCGCAGATTCAAAGTGAGGAGAAAAAGTCAGGGTCACAAGGCAGCAGACACCATATGTTTATAAGGATCAAAGTGCAGAACATGAAGACAATGACAAACATGTCTATATATTACACTCACTGGAAATACTGAAAATTTGTAGACTGAGATTTTCAAAATGATCTGTGAAAGCAAAAGAAGAATATAAAAGACAGCATAAAGTTCAAGGTCCAGAATTAGGCTTGGAAAATGAGCAAAAAACAACAAAATCAATCTGACCATAACAACAACTATGATTAAAAAACGGTAAAAAACAAATTATGTAGACAATGACTTGAAACATCTGTAAGCAAAGCTTAAAAGAAAAGTACATATTAGAAACAAGCCTAACAAAAATTTCTAGAAGCCCTAAAGAGACAAAGGGTATCAAAACAAAATGATGCAAAGCAAATAAAAGCAGCAAAGGATATGGGGGAAAGATTTCAGAACTATGCACCAAATTACTTGAAAGAGAAATAACAGATTAGTAGAAGATTCACAATGAAGAAAAACTCCTTTAAAATTAGAATTTGGAAATGGAATTTTATGACTCTTTGAGGCATCAAGAATGAATAAAATGAAATCAAAAGACTGGGAAAAATAGAGTATAAAATGAAATAGGTCATCAGAAAAAAATTCTAATGTAGAAACAAAGAAGAATGACAGGTAATTCGAGAATCATTGGTCTAACTGAAAGTCAAGGAAAAAAAAGAGCTGAGGTATCATATTTCAAGAACTTACTAAGAAGTGGGGACAGAGCCAAGATCGTGGAGTAGAAAGACAGACCTGTAGAAGTTCCCCTACATGACTCATAAAATACCTGTAAAAATGACTCTAAACAAGTTCTAGAGTAGCAGAAGTCACAAAATAACAGAGTGAAAGAGATTTCTAGCTGAAGACAGGTTGGAAGGTCAACAGGAAAGGTCTGTCACAGCAGGTGCCAAGCACAATGCAGCCCAGCATGGGCAACACCGTGTGGCAGGGGCAAGATACAGAACAGGCTTCAGGGAGTCATCATCATCAGTAGTCCCCAGACTGCTCAACTCCAAAACACCAGAAACAGCTTCAAAGATCAGTGAGAAAACATCTTCACCCAGGAGAAGGGAACATGCCACTGAAGTGGCAACATCAATTTTTGAAGCCACCCCCCACCTAAAGCCCCTGGGGGAATTGAGCAACTGATCTGAATCTCAGCCTTGAGTGGCAGCCTTGGGAGTTTTCTGCCTAAAGCACCTGGGGGAATTGAGTTGCTTATCTGAACCTCATCCCTGAGCATGACCCTGGAGTGAAGAGAAGCACTGGTTTGGTGGAATTGAAGACTATTGTGGAGAGGGAATTCTACCTGCAGATTCTGGGCAGGAAACTTTTTAGTTCCCTCCAGAGCAGAGTGTAGGCCAGGAGAGGAGTCAACTCCAATGCCTTGATTGCATCACCTTGAAGGAACTGAGAACTTACAGGTGCTCAGAGTATGCCCTCCTCTTGAAAAACGACTAAAAAGTCAAGTAACTGGCTGGGAAAATGCCCCAAAAGGGGGAAAAAATAAGGCTGTAAAAAGTTACTTTCTTGGGGAACAGATATTTTCTTCCATCTTTTTGGATGTGGAAGAACAATGCATACTGTCAGAGGAAGTCAAGGCTTCTGAATGCAAAATCTCCAAAATAAATATGCAGTGGTCTCAGTCCATGGAACATCTCAAAAAGGATTTAGAAAATCAAGTAAGAGAGGTGAGGAAAAATTGGGAAGGGAACTGTGAGCGATGCAAAAAAGTCATGAAAACCAAGGAGACACAAAAAAATGCTAAAGAAAATAACACCTTTAAAAAATAGACTAACTCAAATGGAAAAAGATGTCCAAAAAGCCAATGAGGAGAAGAATACTTTAAAAAGTAGAATTAGACAAATAGAAGAGGAGGTTCTACAGCTCACTGGAGAAAATAGTTTTTAGAAATTAGAATGGAACAGATGGAAACTAATGACTTTATGAGAAACCAAGAAATTACAAAACAAAGCCAAAAGACTGAAAAAATAGAAGATAACATGAAATATCTCATTGGAAAAACAACTGACCTGAAAAATAGACCCAGGAGAGACAATTTAAAAAATGATAGGACTACCTGAAAACCATGATCCAAAAATGAGCTTAGACATCATATTTCATGAAATTATCAAGGAAAGTTGCATTCATATTCTAGAACCAGTAGGCAAAATAAATATTGAAAGAGTACACCAATACCCTCCTGAAAGCAATCTGAAAAGAGAAACTCCTAGGAATATTGTAGCCAAATTCCAGTGTTCCTATGCCGAGGAGAAAATATTGCAAGGAGCTAGAAAAAATCGATTTGAGTACTGTGGAAAAACAATCCAGATAACCTGAGATCTAGCACCTTCTACATTAAGGGATTGTTGCACTTTGAATATGATACTATAGAAGTCAAAAGAACTAGGACTGAAACCAAGAATCACCTATCCAGCAAAACTGCATGTAATACTTTAGGGGAAAAATGATGATTCAGTGAAATAGAGGACTTTCAACCACTCTTGATGAAAACATCAGAAATGAATTGAAATTTGACTTTCAAACACAAGACTCAATAGAAGCATGAAAAGGTAATCAGGAAAGAGAAATCATAAAGGGCTTTCTAAAGTTGAACTGTTTAAATTCCTACATGGAAAGATAATATTTGTAACTCTTGAGTCTTTTCTCAGCATTTTGGTAGTTGGAGGTATTACACACGCACATGCACACACATGCACACATATGTTTATGTATGTATGTATATATATATATATATATATATATATATATATATAGAGAGAGAGAGAGAGAGAGAGAGAGAGAGAGAGAGAGAGAGAGAGAAAGAGAGAGACAGAGAGAGACAGAGAGAGTTGGGTAAGAAGCGATGATACATAAAAAATAAAATTAAAAGGTGAGAGAGGAATATATTGGGAAGAGAAAGGGAGAAGTCGAAAGGGGCAAATGATCTCTCATAAAAGATGCAAGAAAAAGATTTTAAAAGAGAAGAGGTGAGAGGGAAAAAGTGAAAATTACTTGCTTCAAATTTGGCTTAAGGAGGGAATAACATGCTCACTCAGTTTGATATGAAAATCTATCTTACACTATAGCGACTTAGGGAAGAAGGGGATAAGTGGGATGGGCAGGGATGATAGAAGGGAGTATAAAGCGGAGGTGAGAGAAATTAGAAGTAAACACTTTTGGGGAGGGACAAGGTCAAAAGAGAGAATAAAATGAATGAGGGGCAGGACAGAATGGAGGAAAATAGAGTTGGTCTTACACAACATGACTATTATGGAAGTCTTTCGCAAAACTACACACATACATCCTGGGTTGAATTGCTTTCCTTCTCAGTGGAGATGGGTGGGAAAGGAGGAAAGGAAAGAACTTGGAACGCAAAGTTTAGGAAAAAATGTTGAGAATTATTTTGCATGCAGCTGGGAAATAAGAAATACAGATAATGGGCTACAGAAATCCATCTTACACTACAAGAAGAGTGAGAAGATGAGGACAAAGGAAAGGTGGAGTGTGATAGATGGGAGGGCATATTGAGGGAAGGGGTAATCAAAACGTAAGGAGTTATGGGGTGAGGCAGGGGAGAGATGGGTAGGAAATTTGGAACTCAAAATTTTGTGGAAATGAATCTTGAAAGCTAAAAAATAAATAAATAAACATTTTTTTGAAAATGATGTCATTGGCATAAAATATGACCAGAGCAACATTGTCATCTACCTATTCTTATAAGAATGATATGTGAATATATTGAGATTTTGAGGATATGCTTCTTGAAAATATGAAAAGAGCAGAGACAAGTCTTCATAGATAATTTTTTTCATGGAATATGAGATAGATGCTTCTATATTTAGATTTTATACTATAACAAAAGCATTTGACTCCGAGAAACTTCATTTGTAACCCAGTGAAAAAAGTTTTAGATTTTGAGTTAGCAAACATAAATGCAAATGCTGCCTTGACCACCTAGGAGCTTATGTCATTGTAGACAGTTATTTAACTTTTCAGAACCTCAGTTTTCTCATCTATGAAAAAAATATGTTAGTAATACTTGCAGTAGAGGGAGCAAAATGCTTTTTGACAAACCTGAAATCACTGTATAAATGTGAATTGTTACTAATATTCAGCTAATGTTTCTGGTTTTCATAGGTTAAAAAAAAAAAAAGAACTTACTCTGAAAAACTTCTCAGATATCACAGAGTCAGAGGGCAAAGTACAAATTGAAAGAATTCATTGATAACCTCCTGAAATGTGTCACAAAATGAAAATTCCCAAGCATATTTTTGCTATAATTCAGAGCTCCCAGGTAAAGGAGAAACTATTATAAGCAGTCATAAAGAATTAAAATACCATGCAACTACAGACAATATCATCCAAGATTTTGTACTCACCAGTACAAAAGGGCAGAGCGTTTAGAATATGATCTGGAAATTGAATGAAGTAGAATTACACCCAAGTATAACCTATGTGGCAAAATTAAGTCTACTACTGAAGGAGGGGGAGATATTTAATAAAATAGAGACCTTTCAAGCATTCCTGATGAAAAGTCCATATGTAAATAAAAAATCTTATATTCAAACAAGACTTAAAGAAAGTATAAAAAAGAGAAAACTAACTGAGAAAACAAGGAATTATACAGTCAAACTGTTTATATTTCTACATGAAATGATGATACATATAATCTCTCAAAAATTATCAAAATTAATGGAGTTAGATGGAATCTACTTAGAAAGAATTTGCGGGTTTGAATGTTAAACGACCTGAAAAGAGAAGCGAACGTTTGAGAAATGTATGCCCTCGGAGAAGGAGTAAGGGAGATGAACAATGCAGAAAATTGTCTCATATAAAAGGGATACAAAGAAGAGCTCAAATAATGTAGCAGGAAGTTAGATGGTGGGAAAAGTCCATACTTGAAGCTCACTTTTTTCTATGCTGGTTCAATGAGGAGCTAATATCCATACATTCATAGTTGAGTACATAAATTCATCTTACCTAACAGGGAAGTAAGAAGTGAAGAGGATAAGACAAAGGAGGGAGGGATAAGAGCATGGATAAATTAGAGGATATAGTGGTCATGAGGTAAAAAGACTTAAAAACAGTACAAGATAAAAAAAGGATGATACATATAAAAGTAAAGGATGGAAGAAAATAAACAGCAATTATAACTGTGAATGTCTATGAGATCAACTCACCCATGACCTGAAAGATCCAAACAGGGTATTGTTTACATGAGACATACTCGAAATAGCAAGATAAACACAGAATTAAAATAAGGGGCTCAAGCTAAAGTTAAAAAAAAAAAAGAAAACTAGGGCTAGCAATCATGATTGCAGACAAAACAAAGGCATAAGGAGACCTAATTAAAAGACAAAATCAGGGAAATAACAATTTGCAAGAAGGTAAGATAGACATCACCCACGTGGAAATGTTTAAAGCCATTGTAAATGTGTTGTCTATATCACATTGCATGCCATCTTGGTAAGGGGAGAGGGAAGAAAGGGAAAGAATTTAGAACTCAGAATTTTATAAAAGTGGATGTTGAAAATTAAAATAAATATTTTAGAAATAAAAATTAAATTAAGGGAAACATGTCACTATATCTGAAAATATATACAGTGTAGCCAAACATGTAGACCTAGTACCACTAAAAAAAAAATGAGGTATCATGTCTTCTTATCTCTCTTTTTTGGAGATACACTTCTCCTTTTTAATTTTGCGACCATCACTTTTGATTGTTTTGTGGTTGATGTTTTTTTTCCCCATTTCCATTTTTTACATTACATCATTTTCTTGCCGCTACTTACTTTACTCCTCACTAGTTCATGTAAGTCATTCCCTGCTTCTTTGTATTCACCATTGGAAAAAAAAAAGTTTGGTATTTTTTTCCAGTTACATGTAAAAAATTATTATTAGCATTCATTTAAAAATTTTGAGTTCAAAAACTTTTTCCCTTCAAACTCCCACTAATTGAGAAGTCAGGTAATTCAATATGGATTATATATATATGTCATCATGCAAAACATTTCCATGATAGTTAAGTAGTGAAAGAAAACAGATAAAAATAATAAAACACTCAAGAAAACTAAAGTCGAAAAGTGGTAAAAAAAAATACTTTAATAGAGAAGTTAGGACGGAATAAGAAGATTTCAAAATTACTCTCAAGAAGATGATAACTTGAGAGATTGTATTTGTCCTTTGCTCTCAAAGAGGACCATGACATCAAGATGATGACACGACTTGCCGTTGACTTTGATTTGAGTGAGATAGAGCTGTGCTCACTTTCTACTCCAGAGACATCTGGGTCCCATGCCCTGATATTCATCTGGACAAATGGAAATGGCCCAGGATGTAATTTATGACCTTGGTCATTTTAGGCTAAAGTCTTATAGCATTATCCCTCTGAGTGAGATACACCCTTTCATTGAATAGACTCTTTAAGTAGATACTCATGGGATGAGTCCTTTAAATAAATAAATAAATAACATCAGCAAAATAAAACTGAGAGGGGAAGACTCTTGGTAAAAGCGAAATAGATTATGAAGTGACCAGTTGTAATAACATAAAATAGGAAGGGAGTAGGTTAAATCGCAATTCGGAAACTAAAGATTTGTCACCAATCCAAAACTGCTATCTGACATACAACTCATCTCGTTAACATGAGCATCTCCTAGTAACGCAATACAATTATAACTGGGACAATTAATTTGAAAAATTAAGACAAGAGTAATTCAGATTGATAGAATAAGGAGATGAGGAATGGAAAGCCTGAGTAGTAGTATGTTTACTGAAAAATATGTTAAAGCCAAAAAAAAAAAGAAAAAAACACGGTAAAGGTAGGCTTTGATCATGTTAGGCAAATCTTTTAAGGTGGATTTTTTGGTACAACATTGTCGTGAAGATTATAAGTTGTATCCTGGTGGATAGAAGACTAACATATATAGGATCACAATTGTGGCAAAGATAATTAATTTAGTAATAGACACCATTCTGGCAATTGAATCATAAGTCTGAGACAAAGTTACACATAGAAAGAATATCCTTTTTTTTTTTTCCTCTAGGACTTTATTCTTTATTTATTTATTTAGCTTTTTACATTTATTTTCACAAATTTTTGGGTTCCAAATTTTCTCCCCTTTTCTCCCCTTCCCCCACCCCAATACCCCAAGCAATCTAATTTTCCCTATCTCCAATCTGTCCTCTCTTCTGTCATCCCTCCCTTCCCTTGTCTCTATCTTCTCTTTTCTCCTGTAGGGCCAGATGACTTTCTATTCCTCATTAACTGTATGTCTTCTTTCCTAGTTGCAACAACAATACTAAACAATTGTTCCTAAAACTTTGAGTTCCAAATTCTCCCCATCCCTCCCTCCCCACCCATTCCCTTTGGTACGGCAGGCAATTCATTATAGGCCATATCTGTGTAGCTTTGCAAATGACCTTCCTGATAGTCGTGTTGTGTAAGACTAACTGAATTGCCATCCCTCCTAACCTGCCCCTCATTGTTTCTCTTCTGTCTTTTGATCCTGTCCCTCCCCAAGTGTTGACTTTCAATTACTCCCTCCTCCCTTTGCCCTCCCTTCCATCATCTCCCCCAATATCTCCTTCTCCCCCGCTTTCTTATACTGTAAGATAGGTTTTCATACCAAAATGAGTGTGCATTTCACTCCTTCGTTTAGTCAAATGTGATGAGGGTAAACTTTTGTTTGTTTTTTTTTTTTCCTCAGCTCTCCTCTTTTTCCCTCCACTAAGAACATCTCCTACTTGCCTCTTAAATGACATATAGTTACCCCCTTCCATTTTCCCCTCTTTCCTCTCACTACATTTCTCTCTCACCATTTACCTTAATTTCTTTTAAGGTATGGTCCCATCCTATTCAGTTCAATCTGTGCTCTCTGTCTCTGCATGTGAATGCATGTGTGTATGTGTGTGCATGCGTGTACATGTGTATGTGTGGTCCCACCAACCACCCAGATACTGAAAAGTTTTAAGAGTTAGAAATATTGTCCTTCCATGTATGAATGCAAACAGTTCATTTCTGGTAAGTCCCTTAATACTTCTCCTTGCTGTTTACTTTTGCATGCTTCCTCTCATTCTTGTGTTTGAAAGTCAAATTTTCTTTTCAGCTCTGGTTTTTTCATCAAGAATGATTGAAAGTCCTCAGTTTCATTGAAAGACCATATTTTCCCTTGAAGTATTATACTCAGTTTAGCTGGGTAGGTGATTCTTGGTTTCAGTCCTAGTTCCTTTGCCTTCTGGAATATCCTATTCCACGCCCTTCGATCCCTTAATGTAGAAGGTGCTAGATCTTGGGTTATCCTGATTGTATTTCCACAGTACTGGAATTGTTTCTTTCTAGCTGCTTGCAAGATTTTTTCCTTGAGCTGGGAGTTCTGGAATTTGGCCACAATGTTCCTAGGAGTTTCTCTTTTTGGATCTCTTTCAGGTGGTGATCGATGGATTCTTTCAATACTTATTTTGCCCTCTGGTCCTAGAATGTCAGGGCAGTTTTCCTTGATAATTTCATGCAAGACGATGTCTAGGCTCTTTTTTTGATCATGGCTTTCAGGTAGTCCCATAATTTTTAAGTTGTCTCTCCTGGATCTATTTTCCAGGTCAGTTGTTTTTCCCATGAGATATTTCACATTCTCTTCCATTTTATCGTTCTTTTGGTTTTGTTTGGTGATTTCTTGGTTTCTCATAAAGTCATTAGACTCCATCTGTTCCATTCTAATTTTGAGAGAACTATTAAATTCAGTGAGCTTTTGAGCCTCTTTTTCCATTTGGCTCATTCTGCTTTTGAATGCATTCTTCTCCTCATTGGCTTTTTGAACCTCTTTTGCCAATTGAGTGAGCCTATTTTTCAAGGTGTTAATTTCCTCAGCATTTTTTTGGGTCTCCTTTACCAAGATATTGACCTTTTTTTCATACTCTTCTTGCATCTTTATCATTTCTCTTCCCAGTCTTTCCTCCACCTGTCTAACTTGCTTTACAAAATCCTTTTTAAGCTCTTCCAAGGCCTGAGCCCACCCACCACCCCCCTGGGGTGTCTGGGGTACTGAGGTCCCGCCCTCCACATCTTTCCCTGATGGAAAAAATACGTTCTCGTCCTCCCCATCAGATCCGAAGGTCGGATCATTTGCATTTGTTGGAAAAAACTCTCTAAAGTCTTATTTTTCTTCCCCTTTCTAGGCATTTTCACAGCCAGTTACTTGACTTCTGAGATTCCTTTCCACCCCCGCCTGGATCCGCCCAGCTAGTGCTTCGCCTCTGAGATTCAAATCCACTTTCCGGAGGCAAGCTTTAGTTCTGGCGCAGGGATGGGGGCAGGGCCGCCTCCTAATCTTGGGCCCTCAAGGGCTTTCTGCAGAGACTTTCAGGAACGGAGCGGGTGGGGGCAGGGTGGGGGGCCCCGCCTGCTGTGCTCAGCTCCCTTGGGGGTTTTATTCAGAGGCGTTCAGCAGTAGAGCAGGGTGGGGGCAGGGCCGTCTCCCCTGCTCGGCTCCCTCAGGTTGGAAAGACCTTCAGTATTGAAGATCCTACCTGCTACTGGGGGATTCCTGAGTCCCGGGCCGCTGCCGCCTCAGCCACCCGCCCACGCCTCTGCCTCCGCCG
Organism: Bettongia penicillata ogilbyi; assembly: GCA_023548195.1. Lineage (NCBI taxonomy): Eukaryota > Metazoa > Chordata > Mammalia > Diprotodontia > Potoroidae > Bettongia > Bettongia penicillata. Next base: position 486,047 of record JAJHZJ010000912.1, read on the forward strand.
CTTCCTGCCCCCGTCTCTGCCACCACCGCTTCCTCCCGAGGGGGCCCGAGTCACGGAGATGCTCCGCTCCCCTCCCCTATCGCAGCCTTCTTTCTTACTGACCTGTAGCTTCTGTGGGCGGAGGGACTTTCTCGGCTGCCGGAGCTTCCCCCGGAGCTTTCCTCTCTGAAGTCTGCTCGGGTGAGCTTCTCTGGGGTCGTGGCCAGGGGTGGGGGTGGGGTCCGCTTTCCGGAGTGCGATGGACCCCAGGGACGGCTCTCCAGGGTTCAGTGGAACGGAAATCTCTTCCCCTATGTTTATGCACCCCCTGCACAGATTCAGAATTTATGGGGATCTCCTTTTACCTCAATTCCATGGGTTGTGGGCTCGGAGCTCGTAAATGTGCGTCCTTCTACTCCGCCATCTTGGCTCCGCCCCCCGAAAGAATATCCTTTTGCAAAATGAAAGTATCTTACTCATCAATCCAAAAATTCTGTGAAACTATTGATTAGTGTAGAAAAATATTTCAAATAGTTAAATAAATTGGTATTATATAAATATACTACAGTGTTCAAACTCCTTTTCCTATCTGAAAAAAAAAACACAACAATTTATATGGTAAAGGAATTTTAATTTGAATGTTTTGTAGAATTAACTTGTAAGTCCATTTCATCTCCCTTCCCCAAAACGACCCAATAAGAAGCTCATTTATAGTGTGTATGATTTAATTTTCTAAACTAGTGGTGTTTCTATTGCTTTATGTAAATTTTAATTACTTGTATTTTTTATTCATAATTTCATTGAGGGTGTCAGTTTCATTGGTAAATAACTTGAAAGAAAACTTCTAATAATTGCTTCAATTTCACTTTATTTGTGTCTGAATTTATATTTTTCATTTTTGATACCAGTAATTTGGTTTTCTTATTTAAGAAAAAAAACTCAAATTAGGAAAGCCTTAAAAAAGAAGACCAGTTCCTAGTTTGATTCATTAATGATATTGTGACTTTCACCTTCATAATTCACATCTATAATTTTGCAGAATTTATATTGTTGGTGTTTATTGGTGGCTTTTAAGTCTTTGTTTTTCTAGTTAGGGTTACATGCAAAATTTCTAGAAAAACTTTGTATCACTTATTGATATAATTTCATTTTTGTAGTGCCTTTTATTAAGTATTTTATTACTCTCAGTTTCATGTAGAAACAATTTGTAACATTCATTTTTAAAACTGAGTTCGAAAATTTTTCCCTTCCTCTTTTCTGATCCCTTTTAATTGAAAAAGCAAGAAATATTTTATAGGCTATACATATTTAGTCATGCAAAACACATACATATTATTCATACCGCGAAAAAAATAAAGATTCAAAAAATGAAGCAAAAAATGTGCTTTAATCTGTATTTAGACACCTTCAGTACTTTCTCTGGGGATGGATAGCATTTTCATCGTAACTCTTTCAGAGTATCCTTTGGATTATTATATTGTTGATAATAGTTAAGTCATTGGCAACTTAGCATCTTATAATATTGCTATTATTTCCTACACAGTACATTTCACTTTGTATCAGTCCTTATAAGTTTTTTCCAGTTTTTCTAAGAGCTTTCTGCTAATCATTTCTTATGCGACAATGGTATTCAATAATAGTCGTATACTACAACTTGTGTAGTCAAAGCCAAATCAAGGAATTCCTTGAGTTCAAATTCTTTGTCCCCAGAAAGTAGCTGGTAAAATATTTTTGTGCATATATGTACTTTGCCTTTTTGTTTTTATTTTTTTTATTTTATTTTATTTTTTTTTTATCACAGACCTAGTAGTTGTATTGCTAAGTGAAAAGGCATGGATGGTTTTATACAACTTTGGTAAAAGTTCCAAATTGTTCTATAAAATGACTGGATCACTTCACAATTACACCAATAGTGCATTAATATCGCATTTTTTCCCACACTCCCTCCAACATTTTTTATTTCCTTTAGTATGCTATTAGTCAATCTAAGAATATGAGGCAATGCCTCAGAATAATTTTAATTTGCATTTCTCCAATGTATAGTGAGTTAGAGTACTTTTAAGATGACTATAGATAGCTTTGGTTACATTATCGAAAACTGTATGTATCTTTTGATCTTTTATCAACAGGGAATTGGTTTATTTTTATATATTTGACTTGATTTTCTATGTTTGAGAAAGCAGACTTCAATCAGAGAAACTTGCCTCAAAATTATGTTCGTATTTACTAATCCTAACTGTATTTCGACCCACTCTATCCCACTCTCATAAAATTGTTTTATTCTAGCACTCTTTTCATTCTGTCCTTCCTCAAAAGTGTTTTGCTTAGGACACCCCTTCCCTAAATCGACCTTCCCATATATCTACTACACATCCCTTTTCTGCTATCTCTTTCCTCTCCAAAATTCCTTCAGGTTAAGATGATTTTTTTCCCAGTCCTGTGTATGTTATTCCCTCTTTGACCCAATTCTAATGAGTTTAAGCTCCCTTATTTCCCTTCCCCTTCTCCCTCTTCCACTTGACTAAAAAGGCTTGCTCTTGCCTTTATGTGAGATAATTTGCTCCATTTTATTTCTCCCTTTTTCTCTTTCTCCCAATGCATTGCTCTCTCATCCCTTAATTTTATTTTGTAGATATAATCCATTCATATTTAACTCGCATCTGTGCCCTCTATCTACATATACTTCTGCTAACTGCACTAATAATGAGAAAGGTCTCATGAGTTAAAAGTATCATCCTCCCATGTAGGAGTGTACACACTTTAAACCTATGTGGTCCCTTATGATTTCCCTTCCCTGTTTACCTTTTTTAGGCTTCTTTTGAGTCTTGTATTTGAAAGTCAAATTTTCTACTCAGCTCTTCATCCAAAATGCTTCAGATCCTCTATTGCAATGAATTTTCATTTTATCATTTGAAGGATTATACTCAGTTTCACCTGACTGATTGTCCTCCGTGTTACTTGACCTTCAAGAACATCATCTTCCAAGTCGTCTTATGCATTAATATGGTGGTGGTAAATGTGGTGAATCTCATGTTATTCTAACTATGCCTCCATGAAACAAGAATTATTTCTTTCTGACTCTGGCAATGTTTTCTCCTTAAACTGAAAACTCTGGAATGTGGCTTTAATAATCTTGGAAGTTTAAATTTTGGTGTCATGTACAGAGGTGATTGGTGAATTCTCTAAGCCTCTGGTTCTAGAATCTCAGAGCACCTTTCATTGCAAATTTCTCTTTTTTTAATGTTTATTTATTTTCAGTTTTCGACATCCATTTCCACAAAATTTTGAGTTCCAAATTTTCTCCACATGTCTCCCCTCCCTCCACCCCATAACGCCTTTCATTCTGATTACCCTTTCCATCACTATGACCTCCCATCTATCACACTACACCCTTCCAGTATCCCCATCTTCTCTCTTTTCTTGTAGGGCAAGATAAATTTCTATAACACATTACCTGCATTTCTTAATTCCCACTTGTATGCAAAAACGTTGTCAATGTTCATTTGTAATACTTTTAATTTCAACTTCTCTCTCTCCCTCCTTTCCCACCCATCCCCTCTGAGAAGGGAAGGAATTCCATATAGGGTATATATGTATGGTTTTGCAAAAGACTTCCATAATAGTCATGTTGTGTGAGATTATATTTCCGTCCATCCTATCCTGACCCCCCTATATTCTATTCTCTCATTTAAAATTGTCCCTCCCCAAAAGTGTTTATTTCTAATTACTCCCTTCTCCCATTTGCCCTCCTTTCTATCATCTCCCTCACCTGGCTTGTCCCCTTCTCCCCTACTTTCCTGTAGTGTAAGATAGATTTTCTTACCAAATTGAGTGAGTTTGTTATTCCCTCATTAAGCCAAATGTGAAGTAAGTTTCACTTTTTCCCTCGCACCTTCTCCCTTTTCAACTCCATTGAAAAAGCTTTTTCTTGCCTCTTTCATGAGTGATAATTTACCCTATTCCATTTCTTCCTTACTCCTCCCAACATATTTATCTCTTACCCCTTAATTTTATTATTTTAGATATCATCCCTTCTTATTCAATTCACCTTGTGCTCTGTGTGTGTGTGTGTGTGTGTATATATAATATATGTGTGTGTATTATACATATATATGTGTATGTATATATACATATACACACATTACACACATATACATATATGTATATGTTTTTATGTGAATATGTATATGTGTGTATAATTCCTCCCACCAACCAAATACTGAGAAAATTCTCGAGAGTAAAAAATATTATCGTTCCATATATGAATGTGAACAGTTCAACTTTAGAAAGACCTCTATGATTTCTCTATCCTATTTACCTTTTCGTGCTTCCATTGATTCTTGTGTTTGACAGTCAAATTTTCTATACGGTTCTGGTCGTTTTTCCCCTGAAGTGTTATACTCTGTTTTGTTGGGTAGGTGATTCTTGATTTTAATCCAGTTTCTTTGACTTCTGGAATATTATATTCCATGCACTTTGACCCCTTCATGTAGAAGTTGCCAGATTCTGTGCTATCCTGATTATATTTCCACAGCACTAGAGTTCTTTCTTTCTATATGCTTACAATATTTTCTTCTTGCCCTGGGAACTCTGGAATTTGGCTACAATAATCCAGGAGTTTTTCTTTTCGCATCTCTTTCAGGAGATGATCAGGAGATTCTTTCAATATTTATTTTACCCTCTGGTTCTAGAACATCAGGGCCGTTATCCTTGATACTTTCATGAAAGATGAGGTCTGGGCTCTTTTTTTGATCATGCCGTTGAGGTAGTCCCATACTTTGTCAGTTGCCTCTCCTGGATCTATTTTCCAGGTCAGTTGTTTTTCCAATGAGATATTTCATATTTTCTTCAATTTTTCCATTCTTTTGGATTTTTTTTTTATAATCCCTTGGTTTCTGATAAAGTCATTATCTTCCATTCGTTCCATTCTAATTTTTAAAGGACGATTTTCTTCTGTGTGCTTTTGAACCTCTCTTTCTGTTTGGCTAATTCTGCTTTATAAAGCATTCTTCTCCTCATTGACTTTTTGGACCCCTTTTGCAAATTGAGTTAGCCTATTTTTGAAGGTATTATTGTCTTCAGCATTTTTTGGGGTCTCCTTTAGCCAGCAGTTGACTCTTTTTCAAGATTTTCTTGCAATTCTCTCATTTCCCTTCCCAATTTTTTTTTCCACCTCTCTTGCTTGGTTTTCAAAATCCTTTTAGAGATTTTGCATGACGTGAAACGGTTGCATATTTTTTTGGAGACCTCTTATCATAAGCATTGTTCTTCCTCATCTGGAAGGGTGGAAGGAAATACCTGTTTACCAAGAAAGTGAGTTTTATATTTATATATAAATGGCATATATATATATATATATATATATATATATATATATATATATATATATATATATATATATATATATATATGGCATTTTACCAGTCAGTTTCTTGACTTTTGAGCCCTTTTTCAAGGGGAGAGTATACGCTGGGGACCAGTAAGTTCTCAAGTCCTCCTAGGTGTCACAGTCAAGGGAGTAGTGTTTACTCCTCTCCTCGTCTGAACACTAATGTGGGAGCAACCAAAAACTTTTCTGCCCAAAATCTATGAGTAGAAGAATTCCCTTTCCACAACTCCTTCCAGTGCTGCTAAGCCCCAGGATCATGCTCAAGGCTGAGGTTCATATCAGCTCCTCATTTCCCCAGGGGCTTTAGGCAGAAGGCAGGGCTGTCACTCAGACCTGAGATGCAGAATAATGACTCAGTTCCCCCAGGGGCTTTTGATGGAGGGCTGTAAAAATGGATGCTCCTGCTGCTTCTGCTGCTGCTGCTGCTTCCACCACTGTCACCTTGCTCCAGGCTGAGAGGACCTTCCTCCCATTTGTCCCTTTTATAATTCCTCTCCCTGACTTTTGAAGCTTTCTTTGATGCTTATGGGGTGAGGGATGTGAGGAACTACACTGCTGCTGCTGCGGATTCTGCTACCGAAGCCTGTCCCAGTCTTGCTACTCCCAGTGTCATGTAGCCAAGATGGAGTTGCACTAGACTTTTCCTGTCGGCCTTCTAGGTTACCTTGGGCTGGAAATTTCTTTCACTCTGACATTCTGTGGCTTCAGATGCCCTAGAATTTGTTGAGAGTCGTTTTTTTACAGGCATTTTGTAGGCTGTAGGGGAAGAGCTAGCCTATGTGCATCTTTCTACTCCACCTTCCTGGCCCCACCTCATTGATAATATCTTGAAAGAGAAAGTCTAGATTCTTTATTTTTTAATCAGGGTTTTCTGATGGTCCAATATTTTTAAAATGATGTCTTCCAGATTTATTTTCCCCATCATATGTTTCTTTCCAGTGAGATACTTCATATTGCGTTCTACCTTTTCATTCTTTTAATTTTATTACTTTTTTTTTTTACTACTCATAAAGTCATTAGCTTCTGTTTGTTCCATTCTTATTTTTAAGGAAATCTTACAGTGAATTTTGTTACCTCTTTTCCCGTTTCTCCAATTCTACTTCTCAAGGTATTATTTTCCTTACTGGATTTTTGCACTATTTTACTCTCTGCCCTAGTCTGTTATTTCCTTTCTTTTTTTTTTCTTCAGCATTTGTAAATTATTTATTTATTTAACTTTTTACATTCATTTATACAAAATTTTGGGTTCCAAATTTTCTCCCCATTTATCCCCTCCCCTGACCCCAATACACCAAGCAATCTAATTTTCCCTATCACCAATCTGCCCTCTCCTCTATCATCCCTCCCTTCTCTTGTCCCCATCTTCTCTTTTGTCCTGTAGGGCCAGATGACTTTCTATTCCCCATTAACTGTATTTCTTATTTCCTAGTAGCAAAACAATACTCAACAGTCGTCCCTAAAACTTTGTGTTCCAAATACACATGTATTATGTGTATTGTGTTCCAATACACATAAATACTATGTGTTCCCCATACCTCCCTCCCCCCCATTCCTTTGGGAAGGCAGGCAACTCAAAATAGACCATATCTGTGTAGTTTTGCAAATGACTTCAATAACAGTCGTGTTGTATAAAACTAACTGTATTTCCCTCCATCCTATTCTGCCCCCCCCATTGTTTCTATTCTGTCTTTTGATAGTGTCCCTCCCCAAGACTGTTGACTTTAAATTGCTCCCTTCTTCCATTGCCCTCCCTTCCATCATCCCTCCCTCCCTGCTTATCTCCTTCATCCCCATTTTTCTGCACTGTAAGATAGGATTTCACACCAAAATGAGTGTGCATTTTACCCCTTCCTTTAGTCGAATGTGAGGAGGGTAAACTTCATGTTTTTTCTTAGCTCTCCTCTTTTTCCCTCCACTAAAAAGTCTCCTGCTTGCCTCTTGAATGAGAGATAATTTACCCCATTCCATTTCACCTTCTCTCCTCCCATTAAATTTCTCTCTCACCATTTACCTTAATTTCTTTTAAGATATGCTCCCATCCTATTCAATTCACTCTGTGCTCTCTGTCTCTGTGGGTGCGTGCTTGTGTGTATGTGTGTATGCATGCACACATGTACATGTGTGTGTGTGTGCATGTGTGTGTGTGTACATCTGTGTGTGGTCCCACCGACTACCCAGATACTGAGACGTTTTAAGAGTTACAAATATTGTCTTTCCATGTAGGAATGTAAATAGTTCACCTTTGGTATGCCCCTTATTACTTCCCTTTGCTGTTTACTTTTTCATGCTTCTTCTCATTCTTGTGTTTGAAAGTCAAATTTTCTTTTCAGTTCTGGTCTTTGCATCAAGAATACTTGAAAGTCCTCGATTTCATTGAAAGACCATATTTTCCCCTGAAGTATTATACTCAGTTTTGCTGGGTAGGTGATTCTTGGTTTGAGTCCTAGTTCCTTTGACTTCTGGAATATCCTATTCCATGCCATTCGATCCCTTAATGTAGAAGCTGCTAGATCTTGTGTTTTCCTGATTGTATTTCCACAATACTGGAATTGTTTTCTTTCTAGCTGCTTGCAATATTTTCTCCTTGACCTGGTAATTCTGGAATTTGGCCACAATGTTCCTAGGAGTTTCTCTTTTTGGATCTCTTTCAGGTGGTGATCGATGGATTCCTTCAATACTTATTTTGCTCTCTGGTTCTAGAATCTCAGGGCAGTGTTCCTTGTTAATTTCATGAAAGATGATGTCTAGGCTCTTTTTTTGATCATGGCTTTCAAGTAGTCCCATAATTTTTAAATTGTCTCTCCTGGATCTATTTTCCTTGTCACTTGTTTTTCCAATGAGATATTTCATATTCTCTTCCATTTTTTCATTCTTCTGATTTTGTTTTATGATTTCTTGGTTTCTCAGAAAGTCATTGGACTCCATCTGTTCTATTCTAATCTTGAGAGAACTATTTTCTTCAGTGAGCTTTTGAACCTCTATTTCCATTTGGCTAATTTTGCTTTTGAAAGCATTCTTCTCCTCATTGGCTTTTTGAACCTCTTTCCCAATTGAGTTAACCTATTTTTCAAGGTGTTATTTTCTTCAGCATTTTTTTGGGTCTCCTTTACCAAGGTATTGCCCCGTTTTTCATGCTTTTCTTGCATCTCTCTCATTTCTCTTCCAAATTTTTCCTCCACCTGTCTAATTTGATTTTCAAAATCCTTTTTGATCTCTTCCATGGCCTGAGCCCACTGGACATTCACCTCAGATATCTGGGATAGAGAGGCCCTGACCTTCATGTCTTTCCCTGATGGCAAGCATTGTACTTCCGCATCAAAAATGAAAGGGGGAAGGAATATCTCTTCCCCAATAAAGCAGCTCTCTATGGTCTTATTTTGCTTCCTTTTTTTGGGCATTTTCCCAACCAGTTACTTGACTTCTGAGATTCCTCTCCACCCCTGCCTAGATCTGCCCAGCTAGTGCTTGGGGTCTGAGATTCAAATGCTGCTTCCCAGTCTCAGGGTTACCCACCACAGGAGCGGCTGCTATTCAATGTGAGCTTATGTTCTGTTGCTGGGGTAGGGGCAGGGCCGCCTCCCAGGTTCAGTTCCCTCAGGGGCTTTATGCAGAGACCTTCAGTAATGGAGTGTGTGGGTGCAGGGCCACCTCCAAGACTCAGTTCACTCAGGGGTTTTATGTAGAGACCTTTGGAAATGTAGCTCCTGTATGCTCGGGGAGTTCCAGCCACCACTGCTTCTGCCACTGCCGCTGCTGCTGCCTCTGCCGCTCCCTCTGCTGCTGTCTCCCAAGGGGGCCCAAGTCATGGAGACACCCCACTCCCCTCTCGGCCAGCCCAGATGTCTCTCTCACTGATCTGTAGTGCCTGTGGGCAGAGGGACCTTCCCATCCGCCAGAGATTCCGTCCCTGAAGCCTGCTCTGATCTGATCCTCTGGGGCCGCACGGCCAGGGCAACTCAGGGGTGGGCTCCGCTTTCTGGGGCACAACAGACCCCGGGGGACAGCTCTCCAGGGCTCTCTGGAATGGAAATCTCTTCCACTGTGTTTCTGTGCGCCTTGCAGTGATCCAGAATTTTGGGGGAATTCTTCTTACAGGAAATTTATGGGCCGTGGATTCAGAGCTAGCATACGTGAGTCTTTCTACTCCACCATCTTAGCTCCTCCTGTTATTTTCTTTAATAATTTTTGTGCCTTATACTTCTGGGAACCACAACAGTGGAGTAAGCAGTAAGTCACTCTCATTGCCCCTTTTAGATTTTGAAAAACCCAAAGAATATTTCCTCAGAAAAAATCCTGAAATCGTTCAGCCAGCAGAAAATCGAGGATCTGTAGTCTCTTAGTTAGGGAAGGTAAGAAAATTAACAGGAAAGTTCCCTCATGCTGTGATTGAAGTGGAATAGTACAAGACTGGACAAATCCCAGAAAGTCAGCAAGAAGTCTCACCTCAGCAAACCAGTAACCAGGACCTGAACTCCCAGTAGACATATGAAACAGTGTCCTCATGTGCAGGAATAACAGATCACTATAAATAGGAAGAAAAAAATGCCAGAAATGTGAGCAAGAAGAAGCAAAGATAAATAATAGCCATACAGAAGTATCGTGGTTATCAGGAAGAGCACAACACAAATTCAGGAAAGATGACATTATCAATATACTCATATCTGATGCCTCAAAGGGGAATATAAACTGGTCTCAGGTTCATATATATATATTTCCTTACTGGAAATGTTGAATAAGGATTTTAAAAGGTAAAGAAGAGAGACAGGATACAAATTAAAAATTTTGTTTAAATATACAATTTTCAAGCCAAAAATGACAAAACAACAACTTAAAAATTAAAAGTGGCCAAATGGAAAAAGAGGTACAAAAGCTAACTGAAGAAAACAATTTGTTAAAATCTAGGATTGGGAAATTTGAAGGTCTTGATTCTATGAGAAATTAGGTATCAGATAAAATGAAATGAATAAAAAAATGAATAAAGAGTTAAAAAAAAGCTTTATTAAAAAAATGAACATTAGAAATAAGTCCAGAAGAGCTCATTTAATATTATTTTTCTATCAGAAACCCATGATAAAAGAAGACCCTCAGTAGCATCTTCCACTAAATTACTCTTGCAATCCTAGAAGCCAAAGATAAAATAGTCATTGAAAGAATCCACCGACAATCTTCTGAAAGAGTTCCCAAATTGAAAATTTCATTGAATACAGCAGGCACATTGCAGAATTATCAGGTGAAGGAGCAAATTCTACAAGGAGGCGGAAAAAAGTAAAGATTCACATACTGTGGAATCACAGTTAGGATTACATAGGAGCTGGCAGTTTCTACATTAAATGATGAGAGAGTTGGAAAGAGGCAAATGAGATTGGATTACAACCACCATCAAATATCTAATAAAACTGAGCATAAGTTATCAAGGGAAGAGATGGACATTTGATAAAATATGGGACATTCAGATTTTCCTGATGAAATGAGGAGAGCATAACAGAAAATTTGATCTTCGAATAGAAGACTCAAAAGTCATAAAATGTAAACAGCAAGGGGATTGGAGATAAGAGGGCAGAGTACAAGCAGGGACTTGCTTGAGCTCTTCCAAAAAACCTGCAAATACTTGTGAAAATTACTCAAAACTAATTTTAGAGGTGCAGAACCCTCAAAATGACGGATTGAAACAAATATCCAGCAAAAGACAGGCTGGAAGGCTAACAGGAATGGTCAATTGCACCCGGCTGAAAGCAGAGCACAGTCCAGCATGGGCCATGCTGGCATAGATGAACCAGAAGAGGCCTCGGGTTGGGGGGGGGGTGAATTACAGGCAACTCTAGTGGTTTCCCGATTTTTTCACCCACTAGTGTCAAAGATACCAAAGATCAGTGAGAAAACTGTCACACATGGGTGAGAGAGGAATATGGTCCAGCCCCAGTCCTGGGGCTGAGAAGAATGTGGTTGTGGCAGCAGGAGAAGCAGTCACTTTCAGAGCTCCTGCCAATGAACAGTCTGTGGATTTAGAGGCTGATAAAATGGGGATTGTCGGGATCACTTCACTGGTGCTGAGGTAGTTATCTCTTGTTTGCCATGTTTGGATCAGGGTTACAGTACTGAATGGTGGTCTTAGAGTAAGGAGAAGCACTGATGTGTTGGACCTCGTTGCTGCAATAGAGGGGGAATCTTCCTCACACTTCCAAGGCAGAAAAGAGTGTGATCACTCACAGACCAGAACACAGGCCAGGAGATGAGTAAATAACTCTCCTTTCATCATACCACCTTTTGACAATATAAAGGCTCCTAGAAGTATCTCTGAAAGAAGTTGCACAAGTCCCCTGAAGTTTGAGACAGGATGCCCTACACACTGGAAGTAGAGTTCTACCTTGATAAAGACTTTAAAAGTCAAATATTTGACTGGTAAAATGAGCAAACAGCATAAAATTGTAGGCTAAAGAACCTTACTGTAGTGACAAAGAACATCAAAATATACAACCAGAAGAATATAACAAACTAAAAGTTCAAAAACCTCCAAGAAAAATACAAATTTACCTCAGGCCATGAAGGATCTCAAAACGAATTTTGAAAATCGAGTAAGAGAAGTGAGGAAAAATTTGGAAGAGAAATGACAATGACTCAAGAAAATCATGAAGAAAAAAAAAAAGTCAACTGATTGTTAAAGGAGAACCAAAAACACCAATGAAATTAACACCTTCAAAAAATAAATCTAACCTAAATGGTAAAAGAGTTCCAAAAAGCCAATGAGGAGAAGAATGTTTTAAAAAGCAGGACTGTCCAAATGGAAAAGGAGTTTCAAAATCTCAATGAAGAAAATAGTTCCTGGGAGTGGGACTGAGATGGCCCAATACTAGCAGGAACATGCTAGATAGAACTTTCCCCCTGAAATCCCTCAAATAAAACCGTAAAAAAATGACTCTAAACAAATTGTACAGTAGCAGCAGCCACAAACTTAAAGATTGAAACAAATTCCAACATGTGACAATTTGGAAGATCAACAAAAAAGGTCTATCATACCAGGCTGGGAGTATAGTGTCATTTAGCATGTGCTGCATTGGCAAGGACAGAGCTGGAACAAGCCTTGAGGGACTGAAAGACTGGTGGTTGCTGCAGTTTCCAGACTTCTCAACCCTGAAACACCAAAGACATATTTGAAGGTCAGTGGGAAGCGTCTCTCACCTGGCTGAGAGGAGAGCATGGTCCAGTCCCAGCCACAAACCTAGCCTCAGGGCAGTGACAGTCACTGCTGAAACAGAGGCAGCTTCTGGAATACTTCACTTAAAAAAGAGCTCAAAAGTCAAGTAATTGGCTGAGAAATTGCGCAAGAAGGAATGAGATCCCAAAAGGAAAACTCCTAGAAATATTGTAGCCAAATTCCAGACTTCCTTGGTCAAGGAGAAAATATTGCAAGCAGCCCAAAAGAAACAATTCAAGTATTTTGGAAACGTAATCAGGATAACACAAGACCTAGAAATTTCTACACTAAAGTTTCAGAGAGCATGGAGTATGTTTCTCCAGATATCAAAAGGAGCTTGGATTAAAACCAAAAATCACCTACCCAGCAAAACTGACATACTGGTGTTTTGCAAAATTACACCTGTATAAACTATGTTGAATTATTTGCCTTCTCAAAGAGGGTGGGTGGGGAGGGAAAACAGGAGAGAATTGGAATTCAAAGATTTAATTATAAATACTAAAATTATATTTCACACAACTGGGAAATCAAATGTGCAGGCAATGGGGTGTAAAATCTTTCTTGACTTACAAGAAAATGATGGAGAGTGGTACAGAAAGGGTAGTGGGGTGGTAGAGAGGAAAGTAGACTGGTGAAAGGGGTAATCAGAATGCATGTCATTTTGTGGTAAGGGGGAGCAGAGAGATAGGGAGGCAATTTTGAATTCAAAATCTTGGGGAAATAAATGTTGAAGATGAAACTAAATATATATTTTTTTAAAAAAGATAAACAGCAAAGAAAAATCATATTGCTTAAAAAGACAAAAATATGTATAACTTTTTATGGAAAGATGATACTTATACTTCATGAGAACTGTATCTTTATTACAATATTTGAAGGGATATGCATAGACTGAGAGGGTGCTCTTACGTTGAATTTTATATGATGATAAAAAACCAGTTAAGTGGTGAAAAGGGATTGTAATGGGAGATGAGGAAAGGAGATAGAAAAAGGTAAATTGTATCACATGATAAGGCACAAAAACATAGCAGAGGAAAAGAGGGGTGGGAGGTGAACATTGTTTGAAACTTCCTCTCATCAGATTTGGCTCCTAAGGGGTTAACATATTCAGGTAAAGTAACCCAATTTGTGCTGTAGGCAGTATGAGGGGAAAGGCAAAAGGAAAGGGACAGCACATAGAAGAGAGAGTAGACTGAGGGAGGCAGTGGTCAAATACAAATCTCTAGTAAAGAGAAAAAAGAGAAAGAAAAACATAAAGTAGGTGGAGAGAATAGGATAGAGAGAAAGAAACATATCTTAATCATAACTGTGAATGTAAATGAGATGAACTCTCCCATCAAACAGGAGTAGATGGCAGAATGGATTAAAAGTAACACTACAATTTGTTATTTAGAAGGAACACTTGGAAATAGAGGGATACTCGCAGAGTAAAGGTAAAAGGTAAAAAATAGGTTATCCTTCAGCTGAAATTAAATAAAAGGGGTCAAGGTAGCAAGCCTGATCTTAGGCAAAGCGAAAATAGAAATAATTGAAACAAATAAGGAACGAAACTCTATCCTGCTAGAAGGCACCATCGATAAAGAAATAATATAATTACTAAACATATATACATAATATCTCAATTCTTACAGGAGAAGTTAAGGGAGTTACAGGATGGAATAGACAGCACAACTATGCTAGTAGGTGACCCCAAACTCTCCATTTCCGAACTAGATAAACATAACTACAAAATAAACAGGAAAAAAGTTAAGGGGGTGAAATATATTGGTTTGGGGTTGTTTTTTTTTTTTTTTTTTTTTTTTTTTTTTTAATTCGACATGGTAGACCTCTGGAGAAAATTGAATGAGGATGGGAAGGAATACGCCTTTTTCTCACTGGCACATGGCACTTAAACAAAATTGGCCATGCACTAGAGCATAATAACCTCACAATCCAGAGGAGAAAGACAGAAATATTAAATGCAGCCATTTCAGAAGATGATGCAATAAAAATGATATGTAATAAAGGGACATAGAAAGTGACACTTCAAGTTAATTGGAAAATAAATAATGTAATCCTTAAGAATGAGTGGATCTCATAGAAGCAATCAATTACTTTTTCAAGACAATAGCAATAATGAGGCAACATAGGAAAATAAAATAAAATTAAGAACTGTTATTATGAAAAAAATAAACAAGATAAACCTTTGATTCATTTTATTAAAAGAAAAAAAGAAAACCAAATTACCAGTATAAAAAATCAAAAGGGCATCAATGAAAATTAAATTAAAACAATAATTAGGAACTATTTTGCCCAACCTCATGTCAAGAAATTTGATAATTTCAGTGAATATACATGAATATTTGCAGAAATATAAATTGCCCATATCGAAAGAAGAGGAAACAAAATTCTTTAATAATCTGCTGTAATTAAAATTGATTGAAGAAGCCATCAATGACAGCACGAGGAAAAAGTTGTGAGGGCCAGATGGATTTAAAAACAAGTTCTAATAATCATTTAAAGAACAATTAATTCCAGTGCTGTATAGACTATTTGGGAAATTGGCAAAAAAAGAAAAGGAGTCCTGCCATATTTTTTTTTCTATAATGCAAATATTGTAAGGATAAATTTACCCGGGAAGAGTCACAAGAGTGAAAGGAAACTATTAAACCAATTTCCCTAATGAATATAGATGCGAAAATTTTAAATAAAATGTTAGTAAAAAAATACAGCAATTAATTCCAAGAACAATACACTTTAACCAATTGGGATTTATACCAAGAATGCAAGAGTAGTTAAATATTAAGAAACTATCTCCATAGCTGATCATATCAACAACAAGACTAGCAAAAAGAATACTATTATGTGAGTAGACACAGAAAAACCTTTTGATAAAATACAAAACCCATTCCTGTTAAAAACATTAGAGAGCATAAAAATAAATAAAATATTCCCTAAAATGATGCGCAGCATCTATCTAAACATATATATATATATATATGATGTAGGTTACACATGTGAACTTATGCAAAACACATTTTCATATTAGATATGCTGTAAAAGAAAACAGTTTAAAAAGCAAAGTAAGAAACTAAAGAAAAACATGTTTCTATCTACATTCTATTGATGGGACACAAAATGTACTATGTTTATTAAATTAAGTTTCATTCAATGCTCTTCAGTTTTATTATGTTCTATAAAAATTACCCGTTGTTATGTGTCATTTTGTTGTAAGATTTAGATCTTCAACAAAAGCTTTAGGCATATCCATCAATCTAATACAAAGGCAAAAAACTAAAACAGAAAAATTCTTGGAAACAATGTCTAAATAGAAAGTTTATAATCAAATTTAAATGAATGAAGAGAGTACTATCAAGAAATCAATTGAGACAAAATGAAATTCAAACACACATATATAAAACTGTTAATTGTTCATATTATATAGTTTAGTTCCTGAAACCACATATCAGTTAACCAGTATTTTGACAATAATTAATAGAGAAAAATGAGACTTGTAAATAGGACTTCTGCATAGTTGTATAAAGCACTGGCATGATTCTGTTACCATCATCTGGTATAAGCCAGAAATGAAGCAATTGAAAGAAAATAAAATCTTTTTATTGACATGTGTCTCACATTATCTGATTTGCAATCTGAATACCATATTGAGATACCATATGTGTGACATTTTCAGCTTTTTGTCCTTTTATAACATTCGCAATACTAATCAAACTGTCAGGAGTATGTAAAGGGTTGTCAGCTGTAGGAAAAATGCTTTTCTGCTGAGTTCATTTTCCCTGAGGGAGGAAATGATCATCTGAGTTACATTATGTATAGTTTTAACTAAAACTAACATTGTCGAGGATTTCCACTGGTGACAATTATTAGTTAAATATACTATATGTGAGTCAGAAGCACAGCAAAATTACAAAAATTCATTTTCAAAAATGTTTGAAATAGACATTTAAGAACTATAAGAATATAGGATGATGATTAGGGATATAGGGAATGAACTATTTAAAATTCTTGACAGAAATATGATTCTATGTAAATCAAGAAACTTCACATCATTCCAGTTATGGAAAATGAAATGTGACAAGTCAAGATATTTAACTTACAGTCTTTTAATCTAAATTTTGTGCGTTCCATCTTTCTTTCACTAAATTAGCTCATTGTCTCTCATAGTAACCTGCTTCTTACCTATGCTCTCAGGGAAACTCTTTGATCTCCTAATACTCCCTGTCTTTCTACAAATTTTGAGTGACTCACATAAAATGAGACACACTCAATTACATGTATTTGCGAATGGACATCCAAAAGAATATAGAACAAAATTATGGAAATATGTAATCCATTTCTCATATGTAATTCAGCAGATAAACATGATATAGGATGCACAGGAGGCAAGAGAAGCATGGTCACACAAGTAGAACTTACATCAACCAAATAAGAGAAAAAGTAGTTAATGACAAAAACCAAAAGAAATCCTTGTATTGTGCTTTGTTCTTTGTGTTCTTATGCTGTGCTTACTTTATCTAAAATTTTTAAATTACATTTAATGAGATATAGCATTTATTAAGAGACTCAGCTAATAACGTGTTTTTCCCAAAAATAATGATGCAAACGGAAATATGTAATATATTTTAGTAGGATTTTCGTGTTTCTTTTTTAATGGTACAATTCAGGTTTGCATGTACATCAAATTTTATCAAATGCTTAATCCAATCTCAAAATGCATTAAAAGATGCCAGTTCTAGATTTCCCTCCATTCATTTTTTTATGGTTTAAAAACTTCTTTCTCAGTTTTATTATCATTGTCATTTTTTCTTTTATGTTGCAGAGAGGAGAGGACATATTCCTTTTCAGTACTTAATATTAACCATGATAATGAAGGATTTTGCTCCCCACTCTACCAGCCTATTTTTCGAAACTGAAATATTCACTGCTTCCCTTTAGAATTCCCATACATTTAATCAAGGAAGAGCTCTCAATTCTATTACTCAGGTGAACAAAATTTTCCATTTTTGTGATTTCACTTTGATAAAATATATTTCTTTTCTTTCTTTTAATTATATCATGTCCATTAATTTGGATTAATTTTCTAAGAGCAAAGCATCTCTATTTGAAGGAAGATATGATGTCGCATAAATATTAATATAAGTAATAACTATATATAATTTATATTAAATTATAATAGTTACAAAAACAGAAAATGATTTATAAAATCATATCCAAAGAAAAGTATCATCATAGAAAGAGTGTACATTTCTATAGTACCTGCTTCCTAGAATGGTTACAAAGATCAAGAAAGATATTTGTAATGTGCTTTGCAAACTTTAAAGTACAACATGAATGCTAATAATTTATCATGATCATCATCAACATCAGCATCACCATATTCACCATCAAGGTGTGTGGTTTCTTTGACAGAGTAGCACTCAAAGTCAGGGAGAATTTGATTCAAGTATTGCTTCTAACACATATTGGCTATGGACAAGTTATCATCTACTTTTCAGTCTCCCTTACCATGCCCTTCAATATCTAATCGGTAGACTAGTCCTGCCTTTCCACAGAAATGATTTCTGACATTTGTCCCCATCTCATTTTTGGAAGTTCAGCCATCCCAGTGAAGGCCCTTTTCACTTCATCCCTGGGCTATTACACTTGCCTTGTATCGCCCCATTCCAATATGTTTTCCACTCAGCAATAAAATTGATCTTACTAAAGTACAGTTCTGAGAATGTCACTACGCTCACCAAATCATGCCTCATTAAGTAAATTCCAATGGCTCCCTATCACCTCCAGGGTCAAATAAAAAGCATTTGTTTTTGTATTTAAAGCATTTTTCAACCTGACACCTCCCTTAGTCTTCTTAAATCATACTCTCCTTTCTATATTCTGTGTTCCAGTGACACTGGCTACTTGGCTATTTGCTGCATTAAATATATCATCTCCTGACTGTTTTTACTTACTGAATGATTGAATTCTCTCCCTTTTCATCTCTTCCTGCTAATTTCTCCAAGCAACCTTGCCTTGTTCAGTCATTTTCAATTTTGTCTGACTGTGATTTTGGCAAAAATACTGGAGTGGTTTGCTATTTCCTCCTACAATTCATTCTAAAGATGATGAACTGAGGCAAACTAGATTGTCATTTACAAGTCTCACAGAGCTAGTAATTGTCTGAGGCCAGATTGAAATTAAGGAAAATGAGTGTCCCTGTGCCCAGGCCTGCACTTTATCCACTGTGGCACCTAACAGCCTTTCCCAGTCTTCCTTAAGTGTTTTTAAGTCTTCCTTGTTGCCTTTCCACTGATATTATCATGGTTTATTCTTTATAGACTGTATTTGTGCACAATTCTTGTATGTGGTCTACCACATTTGAATGTGAGCTCCTTGAGATCCAGGAATTTTGTTGTTGTTGTACTGCTGTTATTGTTGCTATTCTTGTGATTTTGTATCTTCAGCAATTAGCACTATGACCAACATAAATTGTATTTTCAAAAAATGATAGTTGACTCCCTAACTGACCTTTAAAGTGTTTCATTTTCTCTTCTGTTAATATGGTAATTTATATTTTTGGGAATATTCATCCAGTGCAGCAAGACTGTGAGATTTATTTCCATATAATTAGACAAAATAGCACCTACTAGTCACTTTAATTCAATCTTTTTTAGTGATGAATTCATCCTTTTTATTTCTGATACTAGCAATATGGTTTGCTTCTTTCTTTTCCTAAAGTTAAATTAACCAAAAGTTTGTTTTGTTTTGTTTTCTAATAAAGCCACATCATTGACTTATTTATTAATTCAATGGTTTTCCTACTTTCAGCTTTGATTTTTCAGCATTACTAGTTCAAGTGTATATAGAGATTTTTAATGAGTTCTTTTTCCAGTTCTTTTTAGTTACATATCCAATTCGTTGATTTATTCTTTTACCATTTTATTGATGTGTTTAGAGATACACATTTTTCTCCTACATGTTGCTTGGTTTCATACCCCAAATTTTGATAAGTTGTGTCATTGTTGTAATTCACTTTAATGTAGTTATTTATTGTTTCTATGACTTCTGCATCTCATTGATCCACTCTTTAATTAGAATTTGGTAATTTAGTTTAAAATTTACTTTAACCTATTTTAACACAACACTTTAATGAATATTATTGTATTTCTTTTTATTTTATTTTTTAATGTTTGAATATTATTTTGTTGTATCATGCTCTGAGAAGAATAGATTTAATGTCTTCATTTCCACATTAGTTTGAAATGTTTCTAGGTCTTAATTCATGATAAGTTTTTGTTAAGGTATCTTGCAAAGTTTAGAAAAGAGTTATAGTCTTTTTTGTACCTATTCAGTTTTCTCCACAGATCTATCATACCTAACATTTCCAAAATATTACTTGTCTCCGTACAAGTCTTTTTTTTTGGTTATTTTACGCTTAGGTTTACTAGTTTTGAGAGGGGAAATTTGAGGTCCCTCACAGTGCAGTTTTACTATTTCCTCCTTAATTAATTTAACTTTTTCTTTAAGAATTTGGATGCCATGTTATTTGGTTTAGTACTGACATTACTGTGTTGCCTGTGGTAGCTTTAAACAAATTGTAGTTTGCCTGGTAATCTCTTTTAATTGTGTATTTTTACTTTTGATTTGCCTGAGATCATGATTACTATCCCTGATTTCTTTGTTTAGCGTCAGTTAAAGCATATTAGATTGTGCTCCAGTCCCTTGTTTTTACTCTGTGATTTTGTTTCAAATGTGTTTCTTATTAAAAACATAAATTGTTGGATTCTGATTTTTAATCCATTTTTATTTTTATTGGAGAGTTCATCCAATTCATGTTCACTATCATAACTAATAACTGTGTATTTCTCTTGATCCTATTTTCCATGTTCATCTCTCTCTCTCTCTCTCTCTCTCTCTCTCTCTCTCTCTCTCTCTCTCTCTCTCTCTCTCTCTCTCTTTCCTTTTTCTCTTCCCCCCACATCCCTCACTTCTAAATACTTCTATCTTCTATCTACCTTCTATCATGGTGGAGATATGTAAAGTTCATGCCCCAAGGCCTTGTTCCTCTGATTACTTTTGCTCCTTTTTGGCCATGGAATTACCACACAGAGCTGCCTCTGTCCTAAACCTATCACTAGTAAAAGATGCCCTGCAATCGCCTCACCACGCACTTTATGGGCTGAAAGTTTGTAATTGCTTACAACGCAGGGTTTGCCCCACCTGTCCTAGGCTCCAGGAGCTCACTCTCACCCAAATTAGAAAAGCTTTTCCCTGATGACCTAAGTTTTCTTGAACTGGAAAATTGTTTCATCCAACTTATTCTTGGTTCTGCCACTCAAGAATTTTATTTGGGACCTTATTTTTAACACTGTTTGGGGAACTTGGGAAAGCTCATCTTAGTGTTTTTATGATTCACCATCTTGACTGTGCCTCACTAATTGATCTTTAGTGCTCTAAGAAACTCTCTAGGACTATAAGTTGCAAAGTAGGTGAAGATTTAAATTGCTGGAGGAAGCACAATTAACTTAAACCTTACCATCATAGTTCCTATCCCTTAAGGATTGTAATGACTTCTACATACATCATTGACTTTGAACCTCATAATAGCCCTAAGAGACATTGAATTAGTATTCAAGGATAGTATGTACTATCATGAATGTATCATAGGATCAGGGAAAGCACACCCCATGTTACTTTAATCACATCTTTGTTTATATTTTATTATTATTTTTATATTTTGTTTATTTTAGCTTGGCTTTGTCTTTGACCTCTGCTTCAGGAATTCCTAAGTCATCATGAAAATTACCTCCCCCCAACACAATAAGACCAATAAGTCTTTGCCTCTATGTTTTCCTGGTAATAATGAGGTAGAAACATCTAATGTTTTTAAGCCAAGGAACACAGTCTTTGGGATTGATACAGCTGAATGAAATCAACTTATATAAAAATAAGACAAAATTCTCAAAGACCTCACAAAAATTTTGGGTTGCTCCAATACTGTACCTATTAGTACTTGCATTCTTTCCCTTCTAGATACAATTTTATATATATATATATATATATATATATATATATATATATATATATATATATAATATATACACACATATGTGTGTGTGTGTGTGTATGTGATGTACTGGAGTTAGTACTGCCAGGAGTGACAAATTTCAGTGTGAGCATTAACATCTCAGAAAGCAAATAATGTTATAATTCAAGGATTTATTTTTTTTTAATTTTTAGACAAGAAAATAATGGAGAAAATATTAATGATGCTAGTTAAATTTAAACATTGACCTCACCCCTGGAGAAGTGTTTTGCAGCACATTGTTTTGTACATGACCATGGGCAAGTCCCTTAACTTTTGTTTCTACAGTTTTTTTATGTTAAAAATGAATGTAATGATAATGCCTATCTATATGAGTTGTGATGATGAAATAAGATATACATACAGGGATTTGGAAAGCTTAAAGACCTATACATACATGCACATATATATATGTATATATATATATATATGTGTGTGTGCGTGCGTGTGTGTGTGTGTGTGTGTGTGTGTGTGTGTATGTATGGGGCAGGATCAAAATGTAGATCTTACTATCTTCAAATCTAATACTGTATTCAATGCACCAGCGGTCTGTTTCATGGTGCTCTCCTAGTAGCCTACACCAAAGGAATAATCATTGGTGTTTTTTTTTTCAAATTAATGCAAATGAAATATCGTATTCATTAGATGAGAAGCGTCAATGACACAGAAAAATGAAGAAAGCACACATACCTATTTTATTAGAAAAAAACACCTCCTGAGGAGTAGTAACAACAGCCTATGCATCAAAACACAGTGTCTAGAACCTGTTCTATAGGTGGTAGTTGATCAATAAAAATTTAAATTGGGTTTTTGAATAGAGGGTAATACTGTTGAGGGTAATGAAATTATTGTAGTTTTTCTGTATCTCCTGAGTACCCAGAAGAAAGGGAATCCTTTGGAACTGTACAAACCTTTTGATCTTACATAACTAATACTAGTCTGTCTCCCAAAGAAATCATAAAAAAGAAAAAAAATGAAAAGGACTTACATGGGGGAAATATCTATAGCAGTTCTTTTTGTGGTTACGAAATATTGGAAAATGAGGTGATACCCACCAGTTTAGAAATGGCTGAGCAAGCTGTGGTATGTGAATGTCATGAAATACTGCTGTGCAATAAAAAATAATAGGTAAATTTCAGGAAAAACTGAAAAGACTTGTATGAACTGATGCAAAGTAAATAAGCATAACCAGGAAAACATTGTACATAATATAAGCAACATTGTGTAATGATCGAAATCAGCCACTCAGTTCTTCTCAGCAACCACACTGATCCAAGGCAAATACAAAAGAATCAAGAAGAAAAATTCTATCCGCATGGGTAGGATGGGAGTACATGAGGGAGTACAAAAGTAGATTAAAACATGTTTTTAACTTTATTCTTTGTGCATTTTTTTTCCTTTTCTTCTGCTTCTTTTTTCACAGTTTTGACTCATAGAGGGATAAGTTTTACATGATAGTATAAGCATCACCACATCTAATTCCCTACCACTTGTGAAGGGGTTGGAGAGGGATGGAGAAAAATTGGGAGCTCTTGTAAGTCTCTTTGGAAGTCTTGTAAGAAATGAATGGTTAAAATAGAATTTACATGTAATTCAGAAAAAAAGTAAAAATACTATTAAAAATCAGCTGTTCTCCATCCAGCAAGCCTTTTCTCATACCAGATTAAATTATATGCAGACACATCTGCCTCAAAGGCAAACAATATATCAGTCGTGTCTGACAGAGTATGTTGTGCTCCAAAACTATAGTATCATATCTCTGCAATGAAGGAAGATATATTTTTCTCATTCCTTTTGTGAGGTCAACTTTGTCAATTATATTTAAAAAGAATTCATATATATATATATATATATATATATATATATATATATATATATATTTGTGTATGTGTCTGTGTGTCTGTAGTTTTCTTCATTCTGCTATGCTTTTTCCCAATCAATCCATAAATATGTCCCCATATTTCTCTGAATTATTTATCATTTCATATGAAATGGATATATTCTGTTTTATTATATATAGTTCCTCAACCTATATAGAGCCCTCTTCTCCCAGTTCCTTGCAACCAAAAATTACTTCTAGAATATATGAGTATATAATGAACTTTTCTTCATGTGTTTCACTTCCCTAGGATTTATGATTAATATAATATTTAGATCACTCAATCAGCATGCATTTAATTAGTGTTTTACTATGTTCCAGGCAATATTCTAAGTTCTTAGGGTACAAAGTAAAAATAAAAGAGTCTCCATGCTCTCATTATTTGTGATTTGGAATGATTTTTCACACAGTTTTCTGAAATTTTTCAGTGCCTATTTCTTCACGGTTTTGGTCATATCAATTAGGGAATGATCAAACATATCTGCATTAATTATCTGTATCCCATCATAACTTATTAGAAAAATTTGATCAACATTTTAACTCAGAAAATTTTCTTCTTATAACGTCTAAATAATATTTTGTGAAAAAAGATTTTTTTTCTTTTAAATAAAATTGCATTATCAAGTATTTAGAGTTTAAAGGCAACTTACAGGCTTTCTACTCCAATCTTTACATTTTAAAATTGAATTGAAACTTGTAAAGTTTAAACAAATTGCCTTAGAACATACCGGTATAAATAGTAGAGGCATGACTCTAACCCAAGCCCCTTTTGCTAAACTTTATGCCTTTAATTTTATTGATTTTTTCTCACATTTCTAAAACTATATCGAATAGCAAGAAAGAGAAAAATCTATTCTTCTTTAAATTCCAGTAATCCCATTGTCTCTAACATGAAGTACAAATTTCTCCATGTATTAAACCTCTTTACAACCTAATTCCAACCTCTATTTCCTGGAATATTGCTGCTTATTCCTCTTAATTTACTGGACATCTTCTTGCTTTTCCTCACACATGTCATTACATCTCTTTTCTATGTCCTTAGGAACATGATCTAATCCATGCCTAGAATGAACTTTCTCCTCACTTCTGCCTTTTAGAAACCCTTGTTAATAACAAGGGTTATTGTATCATTTATCATTTGTGTCTGAGTATTTGTGACCATATTTGAGGTTGCAAAGATTCTGGAATGGTTTGCTATTTTTCTCACTCATTTTACTAAGAAGGACCTGAGACAAAGAGGTTAAGTGATTTGACCAAGACTGGACATCTGGAAAGCATCAAATGTTAGATTTGAACACAGAGAGATGACTCTTCATGACTCCAGGCCCAGTGTTCTATCCACTGTATCACCTAGCTGTCCTTTAGAATACCTAACTTCCCTCAAAACTCAGCTTGAATGTAACTTCAAACTTGAGGACCCCCAGCTGCTCAGTCCATCCCAAATACAAAATTATCTTATATTTACTTTGCATATATTGTGTGTATGTATGTGTGCATATCTACATCTACATATGTATACATATACATATATATCTATATCCGTCTATATCTATCTATCTATCTATCTATCTATCTATCTATCTATCTATCTACACACACACACATAACATTGATACCTCTAATACAATGACCCTTGAGGGAAAGAACTGTTTCATTTTTATCTGGAAGTCTGGCACATGATAGACACTTCTTAAATTTTAGTTGATTGATTTTGTTTCTCCTTTATAAATAATACCAGTTTTTGTTTAAGATAAATATTTTTATCACCTTAAAATGTCCCTTGCATGCTTATATGTTTTTAGATTTCTAAGAACAAATTTACATTTTACCTTATCAGATGTATTTGTAGATATAAAATGACATGTTGGTCACAATTTTTGATGTAATGAATTCTGTTTTTTTTTCCAGTTATGAGTTATTCTTGCACCTCTGTTATAAATCCAATGTGGTCATTGTGAATACCTTTCTCATATAGTGTTGCAAACATTTTTTCTATTTTATTTAAAATTTTATATTAGTATCTATCTCTTTTTTTTAAAAAAAAATCATCAATAGTTATCTTTCTTTTTTATTTCCTTTCTTCCTTATGTATGAAATATTTTGTCTCATGAAAGCAGTTTGGGGAAAAAAAATTTTCTGTCCACCATTTCAAGAAGTCCCCATTAACATGGATTCATTCAGATCTTATTCATCTTAGCATTTAATCATGAATAAACTAAAGCAAGGATAGATAGTGATTTCCAAAAGCAGCATGCTAAGGGCACATACAATCTTGGAAATGGAAGTCAAATTTCTTAGGGTTGTGTTATTTAAAGAAGTGAAAAATAAATAAACTTTTGAGGGAAATATATTAACTACGACTTTGTGTTGTGGATTTCTCTTCTCATTAAATTCATAATTGTGATAAAGCTGTTAGTTTATAAAGTTTAATCTTTCCTGTGTTAACTCTTTTTATGATTTTTTTTCATTTTTGCATTTCTGTAACATTTTTGCTTTGATTTACTTGAGATACATTACAAAATCTGACAGTAAACCTTATACAACTTTTATAAAGAGGGTAAATAGATGCATAAATGTTTAATTAGACTGAACTGTCTACTGAAATTTCTCTTTACAAGCCATGTGGCAGTATTCTTATATCTCAACAACAAATTCTATCTCTCAAAAAAAAACAAAAACAAAAAACCGTGATAGCCTATGAACATTCCTTTTCTCTTAACGGAAAAATATGGTGCTGAATGGGAGAAAAGAGGATATTGCCTATAAAATATACTCAAATTGCAAATAACCTCTCTTTGTATTTAGTCATGTTTTTAGTTATACCTTTGATTACATTCCATCCCTTTTGTAAACAAGCTTTTTAATCTATGATTTCTACATTATTTTCAGTAGAATTACTCCATAACCTAAATTTATTTAAATTTTTAAAAGTTTTTCTTGTCAATTCGCTTAATTTACAGTAACTGAGAATAACTAATCAGTCTAAGATTTTTGCAGGGTGGTGATCCCATGGTTCTTCTAGGGAACTTGTACATTCTCAGCAGAAATTTGAGGTTCCTTGTGTTATTTTTTTTAATTTTTCTACTTTATTTCTATTTATTTTTTCATAAATTTATTTATTTAACTTACATTCATTATCACAAAATTTGGGGGTCCAAATTTTCTCCCCATTTGTTCCCTCCCCCCCAATACACAAAGCATTATAATTTCCTCTATCACCAATCTGCCCTCTCTTCTATCATCCCTCACTTCCTGTGTCCCCATCTTCTCTTGTGTCCTGTAAGGCCAGATAACTTTCTATTTCCCATTACCTGTATTTCTTATTTCCTAGTAGCAAGAATAATACTCAACAATTGTTCATAAAACTTTGAGTTCCAACTTCTCCCCAACCATCTCTCCCCACCCATTCCCTATGGAAAGGCAGGCAATTCAACATAGGCCATATCTGTGTAGTTTTGCAAATGACTTTGATAGTAGTCGTGTTGTGTAAGACTAACTATATTTCCCTCCATCCCATCCTGCTCCCCATTGTTTCCATTTTGTCTTTTGATCCTGTCCCTCCCCAAGTGTTGATTTCAAATTGCTCCCTCTTCCCACTGCCTTCCCTTCCATCACCACCCAAACCCTGCTTATCCCTTTCTCCCCCACTTTCCTACAGTGTAAGATAGGTTTCCATACCAAAATAAGTGTACATTTTATTCCTTCCTTTAGTCAAGTGTGATGAGAGTAAACTTCATGTTTTTCTCTCAGCTCTCCTCTTTTTCCCTCCACTAAAAAGTCTCCTGCCTGCCTCTTCTATGAGAGATAATTTGCCTCATTCCATTTCTCCCTCTCTCCTCCCAATACATTCCTCTATCACCATTTACCTTCATTTTTGAAAGATATGATCCCATCCTATTCAATTCACTCTGGGCTCTCTGTGTCTGTGTGTGTGCATGCGTGTGTGTGTGTGTGTGTGTGCGTGTGTGTGTGTGTGTGTGTGTGTGTGTAATCCCATCAACTACCCAGATATTGAAAAGGTTCAAGAGTTACAAATATTGTCTTTCCATGTAGGAATGTAAACAGTTCAAATTTAGTAAGTCCCTTATGACTTCTCTTTGCTGTTGACTTTTTCATGCTTCTTCTCATTCTTCTGTTTGAAAGTCAAATTTTCTTTTCAGCTCTGGTCTTTTCATCAACAATGTATTAAATTCCTCTATTTCATTGAAAGACCATTTTTTTCCCCTGAAGTATTATACTCAGTTTTGCTAGGTAGGTGATTCTTGGTTTTAGTCCCAATTCCTTTAACTTCTGGAATATCCTATTCCACGCTCTGTGATGCCTTAACGTAGAAGCTGTTAGATCTTGTGTTTTCCTTATTGTATTTCCACAGTACTGGAATTGTTTCTTTCTAGCTGCTTGCAAGATTTTTTCCTTTACCTGGGAATTCTGAAATTTGGCCACAATGTTCCTAGGAGTTTCTCTTTTTGGATCTCTTTCAGGTGGTGATCGGTGGATTCCTTGAATACTTATTTTGCCTTTGGTTCTAGAATATCAGGACAGTTTTCCTTGATAATTTCAGGAAAGATGATGACTAGGCTCTTTTTTTGATCATGGCTTTCAGGTAGTCCCATAATTTTTAAATTGTCTCTCCTGGATCTATTTTCCAGGTCAGTTGTTTTGCCAATGTGATATTTCAGATTATCTTCCATTTTTTCATTCTTTTGGTTTTATTTTAGGATTTCTTGGTTTCTCATAAAGTCATTAGCTTCCATCTGTTCCATTCTAATTTTGAAAGAACTATTTTCTTTAGTGAGCCTTTGAACCTCTTTTTCTACTTGGCTAATTCTGCTTTTTAAAACATTCTTTTTCTCATTGGCTTTTTGAACCTCTTTTATCAATTGAATTAGCTTATTATTCAAGGTGTTATTTTGTTCAGCATTTTTTGAGTCTTCTTTAGCAAGGTATTGAACCATTTTTCATGCTTTTCTTGCATCTCTCTCATTTTTCTTCCCAGTTTTTCCTCCACCTGTCTAACTTGACTTTCAAAATCTTTTTGAGCTCTTCCATGGCCTGAGCCCATTGAGTATTTATTTCGGATATTTGGGATATAGAGGCCTTGATTTCTATGTCTTTCCCTGATGGTAAACATTGTTCTTTCTCATCAGAAAAGAAAGGAGGAAATATCTTTTCACCAAGAAAGTAACCTTCTATGATCTTATTTTTCTTCCCTTTTCTGAGCATTTTTCCAGCCAGTTACTTGACTTCTGAAATTCCTTTCCACCCCCACCTCGCCTCCAGATCAGCCCAGCTAGTGCTTGGGTTCTGAGATTCAAATGCTGCTTCCCAGCCTCAGGGCTTTCAGCAAGGCTGCCATTCAGTATGAGATTCAATTCAGGTGCTCTGGTGGGGGTAGGACCACCACACGGGGCTCAGTTCCCTCAGGGAGTTTATGTGGAGCCCTTCAACAATGGATCCGAGCCCCTGCTTCCTTTGGGAGCTCCTGTCCGCTGCTTCCTCTGCTACTGCCTCACGAGGGGACCTGAGTTATGGGGATACCCCACTCCCCTCTTGGCCCGTGAAACAGGGTCTCTCATTGACCTTTGCACCTGTGGGTGGAGGGACCCTCGCTGACATTGGAGATTCTGTCCCTGAAGCCTGCTCGAATCTTCTCCTCTCAGTGCCAAGGCAGGGCTGGGCTCTGCTCCAGTCCAGCGCACACCTGACCTTTGGCGTTGGTTTTTGAGGCCTCCCTGGAAAAGAAATCTCCTCCACTCCTTTGTTTTGCAGCTTCCGCTGCTCCAGAATTTGTTGGGAGTTCCTCTTTAAAGGTAATTTATGAGCTGTGGGTTCGGAGCTAGCATATGTGAATCTTTCTATGCCCTCCTTGCATTATTTCTGTCACTGTATTATTTTCCAAACTTAGTGACTTATTGGTATGACTGCTGAAATAAAATGCAAAGAAGGAATGGAAAAATATCTTTACACTTTTAAACAAATTATGAAAAAAGGACAAATTATTTCATTTTCTCCTTATGATAGTATATTCACATTTATTTTTTTACCAACTATTATGAGTTTATTTCTTTCAAGTTCTCATGTTTTAATTTTTCAAATTTGATTTCTTCCTTGTTAAGCAAGTATTCAACATTCACTTTTAAACAATTTTGGGTTCTGATTCTTTTTCTTCCTTCTAAATATCCCCCCTCAAGAAGACAACAGGCAGTCTGATATTTGACCTACATCTGTAACCATATTAAACATATTTCCACATTACTCACATTTTGAAAAAAAAACTAAAACAAAATGAAAAAAAAAAACCAAAACAAGAGAAATGAAGGGTGAAAATAGTAAGTTTTGATCTGCATTTAGACTCCATAGTTCTCCTTCTAGATGTGGATAGCATTTTCCATCATGAGTCATTTGGAATTCTCTTGGGTTATTGTATTGCTGAGAAGATCAAATTTCATCACATTTGGACATTATATAATGTTAGAGTAATTGATTCCCAAGTGATCATGGTTCTGGTCTCTTCACTCAGGCTCAGTTCATATAAGTATTTCCAGGTTTGTTTGTTTGTTTGTTTTTTGTCTTTCTGAATTCTATCTGCTTATGATTTGTTATAACACAACAATATTCTATTACATTCATATAATGAAACTTGTTCAGTCATTCATCTATTGATAAGCCTCCCCTCAATTTTCAATGCTTTTTCACCACAAAAAGAGTTGCTATAAATATTTTGTTGGATATGTGGGTCCTTTTCTCTTTTTTATGATCTTTTGGTATACAGACCTAGGACTGGCATTGTTGCATCAAATGTTACATATGGTATTATAAGCCTTTGAGCCGAGTTTCTAATTGCTCTCCAAAATGGTTATACCAGTAGTGCATTAGTTTTCCAATTTTCCCACATCTTATACAATAATCCTCACTTCCCTAATCTGTCATAGCAACCAATCTGATAGATGTGAAGGCAGTAGATTTTAATTTCCATTTCTCTATGTGAATCAGAGCATTTTTTCCTATGACTAAATATAGCTTTAATTTGTTTCAAAACTGCCTGAGGGAGCAGATCTAAGATTGTGTAGTAGAAAGACACACATACTCTAGCTCTTCCATCAGCACAGCAAGGAATGGACCTGAACAGGCCTCTGGGGTGGGATCTCCAGCAGCAGTAGCGGTTCTCATATCTTTCTGACCACAAATGCTAAAGACACTTCAGAGGTCACTGAAAAAGCTTTTTCCCCTGGAAAGAAGGGAGCACGGTCCTGCCCTAGCCCTGGCCCCAGGAGGAGGTGGTTGTGGCTGGACTTCTCAGCATAAAGGCACTGGGGTAATTCAGTCACTGATGCTGGTCTCAGTCCTCAGTGGCTGTCATGGGGTGAAGAAGAGTGCCGACTGGCGTGGTGGAGCTGGTGGAGGCTCTGGAAAAGGAATTCAATTTGAAAATCCTGGGCAGAAAAACTTTGGCAGGTCCCATACCAGAATGCAGGCCAGGAGAGGAGAAAACACCTCTCCGTTTGTTGAGCAACCTTAGAGGAACTGAGAATTTACTGGTCCCCAGAGTACAGCCCCCTCTTGACAAAGGACTCAAAAATCAAGTAAATGACTGGGAAAATGCCCCCAAAAGGGAACACCATAAGATTATGGAAGGTCACTTTCTTGGTGAATAGGTAATTTCTTCCATCCTTTAAGAAGAGGAAGAACAAAGTTTACATAAGAGAATTCCAAAACAAATATGCAATGGTCTCACGCCTTGGAAGAGCTCAAAAGGGATTTTGAAGCTCCAGTAAGAGAGGGAGAGGAAAAATTGGGGAAAGAAATAAGAGCAATGGAAGAAAATTATGAAAAGCGAGTCATCAGCTTGCTAAAGGAGACCCTCCTCCCCAAATGCTGCAGACAATAACGTTTATAAAAATAGGCTAACTCGATTGGCAAAAGAGGTCCAAAAGAATGCTTTAAAAGTCAGAATTAACCTGAAAGGAAAAAGACGTTCAAAAGCTCCCTGAAGAAAATAATACTCTAAGGGGGCTGGAGCCAAGATGGCAGAGTAGAAAGACTCACGTATGATAGCTCTGAACCCACAGCCCATATATTTCCTGCAAGAAGAACTCCCCACGAATTCTGGAGCACTGCAAGGCACACAGAAACACAGTGGAAAAGATTTCCGTTCCAGAGAGCCCTGGAAAGCCGACCCCAAAGGTCTGTCATGCTCCGGACATCGGAGTCCACCCCTGTGCTGCCCTGGCCGCAGGGCCCCAGAGGAGCAGATCCGAGCAGGCTTCAGGGACGGAATCTCTGGTGGACGGGAAGGTCCCTCCACCCACAGATGCTACAGGTCAGTGAGAGAGACGTCTGGGCTGGCCAAGAGGGGAGCAGGGTGTCTCCATGGCTTGGGCCCCCTCGGGAGGAAGCAGTAGAGGGAGCAGCAGAGGCAGTGGCAGAAGCAGCAGCGGCGGCCCGGGACTCCCAGAGCAGCAGGCAGAAGTTCAGGGACATTACCAAAAGTCTCTGCATAAAGCCCCTGAGGGAACTGAGCCTGAGAGGTGGCCCTGCCCCGCCCAAGCACCAGAACTTAAGCTCACATTGAATAGCAGCCACGCCTGCCAGAGAGCCCATTGGAATCTCAGACTCCAAGCACTAGCTGAACAGATCTAGGCAGGGGCGCAGAGGAATCTCAGAATTCAAGTAACTGGCTGGTAAAATGCCCAGAAAAGGGAAGAAAAATAAGACTATAGACAGCTACTTTGAGGGGGTACAGATGTTCCTGCCTTTCAATTCTGATGATGAGAAACTATTCTTACCATCAGGGAAAGACGTGGAGGTCGGGGACTCTGTATTCCAGACATCCCAGGTGGATGTCTAGTGGGCTCAGGCCAAGGAAGAGCTCAAAAAGGATTTTGAAAATCAAGTAAGACAGGTGGAGGAAAAACTGGGAAGAGAAATGAGAGAGATGCAAGAAAAGCATAAAAAACGGGTCAATACCTTGCTAAAGGAGACCCAAAAAAATGCTGAAGAAAGTAACACCTTGAAAAATAGGCTCACTCAATTGGCAAAAGAGGTTCAAAAAGCCAATGAGGAGAAGAATGCTTTCAAAAGCAGAATTAGCCAAATGGAAAAAGAGGTTCAAAAGCTCACTGAAGAGAATAGTTCACTCAAAATTAGAATGGAACAGATGGAGTCTAATGACTTTACGAGAAACCAAGAAATCACCAAAAAAAAAAAGCCAAAAGAATGAAAAAAATGGAAGAGAATGTGAAATATCTCATGGGAAAAACAGTTGACCTGGAAAATAGATCCAGGAAAGACAACTTAATAATTATGGGACTACCAGGAAGTCATGATCAAAAAAAGAGCCTAGACATCATCTTCCATGAAATTATAGAGGAAAACTGCCCTGACATTCTACAACCAGAGGGCAATATAAGTATTGAAAGAATCCATCGATCACCACCTGAAAGAGATCCAAAAAGAGAAACTCCTAGGAACATTGTGGCTAAATTCTAGAATTCCCAGGTCAAGGAAAAAATCTTGCAAGCAGCTAGAAAGAAACAATTCCAGTATTGTGGAAATAAAATCAGGATAACACAAGATCTAGCAGCTTCTACATTAAAGGATCGAATGGCATGGAATAGGATATTCCAGAAGTCAAAGGAACTAGGACTGAAACCAAGAATCACCTACCCAGCTAAACTGAGTATAATACTTCAGGGGAAAATATGGTCTTTCAATGAAACAAAGAACTTTCAAGCATTCTTGATGAAAGGACTAGAGCTGAAAAGAAAATTTGACTTTCAAACACAAGAATGAGAAGAAGCATGAAAAAGTCAACAGCAAAGAGAAGTCATAAGGGACTTACGAAAAGTGAACTGTTTACATTCCTACATGGAAAGACAATATTTGTAACTCTTAAAATTTTTCAGTGTCTGGATAGTTGGTGGGATTATACCCACACACACATACACACACACATACATGCGTGCACACACACATACACACATGCACGCACATATAGAGACAGAGAGCACAGAGTGAATTCAATAGGATGGGACCATATCTTAAAAGAAATTAAGGTAAATGGTGAGAGAGAAATGTAGTGGGAGGAAAGAGGGGCAAATGGAATGGGGTAAATTATATCTCATTCAAGAGGCAAGTAGGAGACTTGTTACTGGAGGGAAAAAGAGGAGAGTGGAGAAAAAAAAACAAGAAGTTTACCCTCATCACATTCGACTAAAGGAAGGAACACAATGCGCACTCATTTTCGTATGAAAACCTATCTTACAATACAGGAAAGTTGGGGAGAAGGAGATAAGTAAGGGGCGGAATGATGGTAGGGAGGGCAATGGGAGGAGGGAGAAATTTGAAGTCAACACTCGGGGAGGGACAGGATCAAAAGACGCAATAGAAACAATGGAGGGCAGGATAGGATGGAGGGAAATACAGTTAGTCATACACAACATGACTATTATCGATGTCATTTGCAAAACTACACAGATATGGCCTATATTGAATTGCCTGTCTTCCCAAAGGGGAGGGCAGGTGGGGAGGGAGGGATTGGGAGAATTTGGAACTCAAAGTTTTAGGAACAACTGTTGAGTGTTGCTCTTGCTACTAGGAAATAAGAAATACAGGTAATGGAGAATAGAAAGTCATCTGGCCCTACAGGACAAAAGAGAAGATGGGGACAAGAGAAGGGAGTGATGATAGAAGAGAGGACAGATTGGTGATAGGGAAAATTAGATTGCTCAGTGTATGGGGTCGGGGGAGGGGATAAAAGGGGAGAAAATTTGGAACCCAAAATTTTGTGAAAATGAATGTAAAATGTTAAATAAAAAAATTAAAAAAATAATTCTTTAAAAATGGAATGGAGGAGATGGAAGCTAATAATTTTATGAGACACGACAAAATTAAGAAACCAAACCAAAAGAATGAAAAAATGGAAGATAATATGAACTATCTCACTGGAAAAGAGCTGACATGGAAAATAGATCCAGGAGTGACAATTTTAAAATTATGGGACTACCTGAAAGCCATGAACAAATGATAAGGCTGGACATCATCTTTCATGAAATTATCAAGAAAAGCTACCCTGATATTCTAGAACCAGAGGGCAAAATAAGTATTGAAAGAATCCACTGATCACCTCCTGAAAGAGACTGGAGAAGAGAAACTTCTAGGAATATTGTAGCCAAATTTTTGAGTTCCTAAGTCAAGGAGAGAATGTTGCAAGCAGGTAGAAAGAAACAATTCGATTACTGTGGAAATTAAATCAGAATAACACAGGATCTGGCAGCTTCTACATTAACTGGTCAAAGTATTTGGAATATGATATTGCAGAAGTCAAAGGAACTAGGACTTTTCTCAGTATTTGAGTAGCTTGAGGGATTACACATGCATGCACACACACACACACACACACATAGACAGAGAGCACAGATTGAGTTGAATAAGATGGAATAATATCTAAAAAATAAAATTAAGTGTTGAAAGAGGAATATATTGGGAGGAGAAAGGGAGAACATGAATGGGGCAAATTATCACTCATAAAGGAGGAAAAAATATCTTTCAATGGAGGAGAAAAGGGAGGAGGAGAGAGGGAATAAGTAGGCTTATTCTCTTCACATTTGACTTAAGGAGTGCTCACTCAATTTGGTATGAAAATCTATCGAACAGTACAGGAAAGCAGGAGAGAAGGGAGTAAGTGGGATGAGGGAGATGATAGAAGGAAGGGCAAATAAGGGAAGGGAGTAATTAGAAGTAAACATTTTAGGGAAGGGGCAATGTCAAGTGAGAGAATAGAATAAATGGGGGGCAGGATAGGATGGAGAAAAATATAGTTAGTCTTACACAATGTGACTATTATGGAAGTCTTTTGCAAAACTACACATGTGTAACCTCTGTTTAATTGCTTGCCTTCTCAGTAAGGATAGGTGGGGACAGAGGGAGGGAGAGAAATATTGGAATATTGGAAGAATGTTGAGAATTGTTTTAGCAAACAACTGGGAAATAAGGAATAGAGGTGATGGGGTACAGAAATCTGTCTTGCCCAACAAGAAAAGAGCGAATATGGAGATATGGGAAGGGAGGGGTGTGATAGAAGGGAGGGCTTATTGAGGGAAGGGGTAATCTGAATGCAAGGCGTTCTAGGCAATTTCTAATTTTGTACTTAATTGGGGATGGTTAATTTGTTCCCTTTTTCGGTTTTTTAATTGAATGGTGAATAATTAATTGATCTCCTCGTAATTTTTTTTTTGCGTGTAATCATTTACATAATCAAAATTTCCCCTAATAACTATTTTGGCCATAGCTTTGTGTCATTCTTGTCATACTCTGGCATGAAGGTATTGATCATTTCCATGATTTGTTGCTTGACCCACTCATTGTTTAAGATTATATTATTTCTTTCCCATTTAATTCTTAGCCTATCTTTCCTTGGCTCTTTATTCCATGTAATTTTCATTGCATCATTATCTGAAAAGTATCATTCTATATTTCTGCCTGTCTGCATGGGACTGTGAGGTTCTTAGTGTAGGTGCTATGTACTGCTGAGTAAAAGGTATATTCCTTCCTCTTTTCATTCAATTTTCTCCAGAGGTCTACCATATCCCACTTTTCTAATATTCTACTCACCTCCTTAACATTTTTCTTGTTTATTTTGTAATTTAGATTTATCTAGTTCTGAGAGGTGAAGGTTGAGGTCCCCAATAGTAAATTTTTGCTATTTCTTTTTGTGATTCATTTAACTTCTCTAAGTGTGTGGTTAATATATGGGGCATATGCTCTTAGTATTCATATTAATTCATTGTCTCTGGTATCTTCTGGCAAGATGTAGTATTTCTTCCTTATCTTTTTTAATTGGATCTATTTTTGCTTTTATTTTGTCTCAGATGAGGATTGCTTTTTTAAAAATTATTTCAGCTGAAGCTAAATAGACCATCTGTTAACTTTTTACCTTTCCACTGTGTGAATGTCTCTGTTTAAATTAGATTGCTTGTGAACAATAGATTGTAGGATTTTTAATTCACTCTGCTAGCCACTTCAGTTTTACCTGAGAGTTCTATCCATTCACATTCTCATTTATGATTAATAAATGTTCTTTTTAATCACATTATCTGTCAATTTTTACCTTTGTTTCTCCTTTCACCTTTTCCCTTACCACCGTTTTCTTTTTGATCACTGCCTCCCTGAAATGGCCCCTCCTTTTTCTTTTTCCTTTCATCTACTACTTCTGTACTCCCTTTTATCAAGCCCCACTTTTCTTTCTCCTCCTACTTGCTTGTAGAGTAAAATAGATTTCTAATAAATTGATAATAAATAAAATTGTATTAAATCTAATAAAATAGATTCATATAAAATATACTTCTATAACTGAATATGTATGTTACTGTCTCTTTGAGGTGAATCTTATGGTAGTATCATTAAAACAATATTTGCTTCCCTAACTTCGTTCCCTCCACTGTCATATTTCTTTTGCAATTTAATGAGATGTAATTTACCCTATTGTGTATTTTCCTTTCGTCTTCTCCCAGTCCAATTCTTTTGCCACCCTTTAATTATTTTTATCATAATCATAAATCTGACTTACATTCACACCCTCTGTCTATGTATTCACCTTCCTTATGCCCTAATAAAGATACATTTCTCAAGAGTTTCAAGTATCTTCTTGTGTATGGATGTAAGTAATTTAACATTATGCATATTATGTATATATGTATACATATATACATATATACATGCATATACATGCACAAATATCTGTATATATGCATATATTTACACACATATACATGCGTGTATATGTTTGTGTGTGTATATATGTGTGTGTGTGTGTGTGTGTGTGTGTGTGTGTGTGTGTATATATATATATATATATATATATATATATATATATATATATTTTTTCCTCTCCAGTTTACCTTATGTTTCTCTTTAGTCTTGTATTTCAAGATCTAATTTTCTGTTGCGTTCTGGTGATTGTTCATTAGGGATGATTTAAAATCCCCTAATTCAGTGAATACCCATCATTTCCCCTGCAAGATTATACTCAGTTTTGGGGTGTATTTGGATCTTCTTTGTAATCCAAGCTCCTTTCCCTCCGGGAATTTAATATGCCAAGCACTAATATACCTTTGTTGTAGAAGCTTCTTATTCCTGCATATTGCTGACCATGTTTGCTTGGTATTTAAATTGTTTCTTCGTGTATGCTTGCAGTATTTTTTTCTTGAAATGATAATGTTGAAATTTGACTAAAATATTGCTTGAAGTTTTCATTTTGGAATCATTTTCTGGAGGCAATCAGTGTTTCCTTTCAATGACAATTTTGACCTCGACTTCAAGTATATCAGCACATTGTTCTTGGTAATTCCTTGAAAGCTCCTATCCAGACTCCTTTGTTCTTTAACATGGCTTTCAGGTAGTTTTTACTTAGATTTCTTACTTATTTCTCCTGAATCTATTTTCCAGGTTTGTTGCTCTTCCAATGAGGTATTTACATTTCCTTCTATTTTTTCATTCTTTGGATTTTGTTTGACTTATTTTCAATGTCCCATAGAGTCAGTAGTTTCCACTTGCCCAATTCTAATTTTTCCATTTGGACAATTCTTCTTTTTATTAATAGTAATATTTTATTTATTTATTTTTAGTTTCTAACAGTCATTTCCACAACATCTAGTTCCAAATTTTTCCCCATCTTTATTCCTCATCTTGAGATGGCATGCATTCTGATTATCCCTTCCCTGCATCTACTCTTCCTTCTACATCCCCGCCCCCATGTCCCTTTCTTCCTTGCCTTCTTGTAGAGAGGTAGATTTCTCTATCTCGCTGCTTAAATATCTTATTTACAGTTGTATGTAAAAACAACTTTTAACATTTGTTTTTAAAACTTTGAGTTCTGAAGTTCGCCCTCACTTCTTATGCCTTTCTGCCTGACTTTCCTATAGAGTAAGAAACTTAACTGAGTGTGTATGTTATTTCCTCCCTAATTTAAATTTGATGAGAGTAAAGTTCATTTATTCCTTCTAACCTCCCATTTTCCACTCCATTGTGAAACATTTTTCTTGCCTCTTTTATGTGAAATAATTCAACCCATTCTACCTCTCTCTTTCCCCTTCACCCGATATATTTCTTTCCCCTTCTTTAATTTTATTTTTAGATAACATCCCTTCTTATTCAACTCACCCTGTGCCCTCTGTCTGTCTGCCTATCTATTTGTCTGTCTATCTATCTATCTATCTATCTATCTATCTATCTATCTATCCATCTATCTATCTATTATCTGTCTCCTCCAACTACCCCAATACTAAAAATATCATCATTCCATGTAGTATTTTAAGCAGTTCAACATTAATACCTCCCTGATGATTTCTCTTTATTGTTTGCATGTTCATGCTTATCTTGATTTTTGTATGTGAAAGTCGAATTTTCTATTCAACTCTGGCCTTTCCATCAAGAATGCTTGAAGTCCTCTATTTCTTTGAAAATCCATTTTCCCCTAAAATATTAGACTCAGTTTTGTAGGGTAGTGAATTATTGCTTTTGATGTTAGCTCTGATGACCTTTGCAATACCATATTCAAACCCTTCAGTCCCTTAATGGAGAAGCTACTAGATCTTGTGCTATCCTGATTTTACTTCAGCAATAGATGAATTGTTTCTTTCTGGCTATTTGCAATATTTCTCCTTGTCCTGGGAACTCTGACATTTGGGTCCAATATTCCTAGTGGTTTTCCTATTGGAATCGCTTTCAGGAGATTGTCTGCAGATTCTTTTCATTTCTTTGTTGCCCTCTGGTTCTAGAATATCAAGGAAATTTTCCTTAACAATTTATTATTTTCTAAAAATATTATTTTCAGTTTTCAGCAATCACTCCCATAAGTTTTAAATTTTCTCTTTCACCCACTCTATTTCTCCCCAAGAAGGAATGCAATCTTATATGGGCTCCACATATACATTTTATTAAACACATTTTCACATTAATTATGTTACACAAGAGAATTGAAATGAATGGGAGAAATCATGAGAAAAACGAAACAAATGCAAACATAACAAGAGAAAATATACTGCTACTTTCTGTATTCTGACACTATAGTTTGTTTTTTTCTCTAGATGTGGGTGGCATTTTTCATCATAAGTCTTTGGGAGTGTTTCATGTCCTTACCTTGCTATGGAGGAGTAGGTTTATCAAAAGCAGTCCTTGCACACTGTGATTGTTACTGGGTATAATGTTCTCCTGGTTCTTCTCACTTCACTCACCATCATTCCATATAAGTCTATCCTGATATTTTTGAAGTGCACTTTTTTTCATCATTTCTTATAGTAGAGTACAATTCTATTACATCCATATACCACAACTTACTCACTTATTCCCCAACTGATAGACATTCACTTGATTTCCAGTTTAGTTCACCACATTTTTGTTCATGTGGATCTTTTTGCCATTTTTATGATCTCTTTGGAATACAACCCAAGAAGCAGTATTGCTGGGCCAAGGGGTATCTACATTTTTATAGCCCTTTGCGCGTAGTGCCAAATTGCTCTCCAGAATATTTGAATCAACTCACAACTCCCACAAGAGTGAATTAGTGTTCCATCTCTCCTACATCTTCTCCAACATTTATCCTTTTCCTGTTTTGTCACATTAGCAAATCTGGTTAGTGTGATTGGATATATAGCCAATCTGGATAGTGTTGCAATTGCAGTTAAAAATCTTTCCTACTCTTTGATAAGGGTGAGGTGAGGCTATTAAGGGAAATTTGACTAGGCGAGGGTTGTTTAATATGAAGGTCCATGCCTTTTGTTGATTTCTAATAAGGAGTTAGGTCACAATTGTCATGGCTTCTGGCTCTAAAAAGTTTATATATACTCTGAAATAGTTTTTTCTTGGGGATTCAAATCACTGGAAAAGGGTTTGTGTGATTAGGCCAGAGACTCTAGGTAGCCTCCAAGGAACTCCCTGGCTTTGGAAACTCAGATATTCGTGCTTCTCTCTGCTGAAAATGTATGTATTTTCTACCTTCAGACAGTTGGAAGCATTGTCTGTGGTTCTTTCTGTTTGTAATTTCCACTTGTAATTTCTGTTTGTGTTTTCTCTGAAGTTCAGAGTGTTGATTTTCCCCCCTGAACTAAATGAATGGTGAATGATATGAATGCTTGATTAAAGTAAGATTGTTTACCACTTTCAAGGTTGCTTTACTTAGAAAAGCAGATTTAAGAAACTATACTAGCCTGTCATGCCAGGGATGACAGAGTACTTGCTGTTACAGATGTGGTACCTCAGAGTTTTTTTTAATTTGCATCTCTCTAAAGAATAGTGATTTAGAACATTTTCATATGACTATAAATATTTTTTAATTTCTTCCTCTCAAAACTATCTGCTCCTATCCTTTGTTCATTAATCAGTTGGGGAATTATGTGTATTCTTATAAATTTGACTCAGTTCTCTCTATAGTTTAGAAATTTGGTGTTTATCACAGATATTTTTTGTTAAAATTTTTTCCCAGCTTTTGCTTCCCTCCTACTAGAATGTGTGTTCAACTCTTATTTTCAAAGGAGACCATGACATCAGAGAAATAATGACATGACTTGCGTGTGGTTTTGTGATGAGTGAGGGAGGGCTGTGCAAGATCAACAACCTCACGTTCTCCTCCGGAGCCATTTGGGTCCAGTGGTATTTACCACATGACTGGAGATGGCCTAGGATGCAATGGGAGACCTTGGTCTTTTTCAGTTGCTTTTTTCAGGTATTTACTTAAAGGTAATTAAAGGCAATTGAGTGAAACAGACTTTTTAAGAAGGAGTCAGAGAGGATGGCAAAGTGAGAGCAACTACTCACCTAAGCTCTTAGACAATCTCTTTGAGGTAGATCTAAAGAGAGAATCTGACTAAATTTTGTAAGGGCAGAATTCAAGTGGAGAAAAACTGTGACAGATTCCCAGCCCAGGATAGACTAGAAGGTTGATGGAAGCTTCTGTTCCATGGGGATGGAAAAGCACACAGCTCACAGTGCAACATGTCCCTATCATTGAAGAGCCAGGCAGGAAGCACCAGGGAGTCTGAGGCAACAGATTGCACTGGGGAATTTCTGGCATATCAGCCGAGGACAAGAGTCTAGTAGAACAAAGCAAGTGACAACTGTAGCTCCCTGGTATCAGCAGTGGCTGCTCCTGAGACTATCAGCCCACAGATTAAATGCCTGTAAGTCACCTAACTAAACTTCTGGGAGGTAAAATGGTGGAGTGATCAAGAAATGCTCTCTCCCCTGCCCTTGATGACCTTGAAAGGACCATAAAATATTTCTCCAGAAAAAATCCTGGAATAGTGGGATCATCAAAGGGGGGAAACAATCTTGAAGCATGTGAAGCTAAGAAAATAGCTAAGAAGAATCCCTCGGTTGTGGTGGAAAGGGACCAGTACAGGACCAGAGCTGTACAAGACAGTCCCACCTCAACAAAACAGAAGCAGTTCTGGAGCCCCAGGTGGGTGGAGCCAGATAATCACCAACACCAGGACGCCAGGTGTGCCTCAGCATCTCAGGGAAATTGGAAAAACACTAGGGCAGCCGGGATCACCAACTGCTAAGTTTACCTATGCTCTACCTTAGCAGAGGAGATATCTTGAGGCCAGACCACATCTCCTCACACTTAACAAGCAAGTTCCAGGGTAAACGTGGGTAAAACAAAAAGACTTCACCTGGCCTCTGCTTTCTTACACTAACCAGATCAGCACCAGGAAAGCTGCAGCACTTTAGCTTCTAGCTGAAAGGACCAGAGACCACAACATATGAAGCACCATCAACATGAGTAAGAAGCAAAACAGGAAAGAAAAGTCCATAATGTCTTTCTATGGGGACAAGGACCAACACAGAAATACCAAAGAGGTTAGTCTTGAGACTGTGCTTGCATCTGAAACTTCAGAAGTAACTATGAACTGGTCACAAGCACAATGAGCACTCCTGGAAAAGCTGAAGAAAGATTGTAAAAGCCAAATTAGAGAAATAGAAGAAAAACTGGCCAAAGATTTTAGAAGTATGAAAAAAGAATTCCCTGAAGAGAACAGCTCCTTAAAAAGGAAAATTGGACAAATGAAAAAGGAAGTCCAAAATGAACTGGAAAAAATAACTCCTTAAAAGGAATAATTGGACAGATGAAAAAAGAGATGCAAAGGTTGACTTGAAGAAAACAATTTTATAATAATTAGAATAGGGGAAGTAGAAGTTAATGACTCTATGAGACCTCAAGAATCAGACAAACAAAATCTAAAGAATGAAAAGGTAGAAAAAAATGCGAAATATCTAAATGGATAAACAACTGACATGGAAAATAAATTCAGGAAAGAAAATCTAAGAATTATTGGCCTACCAGAAAGCCAAGATGAAAAAAGAGCCTGGAAAATAACTTCCAAGAGATCCTCAAGGAAAAGTGTCCATAAGTCTTAGATCCAAATGGACAAATAGTCATTGAAAGAATCCACCATTTATCTTGACGAACATTCATGATGATCAGGTATTTTCTTACAGCCTTTCAGACAGGGAGGGACAATATAGGTCTTCAGAGGAAGACCTAAAATTCAAGACTTCTACATGAAAAACCTCCAAAATAAATTTGCAATACTCTCAGTCCATGGAACGGCTCAAAGTGGATTTTGAAAATCAAGTAAGGGAGGTGGGGGGTAAATTGGGAAGAGAAATGAGAGTGATGCAAGAAAACCATGAACAGTGAGTCAACAACTTGCTAAAGTAGACCCACAAAAATGCTGAAGAAATTAACACCTTAAAAAATGGGCTAACTCAAATGGCAAAAGAGGTCCAAAAATTTAAAGAGCAGAATGATTCAAACGGTAAAGGAGGTTCAAAAGCTCACTGAAGAAAATAGTTCTTTAAAAATTAGAATGGAGTAAATGGAAGCTAGTGATTTTATAAGAAACTAAGAAATCACAAAACAAAACCAAAAGAATGAAAAAATAGAAGATAATATGAAATATCTCATCAGAAAAACAACTGACCTGGAAAACAGATCCAGCAGAGACTATTTTTTTTTATTTTTATTAATTTATTAAACTTTAAACTTAAGTTCTAAAACTCAGAAACACAGTAAGAAAAAAAAGAACCATTATAAACTTAAATACAGAATAAGAAAAGACAAAAGCATTGCCATGTGCACAGCAGAGTGTGAGGATTCAGAATATACAGCAATAACTCTCCATTTCAAGAAAGTCCATATAATAAATACTGCACGTTGCGTTTAGAGCTGTCTATCTTTTCTTTGCTCCCTTGTAAATTTTCCTTTGTTCTCTGCTGTGCACTTTTTACTTTGTTCTTTCCCTTTGCTCTCCCCCTACCCCAAGAAGGCTATAACTAAGCGTAGATATGTAGATATAGGTATATGCACACACATGTACATACATACACACATACATACACATACATACCACAAATGTACTTAGATATCTATAACCCTACTCATATGTAGACATATACGTTCCTATGAATCTATGTAAGAATGTACTTGTTTGTTATGAAGGAAGATGTCATCTAC
The DNA here is from genome assembly GCA_023548195.1 of Bettongia penicillata ogilbyi. Taxonomy (NCBI): domain Eukaryota; kingdom Metazoa; phylum Chordata; class Mammalia; order Diprotodontia; family Potoroidae; genus Bettongia; species Bettongia penicillata. The sequence goes on from JAJHZJ010000912.1 coordinate 530,062, forward strand.
CTTTAGAAAAACAGCAGAGACTATTTAAAAATTATGGAAATACATGAAAGCCATGATGTAAAAGGAGTCTAGACATCATCTTTCATGAAATATCAGGGAAAACTGCCCTGATATTCTAGAACCAGAAGTTAAAATAAATATTGAAAGAATCCACCAATTAATTCCTGATAAAGATTTGAAATGAAAAGCTCCTAAGAATATTGTAGCCAAATTCCAGAGTTTCAATGTCAAGGAGAAAATTTTTCAGGCATTAAGAAAGAAACAATTCTAATATTGGGAAAATACAGTCAGAGGAACACCATATCTAGTAGCTGCTTCCTTAAGGCTCAAAAAGCTTGGAATATGGTATTCCAGAAGTCAAATGAATTAGCATTAAAACCAAGAATCATCTACCCAGAAAAACTGAGTATAATACTTCAGGGGAAAAAAGTGGTCATTCAGTGGTACAGAGGACTTTCAATAATTCTTGATGAAAAGAACAGATATGGAAAGAAAATTTAACTTTCAAACACAAGAATCAAGAAAAGCATGAAAAGGTAAACAGGAAAGAGAAATCATAAAGATCTAAGAGAGTCCAACTGTTTACATTCCTATATAGAAAGATAATGTTTGTAACTCTTGAGACTTTTTTCAGTATTTGGGTAGTTAGAAGGATTATACACAAGCAGACACATATATAAACACACACACACACACACATATATGCGCGTGTGTGTTGTTATATAATATATATAATGTGTGTGATATATTACACTATATATTACATAATATATTATATCATATGTGTGTAATATATTATATATTATATGTGTGTGCTGTCATGCAATATATTTGTGTATATTAAATCAGATACATTATATATATATATATATGTATGTATGTATGTATCTGATTTAAATAAGTGGAAAAACATCAGTTGTTCATGAGTAGATTGAGCCAATATAACAAAATGACAATTCTGCCTAAATTAATTTATTTATTCAGTGATATCAATCAAATCATCAGATAATTATTTTCTGGAGCTGGAAAAAAGTATCAAAATTCATATAGAAGAAGAAAAGATCCAGAACTAATGAAAATAAATGCTAGGGAAGGAGGCCTAGTTCTACCAGATCTCAAATTGTATTATGAAGCAGTAATTATCAAAACTACTTGGTACTGACTAAGAAACACAAGGGAAACCAGTGGAAGAGGTTAGTTACAGTAGTCAATGATACAGTAGTCAATGAAAATATCAATCTGCAGTTTGATAAACCCAAAGACCCCAGCTTCTGGGATAGGAAAAAATTTGCTGGGAAAACTGGATAACAGTGTGGCAGAAAGTAGTCATAGCAAGATGTCTGATAACATACACAGGAACAAAGTCCAAATGGGTACATGATCTACATATAAAGATAGACACTATAAACAAATTAATGGAGCAAGGAATAGTGAATTTATCAGATTTATGGAGAAATGAAGAATTTTTGACTAAAAAAGGGATAGAAAGCCTTATGAAGTTCAAAATGGATAACTGGGATTACATTAAACTGAAAAGGTTTTACACAACCAATCCCAATGCAACCAAGATTATGAGGGAGGTGGAGAACTGGGAAAGAGTTTTGCCACCAGTGTCTGGGATCAAGGCCTCATTTCTAAAATATACAGAGAACTGAGTCAAATGTACAAGAATACAAGTAATTCCCCAATTGATAAGGATATGAGCAGGTAGTTTTCAGAGGAAGAAATTAAAGCTATCTATAGTCATATGAAAAAAATGCTCTAAATCACTACTGATTAGAGAGATCCAAATCAAAACATCTCTGAGATACTACATCACACCTACTAGATTGGCTAACATGACAATACTAGAAGATGATAAACGTTGGAGATGTAGGAGAGTTGGAGTACTAATTCATTTTTGGTGGAGCTATGAGCTGATCCACCCATTCTGGAGAGAAATTTGGAACTATGCCCAAAGGGCTACAAAAATGTGCATACCTTTGACCCAGGAATACTGTTTCTAGGACTGCATACTCAAGAGATCATACAAATTGGAAAGTTTCCCACATGTAGAAAAATATATATAGGGACTATCTTTGTGGCGGAAAAAAAAACTGGAAATCAAGGAGATGCCCATCAATTGGGGAATGGCTGAATAAATTGCAGTATATGAATGTAATAGAATACTATTGTGCTATAAGAAATGATGAACAGGAAAACTTCAGAGAGGCCTTGAAAACTTATCTGAACTGATGCTGAGTGACAGGAGCAGAATCAGGAGAAATTTGTACAAAGTAGCAGCCACCATGTGCGAGGAATTTTTCTAGCGGACTGAGTACTTCATTGCAATGCAAGGGTTTAAATAATTGCCAGTGATCTCTTAAGGCAAAACACCTTCCACATCCCTAGAAACAACTGTGGAATTTGATTGCAGAATGAAGCAGATCGCTTTCTTTTGTATATTGTTGTATTATGTTTTGGTTTGTTTTATGATTTCTCTCATTCATTTTAACTGTTCTATGCAACATGACTAAGGTGAAAAAATATTTAACAGGAATGTTTGTGCAGAAATTATATAAAACTGAATGTTGTCTCAGGGAGGGATTTAGGAAGTGAGGGGAAGGGGGCGAGGTAGGGGAAAATCTATGATATATGAAAGTGATTGTAAAACACTGAAATAAAAAAAATAATGAAATAAAAAAGTAGTCCGAAAATGGCCCTTTTAATGAACAAAAGAAAATTAACTAAATCAGCAGAAATTATTTCTAGTGATTGTCTCTCTAAATCAGTCTTCCAGGGGAAGTTGTGCCTGGGACCTATTGTTATTTGTTCCTTGGGCTTCAGAGTGCACTGAGTTTAAGGTTTTGGGGAAGAGAAAGAACGAAGGAAGGAAGGAAAGAAGGAAGGAAAGAAGGAAATTCAAGTTTGATTTGCATTGGCTTTGTTTGGTTCCATTGGCTTTGTGCAAAAAATGTTCAATTTAGTGTAATCAAAATTTAATGTTTCACATTTCATAATGTTCTCTATCTCTTGCTTGGGCCTAAATTCCTCCATTCTCAATAAATCTGACTACTAAACTATTCCTTATTCCCCTAATCTGTTTATAGTATAAACAGTTATACAAGGATCATGTACCCATTTCAGCTTTGTTTTGGTATATGGTGTCAGGCAATGATTTATAACCAGTTTCTGTTACATTATTTTTCCAGTTTTTCCAGCAGTTTTTGTTAAATACTGAATTCTTATTCCAGAAGCTGATTCTAGAAGCTGGGATCACTGGGTTTATCCAGCAATAGATTGCCGTAGTCAATGACTACTGTGTCTTCTCTAATCAACCAATTCCACTCATATTTCTCTATTTCTTAGTCAGTACAATGTCGTTTTGATGATTACTGCTTTATAAAACTTAAAATCTGATACAGCAAGGTCAACTTCCCTGACATTTCTTTTCATTAATTCACTTGATATTCCTGACCTTTTCTTCTTCCAGATGAATTTTGATATTATTTTTTTCTAGATTATTTCTCAGTATGGCACTGAATAAGTAAATGAATTAAGTTAGAATTGTAATTTTTATTATGTGATCTGAGCCTATCCAGGAGTAACTTATGTGTTTCAAATTATCTAGATTTGAGTTTATTTGCATGAAAAGTGTTCTGTAATTGTGTTCATATAGACCCTGAGTTTGTTTTGGCAAGTAGACTCCACATATATTATAGTGTCTACAGTAACTTTAAATGGGATTTCTTTTGCTATCTTTTGCTGTTTGACTTTGTTAGTGACATGTAAAAATGAAGATAATTTATGCGAGTTTATTTTATATCATGCTACTTTGGTAATATTGTTTATTATTTCAAGTAGTAATTTACTTGATTTTCTAAGATTCTCTAAGTATATCATCTTATCATCAGCAAAGTGTTGTAACTTACATTATTCTTTACCTATTCTAATTGGTTCATTTTGTTTCTCTTTTCTTATTGCTAAACCTAGTTTTTCTAGTGCTATAATGAGTAACAGTGGTGATAATGGACATCCTTATTTCACCCCTGATTTTATTGGAAATGCTTTAAAATTGTCTCCATTACATATAATGCAAGTCCTACTTATTATTTTAAGAAAGGCTCTATTTATTCCTATGTTCTTCTCCTTGATAATTTCTTTTTCCCCTTATATTTCCCATAGTCTTCTTTCATATTCATATATATATATATATATATATAAATTTTTCGGTTCTCACTATTCACTTCCACAAGAATTGGAATTAAGTATTATCTCCCCATCTCTCACCACACCCCACCCCAGGACAGCATGGACCCCATCCACCCTTTCCTCCAGCCTGTCCTCCCTTCTATTGCCCCACCTTCTTCCATCCCACACCCCTCTTTGTCCCATATGGCATAAGGGATTTCTATAACCCACTGCCAGTACGTGTTATTTCTCAATGACATGCTAAAACAATTTGTAGCATTCATTCTTAAATATTTGAGTTCAATATTCTCTCCCCTCCTCACTCCCCACCCATCCTCATTGAGAAAGCAAGCAATTAAATGCACGTCATAAGTGTATAGCCATGGAAAACACTTTCATAAAAGATCAAGTTATGAAAGTGTAATCACATTTCTCTCTATCCTGTCCTGCGCTCCATTTATTCCATTCCTTCTCATCCTGTCTCCCACAACAGTGTTTGCTTCTGATTACCCCTCCCCCTATATACCATCCCTTCTATTATTCTCCCTCTCTATCCTCTTCCCCTCTACCTTCCTGCAGGGTAAGATAGATTTCCATACCCATACGAAAGTACGGTATTCCCTCCTTAAGCCTAATCCCATGAGAATAAGGCTCACTTATTTCCTTATATCTCTACCCCTTTCCCTCCATTTTAAAAGCTCTTTCTTACCTTTTTTTGTCAGATGATTTTCTACATTCTATATCTCCCTTTCTATTACTCCTAGTACTTTTAACTCAAGAGTAAATTTCTTTTTTTCAGATATTCTCCTTTCATATTGAACTCAACCTGTGCCCTCTGTCTATGTATATATGCATCTATATATGTATACATACATACATGTACACATATAGATACACACATAAATCCATATGCACATACAACTATGTAAAATACATACCCATACACATAAAAGTAAACACACATACATGTATACACATGCATGCATATATACACATACATGTAGATACATGCAGGCATGCATGCATACATATACATGTATATTCCCTTTAACTACCATAATACTGAAAAAGATCTCATGAATTATAAATACCATCTTTCCATGTAAGAATGTAAACAGTTTAACTTAAATGAGTTCCTTAAGGCTCCTGTTTCCTGTTTACCTTTTCAAGTTTCTCTTGATTTTTGTATCTGAAGGCCAGTTTTTCAAATCAGCTCTGGTCTTTTCAAAAAGAATGCTTGAAAGTCTTCTATCTCATTGAAGTTCCCTTCATTTTCCCCTGACATGTTATACTCAATTTTGCTGGATAGGTGATTATTGGTTTTAGTCCTAAGTCTTTTGACCTCTGAAATATGACATTTCAATCCCTTCATTCCCTAAGTGTAGAAGCTGCTTCAACCTCTATTATCCTGATTGTATTTCAACAACACTTGAGTTGTTTCTTTCTGGTTGCTTGTAATATTTTCTCCTTTACCTGAAAACTTTGGAATTTGGCGACAACATTCCAAGGCACTCCCTTCTCGGATCTCTTTCAAGAGGTGATGATGGCCTCGTTGTATTTCTATTTTCTCCTCTGCTTCTAGAATATCAGGGCAGCTTTCACTGATAATTTCTTTTTCATATTTATTTATTTATTTTTATTTTTCAATATTCATTTCCACAAAATTTTAAGTTCCAAATATTCTCCCCATCTCTCCCATCCCCCACCTCAAAACGCCTAGCATTCTGATTGCACCTTCCACCAAACAGACCTCCTTTCTAACACATCACCCTTCCCTTTCCCCCATCTTCTCTCTTGGCTTGTAGGACAAGATAAATTTCTATACCCCATTGGCTGTATTTGTATTTCCATTTGTATGCAAAGTAATTCTTAATGTTTTCTCCTGAAACTTTCAGCTCCATTTTCTCTCTTTTCCTCCCTCCCAATCCATCCCCCCTGAGAAGGCAAGCAATTCAAAATAGTCTATATATGTGTAGTTTTGCAAGCGACTTTCATAAAAGTCATGTTTTGTGCAACTAATTATATTTTTCTCCATCCTGTCCTGCCCCGCTTTATTCTATTCTCTTTTGAACTTGTCTTTCCCCAAAAGTGTTTACTTGTCATGTAATTGTAATTCCCACTTGTCCTCCCTTCCATTACACCCCTTGCTTATCCCCTTCTCCCCTACTATCCTGTAGTATAAGACAGATTTTCATACTTAATTGAGTGTTTATTTTATAAAATTTTAATTTTAAATTTTTCAATTTTCCCCATGAAGTATTATACTCAGTTTTGATGGTAGGTGATTTGTGGTTTTAATCCTAGTTTATTTGACTTCTGGAATATCTTATCCCATCCCTTAATGTAGAATATGCTTGTGTTATCCTGATTGAATTTACACAATACTCTAATTATTTATATCTAGTTTTTTGTAATATTTTCTCCTTGACCTGAGAACTCTGGAATTTGGCTATAATATTTCAAGGAGTTTCTCCTCTTGCATTCTTTCAGGAGGTGATTGGTGAATTCTTTCAATATTTTTTGGCCCTCTGGCTATATAATTTCAGGGTAGCTTTCCTTGATAATTTCATGAAAGATGATCTCTAGGCTCTTTTACAATCATGACTTTCAGGTAGTAGCATAATTTTTAAATTATCTCTCCTGGATCTGTTTTCCAGGTCAGCTGTTTTCCCAATAGGATATATATATATATATACATATATATATATAATGATGTAATGAATGAATATATATGTGTGTGTGTGTGTTTGTATTCATTCATTCATTCTGTCCTCTGTTTTCTGTTCCTGTAGAATTTGGTGAGAATCCCTTTTTACAGGTATTTTATGGACTGCTGGGGAAGAGTTAGGGTATGTACATCTTTCCACTCTCCTATCTTGACTCTGCACCCTTTGTGATATTTTCTTGGAAGATGCTAGCTATGTTCTTTTTTTTATTTATTTATTCATGGTTTTCAGGTAGACTAATGCGCTCTTTTCCTGGCCAATTTTTTTTTCCAATGAGATATTTCACATTGCCTTCTTTATTTTTATTCTTTTGCTTTTGTTCTATAATTTCTTGATTTCTGAAAAAGTCATTACCTTCCATTTGCTCCATTCTAATTTTAAGGAAGTATGCCCTTCAGTGAAGCATTTGGATCTCCTTTTCCTTTCGACCAATTCTGCTTTTCAAGGCATTCTTCTCCTCATTGTCTTTTTGGACCTCATTTGCTATTTAGGTTCGTTTGTTTTTAAGGTGTTGTCTTCAACAATTTTTTGGTGTCTTTTAGCAAACCATCGACTAGTTTTTCATGATTTTCTTGCCTCACTCTCATTTCTCTTCCAAAATTTTCTTCATCCTATCTTACTTGATTTTCAAAATCCTTTATGAACTCTTCCACAGCCTGAGACCATTGCATATTTTTTAGCTCCTTTGGATATAGGGGCCTTGACCTTGATGTCTTCCTCTCTTGTACACTTTTCTCTTCCTCATATGAAAGTAACCTTCCATTTTCTTATTTTTCCCCGTTTTGGACATTTTACTAAACAGTTACTTAACTTTTGTGTCCTTTCTCAAGTGGAATATATACTACCCCAGTCTTCATAGGTTTTGTGCAGCTGTTCTCTGAGATATCTCTAGAGATCTGTAAGTTTTCAGTTCCTCCAAAGTGGTCAGTTAGGGGCCAGGACTGGGACCTGACCAAGCTCACCTCTAATTCAGGTGAAAAAACTTTCTCACTGATCTGTGAAACTGTCTTTGAGGTTTTGTGAGTTGAGAAATCAGAAAACTACAACAGCTACTCTTGATTCAGCTCCCTGAAGCCTCCTCCATTTCTCTTTGTACTGTGAAGTGCATGCTGCACTGCACTCTGCTCTGAATTTGGTTGGATAAAGCTTTCCTGTGAGTCTTCCAGATTGTCTTAGGATGGGAATCTGTTTCACTCTGTTATTTCGTGGTTTCTTCTGCTGTACCACTTTGGTGTCATTTTCCCAGGTATTTTATGGGCTTTGGGAGGAGAGATGGCTTCTACTCTTGGCTCTGCCCCTCTCCTTGATAATTTTTTGAAAGATGATATCTATGCTTTGTTTTGGTAGTACAGGTAGACGGGAAGCGGGGGATTAATTGGAGCATCACATTGAAATGAATTTGGAATATATGAAGAAAATAAAGCTGAGGATGAAAGTTTGGATGTTTAAGCTTTGAAACTTAGTAAGATGTTGCAAAGACGAGGGTGGGATACTACAATGTTCCTTGAAATAATGTACAAATAGATTTTTTTTTTTACCTGAGATAAAACAGTGAAAAAAGATTGAAATATACCAAAATTACAATATAACGTCATATATTTGAGGTTTGTTAAGTGCATACTATGTGGCAGACACTGTAAAAAATGCTGAAAATACATATAACAAATAAAACAATCCTTTCTCTGAAGGAGCTTTCAGTCTGATAAAGAAACACAATAGAAAAAATGAAGGGTGAAAAGTAGGGACTGAGTGGTAGGAGAGCGTCAATACCATGCACTGAATCAGCAGCAAAATGAGGCATGGACTGAACATGTCTGTCCTCCTTAAAGTGTGGCTTTGAGAGGAGTTTTGTGTTTTTTTTTTCTTTTCTTACTCACTCTAGCCCTCCAGTCAGAGGCACACAATTGACAGAAGCTATAAAACTGATACAGCCTCCATGACCATGAATTTCTAGTGATGAGCCTTACACTTGAGGGCAAATGAGTAGTTCTTACCTGTACATCTGAGTAGAACTTAGTCATCTTCCAGCATTACATATAATTCACAGGAAATTACCAACATAATTATATTTGAATGTAAACAAATACAAAATGTATAAATTTTGTTTTCAAGTGTAAACAATATTGCTAAACAAAGAAATTTATTTAGAGTAATAAAGAACGTGTGCATTCCTGTGGGTATTAAAGAAGTTTATTTAGAGAAGTGGATAAAGTCTTACCAAAAAAAAGAAAAACATTATATTTTTGAAATTTATTATAACTCATGTTCAACCAAGGACAGTGTTATAGTAGGCAAAATATAAATAGAACTATGTAAATACAATTCTTATTTTGACTTCAAAACATGACACTGATTAATGCATATTTAAAGTACAATGATTAAATATATTCATTATGTAACAACAAGATATTAAAAGAATAAGGGTTTTATTTTTTCAGTCATTTCCAAACTTCCCTGGCACTGTTCTGGCCATTCTCCCCACACCCATTCTACATCGTCCTTAATTCTCTGCCTCTTTGTAACCTGTACTATGATAGGTGAACTTTCCCTTGTCGCATTTTAGTAATTTTCAAATCATACATACTTTTTCTCTCTATCCCTTGCTCCTTTTAACATTTTCCCCCATTAGAATACAAACTTCTTGAAGGCAGAGGGTGGATTGCTTGTTTGTATTTGCATACCGAAGACTCAATACAATGTCTTGAACATGATAAAAAAAAAGTTTTTTCAGTCATTCCTTCATTTATTTATTCAAATTAGCCAAATTTTTACTGAATTTCAAATTTTTTTTTGACTAAAATATCCTTTACTTTTTCACTCTAATAAATACTTCTGTGACTGGATTGTTTGGTTATTTAAAAGTCAATTATTTACATTTAGAGATTAAACACAAAGTGTAAAACAAAGAAAATGCTAGTTTATGTAACAGATCACACTTTAATACCTGGGATTTAAAAATGACACAAGATTCTACACAGGGTTAATATAATTTGAATTCATCTAATGAAGGAGCACATCTTGAAAAAATACATTTTAAAAATTAGTACTGTTGATATTATTCTAGGCTGTCAAAATTTAGAGGAAGGCAAAATATGAATGCATTGGCCACTTGAGTACACACATATGTGTACATGTGTATGTGTATGTATATATAAATGCATACTGAGCCAAGTATACACACACAGACACAAACACACATATATACACTGAACCAAGTGTATGTATACATAAATACACTGAATCCAGTGTATATATACATAAATACATATATATATATGTGTGTGTGTGTGTGTGTGTGTGTATCTACATATACACACATATATATGTATACATATGCGTGTGTGTGTGTGTGTGTGTGTGTGTGTGTGTGTGTGTATACTGGGATCAGTGCCTGGAAATTTGATTTCTTCTCCTTTCTTGCCACAAAGTAGCACTGCTACATAGGATGAGCACTTTAATTGCTGGAATACATGTTCCTAACCTTTACAAACCACCTGGGAAAGCTAGAACCCTGAAGTTTCTTCTACCTTAAAATTCTATGGTCTTCTTCAAGTTCTGACATTTTATTGTCATCATAATCTTCTGAGAGTTTGGAATATCCAGTTTTGATATGTATTCATAATCCTCTAATACTCACCAATATATAGTTGAAATATAGGTAAAAGCTCCTGAATCTTGAAAAACTAAAGTTTATCTCCTCTTTCTTCACCCCCAAAGCAACAAAGAACTAATCCACGTCATTCCCCTTAAATAAATTTAAAGTGTTTATACAGGGAAACTTATTTTAGATGTTATGGGTATTCCAGAATCTAAAAATAGGTATGATGGGAAATTTGTGCCATATATCAGTCAAAAGGTATTGTGACAATTATTTAAGAGGAAAATGGGTGAAGAAAACAACTCACTTTTGTATTTTTATTTCTGGAGCAAAGCACAATGCTTGAGACATACATAAAACTATTTTAATTACTTGATTAATCATAGATCAATTATATAATAGATGAAAAAATTGTATTTTATTACTCTCTCTTAAATCATGGCATGGATTCAAGATTCTGGTCATGGAAACCATGAACTTTTTAAAGAAGATTTATAATTTATTTCAATTCAACAAGAATTTATTATTGTTTTGTTCTCATCTTAATGTTCAATGAAATTCATGTAGAATCAATCCTGGGAAGTCGACATACTTCTAGGTTGGGTAATTGTCAGGCTATCATGTAGGTAGATATTTGAAATTGAATAAATATGTTATAAAGAAAGCACACTATCAATTTAGCAAAAATAATCTTAATACTGCATTGGAACATAAACTGGGATGATAGGTACTCTTTCCTTTCATTACATCACTTTATCTTATGTACTAGGTTTGTATAATGTGGGAGTTATTTTTTCTTTTTTATTAGACATAATTTGATGATATATCATCTATTAAAAAAGTTGATATGTTACTGAGGGTCAGTATTACTTCTGAGTTATTATGAGCAACTATTTTTTCTTCAATACTTCCAACATACTCCCCCTGCCCAGAGTTCTAGAAGTTATCATGGATACTGTTTCTGCCCTTTGTTAGTTTTTTAAGAATTGTGAATTTCTAGATATAATTCTGGCTGCTGTATTGTGTTTTTCTGGATATTTGTCATAGATGGTAGATAATTTTTACCATTTTATTGCAGAATGTAACTCAATCAATAGATCTGAAATCCTTAAGAACAGGTTTTCAATATCTTTGGCAGCAATAAATGATGGTTATTATATCTTTTTTTATTGTCGTTGAAGTTGAATTATGTAAATTTTGATGAAAATAAATATTTGAAGTGCAAGATATAATTTTTGTTAAGAAGAAAATAGAAAAAGGTACCTTAATTTTGACTTCCAAGAATAGTTGAAGTACATCCTAATTTGTATTTTTCCACAGACTTATTTGCTTCACGATTTGTTAAAAAAATACTACACTTTTGGGGGAGTACGTATTAAGTTTACGAAATATTTCCCAGAACCCTTCAGTAAGCAACACATTTTCCTTCCTAACAATTACTGTCCGAACAGCAGCTGATCTCTCAGTCACTCCCATTCTTCTCAGTCTCAGCTTCACAACGGCCTCTTCCAACTCAGTCTCCTCCATCACTGCTGCCATGACCCCTTTTCAGGTGTGGTAGAACTACCACAAGGACTCCGAGGCCACCATCAACAAGCGAATCAACTAGGAGCTCGACGTCTCCTGTGGGTAGCTGTCCATGGTTTGCTACTTTGACTGAGATGGTGTAGTATTGAAGAACTTTGCCAAGTATTTCCTACACCAATCCACAGGGAGAGGGAACATGCTGAGAAGCTGATAAAACTCCAAGACCAACATGGTGACCAGATCTTCCTACAAGACATCAAGAAAGCAGACTCAAACGACACAGGAAGTGAGTTAAATGCAATGGAGTGTGCTCTGCACTTGTGGGGGGGAGTGTAAATCAATTGTTACGAGAATTGTACAAGCAGACAACTGAGAAGAATGACCCACCTTTATGAGATTTAATCAAAATCCACTACCTGAAAGAACAGGTAACACATCAAACAACCTGATGGTGATGTAACTAGCCTGTGCAAAATGGAGGTCTCCTGATTCTGGCATGGCAGAATATCTTTTTGAAAAGTGCATGCTTGGAGACAGTGACAAGGAGCGCCAAGCTTCCTCTGACTTGTCCCACACCTGGAAACTGTAGGCGTGACTCCTACTCTCTTTCATTGTATACATATTTGGGTTATTTGGACATTTTAATAATCTGTACCAAAAAACTACCATCATTTACCCACCAATAGAGTGACTTAGTACTGATGAAAAAAAATATTTCCAATTTTACTCATATATGATACTATTAAGCATAAAATCCTACAGAGCAAACTCTTTTGACAACAGTTTCATGTTGAAGGATCTGAAGCATCACATTGATATTAATAAATGTGAAATGTTCATAACTGTTGTCAATTTATTGTTTTCTTTCTTCTTCCTTAACAAAAAGATTTTTAAGCAGTCAAATAGTCCATCGTTAACCCCAAAACAACATTTAAAAATTAGGAGAATTTAGTAGAGGACAAATAAAAATAGTAAACCACCAAATCACTCAACTACTTTCCATGATGACTCTCCTACATGATACCTGATTTTCCTCTCCTTTTTAATAACAGGAAAATCCAGTAAGTGATGGCAGTCACTAAGTAAAATAACTAAATGGTTTAATCCTAGTATATATTTATCCAGTATAAAGCAAATGTTAGATTATGTTGAAAACTGTTTCATAAGGTCAAGTTATATGTTAGTATCACAATATTATTAACTGGTATTTTATGCTTTCAGGTTTAAGCACTAAATGAATTCAAATAGAAATGAAGGTATTTTATCAAATGCTACCAATGTTTAACCCTTGGAATATCTCTATATGTAGTAATAATGAGCGTTTTCTTTCATGTGTATACTAAGAATACAAGTACTAAATTCTAAAACTGAAAACAGACACAAAATGGTTTTGAAAAAATAAAGGCTTGCAGATATTGAACTCTTAAGTATAATTAAGCAATATTGTCAAATCGTTTTGTTAAATATTTTAATATTTTCAGATTGAAATTTTAGCTTAATGTTAAATTCAGCATTAGCTTATTTAGGAAAGATGTCCTATTTTCTTTATCATTAAACATTATTTTCCTAATTCTATGCAGTTATTTCTATGTATGTGTATGTTATAGAAGGGGGGCAGTAATTTTGCCTTTTATACAGAAAACTCTAGTCTCTCTTATTGTAAAGTAAGAAATAGTATGAATGCAATTTCCCATGTCATGGTTTAGACTTGACAGTAAAAGAAGAGAGAATGCTTTATTCGTCAGTTGACTCAGTGAAGTAAATGTTACTTAGATCCTCCACATTGATTATATAGAACATACAGTCATATTACAATAATTTGTTCAATATTTAATTCACAAAATCTATGCTGTCTCTCATTATTAAGATAATTGACATTACTGCTAAATTAAGAGACCACAATCTTGTTGTTTAAATATGTCTGATACTAAGTAGGTCACCTAATATCTCTTCATGCTCAATAAAACCATTTGGATTAATGAGAATTTAAATTTGTTCTATGACCAAAAACTCAGAAGGTTCCATTTCAATGCCTTCATAGATTTAATGCATTTTATTCAATAGAGCTGTCTGAGTTAAGTCTAAAATTATACAGTAGGGGAAAGATAAGCTTGCAAAGTACTCAATTTGTAAAATTTTGACATTGTAAAATTAATTGCTTAGATACCACAAAGAACAATAAACCTTTTCCAACAAGTATTATCCTTCTCAGTAAAAATAAAATAAATTCTTAGGACGACTTTATAAAGTAATTCAAATTTTGTATTTTTTCTGAAATTTCAAATGACAAATTTTAATTATTTTTGATTTTTTGTTGTTTACTTACATATATAGCTGAGTAAAATTCATCACATTTTATACTATATAAATGTTTATCTTTCAGATACATCAATTAGATGAGGAATTATCTGATAATTTCCATTATACTAGCTGGTATTTATATCCCTCTAACATTTGCAAATATTATTACATCATATTATTACATTTTATTTATTTGGTTTTCTCCATAATATAGAGGTAAATTTTATTAGTATCCCATTTTTATAGGTGAGGAAACTGTGTTAGTCAAAATTTAAGAGACTTGCTCAGGTTTGCAGAGCTAGTCAGTGTCTGGGACTTGATTTGAAGTAAACTCTTCCTGTCTCCATTTCCTGCATTGTGTATACTAATTGAGGGGAATAAGTGTATTTTGTGATAAATGTGTCCTGAGAGTAATCTTCTTCCAGCTTGCTTTTAATTTCTTCCACTCTAGGTAATACATTATCCCAAAGTTTTGTGAGTATAAAACTGTAAATTTAATGAAAATTAAAATTCTACACTTGCAAGTATAGGAAATATACTACTATTCTTACTGCAGTTTTTCAGTCATATGATTTTGTCATAAATAAAATTACTTTTTTATCAATACATTCACGGTTTTTTCAAAGTTACACCAAAGAACAAAATTACATTAAACTTTAAACATGAAGTTAAAATTAAAAGTTTAAAATAATTTGCTTTTCATCAGACCATTTTTGCATAAAAAAATTATCTTTTAATTTATGATGGCAAGCCTTCCACAAATTCATTACATAAAAAATTAAAAAGTTGGACTTGGCAATATGTGATCCACCTTCCTGTGTTTACATACAGAATATATTTATACACCTGTAATCTACTGCCTTTACAACGGCGATAGACAAAATTCTCTCTTCCTTCAAATTTTTCTTTTTAAATGAACACATGATTCAACATTACAATAAAATAATATCAAATTTATTTCCATGTTATATGATTCTGAACATGTCACTCCACATCCCCTCTGAAAGAAAAATTATTGGTACTTCATTTCTAACTTACTATGGCAGCCAGGCTGTTTTCTTAGCCTGCCTTTTCAAGACTTCCCATAATCTAGCTTTGATACACCCTTTCAAAATAATCTGGCTTTGATACAGCCTTTCAAAATAATCTGACTTTGATACACCCTTTCAAACTTATTTCATGTCATAGATAACTGGACTATTTATCACTCTTTAAAATTTTCTTATCCTCTCACCCCCACCCCTAGTGACTCTGGTCATCCTCTTCCCCACACCTCAATCTCTACCTGTTGAAATCTGTAGGTGTTTCAAGGACTAGCTAAAATGCCATGCATTATATGTATATTTCCTTCCCTAACCAGTAATCATCTTCCCTTCTTCAGAACATTTACTAAATTTTAATTCGTATTATAGAAAAAAAAGGACAATATCATTCACATTTATATCAATTGCAAATAAATCATAAGCTTCTGGAGGGTAGAGCTTGTGTCTCACTTCTAAGTACCTTAAACGTAAGTGGTAAATGCATACATATCGACTGCATCAAATCACAAAGATAAATAATGCTACATAGATTGAAACTTTATGTTTTTCTCTCCTGTTAAATTGTTTTAGTTTGTTTTTGTCTTTAGTTTAACGCTTTATATTGTTTCTTCAGGCATTCAGCCTATAACTGGCTTTTGTTTTTGATGTTTATTGCTCTGATACTGACTCTAGCATTTCCTCAAATGACTTTCTTAGAAAGAGAGTTCAGTTGTTAAGAATATTGGGTCATTGGTCACATGGGGGACTTTCTTTTCTCAATTTCTTAAAATATCTCATTCCCCCCAGTAGCATGTAAAATAATTTTTAACATTTCCTTTTTATTTAAATTTTGGTCCCAATTTTCACATTTTCTCTCTTCTCTTCCCCCTCATTGTAAGGGCAAGTAATCTGACATATTTTATACATATGCAGTGATTCGAAACGTATTTCCATTTTAGTAATATGAAAAAACACCAAGAAGAAATACAAGACAAATAAGGGTTTTTAAAAGTATACTTCATTCTGTTTTCAGATTCTATCAGTTTTCTGGAAGTGATGAATAGAATTTTTCATCAAAAGTTTTATTTCGTTTTATTTCAAATATTTTTATTGCTGAGATAAGCTAAGACACTCACAGTTGATAATCCTACAATGTTAGTTTAACATTGTGTAATATTCTCCTAGTTTTGCTCATTTTACTTTCCATCAGTGTACGTAAGTCTTTCCAGGTTTCTCTGAAACCTTCTTACTAATCATTTCTTATACCACAATGGTATTCCGTTATAATCATATACCACAACAGGCTATTAACCAATTAATGAGTTTTCCCTCAATTCCCATTTCTTAATCCCCACAAAGAAAAAAAGCTGCTATAGATATTTTGTTTAATTGTAGGTCATTCTCTTTCTCATTTTTTTCATTTCTTCATTAAAAAGATCTACTAATGATCTTTTTCAGTGAAATGTTTGCATGGTTTTATAACACATTGTATCACCATTTATCACTTCAAAAATTTCATGTATTCATACCAGCAGATCATGTGCAATGCACACCAGTGTGGCGCAGCAGGGCCAGGACACAGAATAGACTTCAGAGTGCCACAAACAGCAGTTCACAGATTGTTCAATCCACAAATGTGAGGAACAATTTCAAAGGTCAGTGGGAGCGCCCCTTCACCTAGGAGAGGGGAGTATAGTTGGGACTTCAAAGAGCAGGCACTGCAGTGGTAGCTGCCATTTTTGGAGTCCTTCACCTAGATCCCATGGGGGAATTGAGAACCTGGTCCAAATCTCAGCCCTGAGTCGTAGCCCTTGGAGACCTCTGCCTAAAGCCCCTGGGGGAATTAACCCACTGATCTGATTCTTAGCCCTGAGCTCCACATACAGGTGAGGAGGAGCACTGGCAATGGAGATGGAGGTGGGTTTGGTGAGAGAATTCCAATTATAGATTCTGTAAAGAAAAATTTTTGGCTACTCCCAGACGAGTGTGAAGGCCAGGAGAAAATAAACTCCTCTCCCTTGAGTGTACCACCTTGGAGGAACTGAGAACTTGCAGATCCCCAGATTATTCACTCCTAATGAAAAAGGACCCTAAGTCAAGGAACTGACTTGGAAAATGCCCCAAACAGGGACAAATATAACACAAGAGAAGGTGACATTCTTAGTGAACAGATATTTTCTTCCATTCTTTCCCATGAGGAAAATTAAAGCACAACATCAGACAAACTCAAGACTTCCACATCCAAAACCTCCACAATAAATATGTAGTGGTCTCAGGCCATTCAAGAGCTCCAAAAGGATTTTGAAAATCTAATAATAGAGGTGGAGGAAAAATTGGGAAGAGAAATGAGAGCAGTGCAAGAAAATCCTTAAAAGTGAGTCAACAACTTGCTAGAGGAGACCCAAAAAAATGCTGAAGAAAATAATACCTTAAAAAATAGGCTACCTTAGTTGGCAGAAAGGAGAAGAATGCTTTAAAAAAGAGAATTAGCCAAATGGAAAAGGAGGTTCAAAAGCTCACTGAACAAAATAGTTCTTTAAAAATTAGAATGAATCATATGGAACCTAATGACTTTATGAGAAGCCAAGAAATTACAAAACAAAACCAAAAGAAGGAAAATAATAGAAAACAAGGTGAAATATCTCATTACAAAAACAACTGACCTGAAAAATAAATCCAGGAGAGAAAATTTAAAAATTATAGGACTACCTCAAAGTCATGACCAAAAAAAGAGCTTAGGCATCATTTTTCATGAAATTGTCAAGGAAGACTGCCCTGGTATTCTAGAACCAGTGGGCAAAATAAATATTGAAAGAATACACAGATCGCCTCCTGAAAGAAATCCAGAAAGAGAAACTTCTAGGAATATTGTGGCCAAATTTCAGAGTTACCAGGTCAAGGAGAAAATATTGTAAACAACTAGAAAGAAACGATTCTAATATTGTGGAAATACAATCAGGATAACACAAGATCTACCAACTCCTACATTAAGGGATTGAAAGGCTTGGAATGATATTCCAGAAGTGAAAGAAACTAGGATTAAAACCAAGAATCAGCTACCCAGAAAAACTGAGTATAATACCTCAGGGGAAAAATATTCATTCAGCGAAATAGAGGACTTTCAACCATTCTTGATGAAAACAGCAGAACTGAATAGAAAATTTAACACTCTATCTCTCTCTCTCTCTCTCTCTCTCTCTCTCTCTTTCTATATATATATATATATATATATATATATATATATATATATATACACACACACATATATGTGTGTGTGTCTCTGTGTCTGTGTGTCTGTGTCTGTGTGTGTATAATGTATGAATACATATATATATGTATATACATATGTGTGTGGGTGCATAGTCAGAGAGCACAGGGTGAGTTGAATAAGAAGGGATGACACTCAAAAATATAAACGGATGGGTGAGAGAGAAATTTATTGGGAGGAGAGATAAATGGAATGGGGAAAATTATCACTCAAAAAAGAGCCAAGAAAGACCTTTTTTTCGTGGAGAATAAAAGGGGGGAGGTGAGAGTGAAAAAGGGAAACTTACTCTCTTCAAATTTAGGTTAAGGAGGGAACAATAGGCATACTCAATTTGGTGTGAAAATACATCTTGCAATACAGTAAAGTGGGGGAGAAGAGGATAAGTGGAGTGTGAGGGGAATGGTAGAGGAAGGGCAAAGCAGAACAAGGATTAATTAGAAGCAAACACTTTTGGGGACAAAATAGAATAAGTAGGGGGTAGAATATGATGGAGGGAAATACAATTAGTCTTTCACAACATGACTGTTATGGAAGTCTTTTTGCAAAACTCCACATATACAGCCTGTATTGAATTTATTTCCTTCTCAGTGGGAATGTGCTGGAAGAGAAAAGGGAGAAAAGTGGGAATTCAAAGCATTAACAACGAATGTTGAGAATTGTTTTTGCAAAAAACTGGGAAATAAGGAATACAGATGATGTGGTATAAAAATTTATCTTGCGGAGGCGGCCCTGCCCCCACCCCAGCACCTCAACTAAAGCTCACTGATTGACAGCCGGCAGGAGGAAAGCCCATTTAAATCTCAGAGGCCAAGCACTAGCTGGGCGGATCCAGGCGGGGGGTGGAAAGGAATCTCAGAAGTCAAGTAACTGGCTGGGAAAATGCCTAGAAAAGGGAAGAAAAATAAGACTTTAGAGAGTTTTTTCCAACAAATGCAAATGATCCCGACATTCGGATCTGATGATGAGGACGTATTCTTGCCATCAGGGAAAGACGTAGAGGGCAGGGCCTCAGTACCCCAGACACCCCAGGGGGGTGGCAGGTGGGCTCAGGCCCTGGAAGAGCTCAAAAAGGATTTTGAAAAGCAAGTTAGACAGGTGGAGGAAAAACTGGGAAGAGAAATGTCAGAGATGCAAGAAAAGTATGAAAAATGGGTCAATACCTTGGTAAAGGAGACCCAAAAAAATGCTGAGGAAATTAACACCTTGAAAAATAGGCTCACTCAATTGGCAAAGGAGGTTCAAAAAGCCAATGAGGAGAAGAATGCTTTCAAAAGCAGAATGAGCCAAATGGAAAAAGAGGCTCAAAAGCTCACTGAATTTAATAGCTCTCTCAAAATTAGAATGGAACAGATGGAGTCTAATGACTTTATGAGAAACCAAACAAAACCAAAAGAATGAAAAAATGGAAGAGAATGTGAAATATCTCATGGGAAAAATAACTGACCTGGAAAATAGATCCAGGAGAGACAATTTAAAAATTATGGGACTACCTGAAAGTCATGATCAAGAAAAGAGCCTAGACATCATCTTCCATGAAATTATCAAGGAAAACTGCCCTGACATTCTAGAACCAGAGGGCAAAATAAGTATTGAAAGAATCCATCGATCACCCCCTGAAAGAGATCCAAAAAGAGAAACTCCTAGAAACATTGTGGCCAAATTCCAGAACTCCCAGCTCAAGGAGAAAATCTTGCAAGCAGCTAGAAAGAAACAATTCCAGTACTGTGGAAATACAATCAGGATAACCAAAGATTTAGCAGCTTCTACATTAAGGGATCGAAGGGCGTGGAATAGGATATTCCAGAAGGCAAAGGAACTAGGACTCAAACCAAGAATCACCTACCCAGCTAAACTGAGTATAATACTTCAAGGGAAAATATGGTCTTTCAATGAAACAGAGGACTTTCAATCATTCTTAATGAAAAGACCAGAGCTGAAAAGAAAATTTGACTTTCAAACACAAGAATGAGAAGAAGCATGAAAAAGGAAACAGCAAAGAGAAGTCTTAAGGTACTTACCAGAAGTGAACTGTTTACATTCATACAGGGAAAGACAATATTTCTAACTCTTAAAACTTTTCAGTATCTGGGTAGTTGGTGGGACCACACATACACATGTACACGCATGCACACACATACACACATGCACACACATACAGAGATAGAGAGCACAGATTGAACTGAATAGGATGGGACCATACCTTAAAAGAAACTAAGGTAAATGGTGAGAGAGAAATGTAGGGGGAGGAAAGAGAGGGAAAGGGAAGGGGGTAACTATATGTCATTTAAGAGGCAGGTAGGAGTTTTTCTTAGTGGAGGGAAAAAGAGGAGCACTGAGAAAAAAAAAAAACCAAGAAGTTTACCCTCATCACATTTGACTAAACGAAGGAGTGAAATGCACACTCATTTTGGTATGAAAACCTATCTTACAGTATAAGAAAGTGGGGGAGAAGGAGATATTGCAAGGGGGGGGATGATGGAAGGGAGGGCAAAGGGAGGAGGGAGCAATTTGAAGTCAACACTTGGGGAGGGACAGGATCAAGAGACAGAAGAGAAACAATTAGGGGCAGGTTAGGAGGGATGGTAATCCAGTTAGTCTTACACAACACGACTATCAGGGAGGTCATTTGCAAAACTACACAAATAGGGCCTATATTAAATTACCTGCCATCCTAAAGGGAATGGGTGGGGAGGGAGGGATGGGGAGAATTTGGAACTCAAAGTTTTAGGAACAACTGTTTAGTATTGCTGTTGCAACTAGGAAAGAAGACATACAGTTAATGAGGAATAGAAAGTCATCTGGCCCTACAGGAGAAAAGAGAAGATGGGGACAAGAGAAGGGAGGGATGACAGAAGAGAGGGCAGATTGGAGATAGGGAAAATTAGATTGCTTTGGGTATTGGGGTGGGGGGAGGGGATAAAAGGGGAGAAAATTTTGAACCCAAAAATTTGTGAAAATGAATGTAAAAAATTAAATAAATAAATAAAATTTTAAAAAAAGACGTAGAATTAGCCAAATGGGAAAGGAGGTTTAAAAACTCCATGAAGAAAATAGTTCTTCCAAAATTAGAATGGAACAGATGCCATGATCCAAAAAAGAGCTTAGACATCATCTTTCATGAAATTATCAAGGAAAACTGCCCTGATATTCCAGAACCAGAGGGCAAAATAAGTATTCAAGGAATCCACCAATCACTGCCTGAAAGAGATCCAAAAAGAGAAACTGCAAGGAAAATTGTGGTCAAATTCCAGAATTCCCAGGTCAAGGAGAAAATATTGCAAGCAGCTAGAAAGAAACAACTCCAGTATTGTGGAAATACAATCAGGATAACACAAGATCTAGCAGCTTCTACATTAAGGGATCAAAGGGCGTGGAATAGCATATTCCAGAAGTCAAAGGAACTAGGCAATGGGGAATAGAAAGTTATCTGGCCCTACAGGACAAAAGAGAAGATGGGGACAATGGAAGGGAGGGATGATAGAAGAGAGAGCAGATTGGCGATAGGGGAAATTAAAACGCTTGGTGTATTGGGGAGAGGGGGGTGAATGGAGAGAAAATTTGTAGCCCAATATTTTTTGTAAATGAATGTAAAAAAGTTAAATAAATAAATTTTAAAAAATAAAAAGTATTCATAACCACTGTGTAGTGTTACAATAAACTTTTGTGGGGGGCTGAGTCAAGATGGTGGAGCAGAAAGACTCACGTATGCTAGCTCATGGATTTAATGTAAGAAGAGCCCCCCACAAGTTCTGGATCACTGCCGGGTGTGCAGAAACACAGTGGAAGAGTTTTCCGTTCCAGAGAGCCCTGCAGAGTGGTCCCCAGGGTCCATCGCGCCCCAGAAAGCGGCGCCCACCCCAGCGCTGCCCTGGCCACATGGCCGAGAGGAGCCGATACAAGTAGGCGTCAGGGACGGAACCTCTGGCGGCCAGGAAGGTCCCTCCGCTCACAGACGCTACAGGTCAGTGAGAGAGATGGCTGGGCTGGCCGAGAGGGGAGTGGGGTGTCTCTGTGACTCGCGCCCCCTCGGGAGGAAGTGGCAGAGGCAGAGGCAGGGCCATGAAGCGGCGGAGGGAGAGGCGGCAGCGGCGGCCCCTGGGACTCCCCGAGCAGCAGACAGGCAGAACTTCAAGTGTCTGGATAAAGCCCCTGAGGAGGCTGAGCCTGGGAGATGGCCCTGCCCCACCTGCTCCATCACTGAAGACCTCTGCATAAAGGCCCTGAGGGAACTGAGGCGGGGAGTCGGCCCTGCCCCCTCCCCAGAACCAGAACTAAAGCTCACACTGATTAGCAGCCGCACCTGCCATGGAAAGCCCATTTCAATCTCAGACCCCAAGCACTAGCTGGGCGGATCTAGGCAGGGGTGGACAGGAATCTCAGAAGTCAAGTAACTGGCTGGGAAAATGCCCGGAAAAGGGAAGAAAAATAAGACTATAGAGAGTTTCTTTGAGCAGGTGCAAATGTTCCCGCCATTCGGCTCTGATGACGAGGAAATATTCTTGCCATCAGGGAAAGACGTGGAGGGCGTGGCCTCGGTCCCACAGACATCCCAGGGGGATGTTGGGTGGGCTCAAGCCTTGAAAGGGCTCAAAAAGTATTTTGAAAAGCAAGTTAGACAGGCAGAGGAAAAACTGGGAAGACAAATTAGAGAGATGCAAGAAAACCATGAAAAACGGGTCAATACCTTGCTAAAGGACACCCAAAAAAATGCTGAAGAAAATAACACCTTGAAAAATAGGCTCACTCAATTGACAAAAGAAGTTCAATAAGCCAATGAGGAGAAGAATGCTTTCAAAAGCAGAATTAGCCAAATGGAAAAAGAAGTTCAAAAGCTCACTGAAGAGAATAGTTCTCTCAAAATTAGAATGGAACAGATGGAGTCTAATGACTTTATGAGAAAACAAGAAATCACAAAATAAAGCCAAAAGAATGAAACAAATGGAAGAGAATGTAAAATATCTCATGGGAAAACAACTGACCTGGAAAATAGATACAGGAGAGACAATATAAAAATTATGGGACTACCTGAAAGCCATGATCAAAAAAAGAGCATAGATATCATCTTCCATGAAATTATCAAGGAAAACTGCCCTGACATTCTACAACCAGAGGACAAAATAAGTATTAAAAGAATCCATCGATCACCACCTGAAAGAGATCCAAAAAGAGAAACTCCTAGGAACATTGTGGCTAAATTCCAGAACTCCCAGCTCAAGGAAAAATCTTGCAAGCAGCTGAAAAGAAACAATTCCAGTATTGTGGAAATACAATCAGGATAACTCAAGATCTAGCAGCTTCTACATTAAGGGATCAAAGGGCGTGGAATAGGATATTCCAGAAATTAATGGAACTAGGACTCAAACCAAGAATCACCTACCCAGCAAAACTGAGTATAATACTTCAGGTGAAATTATGATTTTTCAATGAAACAGAGGACTTTCAAGCATTCTTGATTAAAAGACCAGGGCTGAAAAGAAAATTTGACTTTCAAACACAAGAATGAGAAGAAGCATGAAAAAGTAAACAGCAAAGAGATGTCATAAGGAACTTACCAAAAGTGAATTGTTTACATTCCTACATGGAAGGACAATATTTGTAACTCTTAAAACTTTTCAGTATCTGGGGAGTTGGTGGGATCACACACACACACATGTACATGTGTGCACGCACACACACATACACACATGCATGCACATACAGAGACAGAGAGCACAGAGTGAAGTGAATAGGATGGGACCATATCTTAAAAGACATTAAGGTTAATGGTGAGGGAGAAAGATAGGGGGAGGAAAGAGGTTGAAATGGAATGGAGTAAATTATATGTCATTTTAGAGGCAAGCAGGAGACCTTTTAGTGGAGGGAAGCAGAGGAGAGCTGAGAGAAAAAAAAAAGCAAGAAGTCTACCCTCATCACATTTGACTAAAGGAAGGAATAAAATGTACATTCATTTTGTTATGAAAACCTATCTTACAGTACAGGAAAGTGGGGGGGGAAGGAGATAAGCAAGGGGGGGATGATGGAAGGGAGGGCAATGGGAGAAGGGAGCAATTTGAAGTCAACACTCAGGGAGGGACAGGATAAAAAGACAGAATAGAAACAATGAGGGGCAGGATAGGATGTAGGGTAATTGAGTTAGTCTTACACAACACGACTATTATGGAAGTCATTTGCAAAACTACACAGATAGGACCTATATTGAATTGCCTTCTTTCCCAAAGGGAATGAGTGGGGAGGGAGGGATGGGGAGAATTTGGAACTCAAGTTTTAGGAACAACTGTTTAGTATTATTGTTGCTACTAGGAAATAAGACATGCAGTTAATGAGGAATAGAAAGTCATCTGGTGCTACAGGACAAAAGAGAAGATGGGGACAAGAGAAGGGAGGGATGATAGAAGAGAGGGCAGATTGGTGATAGGGAAAATTAGATTGCTCGGTGTATTGGGGTGGGGGAGGGGATAAAAGGGGAGAAAAAATTGGAACTCAAAAATTTTGTGAAAATGAATGTAAAAAGTTAAAAAAATTAAAAAATGTTTCAAATCTCTAATAATTAAAGAAATGCAAATTAAAATAAAAAAATAAAAAAACAAAACAATAAACTTTTGTCACTTGAATAAAAAGAAAATGTTAACCACATCAAGAGTCTGAATACTGATTGAAACACACTATTTTCAATATTTTTTTCATATTCTTTCTCATTGTTTTTCCCTTTTGTTCAGTTTATTCTTTCATAACATCACGAATATGGAAATATGATTGTATATGTCTAAGCTACATCAGATTGCATTTTTTCTTGAGAAGGTGGGAGGGGATGGAGAGAGAGACATTTAGAAATCAAACTTTAAAGAAATGAATGTTAAAGTGTAATTAGAAAAAATGCCATTGAAAATGTGTTACACCAAAAAAATTAATATTTGAACAGTATATTTTTCCTGGTTTAGGAAATGATGAGCTGGTGGTTTTAGGAAAATATGGAAAGACTTAGACTTATGAAGGAAAATAGTACCAACCATAAGAGAAACATTCCACAAGTGCAAATAAACAAAATGTGGTCTTACAGAGATGCATTTGAGGGTATGTGTGTATATATGTGTATTTTTATGGATATCTTTGTATTTATGTATGTATATATGTGTGTATGTGTACACACAGACACACATACATAAATATTTACTTGTAGTTTCCTTTGGGAGATAGGGAAGAAAGGGGAAAAGTAAAGTAAAAATGCAAAGTAGAGGATGAAGGAAAACTTACAGAGAACTAAAGACAGGAAGGTTGAAAATAATGTGTAATATGCATTTTATACATTTTCTTGAAATGGGAATTTATTGTTTTATATTGCATCCTCCCTTATCTTCTGCTATATAAATGGCAACAATTTTTTCTTTTGTATTAAAGTTTAAAAGAATTTAAAAATAAAAATAGACAGATGTCAGTGGAATAGAGCAGAGAAACAACTTACACAAGCAAAGAAATCTAGCGGTATAATGATAGGATTTGGGGATATGAATTCTTATTTGAAAAAATGACGGGAAACTGGTAAACAATGGCATAAACTGGGTATGAACTTATTTATTACATCATTTACCAAGATAAGTTCAAAATGAAAATATAACCTGCATATAAAGACAGATTTTACAAGAAAATTACAAGAACTAACATATTACTTGTCACATTTATGGATAGGTGAATAATATATGAATAAACAAGTGATAGAAAGCAAAATTAAATACAAAATGGATAAATGTAATGGAAATTACATTCAATTAAAAAGTTTTGTACAAAAAAAAATATTGTCAAAGCAAGAAGGAAAGCAGAACATTGAAAGGGATATTTTACAGACAATTTCTCATATAAAGATATGATATCTAAAATATATGTAGAACTTTGCCAAATCTGTGAGACTATGAGTCACTCTGCAATTGATAAGTGATCAAAGGTTATGAACAGGCACTTTTCTGATGAAGAAATCAAAACAATTTATAGTTGTATGAAGAAATGCTCCAATTCATTATTGATTAGAGAAATGTAAATTAAAGCAAACTTGTGGTATTATTTTTGCACCTACTGCATTGGCTAAAATGATTGAAGGGGAAAACAATTAACGTGGGAGGGGATTTTGAAAAATTGAAGCACTAATTCATTGTTGGTGGAATTGTGGACTGATCCAAACATTTTGGAGAGCAGAGTGGAATCATTCCCAAAGAGTTACAAAAGTACCTATTTGACTCCGAAATACCACTATTATGTTTATTTCCAAATATAATTAAAGATAAAGGAAAAGAACCTATATATTCTAAAACGTTTATAGCAGCTTTCTTTATGGTAATTGCAGAGATACCCATTAATTGGGGAATGGATAAACAAGTATGTGATTGTGATGAAATATTAATGTATTTCAAAAAATTTTGAGCTCAACGATCTTAGAAAAACATGGAAAGACTTGCATGAAATAATGAAATGAAATGAGCAGAGCCAAGAGAACATTGAATACAGTAAAACTAATATTACTTGAAGAATAACTGAGTAAATATTTTGTGTTGATTATTATACATACTCAAATTAAACATAAAAAATATGAAAAAATACACTCTACACCTAAAGAACTGATAAATAGAAATATTTATAGAAAAAATTGTGCATATATACATACACACTCACACATTCAGATGCAATTGTCTCTAATGTTGGTCATCTCTAGGATGTGGGGGTGGGATGGAATAAATGAAATTTATGTGATAATTTTGTTGTGTATCTAAAAGGAATAGTCCATTTTGCATAGTAGATTTGCAGTCTTCTGTGCAATCATCTTTTTTAATATATTGTTTTCAAAGAGTTTTTATTTCGTAAATTAAAAATGAAATAAATTTTTAAAATATAACTTGGTTAAAACAAAATCTTACTTTATTGGCCTAGCAAACATGTATGTCACTTACACCTCAACTTCTTACTATTCCAAATGTCACTCAAGGACCATATATTTTGGGAAGATGCGTTGGACACATCCTTCTATATGTCTTCACCTTCTCAAGTGAGAATGATACATTTGAAGAATGCACCTTCTGATCAGTCCCCTAAGATACCTCAGTGACTCTGAGTCTCTTGAGTCCAAAGACAGTCACCAATACTTGAAAGTTCTTTTCAATATTACTATTTAGCCATATGTGCTTGATGAGGGTTGACAGGGGAGTGAACTCCCCACAAAGATGGGAGTACCAGGGTCAGGTCGCCAGGACAAGAATTCACAGACAGGCATTTTTGAGATCAAGGTAAAGATTTATTATGCTTGTCAGTGGGCAAGAGTTCTTAGGGAATCTGAAACTTTAGAGGGGAACAGGTAAAGTTTATATAGGATCTTCTATAGTGAAACATGTGCCAAATATGCTAACTAGGTGCTTTGGGGTGATATTAGCGAATGGTTAAGGAATGGTCAGTTCTTAAAGGAATTTGCACTTTTGGTGTTTACTGCACAGGTGTTTACCCAAAATTCATTGGAAAATAGCCCAAGGTGGGGAAGGGGCTACCTGGAGGTGTGGTTTTAGGCCTGGAATATCAGTAAGTCAATTAGAGTTCATGGTTGGCTCAGAAATACCAGGTTGCTCTCATCAATGTCTTGATAGACAAGATAAATATAAGGATGTGTACTTTTGCCTAACTCTAGGATACATGTGATTGATCAGTGAGTGCTAAATATCATTATGATGCAGTTCACAGTCTGTTCAGTTAGTACACAACTGGTTCAAACTAATAAGTTCTATAGATGCACCTCACTGCTGCAGCAGGAAGGGAGATAACAGTTGTTGCTGGACAGCTGTATCCTTGGGCTGGGGAGAAACTGCCTAAGATAGTGTTTTGAGGCTCAGGAGAAATGAGATTTTTAAAGAGAAATGTGATTTTATATTTGGACCCAAGCACATGCACTCAGCCCATCATGCTGAGGGAAAGATATTCAAATGAAAGAGTCAATCAGACAGTTGGAGTGAAACGCAGGTTCGTATAGGTGAGCACACACTATTTTATCCATCTATGGGAAGGCATTAGAGCTGTTGGATCGGGAGAGGGAAAGAAGAAAAGAAGAAAAATCACTGCCTTACAATAGAAGAATTCAAAGGAAAATTGTTGTAATACTACACCACACAGTCAAAAATAAGTGAGAAAAGTAATTCTTGCTATTTAGAAAAGAGGCCAAGATTGTATACTTTGTGTGCAGTTCTTCAGCCAGAAGAGTCACTGGAATAACCTCCATACATGTTCTGTGAAATGGATATAGAAAATAGATATTTAAGAAGTTGTTTTTAAATAAAATAAAATGAAGCATATTTGTGTTTGTGTGTGCATGTGTCTGTGTATGTGTGTGTGTATGTGTGAGTGAGTGAGTGAAAGTCCATGCCTATAGATTGGGATTTAGGTAATTGGAAAACATGAAACTGAATCTCTATAAATAATGTACTACATCTATTGCAATAATGCATCCTATAGTCACATTATATGTGTAACTCTTCAACCAAACTATGAAACCATGAAGAGAATTTAGTACAGACAAAATACAGTAAAAGGTGATTATTATTTAAGTATTTATCCTATTTTCAATGACTCTTAGTAACTGGAAAGTTCACTGCTTGTCTTGCAGATTTGCATACTACATTACTGAAGCATTGTTACAGATGTAAATTTTAACTTATGCCAACATATAGTTTTGTTAGAAATTATATGAATAGTGTAGTGGGAGACCTTGGACTTTTTAAGCCGAGGTTTTTCCAAGGTCTGACTTTGAGTGAGGCAAAGCCTCAGTAAATAGGCCTATTTAGCAAGTGAATCAAGAGATGGCTCCTTTAATGAAAAAAAAAAATCAAACTAGGAATGAAAGACCCTCAGGGCTTCTGGGTGAAAGGAAACAGTCACTACACACACACACACACACACACACACACACACACACACTCACATGTGTGATCAGAGCCTGAGGCACCCAAAAAGTAACAATTAAGTGCTGCTTGGGGAGGGATCTATTGCTATAGGATCACAGGGACCTGGGTTTAAGGAATGGTCTTTAAGGAAGGTATCTAGTTTCAGCCACCAAAATTTACCTTCCTTTGGGCAGAATACCCTCAGGTATAAACTAGGAGGGGAGGGGAGAGGAAAGGAGAGGAGAGACAGGGAGACTAGGACAGAGTACAGAAGGGACTGAGTTGGATAACTGGAATTGGTCAGCAGTTGCCAAGATCTATATCTGGCAACTGGACTCTGATGGCTCTAAAGGACAAAGTAAGGCTTGCAACTTTATACAGCCCTCCCTCACTTAACTGCAATTCATTTGCAAGTCAGGTCATCATTTTTCTGATGTTATGATCCTCTTTGAGAACCACAATATGAATAATGTGATTAGTTCTTCCTTGTTTTATTATTTACAACATTCCTTGTATTAATGGGTTTTATCTGGAAAGTTTCAGCTCAAATTTATTATTGAGGATTTGAAATGGTTGTCAGTGCAATTACAGCTTTTGGTTCCCCAAAGGCTGGTAAAATGGGTTATATTTCTTTCCTCTAACCCATATATCCTCTTCTGACTTTTAAAATCTTTTATGTAACTGCATTGACTGTTTTTTTTTAAATCTGTTCAGACTGTCATTTTGTTTTTAGTTCTACTGTGTAATGCATTCATCTGTAATTTTTATTAACCATGAATTTCTTCTCTGGAGAATTACCTTGAAATTGTGAATACTTGCAACGTTTTGGAAAGAGTGCCCAAAGAAATTGAGTTAAATATCTGTGAGTATGTATGTGTGAAGTATGTATATATAGACACATACATGTATATACACACATACACACGTACATCTATCTATATATAAATAGTACATGTAATAGAATACAGAAAATGAAATTGGGATCTATCTATCTATCAAGGCATTTATATTAATGAAAGTTAGTTTATTATACAGCATTTATGTTCTATGCAAAAAATTGGAACTTTTTTTTAAAAAGGACATGGAAAAAGGATTTCAAATAAAAAATAACATGGGGAATTTTCAGGGAAAACAATGAAAAATGATTTTTTCTCATTGATCTAATACTTATGATGTATACATTAAAAACTATAAGGAAAAGATCAAAGAACTCTATTGATACTTCACGTTCCAAATAACTGCATATTTACCTTAACCAACAGTGTGTAATGTGCTACTAATGATCATTCCCCTTATTCAAAACACATACATACATACACACACACACACTCACAGTAGTTTAACAGAAGTGAATAAAGATTGGTATATCTAATCTCCTAGTATGAAGTTTTCAAAAAATGATGAATCATTTCACCAAGTGTATATGTGCTTAATTATTATTATTTTCTCCCTTCAAAATATGGTAAATACCACAGATATAGAGATACAAAGGCACACAGAGGTTATATAATGCATACTTCTCATTCTTAAATGAGAACTATTTGCCTAAAATCATATATGTAATAAAAGGCAGAGGTAGGATATGAATGCGGTACTTTGATTCCAGAGTAAATGGAATTTATTTAACCATAGTATAAGCTACCTTTAAAGAGTTGCTGATATTCTGAAAAATGAGTTTATCTCCCACATTTTCCTTGGCAAGAGAATAATAGGGAATATGTAAAGCAATTTGATAATAGAGACATATTTCTCTTTATTTCAATCTCATTTGTAGTGAGGGATAGAGAACACCCAATTTCCTAGAAACATGAAGCAATTTAAGACATCTTCAAAAACAGATTACAAGTAGTACACTTATTTCATATTGCTCAAAAGGAGAAAATGGTTTCTTTTTTGCTTTTATGGAATCATAAACTTTTTGTTTGAGTTTCTCTAATTTAGCTGAAAGCACATTTGAGTAGTCCCCATTAAATGGGGGCCCTATAAGGTCTGTATACAAGTGGTTCTCTAATGACAATCTATAAGTAACAATAAACATAGTTAAAGCATAACCTATACACACAGTCACGCACACACATGTCTATGTATTTATAGATAGATAGACGTGTGTGTGTTTGTATAAACGTGTGTGTGTATTTGTGTACACATATGAGGACCAACTAGGTAGCTTAGTGGATAGAATGCTAGGCCTTTAGTCAGGAAGACTCATATTTCTGAATTCAAATATAGCCTCAGACACATACCAGCTTGTGATCCTGGGCAAGTCACTTAACTTTTGCTTGCTTTAGTTCCCCACCTGCAAAATGAGCTGTAGACGGAAATGGCAAAACACTCCAGTACCTTTCCCAAGAAAACCTTAAATTACTGAAATGACAGAATTATACACAACACACACACATATACACATGCATGTATATATATTTATATTTATACATGTATACACACAGACACACATTCACATACACATTCATACATAATGTGTGTTTATGTGTGTGTATATATTTACAAACACATGCATACACACACAAAAAACCAGGGGTATATATTTTCATCTCTGCCATAGGTTCTAGCCCCAACTAATTGAGCTCACATAATCTAAGCATCCAAACACCCGGGTAACATTTAATAGCATACAGTCACATTAACTTCTATAGATAATGATTTCAAAGATGTAGCAAAAAAACAAACAAACAAAAAAGCATAAAAAAATTTTCCCCCTAGTAGCTGAAGATCAAAATGCTCCCCATGCCTCAATACTACTTCAGGCTTTAAGGAGAAAAGAGGGAATTGGATGTAAAGCTTAGAGTAGTTGCAATTAGACTATTAGTCCCAACAAGTTTCAAGTAAAAAGGCTTTCCTTCTGGGAATCAAGGTGGCAGAGTGATCAGTAATTCCTGTCTGTCTCCCTCCTCTTCTTGACCTTGATGAGATCAGAGGATATCTCCCTGGAAAACACCCTGAAACAGTGGAAGCAGCAGAAGGGGTAAACAGATTCTTAGCCCATGATGCTAGGAAGATTGTGAAGAAGGGTTGCTCTTGCTGTGGCTGAAGAGGACCAGTGCAGGATCAGAGTTGACACAGACAGGAGTACCTGAAAAAACTGGGAGAAGATCCTGAGCCCCAGGGGGTGAAGCCAGCAACTGCCAACACCAGGAACCTAGAAATGCCTCAGCACCAAAAGAGAATTGGGAAGATACTAGGGCAGATGGGATTACCAACCACTGAGTTTGCCTATCCTCTAGCTCAGCAGATGAGACCTCTTGTTTCCAAACCACCCCTCCCCCACATTTAATGAGCTGGCTCCAGGATAACTGCAGGGAAACCCCAAAAGACTTCACCTGGTCTCTGTTATCCAACACTAGTGAGCTCAGCTCCAGGTGAGCTGCAGCATTTTACCTTCTGACTGAAAGAACTCTGAAAGGCCTCTGGGCTACAACACACAAATCATCAAGTTTTAGGCACAACTGTGAGACAGAGTTCCCTGTGCCCAAGACCCAGAGATCTATTTTAAAATCCAGGATAAGGGTGGGTATCATGGGTAAGAAGGAAAACAGAAACGACCATAGAATCTTTCTATGGGGACAAGGACCAAAACAAAACACCAAAGAAGTCAACATTGAGCCTGTACTACCATCTGAAGCTTCAGAAGGGAATAAGAACTGGTCTGAAGCACAAAGAACCTTCTTGGAGGAGGTTAGGAAAGAATTTATGAGTCAAATTAGAGAAATAGAAGAAAAACTGACCAGTGACTTTAAAAATATAAAAAAAAAACACAGAAGAATTTAAAAGGACAATTAGACAAAAGTAAAAGGAAGTACAAAACCTAACTGGAGAAAATCACTCCTTAGAGGGAACAATGACACAGAAGGAAAAGGAGATAGAAAAATTAACTGAAGAAAACAATTTGATGAAAAATAGAATCAGGCAAGTAAAAGCTAATGAATCTATGAGACATGAAGAATCAGTCAAATAGAACTGAAAGGCTGAAAAGAGAGAAGAAAATGTATAATATTTAATTGGAAAAACAACTGACCTGGAAAATAGATGTAGGAGAGAAAATCTAAGGAATATTGGTCTATCAGAAAGCCATGATGAAAAAAAGTGCAAGAGAATATCATTCAAGAAATAATCAAGGAAAATTGCCCAGAAGTCCTAGATCCAGGGGGCAAAATAGCCATTAAAAGAATCCACTTTTCATCTCCTTAAAAGTACCTCATACTGAACACCAAGGATTATCATTGCTAAATTCTAGAAT
The DNA here is from genome assembly GCA_023548195.1 of Bettongia penicillata ogilbyi. Taxonomy (NCBI): domain Eukaryota; kingdom Metazoa; phylum Chordata; class Mammalia; order Diprotodontia; family Potoroidae; genus Bettongia; species Bettongia penicillata. The sequence goes on from JAJHZJ010000912.1 coordinate 563,833, forward strand.
GATAAAGTGAAGGAGAAGATACCGCAGGCAACCAGAAAGAAACAATTCAAATTTCAAGGAGCTGCAGTCAGTATCACACAGGATCTTGCAGCTTCTACATTAAAATATCTATAGAATTGGATCATGATATTCCATAAGGCGAAGTAGCTGGGATTACAACCAAGGATTAATTACCCAGCAAATTCGAGCATAAATTTGGATGAAATAAGGGATTTTCAGACCTTCCTGGTGAAAAGATCAGGATCCATAGAAAATTTGATCTTCAAATGCAGGTCTCAAGAGAGGCATAAAAAAAGTAAACAGGGGTAAAAAAAAAAACTTGTTACACAACATGGGCAAATTGTTTAAATTCCTATGAGGGAAGATGATACTTCTTAATCTTGATAATTACATATTTATTATGAAATGTAAAGGGGATACACATAGACAGAGAGAACGGGTATAAATTAAATGATGTGATGATAACAAATGTGATTTAAGGGTGAGAAGAAATTGTAATGGGAGATGTGAAAAGGAGGAGGCAGAAAAAAATAATGACATCACAGAAAGAGGCACAAAAATATAATAGAGTAGAGGGAAAGAGGGGAGGGAGATGAGCATTGTTTGTGAGCTACTCTCTTCTGACTGGATTCAAGGAGGGTACAACAAACTCAGTTAAGTATAGAAATACATTTATATCTATAGGCAGTGTGAGGCAAAGGGGAAAAGAAAAGGGAGGGGAGGGCAGGCTAACAGGGGGGAAGATGAAGCAAGGGGAAAGGAGATTAAAAAGGAAGGGAATGGAAAGAAGGGTGGGAAGACTGAGGGAGGTGCTCAAAAACTAAAAAACTATAGTGGAGGGGAAGAGAGAAGGGAGAGCTAAAAGTACAAGCAATGGGAAAGGGGATGGAGGGAAAGACACAGAGAGTAATCATAACTGTGAATGTGAATGGGGTGAACTTTCACATAAAACTCAGAGGGATAGCAGAATGGATTAAAAACCACAATCCAACAGTATATTGTTTACAAGAAAAGCATTTTAAATAGGGGCATACACACAGGGTAAAATGCTGGAGCAAAATATTTTGTTTCTCAGCTGATATAAAGATAGTACGGGTAGGAATCTTAATCTCGGACAAAGCAGAAGTAGAAACAGAAGTAATCAAAAGAGATAAGGAAGGAAACGATATCCTGCTAAAAAGCACCATAGAAAATGAAGCTATTTCATTACTAAACATATATACTTCAAAGAGTATAGTATCCAAATTCCTAGAGGAGAAATTGAGGCAGTTACAAGAGGAAATTGACAACAAAATTATATCAGTGGGGGAACTCAATCTCCCCCTCTCTGAACTTGGTAAGTTTAACCTCAAAATGAACCATAGAGAAGTTAGGGAGGTGAATAGAACTCTGGGAAAGGTAGACATGATAGATCATTAAGAAAATTGAATGGGGATAGAAAGGAATATACAATTTTTTCAGTGGTATATGACACATATACAAAAATTTACCATATACTAGGCCATAAAACCTCACAATTCAATTCAAAAAGACAGTTAGTAAATGCATCCTTTTCAGATCATAATGGAATAAAACTTTTATCTAATCAAAGGACATGGAAATATAGACCAAAAACTAAGTGAAAACTAAGCAATATAATCCTAAAGAATGACTAGGTTCAACAGCAAATTATAGAAAAAAATCAACAACTTCATTGAGAAGAATGGAAATAATGAGACAAACTATTAAATCTTAATGGATACTGCAAAAGTAGGGGTAAATGATTTAACTGAAAGTTTTATATCTTTGAGTGTCTACCTGAATAAAATAGAGAAAGAAGAGAGGTATGTATCTGGCATGAAGCTGAAAAAACTAGAAGAACGAATTTAAAAACCAGGTAAATACCAAATTAGAAATACTGAAAACCAAAAGAGAGATTAATAGAATTGAAATTATGAAAATTTTTGAACTAATAAATGAAATTAAGATCTTGTTTTATGAAAAAAATCAATAAAATTGATAAATTTTGGTTGTTGATTAAAAAAAGAAAGAAGAAAATTAAATTACTAATACCAAAAATTAAAAGGGTGAACTCATCTCCAGTGAGGAAGAAATTGAAAGAATAATTAGAAATTATTTTTCACAACTGTGTGCACATAAATTCATCAATTGAAATAAGATAAATGTCTATTTTAAAAAAAACACAAATTGCCCAGATTAATAAAAGAGGAAGTTAACTACTTAAATAACCGAATCTCAGAAAAGGAAATTCAAGAAGTCATAAATGAAGTCCCTAGGAAAAAATCTCCAGGATCAGATGGTTTTACAAGTGAATTCTATGAAACATTTAAAGAGCAGTTAATTCCAATGCTATATAGACTAAATGGGAAAATTACTGATTAAGAAATCCTACCAAATTCTTTTTATGATACAATTATGGTTCTGATGCTTAAACCAGGAAGATCAAAAACAGAGAATGAAAATTATAGATCGATTTCGAATATAGATGAATATAGATGCAAAACCTTTAAATAAGATATTATCAAAAACATTATAGCAGCTTAGCATGACAATAATACATTATGATCAGGTAAGATTTACACTAGGAATGCAGGGCTTGTACAATATTAGAAAAACTATAAGCATTATTTATCATATGAACAAAAAAACTAACAGAAACCACATAATTATCTCAATAGGTGAAGAAAAAGCTTTTGACAAAATACAACACTTATTCCTGTTGTAAACACTGGAAAACCTAGGAATAAATAAATAAGTAAAACCTAGGAATAAATGGATATACTAAGCAGTATCTGCCTAAAGCCATCAGCAAACATTTGCTGCAACGGGGACAAGCTAGATACATTTTCAGTAAAATCAGGGGTGAAACAAGGATGTTCATTATCACCACTGTTATTCAGTATAGTGTTAGAGATGCTAGCTGTAGCGATAAGAGAAGAAAATCTAATTGAAGGCACTAGAGTAATCAAAAAAGAGAGTAAGTTATCACTTTTTGCAGATGATATCATGATACACTTAGAGAATCCCAGAGAATCAAGTGGAAAACTACTTGAAACAATAAATAACTTTGGTAAAGTTGCAGATTAGAAAATAAACTCACATAGATCATCTGCATTTCTATATATTACTAGGAAAGTCCAACAGCAAGAGACAGAAAGATAAATTCCATTTAAAGCTATGGTAGACACTTTAAAATATCTGGGAGTATACCTGCCAAAACAAACTCAGGGACTATATGAACAAAATTGCAAAGCACTACTCATAGAAATAAAGTCATATCTAAGTAAGTGTGAAAACATCATCTACTCAAGGATAGGTAGAGTCAATATAATAAAAATGACAATTCTGCCTAAATTATTTTACTTATTCAGTGCTACACTAATCAAACCACCAGATAACTATTTTTAGAGCTAGAAAAAATAATATCAAAATTCGTCTGGAAGAGCAAAAGTTCCAGAATATTAAGGGAACTAATGAAAATAAATTCTAGGGAAGGTGGCCTAGCCCTACCAGATCTCAGATGTATTATAAAGCAGCAATCATCAAAACCACTTGGTACTGGATAAGAGACAGAGGAGTAGACCAGTAGCATATGTTAGGTACTCAAGTCACAGTACTTAATGAATATAGCAATCTACTGTTTGATAAACCCAAGGACCCCACCTTCTGGGATAAAAGTCACTGTTTTACAAAAATTTCTGGGAAAACTGGATGAGAGTGTGGCAGAAACTGGGCATAGACCAATGGCTGACATCGTACACAAGAGAAAAGTTCAAATGGATACATGATGTAGGTATAAAGATTGATACTGTAAAGAATTTAGGGGAGCAAGGAATACTGTATTTGTCAGATTTATGGAGAATGTAGAAATTTATGAGCCAACAAGAGATAGATAACATTATGAAGTTCAAAAATGGATAACTTTGATTACATTAAATTGAAAAGATTTTGCACAAACAAACCCAATGCAGTCAAGATTAGGAGAGAAGCAGAAAACTGGGAAAAAAATTTTGCAAGTAGTCTCCATGATAAAGGCCTCATTTCTTAAATATATAGAGACCTGAGTCAAATGTACAAGACTACAAGTCATTCCTCAACTGATAAATGGTCAAAGGATATAAACAGGGAATTTTCAGAGGAAGAAATTAAAGCTATCTATGATCATCTGAAAAAGTGCTCTAAATCACTATTGATCAGAGACATGCAAATCAAAACAACTCTGAGGTACCACATCACATCTGTCAGATTGGCTAACATGACAAAATAGGAAGATGATAAATGTTGGAGAAGATGTAGGAGAGTTGGAACACTAATTCATTGTTGATAGAGCTGTCAGCTGATCCAACCATTCTGGAGAGCAATTTGGAACTATGCCCAAAGGGCTACAAAAATGTGCATACCCTTTGACTCAGCAATATTGCTTCTGGGGCTTTATCCCAAAGAAATCATAGAAACTGGAAAAGATCCCACATATACCAAAATATTTATAGCAGCTCTCTTTGTAGTCACCAAAAACTGGAAATTAAGGAGATGTCCATCTACTGGGGAATCGCTGAACAGGTTGTAGTACAAGCATGTGATGGAATACTACTGTACTACAAGAATTGATGAATAGGAAGACTTCAGAGAAGCATGGAAAGAGTTATATGAACTTATGCTGAGTGAAAGGAACAGAATCAAGAGAACTTTGTACACAGCAACAACTAGAGTGTGAGAGGAATTTTTCTGGTAGACTTAGTACTTCATTGAAATGCATGAACTTAAGAAATTTCCAATGGACTCTTGAGACAAAACACCTTCCATATCCAGAGAAAGAACTATGGAATTGGATTGCAGACAGACACAGACCATTTTCTTTTGTATTATGTTATGTTTTGTTTTATGGTTTCCTCCATTCATTTTAATGTTTCTTTGCAACATGCACTTAATATAAATGTACTTGTACAACCTATGTAGGATTGTACACCACCTCAAAGAGGGAACAAAGGAGGGGAGAAAAAGGAGGAGGGATTGGAAAAAAAATCCAAGATATATAGAAGTGATTGTCGAACCGGGAAAACAAATAAAATAATTTATTTAAAAATAGAATACTGTTAACTAAAATAAAGATACACCTCAGTAATAGGAGACAAAAAAATTGCTTTCCTACACCCCTTCTCAGGCATCCATTTACCCTGAGATCCTGGCTTCTCAGGGATTTCATTGGGGACTGGTGGCAACATTACCATTTTTAAACATAGCTTTCAAGATTGCCATGGCTCAAATTTCCTGACTGGCCACTCTAGCTTGTGTACCCACAAAAGATGAAAAAACCAGCAAGAAATACCAAACCCATTTGTTGTGGCTGCAGAGCTGATAGAAAAATGATGCTATCCCTTCCACAGTTTTGTGGTTATTCAGTTTTTTGATATCATTTGGGGTTTTCTTGGCAAAATACCACAGTTTGTCACTTGCTTCTACAGCTCATTTTATAAAGAAGAAATTTAAACAAAAAGGATTAAGTGACTTGCCTGAGATCACAAAGATATTTGAGTGTGTAAGGTCAGATTTGAACTTATAAGTCTTCCTTATTCCAGGCCACTCTATCCATCTATCCACCAGCATCCTAGCTGTCCTGTTTTCATGATAATAGCTTGTAATATATTTTCTGTTCTGGAACTACTAGACTTCTTCCTTATTGTTTTAAAAACTGATTTGCTTTGTATTCTTGACCTTTTCTTCTTCCACATGATTTTTGTTGGACTTCTGTCCAGTTCCCTAGTTTTCAGGTTTTGGCTGTCGTCATTTTGATTTTCTTATCTTCAGAGTTTGTGCCTTGATCTTCCTTGTCACAATAGCAGCTTTTTTCATCAGTTTCTGTTGTCGTTTCTTGCTTATTTTTCCATCTCATTTCTTGATTTGAAAATTATATCAAAGTTTGACTTAGTTCCCTGTTGTGGGGCCATGGAATCACATTCTCAGGTTTCAGGCTTTTTCACAGTACTGTCTTCAGAGCTATTTCCAGGAGTTTAGAAACTTTCAATGATTTGAAGTTGATGTGATCTGAAGAGATGAGTGGTCACTGCTCTCCTGGTACATACTTTGTTCCAGGAAGGGGCTCTGTTTCTTTGGGATTGGAATCGATATCTCTCCTCAGGGTCTCTGGTCCCTTAGGGCAAGAACTGATACTACGCCTTATGGCTTCCCCTCCCCTTTGACCAAAATTGTTTCTCTTCATCCTTGACCTATGACCCAGAAATTTTTACAGGCTGTGAAGTTGCCAAATGGTTGCCCCTGAGAGCTCTCACTCTTTCTTGACCAAAAAGTATGTCTCTCTGTCCTTTGACCATGATCCAGAAATGGATATACAGAATGTAGTTGCTAAATGGTGTCTGGTCCTACATCTAGCAAGAGCACAGGAGTCTCCTGTAATCTCTTTCTGACCATTTCCCATGTCTTTGCCATCTGTAGCCTGAGATCTTCCAAAACTACTGCTCTTCTATCACTACTAGCTAGTCCTACCACTAGTATTTCATCCACATTGGATCTGAGCCAGCATCCCCTCTCCCATGTTATAGATCTCTCTTCTGGGCTCCTATGTTTTCTTGGGGTGGAAAAAATATATAACGTTGTTCTATTATTTGCTTTGTCACTCCAGAAATCAATTTGAAATATTGTAACACCAGTGGGTTATTCACAGTGCCTACAGAGGCTATGAATTTGCTGGCACAGTTATGACTCACAAAAATATAACAGACTCTCCCCATGGAAGATGGAACCAAAATATTTATTCAAACACCAGAAAGTTAAATCCATAATAGCAATAAAGAATCTATACAATGCAGGGGGCACTATCCTTCCCTCTGTTAGGCTTCCCACAAACCATCTCCCTTAAAAGACAAACAGGCTCTCTTAAACAAAATCACAAACAACCTATCCCACTCAAGCTAGTTGCTGCCTCAGCTGCCTTTCTCTCTTTCCCAACTCTGAGCTGTCTGACCAACTTCCTCTCAGATGTGCTCCAGTTATTCCTTTTACTATTCCACACATTCAGCAAGTCTCTCTCACCACAGGCTTCATTTGACTCAGATTCATGTGACTTAGACTTCCATGCGACTTAAGCAGGTCAGATGATCCTACTAATGGGAGGGAAAGATGTTCACATTAAGCAAAATATTTTAACAATACAGCTATTATTTTAAAATTGTTTAGAAGTGAATGTTGGGAAAGTGAAGCTAAGTGCATTCTCTCTTCAACCATTCTGTATGCTTTCAGAAGCAGTCTGAGAGTTTTGAAGGCACAACAACAGCCTATAGAAAGAGGCTGTTCTTTACCATATTTTAAGCCAATGCAGGACATATTTTTTAATAAATAGGTCCCAGACATCTCTTGCATAAGTAAATCCATTTTGATTGATCTATACTTACAATAAATATGCATATATATATATATATATATATATATATATATATAAAACTATGTTTTGTATGTGTATGTATACATGGACACATGTGTGTATGTAAATATACACATGTGCATTCTATCTAAAATTGTATTTAATATTACTAAAATATTAATCACACTTTTGTCAACTCAAATGTCTTTACTCCAACTTATGCTAATAAAGATAAATATGTCCATTCTCTATTTGAGTTTCGCCTTCTCAAAATTCCACTAATAATCACAGGTAGTCAAATCCATGTAAATGAATTCAATAACAATTTCAAATAACATAATGTAAATAAGCAGTTTCTCCAGAATAAAATCTATATGACAGTTTTATTTATTTTAGTTGAGAACACTAATACCTTCTTCCCCCAATTCTTATTTGTCAAATAAAAACAAATTGTGGGATGAGCCAGGCAAATAGGTGGTTGCTCCTTTGCAAAAAGTATCTAGGAGAAGATTTCTGGGTACTGTGAACTTAATTTGCCTATTTCAATTACCATATTATTGCTGCTTTTGCCATATCTACTCTCAATTACTCAATTCATTGCCATTTCTCAGTCTCCATTGACCTCTGTTTCATATTTTTCTGGTGGTCAAAGGATACCAGTCATAATTTTGCTACCTTCTACAGTGGTACTAACAGTATTTTCAAATAGTTTGTCCTGTGTCTCTTCCTATCTCTAACTACCTCTCATCTGTACCTCTATGGATATTTATTCTTTCAAGGTAATAGGAAATCAGAATGACTTGTAACTTGGGAGTGGGGATGTAGTAGCGATGGGAAAAATGAAGAAGTGCATTACAGTTTGAACTTTTTCTTAATTGCCAGAATATTGTAGGAAATGAAGTGAGCTGCCCAGAGTCAAATCCATGTAAATATCATCTTCATTTTCTGAAAGGAGAAAAGCAGTATAATGTCAGCTAGCAATTAAGGGAATTGGTTTAGTACTCCCTACCCCAGTGGTTCAGAGATTAAGAAATAATTCTATTTTGATGTCTTCTAAATAAATACACACCTTAAAATTATATTCCTAGAAACTAATGAAATCAATGCACACACACACACACACACACACATATGTCTATATATAATTTTTAACATTTTTTTTTATATTTTGAGTTCCAAATTCTTTTCATCATATTTCTGCCCAATAGAAGACAAGTAACATGATACAAATTATGGGCGAAATTTTCTGAAACATATTTCTATATTAGCCATATTGCAAAAAATAAATAAATAAAATTAGGTGAGGTGAAAAGAGCTATAATTCAGAACTCATTGTTCTTTTTGTAGAGGTTGATAGAATTTTTCATTATATGTCTTTTTGGAAATTTCTTACATCATTGAATTGATCAGAGGAGCTTAGTCTTTAACAGTTGATCATCATTACAATCCTGCTGCTCCAGTTATACTATAATCTCCTAGTTCTGTACAATTTACCTTACATGAGTTCATATAGATCTTCCTATATTTTGTTCTGAAACCATTGCCTCATTTCTTTTTAGTAAAATAGTGATACTTCACCATCATATGCCACAGCTTATTCAGCCATTCCCTAATTAATGGACATTCTCTCATTTTCCAATTCTTTAACACCTGCAAAGTTGCTCTAAATACTTTTCCACATATATGTACTTTTCCATTCTTTTTATCTCTTTGTGTATATACCTGAGAGTGTAATTGATGTGTCACAATATGCACAGCTTTACAACTCTTTGCGGAAAGTGATAAATTGTTCTTAAGAATTGTTGGAGCATTTCACAACTCCACTACCTGTTTGTTAGTTTGCCTATTTTTCCCTCACCCCTTCCAGGATTTTCTGTTTCAGGTAGGCATGATTTAGTTACTCAGACTTGTTTCAAGTTGTCTTTCCCTAATTGATATTTAATTAGAGCATTTTTTGTAAATATCAATAGCAATGATCTCTTCTTCTGAATACTGCCTCTTTATATCTCCTGACAATCAATTTGGTAATGGCTCTTGGTTTTATAAATCTCACTAAGTTTCCTATATATTTGAGAAAAGAGGGGTTCATCAGAGAAATTTATAGCATTTTTGTATCACTTCTTTGCTTGTAATATCTTTTATAAAATGCAGTTTCCCTTATTATGTCTTTTCACTAGGTCTATTTTTGATTTTGCTTTTCCTGAGATCATGGTTGCTACCCCTGCTCATACTTCTTATTTTAGTTTTCTGTATGGGACATTGTGTTTTATGTGCATCTTTCATGAACAACATATTATTGGAAGATGGTGGAGTGAAACAGACATTTGTTAGATGTCTCTTCCAAACCCCTCAAATACCTATAAAAATGACTCTAAACAAATTCTCCAGCAGCATAATATACAATATAACTGAGTGAAACACATTTTCAGCCCAACACAACTTGGGAGGTCAAAAGAAAGGTCTGTTGCACTAATCTGAGAAAGGAGAGCAGTCCAGCATGGACCATGCCAGTAGAGACTAGCCCCATGTGGAGCAAGCCTCAGAGGATTGAATAACTGGCAGCTATGACAGTTTCTAGACTTCTAAACTCACATATGCCAAGCACAATCTAGAAAATTAATAGAAAATAGTCCACTTAATCTCAGTGACAGAAATCAGTTCACCTAATGCCTGGGGTAATGGCAGTAGCAGTGCTGCTTCTGGAGTTTTCATCCCACAGATGGAGGGAAGATTGAGCAACTGGTCAGAGGGTAATTACTTTGCTGGCACTGAAGCAGGATTCTTTTGCTTTATCCTTGCTTTGGATCAGGGTTGCAGTCCTGCATGGCAGTACTAGGGTGAAGAAGAATGCTGGTGTGGCAGAATGTTGGTGTGGAGAGACTGTGGAGACAGAGTCTTCCTCACAGTTCCAAGACCAAGAAAAGTATTTGTGATCACTCAAAGACAAGAGCACACATTAAGAGAGGAGTAATCATCTCTCTTCTCATCATATCACCTTAGAAGAAGTGGAAATTTACTGGCCCCTAGATGTAACTCTGTATAAAGCTCCTGCAACTTGGGACAGTACACACTCCACAATGGAAGCAGAATCTTACGTTGACACAGAGTTTAAAAGTCAAGTAATTGGTTATGAAAATGAGCAAATAGCAGAGCAAAAATCCAGACCAGAGAATCTTACTTTGGTGAAAAAGAAGATGAAAACATACAATCAGAAGAACACAAAAAAGTCAAAGCTCCTACATCTAAAGTCTCCAAGAAAAAATATGAATTGGACTCAGGCCATAGAAGAGTTCAAAAAGAATTTTGAAAATCAAGTAAGAAGAGTAGAGGAAAAATTGGGAAGAGAAATGAGAAATAGGAATGAAAAATGATTCAACAACTTGCTAAAGGAGACCCCAAAAACACTGAGGAAAGCAACACCTTAACAAGTACACTAACTGAAATGGCAAAAGAGGCCCAAAAACAATGAGGAAAAGAATATCTTAAAAAGCAGAACTGGTCAAATGGAAAAGATGGTCCAAAAGTTCAAAAGAAATAAATTCCTTACAAATTAGAATGGAGCAAATGGAATCTAATGACTACATGACAAATCAAGAAATTATGAAATAAAACTCGAAAGAATGAAAAACAGAATACAATAAGAGCCATCTCACTGGAAAGAAAAAAACACTTACCTGGAAAATAGATTCAGGAGAGAAAATTTTAAAAATTATTGGACTATGTGAAGGCCATGGTAAAACAAACAAACAAACACACACACACACACACACACACACACACATACACACAAACCCTAAACATTATCTGTGAAGTGATTAGCAAGAAAAACTGCCTTGATATTCTGGAACCAGAGGGTAAATTAGAAATTTAAAGAATCCACAGACCATCTCCTGAAAGAGTCCCCAAAAGAAAAACTTATAGTAATATTGTAGGCAAATTCCAGATTCCAGAGTAGAAGGTTAAGACGGATATATTTTAAATAGCCAGAAGGAAACAATTCACATACTGTGGAAACACAATCAGGACAACACAAGATTTAACTTTCTACAACAAGGAATTGGAGGGTTTGGAATATGATACTCCAGAGATGGAAGGATCTAGGATTAAAACGAAGAATTACCTTCCTAGCAAATCTGAGTACAATCCTTCAGGGTTAAAAATGGACAATCAATGAAGTAGAAGACTTTCAAGCATTTTTGATGCATAAAGTACAGGATGAATTTAATATGAAGGGATGATATGTAAAAAATAAAATTGAGGGGTGAAAGAAAAATGTACTGAGTGATGGAGAAAGGGAGAGGTAGAATGGAATAAATGTTCTTAGATAAAAGAGAAAAGAAAACGCTTTTACAGTAATGGGAAGAGAAGTGAGGTGAGAGGGAATGAGTGAACTTCATTCTCATCAGGCTTGGCTGAAGGAGGTAATAACATACACACTGAATTGGGTATGCAACTCTACCTACTAAGAGGGTAAATAGGGGAGGGATAAACAGAAGGAAACACTTTTCAGGTTGGATAGGGTGAAATGAGAGTGTAGAATAAATAGGGGACTATTTTGGAAGAGTTTTGTATAATTACACATGTATAATGAACAGCAATTTGTTTGCCTTCTCAATGAGGGTGGATAGGGAGGGAGTACAGGAGAGATTATGGAATTCAAATTTTTAAAAAATGAATGTTAATAATTATTTCACAAGCATCTGGGTTATAAGATATACAAGAAATGTGGTATATAAATCTATTTTGCCCAACAGGAAAATAGAGGGGTAAGGAATAAGAGAAGAGTTTGAGAGGTGATAAAAGGGAAGGCAGATTGGGGGAATGGGTGATCAAAATGCACACCATCTTGAAGCAGAAGGAGGGGAGTGATGTGTAGAATATTCCAAACGCAAAACCTGGTGTAAGTGAATGTTGAAAACTAAAAATAAATTTAAAAAAAGAATGGGAAAGGATGAGGACAAATGTCTGTGGATTTTAATGTCTTTTATAATCAACCTTGGAGTTACTATTTGCATGGAACAGGAGTATTCTGGGAAAATTTAAACACTTTCCTGATCCACTAGATCACTGAGCTCCTTTTCCATATAAGGAAGTAGGGGCTTGAGGATATTTACCTGATCAGAATGGCACACAAAAATTAGGGGAAAGTATAATTTTGATCCTAAGTAAGCTGAGAGTTTATCTGAGAGACTTCCACAAGACAACAAATGAGTAGTTTAAAAAAATAAGGGGAAAAATACTAAGAACAGATCTGATTTTAACTTTTCTATTACATTTTATGTGAACACTGGCCAAAGGGAATAAATTCATAACTATTGACCATTAAGACTAATTGAGAAGAGCTATTATCAGCTGGCCTGACGGGAAGGTTGCATAACCATGAATTAAAAAAGCTTATGAAGGAGAGGTATGGCCATCCCTGTAAGTAGATTGAGGACAGAGTAGAAGGTGACTCTGAAAATATCTCTGCTACTCACAACTGCACCTAACACACACTTAGCAGTTTAGAAAAGCTGATTGATGAGCTAGCCAAAGTAAAGTTGACAAGCATTTTTAAGTACCTATTGTGTGCTAGGCACTGTGCTAAATGTTGAAGATAATTGCCTATAGTTCTCTTCAAAGGAAATGTTTATTAACCACAATAACACACACACACACACACACACACACACACACACACACACACACACACACCCTAGATAGTATAGTGTACATGAAAGAACTAGCTGATAAATCTACATCCTTGGTCTTCAAGGCAACTACACTGATGTTGTAGGTATTAAGTTTCCCCAATGATTAAAAGATCCTGAAGATAGACGGATGACTGACAATTAACTGGAGCAGAGATATGATGCCTTCTGGAGGAATTGAATAAATTACATATGATGTCAAGAGTAGAACAAAGAGAAACCCAATATCTGATAGGGATTGATAGAAACCAACTCCCATAGGAAACAGTTCCATCAGAGAGCTGCATGATAATACCGTTTGAAGATGTCAGCAGCTCTATTGTAGTTAAGCATTTGTACTCTATCTTTGATTGCATCCTTTGGTACACTGTGTGTGCATGGCTGCATGCGTGCGTGCATGCGTATGTGTGTGTGTGTGTGTGTGTGTGTGTTTACTTGACTCTTTCCATGTGGAAGCCATGAGCACAAGATACCCATGTGCACACTCTTCAAGCACAATCTCTACTTAGATCCAGTTTTCATACTAAGAGTGTGTGTATTTGCCAGAGAATGGACGCTAAATTTATGGGAGCATGTTCTGTTATTATTTCTATTCCTATGATATTTCATTAAATACCTTCATTTTGACTTTAAAAGCTTTTTTACGTCTATTTTACATGTGAAAATTTTCCCCATTCTACCTCAAACCCCCATCTTTCACCATATTCCTTTCTCATATCTTCATTTTTTTAGATTATCCCAACATTATTGACTCATACCTCTGAATCAGTCTACGTAGACCACTTTTAATTACCCTTGTAATGATAAAGTTCTTAGAAATTGCATGTGACATCTTTTCATACAGGAATATGAACAGTTTAATATTATTGACTCTCTTACACTTTCTCTTTCATGCTTATCATCTTATGCTTTCCTTAGTCTTCTGAAGTACAAATGTCAAATTTCTGTTCAACTCTGGTCAAGAATCAAGAATACTTGAAAGTCCTCTATTTTCATTAAATATCCATTTTCCCCTGAAAGATTATTCTCTGTTTGCCAAATACATTATTCTTGATTGTGTTCCTAACTTTATTGCCTTCCAGACTATACTATTCCAAATCCTCCAATTCCGTGGAGACTGGCCTGAGACTGATTCTGGTTCCACAATATTTTAATTATTTCTTTCTGATTGCAATATTTTCTTCATGAACTGAGAGGTTTGGAATTTTACTATAATATTCCAAGGAGTTTCAATTTTGTGATCTTTAACGAGATGATTAATGGTTTATTTTGATTACTATTTTCGCACTTGGCCATTTTCTTTTATAACTAATTAAAATATGATATGTCATCTCATTCTTCCATCATTGCCTTCAGGTAGTTAATTGTCAAGTTATCTCTCTTTCATATATTTTCCAGGTTATTTTTTCCACAAGTGAAATATTTTACATTTACTTTTATCTTTTCATTCTTTTGACTTGTTTATTGCTTCTTGTTGTCTCATGGAAATCATTAGTTTCCACATACTCAACTCTATTTTTTTTAAGTAATGATTTTCTTCAGTGAGCTTTTGAAACGCTGTTTCCATTTACTCAATTTTGCTCTTAAAGGAGTTTTTCTTCTTCCTCTTCCTCTTCTTCTTCTTCCTCTTCCTCCTCCTCCTCCTGCTCTTCTTCTTCTTCTTCTTCTTCTTCTTCTTCTTCTTCTTCTTCTTCTTCTTCTTCTTCTTCTTCTTCTTCTTCTTCTTCTTCTTCTTCTTCTTCTTCATCTTCTTCTCCTTCCTCGAATGTTTGAGTCTCTATTATAATTAGGCTAATTCTGATTTTTTTAAAGTTTTATTTTATTTTTTTTTAATTTTTGTCCCTCTCTTAGCAAGCAGCTTATTCTATTCTCATAATTTTCTTGTATGTCATGCATTGCTCTACTTATTTTGTCATCTTCCACTTTTATCTCTTCCTTTCCCATTTAAAAAAAATTGCTGTTGTTTTTGCTTCAAATTAACATTTTTCTTTGGTGCACTAAAATCTAATGGGGTTTCTTCACATATAATTGAATCCTGTTTGTGACTTTACAAACTGTCACCATAACATGCATAAACCTGTAAAGGGGCCTGAAATGAAACAGATATTTATAAACCAACTAAAAGGATTTTTTGTATGAGAAAAAGCTGTTGGAGAGAGAAGCTTCTCCAAGGGAGCAGAGAGTATCTTCTTCAGTTCCTCAGCTCCACAAACAGGAGTGGGAAAATGGGAGAGATAATATAGTTTTGGGGATTTTTGAAGGAGAACAGTGGTTAAGGGAGAGGGTATTTGTAGATATAATAAGCTGGGCAACAGAATGTTTAAAAAATTCTGAGTGAGGGGGGGAAGAGCCAAGATGGTGGAGTAGAAAGACTCATGTATGCTAGCTCCGAATCCACAGTCCATAAACTTCCTGTAAAAAGAACTCCCCACAAATTCTGGAGCATTGCAAGCCACACAGAAACACAGTGGAAGAGATTTCCATTCCAGAGAATCCTGGAAAGCCATCCCCAGGGGTCCGTCAGACTCCGGACAGCGGAGCCCACCCCTGTGCTGCCCTGGCCATGCGCCCCCAAAGCAGCAGATCCGAGCAGGCCTTCAGAGACAGGATCTCCAGTGGCCACAAAGGTCCCTTCACCCACAGGCGCTACAGGTCAGTGAGAGAGATGTATGGTCCCTCCACCCACAGGCGCTACAGGTCAATGAGACAGGCATCTGGCCTGGCCGAGAGGGGAGCAGGGTGTCTCCATGGCTCTGGCCCCCTCAGAAGGCAGCGGCAGAGGCAGCGGCAGAGGCAGTGGCGACCTGGGGCTCCAGGAGCAGGCAGGGGATCAGGGCCATTACTGAAGGGCTCTGCATAAACCCCCAGAGGGAACTGAGCCTGGGAGGAAGCCCTGCCCCCACCCAAGCACCATAACTTAAGCTCACATTGAATAGCAGCCACTCCCGCCATGGAAAGGTCTGAGGTGGGGAAGCAGCATTTAATTCTCAGACCCCAAGCACTAGCGGGGCGGATCTAGGTGGGGGTGGAGAGGACTCTCAGAATTCAAGTAACTGGTAGAAAATGCCCAGAAAAAGGAAGCAAAATAAGACCATAGAGACTGCTTTCTTAGGGAAGAGATGTTTCTTCCTCCTTTCATTCCTGATGAGGAAGTACAATGCTTGCCATCAGGGAAAGACGTGGAGGTTCGAGGTCTCTGTATCCTCATACATCTGAGGTGGATGTCCAGTGGTCCCAGACCATGGAAGAGCTCAAAAAGGATTTTGAAAATCAAGTTAAAACAGGTGGAGGAAAACTGGGAAGAGAAATGAGATTCAAGAAAAGCATGAAAAACGGATCAATATCTTGGTAAAGGGGACCCAAAGAAATGCTGAAGAAAATAACACCTTGAAAAAATAGGCTAACTCAATTGGCAAAAGAGGTTCAAAAAGCCAATCAGAAGAAGAATGCTTTCAAAGCATAATGAGCCAAATGGAAAAAGAGGTTCAAAAGCTCACTGAAGACAATAGGTTCTCTCAAGATTAAATGGAACAGATGGAATCTAATGAGTTTCTGAGAAACCAAGAAATCACCAAACAAAACCAAAAGAATGCAAAAATGGAAGAGAATGTGAAATATCGCATTGGAAAAACAACTGACATGGAAAATAGATCCAGGAGAACGCAATTTAAAAATTATGGGACTTCCTGAAAGCCATGATCAAAAAAAGAGCCTAGACATCACATTTGATGAAATTATCAAGGAAAACTGCCCTAATATTCTAGAAGCAGAGGGCAAGATAAGTATTGAAGGAATCCATCGATCACTGCCTGAAAGAGATCCAAAAAGAGGAACTCCTAGGACCATTGTGGCCAAATTCCAGATTTCCCAAAACAAGGAGAAAATATTGCAAGCAGCTGGAAAGAAATAATTCCAGTATAGCGGAAATACAATCAGGATAACACAAGATCTAACAGCTTCTACATTAAGGGATAAAAGGGTGTGGAATATGATATTCCAGAAGTCAAAGGAATTAGGACTAAAACCAAGAATCACCTACCCAGCAAAATTGAGTATAATACTTCAGGGGAAAATATGGTCTTTCAATGAAACAGAGGACTTTCAAGCATTCTTGATGAAAAGACCAGAGCTGAAAAGAAAATTTGACTTTACAAACAAAAGAATGAGAAGAAGTATGAAAAAGTAAACAGCAAAGAGAAGTCATACGGGGACTTACCAAAGGTGAACTGTTTACATTCCTACATGGAAAGACAATATTTGTAACTCTTAAAACTTTTCAGTATCTGGGTAGTTGGGGGGACCACACACAGACATATACAAACGCACACGCACACACACACATACACACATGCATGCACCCACAGAGACGGAGAGCACAGAGTGAATTGAATAGGTTAGGAACATATCTTAAAAGAAATTAAGGTAAATGGTGAGAGAGAAATGTAGTGGGAGGAGAGATTGTGAAATGGAATGGAGTAAATTAGATCTCATTCAAGAGGCAAGCAGGAGACTTTTTAGTGGAGGGAAAAAGGGGGGAGCTGAGAGAAAAATATGAAGTTTACTCTCATCACACTTTACTAAAGGAAGGAATAAAATACACACTACATTTTATTATGAAAACCTATCTTACACTACAGGAAAGTGGGGGAGAAGGGGATAAGCAGGGTTGGGGGGATGAATGGAAGGGAAAGGCAATAGCAGGATGGAGCAATATGAAGTCAACACTCAGAGAGGGACAGGATCAAAAGACAGAATAGAAACAATGAGGGGCAGAATAGGATGGAGGGATATACAGTTATTCTTACATAACATGACTGTTATTGAAGTCATTTGCAAAACTACACAGATATGGTCTATATTGAATTGCCTGCCTTCCCAAAGGGAATGGGTGGGAATGGGAGGGAGGGATGGGGAGAATTTGGAACTCAAAATTTTAGGAACAACTGTTGAGTATTGTTTTTGCTACTAGGAAATAAGAAACACAGTTAATGGGGGATAGAAAGTCATCTGACCCTACAGGACAAAAGAGAAAATGGGGACAAGAGAAGGGAGGGAAGATAGAAGAGAGGGCAGATTGGTGATAGGGAAAATTAGAATGCTCGGTGTATTGGAGTGGGGGGAGGGGAGAAATGGGGAGAAAATTGGGAACCCAAAATTTTGTGAAATTGAATGTAAAAAGTTAAACAAATAAATTTATATTTTAAAAAAAATTCTGAATGAAATCTTGAGTGTGTAGTTTCTGCTCAAAATTATTCTTGCTTCTGTCAACCAGAGGCATCACCCAATTAAGCTAGAATTCACTTCCAAAGGTTCACTGACATGTTAAACATCTCCAAGACTCGGCTGGTCATAGGGTAATTCCCTTGTCCTACTCCCTTTGTAGAAGGGAAGTTCTAACATATGATATAGTTATTTCTGAGCTCATGGTAAGAACATATAGGTGTTTTCAAATTATTGTCTTTCTGAGATTGTGACTTTGTCTCAGTCACTGTAGCAAATTTTCATAATCAAGTTATTTTTTTATTGTTCTCATTTACTCATTTTTCCAGTCTTTTTTTTTTTCACTTTGAAATTTTTGTTAAAGTTTAGCTCTGCTCACCTGGGTATGGAGAGACGCTGTCTCAAGCTTCCCACTCTATCTTGCTGATGTTTCCAAAATTAGTTCTTAGGATATACAAGGTTTCGTTGCTTCCAAGTTATATGATCTGGAGAAAAATTTTGGTCACTGCTCCCCTGGTCTGCACTCTGGTCTTTACCGAGGAATGGTCTTTGTTTCCCTGTAGTCAAAAGAAGTGCTAATACTCCTCTTGTACTTTGAACTATGACCAGTTCCCCTGTTTCCTTGCAATCACTCAAAAGCACTCCTTTCCACCCTAAAACTACATCCCAGGACTGTGTCTGGCCAATAGATTTGTTAATGTGCTGAACCCAGTTCCTGTAGTTTCTGACCAGTTGTCTAACCCAATATCACTTTGGGCTGAGAGATTCTGAAGCTGCTGTTACTGCTGCTATCACTGCTGCCCCCAAAGCCCACTGCTGGTGCTACTACTTTCTCCAAGCTGGGCCTCATCCCAGTTTCACAGATCAAATATGAGGTGTCTTAACCTAGAAAAATGTCTGAACCTAATCTTTTCTTGCCTCTGTTGCTGCAAAATTCAATTTGAGGAATTATTTTAAAGTTGCTTGCAGGAAACAGTTGGGATACTTCAGCTGGGTTTCTACTTCTAATCTCCTATCTTGGCTTTGTCTTCCAATTAGATTACTTTCTAAACATCCACTTGTCTAAACTGCCTTCTTTTATGGGCACAAGGGTCTGTCTCCTCAAGGTTTTACTGAGACTGGATGATCTGAAAGGCTGCTGGACTTCCAAGTTTACCTTTTCAACACTGCTTTTCTAAAAACGAGAAAAAGAATACAACCATACATAGTAAGGCAAGTTAGGAACTAAAGGCTATCATCACTGTGGAGACTATTCACCAATTCTAAACAATTTATTTTAGGACTGTCCACATAATTAAAGAAAAAAAGACAAAACTCACATCAAGAAATTTAAAGCATGTAAGTGCTTCAAATCTTGACATCATCTGGTTCATAATACAACCTTTAGAAATAACCCCAATAAAATATCTCTTCAATCAAAATATACTCTTTTCAATTTTATTCTATTTTTGCAATTCTTTCTGTTAAGAAGGTGGCTTTTTATCGCTTCAGAACTGAATAGGTGGAAATTCCAGGCTGATTTATAAGAATTACAAAGTGATGACAAAGGTGACAGTAGAAATAATTTTATTATGGATGGGTAAGTTATCTATTCTGGAACCTGTTTTGAAGTAAGTTTTGAATGGAAACCAAGCAGAAAAAATTCCTAGTGTCACCATAAATTAAGTTGTACCCCCAAAGAGTTGTTATATCATTGACTGGTGCAGGAATGCACATTTACACTTCTCATAATGAAACCATAACTTTAAATAAAAGAGTATCCCTTTTCCAGATTGCTGTTTGCTACTATTCTCCCTTCTACTTTTATTTTGTTCAAAATAATTATGATTGATTTGTTGGTTGTTGTCCTTTATTCTCAAAGAGGACCAAAATAACATCGCCATGACAAAATGAAATTTCAGTGTGTCTGACAGTGGCTGATCAGACAATAAGCCCTTGGAATGCTCTACCACAGGTTGGGCACAGATGGCCCGTGTGACTATTTGAGGTGAATACTCCAAGTCTGCATATCCTGCATTTCCTTTGTGCTGTGCACCTCCAGAAAGGACTTCAGCATCTGGTACTTTATCCTGCTAGGTGATAGCATCTTCCTAAGACAATTAAAATGGAAGTGAGTCAAGTTTTTGGCATGACCCTAGTAGAATGTTCATGA
The DNA here is from genome assembly GCA_023548195.1 of Bettongia penicillata ogilbyi. Lineage (NCBI taxonomy): Eukaryota > Metazoa > Chordata > Mammalia > Diprotodontia > Potoroidae > Bettongia > Bettongia penicillata. Next base: position 584,270 of record JAJHZJ010000912.1, read on the forward strand.
TTCACAGGCATACATAATTGAGGTCAGCACAATGGCTCTGTAGACCTTCAGTCTGATAGCTAGTCTAATACCTCTTCTCTCCCAAACTTTTCTTTGGAACCTTCCAAACATTAAGCTAACTCTGGCAATGCATGCATCAGCCTCACTGTCTATGTATACATCTATGGAAAGTACACTACCAAGGGTACATGAACTTATCCATAGTATTCAAAACTTCCCCATTTGTTGTAACCGGTGGTTCCATGTATGAATGGTGTGGTGGTGACAGATGTAAAACCTGTGTTTACTTGGTGGTAATTATTAGGTGAAAATTAGCACAGGAGGGGGAGAATTGATTTGTTGCATCTCAATTTCTGAGGCTACATCAACTGCACAATCATCTGCAAACAGAAAATCATGCACCAGCACTCCCTCCACTTTGGTCTTGACTTGTAGTCTTTTCAAATTGAAGAATTTACCATCAGTACAGTAGCTGACCTTGATGCCCTGTTTTTCCTTATTGAAAGTATTTAACAGCATGACTGAAAACATTATGCTAAAAAGCATGGGAGCAAGCATACAGTCCTCTTTCACTCCATTGGTGACTGGGAAGGAACGAGAGCATTTTGCACTATCCAGAACCTGGGCAAACATGTCATCATGAAATTGACGTACAATATTTATGAACTTCTCCAAGCAACCAAATTTTGACATAATTTCCCATAAGTCCTCATGAGAAACAGTATCAAAGGCCTTGGTCACATCCAGAAATGTGGTGTACAGACTTCTGTTCTGTTCCTGGCATTTCTCCCGGAGTTGTTAGGCAGCAAACTGCGTATCGACTGTTTGTTGGCCGTTTCTAGAGCCATACTGGCTCTCAGGTAGATGACCATGTTCCAGGTGAACAATCAGCCTATTAAGGAGGACTCTAACAAGACTTTTGCCAGCAATGACTAAGAGAGAGAACCCCCGTCCCCCCTCCTCCCCCCGTAATTGTCACAAGACAATCTATTCCCTTCACTTTTGTAGAGATGAACAATGGAGGCATCCTTGACCTCCTGGGGGATAACCTCCTCTTGCCATATAACCTGGAAAATATCAGTCAGTTTTTGTGTGAGCAATGGTCACTCTACCTTGTAAATCTCAGCTGGAATAGAATCAGCACCAGGTACTCTGCCACATGAAAGAGCCTAATTGTCCTGAACACCTCTTCTTCTGCTGGAAGTTCAGTTAAGGAGGGATGGCCTTAGCATTTATTGATGATAGTCTGTTGAAAATACTGTGAAAGTGCTCAGTCCATCTCTCTGCGATCATATCCTTATCACTAATCAATGTGACTCCACCAGTAGTGAGTAATTTTGATGCACTACAGGTTTTTGGTTCATATATAACTTTCAGTATAAATTACAAAATATAAATTACAAAAAAGTACCACAATGCTCAGTGATATTCTAGTATCTCACTAAAAAGAAATTTCAATCTATTTTCCCTTTTGTACTTAAGGAAAAGATAGATCAGGTAATCATAATAATTTTATAGGAGTTGTTTTTACTAATTTAAGACCATCATTAAGCTATACCTTAGCATTTTCTTTTACAGACTGAACAATTCTTTCCATTTTACCTTTCTTCATTGCTATTATATTGACATTTTTTGACTTTAAAACAACCTTGTGTGAGTACTCCTTTCAAACTGATACCCTGTAAGCCTCAGTAGATAGTTTACCCTGTTCTAACCAAAAATAAATCAATCACTTGGAGAACAGGCTTTTGAGAATGAGATTGCCTGAATTCAGTTAGGCTTGTTTTAATGTAATATTTTTCAGGACCCATATTTAAAATCTTTCAAGCTTTTGGAATATATTACAATTAGTGTTCTGCTGGTATATCTAGGTTTAAAACCAGAGTGAAATAATGGAAGGGAAATTTCTATTCATATATTATTATCATCTATGACCTCCAGATCTTTATTTGTTTAATTAACATATAGCAAGAACTTCTCAATTGTAAGTTCTGTACTTCAGTAGAAATATTATTCAATACATCCTAACTTTTTGATCATTTCTTAAATGTCAAGGTATTAAACTGAATTTAATTTTGGGCAAATTAATTTAGCAAATTAGAAAGGATTATTTGTTAATGTAATGACATTGACAAAAATTTTACTACCCTTTTTTTATTTTTATTTGTTAGTTTTAAACATCTTCTTCTTTCTTTTTACCTCATTGAAAATCTAGTTCAAAAATCCAGGAAAACAGTTATTTTTTTTCAATCTGTAAACTCTCCTCAATTTTTTAAGAATCTATGTAACAACTAGCAAAACAATTCCAATTAAGTTACTGTGAGCAACATACCATACTGCATTACAGTTGTAGATAATCAGTTCTGTTATGCATTTTAATTTTAAAAGTTTGAAAAATGTTTAAAGTAAACTCAACATATTTTTGGCATTGTCAGTTTGACACTTATTCACTGCCTCAAACAAGCTTACAGGCAAAGCATAAGAGCTTTCAACAGAATGGAATATTAGCAGAGGTTACAGTCTCAAAAAAAGGAGCCAAAGAAGGATGTTACCTCGAGGGTTGACTAACCCAAATGCACAGTAAAAAAAAAAAAAAAGCATGCTTAAGTCATAGAAAAGCAATAAATTTGAGTAGACTTTTTATTGTTTCGTTTTATAAAGGTGTGTATGGAAGTGTTATGGAATTTGGAACATGCTAATATAAATATAAAACATGATGGTTCCACCAAAGTCCTTTCTGATAACCTAAAATACCCTGGATTTTTTAGTAGTAACGTTATGGAATGTAGGCCCTTGAAAGTCCCAAAATACTCATTTTAGCACATGTAGTGGAATTGAGTAAGTTACTTCCATCTATGAGCATCAGTTTTCTCATCTGTAAAATAACAATAATAATATTCATACTACCTACCTCATCAGTTGTGAGTAAAATTTCTTGTAAACTGGGAGTAATTTAGGGAAGAGGTAACTATAGAATGATTTTATTTTGAAAGTTAATTCTATTTTTATTTTGAACTTAGTAAATACCAAATAGAATGGGCTTTGGCATATGCGTAGTCAAATAGAAAATGAAAGATGAATAAGAAATTGCTTTCAATGATTTCAAGCTACTGCCTACTGCAAAACTTTATCTTTCTAAGCAGAGAATTTCTCGTAGAGATGCTGTAGTGTGGCAAATCTTAGAAAAAAAAATAAAAATTGATAACATTTATAAAGTGCTTATTATGTTGCAGATACCATATTAAGTGCTTTGCAATTATTATCTCGTTTGACACTCATAACAATCTTGGAATGCAGTTGTTATTATTTTTCCTGCTTTACAGTTGAGAAAACTGAGGCAAAAACAGTTTAAATATCTTTCCCAGGGTTACATAGCTAGTAAGTTTCTACACTTGGATTTGAATTACTTTATTCACTGCTACAACAATCTGCTAAATACCAACATACCTCAGAAATCAAAGTCCTAGATGATAGGTACAAAGGATAATAGATTCATGGCAGTCAGAAGTAGGTCGCAGCTTATTTGCCACATTGACCTACATGTAATATTTATAAGGATGATTTTCTATCTCTAGTGCCTAGCATAAAAGTTTGCAGCAGATATCAAATGAAATTACATACATAAAGCACTTTGAAAATATTAGTATAAGCTATCTTTCTTCTTTTATCCATATTATAAAAATGTTTGTGAATGCCGTTTATTATCATCCTTAATTTCCCATATATATATAGAATCGATGTGTTTGTGTGTGTATGTATATGTATATACATCGTATGGAGGAAATGTTCTAACAAATTAATGAGAGACCACAATAACATGATTTAACAATGATAATGAAAATAAACAGCTCTTGGTGGAAAACAATTCTCAAACAAAAGCATTCTGGTTCAATCAGATATAATACTCCTAAAGACCACAATATTGTTAAAATATAATTGATTTAGCAAATTTTGGCTTTATGTAGTGATGGTGATCAGATGTTATCGTGAGCGCCTATTCCCTTCACCCAAAGGAAATGGGGTAAAGAAAGTAGATAACGACAGCTAGTAAATTCCTCATACTGAAAAGTTCATTGAAGAGGAAACATGTAACTTTGGTTTTCAGGGAAGTGAGAGATCACCTAAGTCTTTTCAATTTCCCGTTATTGTACAGAACTTCAGCAAGGAGCAGAGAAATTAATTTAGTGAGAATTACAAAAAAAAAAACAAAACCAACAAACAAACCAAAAAACAAACCAAAAAACTGGAAAATCTCATCCAGTGTCTTTGATTTAGTAGGTACTATCTGCCCAAACGATGTTCTTGTCTCTTTTCTCTCTTGAGGTAACGAAGTCCTAATTTTCCTAGGTCATTTTCTAACTAATAAGCCAGCTAGATCTACGTCCAAGAATTACTATGCTTTCCAGATCAAATCTTAGATTCAAGCGGCTTTCTTTTTTGATTGTTTAAGTACTTGAATCATTACAGGCAGCAGAAACTTTGAATTCTTGTAAATTTTACCTTTCTAATGATGGAGGAACAACTTCAGCATTCTGTACTTTATTTAAAAGCAAAATGAATTGAGCATGCCATCATCCTTACAGTCTCTTAGGTTCTCAACCTGATGCTACTGTTGACTTTTCCCATTTCCTCACTCTACAGATCTCATCAGTTGCCAAATTTTGCAGTATCTTCTCTTGCAACCTTAGTTCAGTCTTCATCACCTCTCAGACTATTTACAACACACTCTCAATTGCATTCTTTGACTCATGTTTCTCTGCAATATCGTTAACCTTCCACATGGCTCCCAAAGGAATTTTCATTAAATATATGACTGTCCTCCTTACTCATTAAATTCTGGTAGCTCCCTATTCAATCTAGCATAAAGTATAAACTACCCTATTTGTTCTTCTTTCTTAAAAAGTTATAGAAATTTCTACCTTTTTCAGAATGAAGCTCAAGAATCATCTTCTACGTGAATTTTTTCCTGATTCTTTCCCTATAGTCAGTGCCTACTGCCACAATGCTTATATACATGCACAGCACCATGTATTGCGATATTAAAAGTGTGTGTTCATGTTTGTTTGTGTACTGACATTATATATACACATGCATGATATGTGACATGTATATATTATTTATATATTTGGCATTTCTTCTGTTATATACTGTTTATATACATACTGTTTCCTTTAGTTAAATGCAAGCTCCTAATGAACAAGGAATATTTTGGTTTTGCCGTTAAATGTACAGTGTTTGGCACAAAATAGGTTCTAAGTAAGGTTGATTTACAGATTTTTTTTTTTAAATGGCACTAAAGTTAGTCTTCACAGAGTTAGTGATTACAATACACACACACATACATACACACACACACACACACACACACACACACACACACACACACACACATATATATATATATATATATATATATATATATATATATATATATATGGAGAGAGAGAGAGAGTATTTAGAAATTTTTCCACCCAGTCATTCCACAAATATTTGTTAGATATCTATAATGTACAAAATATTATATGGTACCATAGCATAGAGATTATTTTAACAAATCAATTCGACAAGTATTTGTTACATATCTATTATGTGAAACAATGTATTAGAGATTACTGGAACCATATTCCATTTAGTAATATTCCACATATAAAGAAAGGCTTTTGTGTTCAGTTGTTCAATCGTGTCCTACTCATTATATTCCCATACAAGATTTTCTTGGTACATATAGTGGAATGGTTTGCCATTTCCTTCTTCAGTAAATTTCAGCAGAGATTAAGGAACTTTCCCATTGTCGCAGAGTTAGTGAGTCTCTGATCCTGGATTTGAATTCAGATCTTCCTGATTCCAGGCCCAGTTCTGTATACACTGAGATGCTTCCTGAGATACTCTAAAATGACACATAAATGTAAATTAATGTTCCTGCTATCACTTCTTCTAGTCTTTTTTTCTATAATTATTGAATGATAACCAGCACAAAGTCATGGGTAGAATGCCAGCTTGTAAGTCGGGAAAACTTGAGTTCAGTTTTGCCTTGGCCATATGTTAACAATATGACCATGGGCAATCTTTCAACACTTCAGGCAAATCCTTAAGGCTTTAAAATTATAAATGAAACAGTGGCAGCTTGGTGGAGCAGGGGACAGAGTGGGGAATCTGAAGTTTTGAAGAATTGAATTTAAATTGTCCTTAGAAAATACTAGTCATATGACACTGGGCAATTACTTTAAGCTCTATCTGCTTTAATTCCCTTGTCTGTACAATGGAGATTATAACTGCATCTGTCTACCAGTTTTTAGTAGAAACCGTAAAGTGTAAAGTAAATGCTTTTCTTTAATCAAAGTACAAAGGATTTGTCGTTTTTTATTTTACACAGACAGTTATCTATATAGATAAAATCTAAGGTTCACATCTCCAATATTCACATATCTCCCATAATAAAAGTTATTGCATAATTATTGTGTAATATTCTTTATTAGTTAATGTATCAACTCTACTATACCAAAGGCAATGACTCTATGCAAGGGATAACAAATATTCCAGTTTAGAGAGAATGTAGGGTCAATTCAGGGAATCATTCTTGAAAACTCCTCAGGTAGAGGCAGGGGTTCCTAGTTAGAGTTGTATTTTCACCAGTACCTAGGTTAAAATTCTCTGAAAACAGTAATCAATTAATAATAACTCATTATTTGATTTAGAGACGAGCTGGCATATTTTTTAAGGGAGAAAAGTTTATTTATTGAACATGTGTATAGTCATATATTTTAATGTTTTCCTACTGCTTATTTCTCACTGATTCATAAATTCTTTCATTCAACAAATATTAAGTGGACACTGAATTTTTTTTTTTTGCCCAGGTAACGTGAGGAACACAATTCTATTTATTTATTTATATTATTTAATATAAAACATAGCATTTTTTCAAGGAACTTTCTCCATCGTAGTACAGAAGGCAGGGAACATATAGTAACTTATCATAATATTTATTTTAATATTATGATGTGTGAAGATAATTCTCCTTATTTTTATTAAGTCACTTTGTTTAGTCACAATATGAACTAACGAACTTTTTATCAAAAAGAAAGAAAAAGTACAATCAGAGACATATGTTTGGAATCCATTTCACTTGTTATCTGGTTATTAATTGTCTATTCTTTCTACAGTAGTTTCAATGCATAATTTGACTACATTTCTCCATATGTCAGCATAGTATGTGTATTATAAATAATAATTTTCATCATTACAGATTATTTTTATTCTAGATCAGTTTCTGTTATCTATTTGCTGTGTAAACTTAGGCAACATGCCTAACCTCTGTAAAGTTCAGTTGCTGTTTTTGTGGTTTTAAAACACTTATAATGATAGAAATATTTACTCCTTTCAGCTTGAGAACTTTTTCTCCAGTGAAAAACAACACAGGGGGCAGTGTCAAGATGGCAGAGTAGAAAGACTCATGTATGCTAGCTCCAAATCCACAGCCCATGGATTTAATGTGAGAAGAGCTCCCCACAAGTTCTGGATTACTGCAGGGTGTGCAGAAACACAGTGGAAGAGATTTCCGTTCCAGAGAGCCCTAGAGGGAGGTCCCCAGGGTCCGTTGTGCCCTGGAAAGCAGAGTCCACCCCAGCGCTGCCCTGGCCATGCGGCCGAGAGGAGCAGATCCGAGCAGGCTTCAGGGACGGAATCTTCGGTGGCCAGGAAGGTCCCTCCGCCCACAGACGCTGCAAGTCAGTGAGAAAGACGTCTAGGCTGGTCGAGAGGGGAGCGGGGTGTCTCCGTGGCTCGGGTCCCCTGGGGAGGAAGCGGTGGAGGCAGAGGTAGGAGTGGGAAGCGACAGAGGTTAGGGTTAGGGAGGAGGCAGCAGTGGCGGCAGTGGCGGCGACCCGGGATTCCCCAAGCAGCAGGCAGGATCTTCACTACTGAAGGTCTCTGCATAAACCACCTGAAGGAGCTGAGCCTGGGAGACGGCCCTGGGCCACCCTCTCCATTACTGAAGGTCTCTGCATAAAGCCCCTCAGGGAACTCAGCTTGGGAGGTGGCCCTTCCCCCACCCCAGCACCAGAAATAAAGCTGACATTGAATAGCAGCTGCGTCTGCCGCAGAAAGCCAATTTGAATCTCAGACCCCAAGCACTAGCTGGGCAGATCTAGGCGGGGGTGGACAGGAATCTCAGAAGTCAAGTAAGTGGCTGGGAAAATGCCCAAAAAAGGGAACAAAAATAAGACTATAGAGAGTTTCTTTGAACAGGTGCAAATGTTCCCGCCTTTCGGTTCTGATGACAAGGAAATTTTCTTCCCATCAGGGAAAGATGTGGAGGGCAGGGCCTCTGTATCCCAGACATCCCAGGGGGATGTTGGGTGGGCTCAGGCCTTGGAAGAGCTCAAAAAGGATTTTGAAAAGCAAGTTAGACAGGTAGAGGAAAAACTGGGAAGAGAAATGAGAGAGATGCAAGAAAAGTATGAAAAAGGGGTCAATACCTTGGTAAAGGAGAACCTAAAAAATGATGAAGAAAATAACACCTTGAAAAATAGGCTAACTCAATTGTCAAAAGAGGTTCAAAAAGCCAATGAGGAGAAGAATGCTTTCAAAAGCAGAATGAGCCAAATGGAAAAAGAGGTTCAAAAGCTCACTGAAGATAATAGTTCTCTCAAAATTAGAAAGAACAGATGGAGTCTAATGACTTCCTGAGAAACAAAGAAATCACCAAACAAAACCAAAAGAATGAAAAAAATGGAAGAGAATGTGAAATATCTCATGGGAAAAACAACTGACCTGGAAAATAGATCCAGGGGAGCCAATTTAAAAATTATGGGACTACCTCAAAGTCATAAACAAAAGAAGAGAATAGACATCATCTTCCATGAAATTATCGAGGAAAACTGCCCTGACATTCTACAACAAGAGGGCAAAATAAGCGTTGAAGGAATCCATTGATCACCACCTGAAAGAGATAACTTTCTATTCCCGATTACCTGTATTTCTCATTTTCTAGTAGCAAGAACAATACTCAACAGTTGTTCCTAAAACTTTGAGTTCCAACTTCTCCCCCTCCTGCCCTCCTCAACCATTTCCTTTGGGAAGGCAGGCAACTCAATATAGGCCCTATCTGTGTAGTTTTGCAAATGACTTCCATAATAGTTGTATTGTGTAAGACTAACTATATTTCCCTCCATCCTATCTACCCCCATTGCTTCTATTCCCTCTGTGGATCCTGTCCCTTCCCAAGAGTATTGATTTCAAATTGCTCCCTCCTCCTAGTGCCCTCCTTTTCACCATCCCCCCCACCCTGCTTATCCCCTTCTCCCCCACTTTCCTGTGTTGTAAGATAGGTTTTCATACCAAAATGTGTGTGCGTTTTATTGTTTTCTTTAGTGGGATGTGATGAGAGTAAACTTCATGTTTTTCTCTCAGTGCCCCTCTTTTTCCCTCCACTATAGAGTCTCCTGCCTGCCTCTTCTATGAGAGATAATTTGCTTCATTCCATTTCTCCCTCTCTCCTCCCAATACATTCCTCTCTCACCGTTTAACTTCATTTTTTTTTGAGAAATGATCCCATCCTGTTCAATTCACTCTGTACTCTCTATCTCTGTGTGTGCATGCATGTGTGTGTGTGTGTGTGTGTGTGTGTGTGTGTAATCCCACCAACTACCCAGATACTGAAAAGCTTCAAGAGTTACAAATATTGTCTTTCCATGTAGGAATGTAAATAGTTCAGCTTTAGTAACTCCCTTATGACTTCTTTGCTGTTTATCTTTTCATGATTCTTTTCATTCTTGTGTATGAAAGTCAAATTTTCTTTCCAGCTCTGGTCTTTTCATCAAGAATGCTTGAAAGTCCTCTGTTTCATTGAAAGACCATATTTTCCCCTGTAGTATTACAGTCAGTTTTGCTGGGTATGTGATTCTTGGTTTTAGTCCTGGTTCCTTTGACTTCTGGAATATACTATTCCATACCCTTCAATCCCTCAGTGTAGAAGCTGCTAGATCTTGTGTTATCCTGATTGTATTTCCACAATACTTGTTTCTTTCTAGCTGTTTCCAATATTTTCTCCCTGACCTGGGAACTCTGGAATTTGGCCACAATATTTCTAGGAGTTGCTCTTTTTGGATCTCTTTCAGGAGGTGGTCGGTTTCTTCTTTAAATATTTATTTTGCCCTCTGGTTCTAGCATATCAGGGCAGTTTTCCTTGATAATTCCATGAAAGATGATGTCTAGGCTCTTTTTTTGATCATGGCTTTCATGTAGTCCCATAATTTTTAAATTGTCTCTCCTGGATCAGTTTTCCAGGTCAGTTGTTTTTCCCATGAGATATTTCACATTCTCTTCCATTTTTTTCATTCTTTTGGTGTTGTTTGGTGATTTCTTGGTTTCTCATAAAATCGTTAGCCTCCATCTGTTCCATTCTAATTTTGAGAGAACTATTTTCTTCAGCAAGCTTTTGAACCTCCTTTTCCACTTGGCTAATTCTGCTTTTTAAGATATTCTTCTCCTCATTAGCTTTTTGAACTTCTTTTACCAATTGAGTTAGCCTATTTTTTTAGATGTTATTTTCTTCAGCATTTTTTTGGGTCTCCTTTAGCAAGGTGTTGACCTGCTTTTCTTGTTCTTCTTGTGTCTCTCTCATTTCTCTTCCCAGTTTTTCCTCTACCTCTCTAACTTAATTTTCAAAATCCTTTTTGAGCTCTTCTATGCCCTGAGCCCTTTGAGTATTTATTTTGGATGTTTGTGATACAGAAGCCTTGACTTCTATGTCTTTCCCTAATGGTAAGCTTTGTTCTTCCTAATCAGAAAGGATAGGAGGAGATATCTGTTCAATAAGAAAGTGACCTTGTATGGTCTTACATTTTTTCCCTTTTCTGGGCATTTTCCTAGCCAGTTACTTGATTTCTGAGAATCCTCACCACACCCACCTCCCCTCCAGGTCTGCCCAGCCAGCACTTGGGTCCTGAGATTCACATTCTGCTTCCCAGCCTCAGGGCCTTGGGGGGGGGGAGGCTCAGCTGGTATTCAGTGTGAGATTAAATTCAGGTGCCCACGTGTGGACAGGGCCGTCACACAGGGCTCAGTTTCCTCAGGGGATTTTACGCAGAGATCTTCAATAATGGATCCGAGCTCCTGCCTGCTTTGGCAGCTCCTCTCTACTGCTGCTTCTGCTGCTGCCTCCCAACGGGGCCTGAGTTATGGAGACACCCTGCTCCTCTCTCGAGTGGCCAAAAAGTCTCTCTCATTGATCTTTGGCACCCCTGGGTGTAGGGACCTACTTGGCTGCTGGAGATTCTGTCCCTGAAGCCTGCTTGGATCTGCTCCCCTTGTTGCCACATGGCTAAGGCAGGGCTGGTCTCTGCTCCAGGTCTGGTGCTCAATGGACTTTTCATGTCAGTTTTTAGGTCTCTCTGTAACAGAAATCTCCTCGACTCTGTTGTTGTGTGCCTTCTGCTGCTCTAGAATTTCTTGGGAGTTCTTCTTTACAGGTATTTTATGGTCTGTGGGTTAGGAGTTAGCATATGTGAATCTTTCTACTCTGCCACCTTGGCTCCTCCACCCGACACCTATTTTGTATATGAAGCTAATGATGTGGTGGCTGAATAACATTTTATTTGGTTAAATTACATAGAAGAAATTATAAGTTCTTTATTTCATTTTGGTATTCTAAATACTTAACTGGATGTCAATAAATGTGTGTGTATATTTAAATATGCACATATATTTAAAGAGTGTGTGTGTATACATACACCCATATACATTTTAAAGTGTGTTGATTATATACTTAATATATTTCTTCCCTCTTCATGAGTACGCCACAAAGCTTAAAATGATTTTAATAAAACCAGTGTTAGGTCTGAAGTCTATTTAAGTTCTCAGGTAACTTTATATAACATTTGTGCAAATGAGGGTTAAGGCAAGCTTAACTAAGTTGCAAAGTTCACAGATGCATCAATGTCAAATAGGAAGATGAAAGCCAAAGTCTAAGTAGTCAAAAGTAGGAAGAAGGGTAAGGAAGCTATTAGTTGGAATGAAAATTGTCCAGGAAAAAAACAATATTATTTCACTAGATAATTACTACCAAGAAATTCACATCATTTTGGCCTGCTGTCTTAGGTTAATGTCCTTTGTTCTCAAAAAGGACCGAAATGACATTCGAATGTTAGAGTCAAGTTATATTGCATTTGACTGAAGCTGATCAGACCAATATGATCTTGGAACACTCTGCCACAGGTCATACAAAATTAGTTTATGTGAACATTTGGAGTGAATTCTCTAAATTTGTGTGTTTCATATTTCTTTTGAACTACTTCATTTCTGCTTTGCTCATGATGGGTGGTCCTGTGCCAGTGTCTCCCATGCCATACCATCAGTTACAATTTCAAACGTCTTAAGGAAGAATTTGAGAGTGTCCTTGTATCACTTCTGCCTGCTCCCTACTTACTTTTGTACCCTTGCTCTAATATTCTAAGAATTTGTGCTATAGAAGGACATGGTGATGAGTGAAATACATATAGACTTGAGAAATATAAAGAAGGAAATAAAGGAAAATTATTTTAAGACTTCAGTCTTCTTACAGAGTGTAGTGAAATTACCTCTAGGCTCTATTGTTCTGTTTCTTTGCTTTTCTTGTTACAAAACTCAATAAGGGAAGATATACATATATACATACACATGCATATATATATATATATATACATATATATATGTGCATACGAAATTATACTATGTACATGCAACAAATACGTTATTTTTTTGAGAGGAGATATTACCATTTGGGAGTAAACCAAGGGTAAAGGAAAATATATGGATGAAAAGATAGCAAAGAAGACAGAGAAAGAATGATTATATTTAAATTATTCACCTCAAAAATATTGCTAAGAAAGAAACCACAGCTTATTCATTAAAATTTACTGTAAATATTCTAAAAACTGGAAAACTGAATCAGCTAACTAAGTATCTAATGTTAAATCATAAACGACCAAACTCATAGGAAAGTATTTGGCAGACCTGGGAATAGAAATTATTTCCAGGTTCACAATCTTGATCTCATCATTGATTCCTTAACTGAATTCATCTCAAATATTCAGTCTGTTGCCAAATCTTAACACTTTTTACCTTCTCAACATCTCTCATATATTTCCCCTCTTTTTCACTCACACAGCTGTCATCCTGATACACACTCTCATTATGTCACAACTGCAATATTGCAAGCGTTTTATGCTTAATCTCCTTCCTTAATATCTCTTGAAACTGCATTCTACCCTCAGCTTAACTGTCAAAAAAAATCTTTCCAAAGGTTAGGTCTGGTTGTGTGACACTTCTATATGATAAATTCGAGTGGAATACCATTGTCCTTATAACCAAATATACAATCCTTGATTTAGATTTTAAGGTCCTTTACAACTGGATCCTTTCCTATGTTTCTGATCTTCTTACACTGAATTCCCCTTCACATACCCTACGATACAGCAACATAGGTTTTCTTGCTTGTCATCAGATATAACATTCCATCTCCACACTGATTTTCATTGGCTGCTTTCCTTTTGTGGAAATTCATTCATTACTGGCCTTTAACTCATGGATTCCCAGATTTTTTTCAAGAATTAGTATAAATTTCACATTCTGCAAGATGTCTTTCTTCATGACCTTCCCTACCCTACCCCATCCACAGTGACTTCTTAACAGGATTATGTTCTATTTACACTGTACATATCTTAATGTTATATAGTTGTTTCCTTTTTGTCCTTCCCTTTAGAATGTGAGCTCCTTGAAATCAGTGACAATGTCTTTAAGTCTTCTGTGTCTTTAAGGAGCTTTTATAAGTCTTTAATAAGTTTTAATAAAAACTTGTTAACCGATTGAAAATTCAATGTTATTTGTCAAGAACTAATAGGAATATTGGAAACGAGTGGGGCAGAATTATAGATCAATATCTTATGCATATATTCTCAATAAATTAAAAATATAAAAATAACCTGAATATTTTAAACTTAACAATCGGAAAATAACAAGATTTTATAACTTTCACAGTCATGACTGAGGTGCTAAATATGAAACAAACAACATATGAAGGTAACCATAAAACTTAAAATTATGTACTTCAATTTAGGTGAAGTTAAATGTAATTAGGCTATGAAGGAAAGTTATTGATGTTATATAGTTGCATTAAATATCCCTTATGAGTGTTTACTATCCAAGTGATAAAAGGTGTGTGTGTGTATGAAAATTTATTTTTGCCTTTATCTTTTCTGGAACCCTCCCTTATTACCTGCTCCAGGAAGTAAATCTCCTTTTCTGACAAAGAAGGAATAGTGAAACCATAGCATGCAAATACAGTGACAATATCAGACATTACATACCGCATTCTTACCTGGAGTTCCCTTAGTACTGTTCTCTGGAAGAAGTTATTTTTCCTCATCTAGCAACATCATTGCAACATCTAGCAACATCATTGATTTTCAATTACACTCTTTGCAGCATTTTTGGTGATTTTGTCATATTATTATTTGAGAAAGTTTCTTTTATTCCTAAAATTTCACTCTACATTAGTTCATATAAATCTTCACAAGTAGCTCAGAATTGTTTATAGTAGTCCTTTTTACTCTCCATAATAATATTCCAATGTATTCATTTTCCTAATTTTTTCAATCATCCCCAAACATTGGACACTGTCTTTGTGTCCAGGTCTGTCTTAATAAAAAGAATGCTGATGAGAAGATTTAGGCACCTTTGTTACCGCTCTTAACTTCTGCAACATATAATACCAATAAATTATTCTGAATTAAATGGAAATTAGTCATTTTTTATATAAGTTCAAATTGAGATTTAAAATTATTAGATGAGAAGTGGAACCAAGATAGTGGGGTAAAACAGGGATTTGTTTAAGCTCTCCCACAAACCCCTCTAAATACCTATAAAAATGACTTCAAATAAATTATCAAACAGTATAACTCACAAAATGACAGAATAAAACAAATTTCCAGCCCAAGACAACCTAGAAAGTCCACAGGAAAAGTCTGTTGCATCAATCGGAGAGAGGAGCAAAATCCAGAGTGGTCCATGTCTACACAGACTGGACCCTAGCAAACCTGGAACAAGCCTCAGGGGACTGAGTCACTGGAAGCTGTTATGGTTTCCAGACTTCTTAACATACAGATGTCAAAGAAAGCTTAGAAGTTCAGTAGGAAAGTTCTGTGGTCCTAGGTGAGAGAGGGGCATCTTCTGACCTCAACTTCAGGTTAGCAGCAGCAGCAGTAATAGATATGGCAGTGGTGGCAACGGGAGCAGCATCACCCACACTGGTGGCAGCAGCAGAGCTGTTCCTTGGCACACAGATGGTGAGGGAATCTGGGGACTGATAAGAGAGGGATTTCAGGGATCACTTTGCTGGCAGTGAGGCACAATTTTCTTGCTTGCCCACAGCTAGATTTTGTACCTAGTCATGGTAATGGGCAAGGAGGAGCACTGGTGTGGCAGACCTTGTGTAGGTTGTGGAGAGGGAAACCTACTCACAATTCCAAGGCAGAAAAGAGTCTTGTGGTAACTCACAGACAAGAGCAAAGGCCAGGAGAGAAGTAAACGCATGTCCTTTGATCATACCACCTTGGATGAACTGAACATTTACTACTGAAAACAGCTGCATTAAACCCCTGAAGGTGGAGAGAGTATGGGAAGCAGAATCCTAAATCAATAAAGAGTTAAAAAGTCAAGTAATTGGCTGGAAAAATGAGTAAATGGGGGGGAATCAAACTATTGAATCTTAATTTAGTGACAAGGAAGATCAAAACATACAACCAGAAGAAGACAACAAAATCAAAGCTCCTATAATGAGAACCTCCAAAAAAATATGAGTTGTTCTCAGGCCATGGAGAAGTTTAAAAATGATTTTGAAAACCAAATAAGAGAAGTAGGGGAGAAATTGGGAAGAGAAATAGGAGTGATGCAAGAAAATCATATAAAATGAATCAAGTACTTGCTAAAGGAGACCAAAGAAAGAAAAATACTGAAAAAAATAACCATTTAAAGAGAGACTGAACCAAATTACAAAAGAGGTCCAAAAAGCCAGTAAGGAGAAGACTGCCTTAAAAAGTAGAATGAGTCAAATGGCAAAGGAAGTTGAAAAGATCATGGAAAGACATAATTTCTTAGAAATTAGGATGGAGTAAATTTCTTTATGAGAAATCAAAACATTATTTAAAAAAAGGAATGAAGAAAATAAAAGACAATGTGACCTCTCATTTAAAAAAAAACAATTTACCTATAAATAGACACAAAACAGGTAATTAAAATATTATTGAACTATCTGAAATCCAGGATAAAAAAAGAATCTAAACATCATCTTTCAAGAAATTATCAGGGAAAATTGCCCTGATATTCTAGAGCCAGAGGGTAAAAGAGAAATTGAATGAATCTATCAATCACCTCCTGAAAGATACCTCAAAAGAAAAATTCCTAGGAATATTGAAGCCAAATTCCAGAGTTCCCACATCAAGGAGAAAATGTTGGAAGCAGCCAGAAGGAAACAATTCAAGTATTGTGGAAATATAATAAGAATAAAACAAGATTTAGCAACTTCTACATTAAGGGATCAGAGGGGTTGGAATATGATATTCTGGAAGCTAGAGGAAATAGGATTAAAACCAAGAATCACCCAGCAAAACTGAGTATAATCCTTCAGGGAAAAAATAGAAATTCAATGAAAAAGAGGACTTCCTTGATTAAAAGACTAGAACTGAATGGAACATTTGACTTTCAAATATAAAATTCAAGAGAATCATGAAAAGATAAACAGGAAAGAGAAGGCATTACTTACTAAACTTGGACTGATTACGTTGCTACATTTATAACTCATTGAGACCTTTCACAGTGTTAGGGTATATCACATATATACATATATACATACACATATACCAAAATACATATCTACATAAACACCTAGATAGATAGATAGATAGATAGATAGATAGATAGATAGATAGATAGACATACACAGAGACCACAGGGTGAGGTGGCTCTGAAGTGATGATTTAAAAAAAAATAAAATGAAGGGATGAGAGAAGGATGTCCTGGGAGAAGGAGAAAGGGAAAGATAGAATACAGTAAACAATCTCACGTAAATGAGACAAGAAAATTTTTTTTACAGAGGAAGGCAAGAGGGGGTGAGATGAGACAGAAGGAGTGAATCTTACTCTCAATCAGATTTGCCTCAAGTAGGAAATAGCATACACAGTAAATTGGGTATGGCAATCTATTTTACCCTACAGGAAAAGCAAGAAGACAGGGGGCAAGAGAGGAGAGTGAAAGAATGGAACAAAAGAAGAGTGATAACCAGAAGGAAATATTTTTGAGGAGAGACTGGATCAAAGAGGAGAATAGAATAAACAGGGGGTGAGATAGAATGGAGTAAAATATAGTTAGTGTTCCACAACATGACTATTATGTTAGTGTTTTGCATGACTACACACATATAAACTAAGCATATATAACCTAAGTCTAATTGCTTGCCTTCTCGATGGAGGTTGGTTGTGAGGGAAGAGGGGAGAGAATGTGGAACTCAAAATTTAAAAAAAAAAACTGCTGAAAATAAAGATTTTACATGCAATTGGGAAATAAGATATACAGGCAATGGGGTATAGAAATCTATCTTACACTACTGGAAAATAGTCAGGAAGGGGATAAGAGAATAGGCTGGGACTGACAGAAAAGAAGGCAGATTGGGGTAAGGAGTAATCAAAATACATGCTGTGTTGGGGTGGGGGAAGGGGAGAGATGGGGAGAAAATTTTTAACTCAAAATCTTTTGGAAGTTCAATGTGGAAAACTAAAAGTTAGTTATTTAATACAAAACAGGAAAAATCAAACCATAATCACAACTCAATTCAGATTGTATGGTATACCTATCTTCCTGCAACTCTTCTCAGATCAAAGGTAGTCATATTTTGTATTTATTTTTCTAATTTCTATAAAGAGGTGAATCCTAAGTTGTTTTTAGCTATTAGAATCATGTTCTAAATGATTATTTATGACTTAAAATCCTTCTTTTGGAAACTGTCTGTATCTTTTGATTGTTTTTCTACTGAGGAACACTCCTTGGTCTTTCATCTTTCTTCCAGTAGCCAATTGGATTTTGGTTAGATATTTCATATGAATAGGTTCCCCTTACTCTAGAGTTTCTCAGTGTATATTTATTGATCTTGCTTTGGCAAAAGCTTAAAATTTTATTGAACAGAAGTTTCATTTTTACCTTTCATGATCTCCTACATCTTTCAGTCAATAATCTCCCTTCTCCAATTCCAGGATATATGAATCATAAAATGTAAGACATTTTTTAAGTCTTGATATTATTGAACTTTTCATTCTTAACAGATCTGCATTTAATTCAATAAATACTTCCCAAGTGCATGTAAGAAAAGTTAGCATTCATTTAAAAAACAAAAAAATTTGCCTTTCAATTTTTTTTCTTCCTCTCCCCCCTTCTTCGAGAAGGTAAACAATTTGATAACAGTAATAGGTATAAAGTCATAGTATAAAGTTATAGGTATGAATTTATATGTATAAAGTCATTTTCTTTGCATACAGTGTCAAATATTGTTCTATGCAAAAATTATTCTTAATTTCTTTACATTTTTTCCTCTTGTCATATGGTTAGTTCTTACTCCCAAATTCTGGAATTTTGGCTCTAGCAAACACTAGATTACTATGATCATTTACTTCAGAGAATCATGTAACTAATCCACTAGTCTGTTGCTTAGCCTGTACATGATTTATTTAATCATTACAGTTCTTCAATATTGTTTTAAATCTGGAGGGGCTAAGCCAACTTCCTTAATTTTTTTCCCCGAAGATTCCCTGGATATTCCTATCCTTTTGTACTTCCATAAGATTCTTATTACATTTTTAGCTCTATAAAATAATTCTTTCACAGTTTGATTGGTATGGCAATGAATAATGAATTAACTTGGGTAGAATTGTCATTTGTATTTCATTGTCATGGCTTACTATAAGCAATTAATATTTCTTCAAGTATTTAGACTTGTCTTTATTTCTACAAAATTTATGTTGTAATTGTGTTCTTAGTAATTTCTGAGTTTCTTTTCACAGGTAAACTCCTAAATATTTTACATTGTCTGCAGTTATTTTGAATCACATGTTTCTTTCTCTTTCTTTCTGCTGGACTTTGTGGTTAGTATTTAGAAAGAGAGTCATGTGGGCTATATCCTACAGATCTGCTGAATTTGTTGATTATTTACGTTGGTTGTCTTATTTAGGTTAAGGTTCTCTTTCTTTTTTAATCAAATTAATCAAATATTTATTTTTTTCATAAAGTCAGCATCAAGGTTTATTTACTAGTTCAGTAATTTTCTTAATCTCAATTTTCTTAATCTCTCTTTTGATTTTCAGAATTTCTTTTGTAAGGACAGTTAGCCTATTTGTTATTATTTTTCAGTTCTTACCATTCATTTCCACATGAATTTTAATTCAAAATTTTCTCCACATTGTTCCCCACTCCCAACCTCAAGATAACATGTACCCCATCCACCCGTTCCTGCAGTCTGTCCTCCCTTCTGTTACCCAGAGTTCTGCCCTCCCCCTTCCCCTCTATTTTCCTATAGGGCAAAATAGATTTCTATACTCCATTGTCTATATGATTTAATTTCCAGTTGCAAGCTAAAACAATTTTTAACATTCATTCTTAAGGCTTTGGGTTCCATATTTTCTCCCTCCCTCCCCACTCACTCTCACCCAGAAAACAAGCAATTCAAAATAAGTCATACACGAAGATGGCAGAGTGAGAGCAACTACTCACCTCAGCTCTTAGAAAAACTTCTTCAGACACCTCTAAAAAGAGAATCTGACCAAATTTTGGAGATGCAGCAACCAAGAGAAGACAGACTATGTCAGATTCACAGACGAGGAAAGATGAGACGGTCCACAGGAAGGATAGTTCAGAAGGGATGGAGGAGCACACTGGGCACAGTGCAGCGCATTTCTGTAAGGGCATGGCCAAACAGGAAAGCCCAGGGCGATCTGAAGCAACTTCAGTCCGAGCAGAATAACATCTTAGGGCCAGAGTCTGGTGGTGTGCAGCGAGTGAGAGTTGCAGTGCCCCAGTGATTTTAAAAGCATGAAAAAAGAATTCACTAAAGAGAACAGCTTTTTAAAAATATAGGTCATACATGGGTAACAATGCTAAGCATTTAAATAATATTTATGTTATAAAAGAGTAATCAAATTTCTCTGTCCTGTTCTGCCCTTCATTTTTTCCATTCTCTCCCCTGACATTTCCTCCAACAATAGTGTTTACTTTTGATTATCCCTTCACCAATCTATTGTCCCTTTTATTATCTCCCTCTCCTATCCCCTTCTCCCTTGCCTTCCTGCAGGGTAAAATACATTTCCATGTTCAATTTGATATGAGAGGAAGGCTCATTTATTTCCTTTCATCTCCCTCCTCTTCCCCTCCATTGTTGAAGTTCTTCCTTTCTTAACATATGTGAGATGATTTGCTACATTCTACTTTTCCCTTTCTCTTACTCCTAGTACATTTCATTCAAAAGTAAATTTTATTTTTTATGTATTCTCCCTTCATATTGAGTTCACGGTGTGCACTCTGTCTGTATGTGTCCATACATACATATACACACATATACACATACATACACACACCTACATATACATGCATGTGTATGTATATGTACATACATATATATACATATGCATATCTATCTATACCTGTATCTATCTATCTATATATCTATATCTATATATATATATATATATATATATACATATATTCCCTCTAACTGTCCTAAAAATGAAAAAGGTCTCATCAGTTACAAGTAAACAATTCAAATTTACTGAGTTGTGTAAGGCTTCTCTGTCCTGTTTATCTTTTCGTGTTTTTCTTGATTCTTGAATTTGAATGTGAAATTTTCTCTTCAACTCTGGTGTTTATAGAAAGAATGCTTGTATCTCTCTCATTTCTCTTCTTAATTTTTACTCCACCTCTCTTATTTGATTTTCAAAATCCTTTTTGAGATATTCCATGACATGAGACCGTTGCATATATTTTACCAAAGTTTTTGATGTAGAAACTTTAACTTTGATGTCTTCTTCTGATGGTATTCTTTGTTCTTCCTCATCTGAAAAAATAAAAGAAAAAATCTTTTCACCAGAAAAGTAACCTCCTATAGTCTTATTTTTTCCCCCTTTTTGGGCATTTTCCAAGCCAGTTGCTTAATTTTTGAGTCCTTTGTCAAGTAGAAGGTACAATCTAGATACATGTAAGCTCTCAATTTCTCCAAGGAGAGCTTACTTTCAAACATCCGAACATTCCCTACACCGACACAGACACAGACATAGATACACACACACACACACACACACACACACACACACACCTCATATTCTTGTCCACTTTAGAAACTCTTTCTTGCCTCTTTTATGTAAGATAACTTATTCCTAGCTGCTTTGCCCTTTGGAATATCATATTTCAAATCCAGAAGTACTTAAATACAAAAGTTACCACAATTTGCATTATCTTAATTGCCTCTTCACAATATTTGATTTTTTTCTGCTTTCAAAGTTTTCGCCATAACCTCTGATCTCTGGAATTGGGCTATTACATTCCTGAGAATTTCCATTTTGGGAAATCATTCAATAGGTGATTGGTGGATTCTTTTCAGTTATATTTCAGCTTCTGCTTCTAGAATATCAGGATAGTTTTCCTTGATAATTTCTTATAATAAGGTTTCTATGCTTTTTTGATCATGACTTTCAGGTAGTCCAATAATACTTAAATATGTTCGAAAACTAATGACTTCAAGAGACACCAAGAAATAATAAAAGTGAAAAGCACACACACACACACACACACACACACATACATATATATATATATATATGTGTGTGTGTTTATATATATGTATGTATGTATGTATGTATGTATGTATGTATCTTCAATCTGCATTTAAAGTCCATAAGTTCTTTGTGTGAATATGTATAACACTTTCCTTTGTGAATCCTTTGTACTTGTCTTGGATCATTGCATTGCTGAGAATAGCTGAGTCATTCTTAATTGATCATCACACAATGTTACCAATACTACATACAATATTTTCCTGATTTTTACTCATTTCACTTGATATTGCTTTATACAGATCTTTCCAGGATTTTCTAAAAACCTACTTATTCACCATTTCTCATTGCATAATAGCATTCCATTGCGTTCATATACGAAAATTTTTTTGGTAATTCCCTAATTGATGGTAATGTGATCCTTTTCCAATACTTTGCCACCACAAAATAGGGCTGCTCTTAGTACTTTCGAACATCTAGGTTCCTTTTCTTTTTTATAATGTCTTTGGGATACAGACCTAGTAGTGGTATTGCTGGTTAAAAGGTTATACATAGTTTTATAGCCCTTTGTGCATAGTTCCAAATTGTTCTCCAGAATGGTTAGATCATCAGTGCACAACTCCACCAACAATGCATTAGTGTCCCAATTTCCCACATGCTCTCCAACATGTATCATTTTCATTTTTTTGTCATATTAGCCAATCTGATAGGCTTGAGATTGCATTTCAGAGTTTCTTTGATTTCAATTTCTCTAATCAATAGTGATTTAAAGCATTTTCATATGACTATATATAGCCTTAATTTTTTCATCTGTAAATTCATTTTTATACCCTTTGACCATTTATCAATTCAGGAGTAGCTTGTACTTTTATATATTGGCTTCATCTTTATATATTTTAGAAATGAGGCCTTTAGCAGAAACACTGATAGTAAGCATTGTTTCCCAGCTTTCTGCTTTCTTTCTAATCTTGACTGCATTGGTTTTGTTTGTACAAATGCTTTTGAATTTAATATAATCAAAATTATCTATTTCACATTTTGTAATGCTGTCCATCTCATTTGCTCATGGATTCTTCTCCTCACCATAGATCTGACAGGCAGATTATTTCTTGCTCTTCTAATTTGCTTATGGTGTCACCCTTTATATTTAAAACCATGTAAGCATTTAAATCTTATCTTAATATGTGGTGTGAGATCTTGATCTATACCTAGTTTGTAGCCTACTGTTTTCCAATTTTCCTGCAGTTTTCTCTGAAATAATGAGTTTTTAATCCCCAAAACTGGGGTCTTTGGATTAATCAACCACTAGTTTACTATTATCACTGATTAGTCTCTTGTGTACCTAATCTATTCCATTAATCCACCACTCTATTTCTTAGCAAGTAGCAAATAGTTTTGATAATTGTGTTATAATATAGTTTGAAATCTGTTATTGGCAAAGTAGTTTCTCTTTTTTTGTTTGCTTAATTTACTTGATATTCTGGACCTTTTTTCTTGCAGATTAATTTTGTTATTTTTTCTAGATCTATAATATTTTTGCTAGTTAGATTCATATGGCAATGAATATATTATATTAGTTTAGGGAGAATTGTCCTTTTTTAGTTATATTAGCTAAGCTTACCCATGAGCAATTGATTTTTCCCCAATTGTTTTATTCTAATTTTACTTGTGTGAAAAAAGAAGTCTTTTGTTTTGTGTTCATATAGTTCCTGGGTATATCTTGGGCAGTAGACTCTTAAATAATTATATTGTTTATAGTTATTTTAAATGGAATTTCTGTTTCTATTACTTGCTGCTGGGCATTATTGGTTACATAAAGAAATAATGATTTATGTGGCTTAATCTTATATCTTGTGACTTTATTAAAGTTGTAAATTATTTCAAGTATTTTTTTTAGTTGATGCTCTAGGGTTCTTTAAGTATAATATCACATCATCTGCAAAGAGGAATAGTTTTGTTGCTTCACTGCTTATTCTAATTCTTTCAATTTCTTTTTCTTCTCTTTCTATAGCTAAAATTTCTACTGTCATATTGAATAATAGTGGTGATAATGGGCATCCTTACTTCATCCCTCATTTTATTGTGAAGGCTTCCAGCATATTCCCATTATAGACAGTGCTTGCTGATGGTTTTAGACAGGTACTGCTTATTATTTTGAGGAACATCATCTCTACTCTCTCTAATGTTTTAATAGGAATGAATACTGCATTATGTCAAAAGATTTTCTGCCAATATTGAGTTAATCATATGATTTCTATTCGGTTCATTATTGAAATACTCAATTTAATTTATCATCTTCCTAATATTGAACCAACCCTGAACTCCAGGTTTAACTCCAACCTCATCATAATGTATAATCTTTGTGATACATTGCTGGAATTACCTTACTAGTGTTTTTTTTTTTTTTTTTAAATTTTTGCCTTGATATTCATTAGGGGTATTGGTTTATAATTTTCTTTCTCTGTTTTAGCCCTGCCTAGTTTAGGTATCAGCACTATATTTCCATCATAAAAAGAGTTAGAAGAGAAAGAAATATGTTTTCCCAAGTAGTTTATATAATATTGGAATTAATTGTTCTTTACATGTTTGGTAGCATTCACTTATGAACCTATCTGGCCCTTTGGATTTTTTAATAAGGTTTTCCTTAATGACTTACCTTCAAGCCATTCTTGAAGTTGCTCTCAGAGCTAATTCTAGAGGTATGTAAGACATCAGGTCTTTCAATGTGACTACTCTCCCCGTCTGTGTTCTACTCTGTGAATGGACATAAGTGCAGTTTTCCACCCTGAAACTGTGAATAGGGTCCCTCCTCCTCTGTGGTCACAAAATCTGGTGTGCTACTACTTTTTCTCATCTAGTGACTACAACCTCTTTCCACATATGGGCAATGCAGCAGAGTCCTACAAACCAGTGTAAGCAAAGGGTCTCCAGTAATCTTCTAATGATGAGTTGTCTGTCCCCCTTCCCTTCTATGGACTGAAATTTCAGAATCTGCTCTTGCCATCGCTGATATGGTCATTGAAAGGCCTATTTCTGCTTTATTGGTCCCCATGCTGCTCTCATAAATCCCTTGCAGGCCTGTGATCCACTCTCATTACTATGCTGTAAACATTCCCTGTCAAACTTCCAAGTTGCTTTACGATGGAAAATTTTTTGCTGTGTTTTTGTGAATACTACAACTCCAGAATTCGTTTTGAGGAGTTATTCAAGGTTCCCTGGAAGGAAAGTGGGGAAAGTTAAGTTGAGTCCCTGCCTTATCTCTGCCGTCTTGGATCTGCTTCTCATTAACAGGTTTTTTTTTTTTTTGTATTTATTTACATTTAATTTTTCCCCAGTTATAAGTAAAAAACAATTTGCAGTGTTTGTTTTTTAAAAACTTGGAGTTCCAAATTCTCTCCCTTCCTCTATATCCATTCTTCCCCTGCCCCAACATTGAGAAGGCAAGTAATTCCGTATAGGTCATATATGGCTAGTCATGCAAAACATATCCATAATAGTCCTGTGTGAAACAAAACGTACACAAAATAACCTCAAGAGAAGTAAAGTAAAAAAAAAAAGTAAGTTGCTTCAATCTATAGTCAGAAAACAACAGTTCTTTCTCTGGGGATGGATAGCATTTTCCAGTTTAAGTCCTTCAGGGTTGTCATGGATCACTGTATTGGTAAGAAAATTGCTAAGTCATTCCCAGCTGATCATCTTACAATACTGTGTTACTTTGTACCCAGGACATTTCATTTCACATGAGCCATGTAAGTCTTTTTAGGTTTTACTCAGAGTAACCTGCTCATTATTTCTTATAGTGCAATAATGCCCCATCATAATTACATATCACAACTTATTCAACCATGTTTCATTATAAGTACTTCCCATTAATTTCTAACTCTATACCCCAAGAAAAGAGCTGCTATAAATGGTTTTGTACATATAGGTCCTTATTTTTTTCTCTTTCAGGAAACAGACCTAGTAGGGGTGTTGCTACATCAAAGGGTGTGCAATTGTTTTATAGCCCTTTGGGCATAGTTCCAAAGTGGCCTATAGAATGGTTTAATCAATTCGCAACATCACCAGTATATTATTAATATGTTATTTTTTACACATTCCCTCCAAGATGTGTAATTTACTTTTCTATCCTATTATATAATCTAATAGGTGTGATGTAGTACATCAGAATTGTTTTAACTTTCATTACTCCAATCAATAGTGAGTTAAAATATTTTTTTTTTTCTTATGGCTATAGAAAGCTTTAATTACTTCATCTGAAAACTGATTATATCTTTTTGTTATTTTTCTACTGGGGAATGACTATCATTTTTATAAACTTGACATAGTTCTCTATGTGTTAGCAAAATGAGTCCTTTATCAGAGGAAGTTGCTTCATATTTTTGTAGTTATTACTTTTAATTTTATTTCCCTCTATCTTATTCCCCCATCTCCATTTATTCTATTCTCTCTCGATTTTCTCCACGTCCCTCCTCAAAAGTTTTTGCGTCTCTTTACCATCTCTCCTCTTCTTCCCTCCCTTCTATCACGCCCCCCCCACACACACACACAAATTGTTTCACATACCCTCTACTTTCCTGTACGGTAAGATAATTTCCATATCCATTTGAGTGTGCTTATTATTACCTCCTAACACCAAATCTGATGAGAATAAGGTTCATTCATTCCATCTCACCTCCACTCTTTTCCATTGTTTTAAACATTGTTTTACCTCTTTTATGTGAGGTAATTTACCATTCTATATATGTGTATATACATACATAGATACACATATATATACATACATATACACACATACATACACACACACACACACACATATATATGTATATATATATATATATATATATATATATATATATATATATGTATATACTTACATATATATACAAGTCAGTTATTTGTTCCAGTGAGTTGTTTCACATTGTCTATAACTTTTTCTTCTTTTTTTTTAATTCCTTGATTTCTCATAGAGTCATTAGCTTCCATTTTCTCCATTCTAATTTTTAAGGAATTGTTTTCCTCAGTGAGCTTTTGGACATCATTTTCCATTCAACCAAGTCCGCTTTTTAAGATATTCTTTTCCTGCCAGGCTTTCTGGGCCGCTTTTAACATTTGGGTTAGTCTACTCTTTAAGGTGTTATTTTCTTCAGTATCTTTTGTGTCTCATTTAGTCAGTTTTTTGACCCGTTTTGCAAGATTTTCTTGCATCACTCTCATTTCTCTTTCCAATTCTTCCTCTACTTATTTTACTTAATTTCCAAAATCCTTTTTGAGGCCTTCCATGGCGTCCCTTGAAGGTTTTGGATATAAGATCTTTGACTTTGTTGCCTTCCTCTTGTTGTATGTTTTTTTGTCCTTCTTTGTCACCAAAGTAAGTTTATATAGTCTGAGTTTTTCTGTTGTTTGTTCATTTTCGCAGCCAGTTACTTGACTTTTTAATCTTTATTAATGTAGGAATTTTTTCCAGTGTGGAGGATGTGCTGTCTCAAGAATTAAGGGTTTTTTACAGATGTTTTCTTAGATACTTCTAGTGACCTATAAGTTTTCAGCTATTTCAAGGTACCATGATGTAAGGGGAGGTATTTACTCCTTTCCTGGCCTGTACTCTGGTCTGTGAGTGACCACAATACTCTTTTCTGTCCTGAAACTCTGAGGAAGGTTCCCTCTCCAGTGCTTCCACTATCTCTCCTATATCAGTGCCCCCCTCGCCTCAGGACTGATGCTCAAGACTGTTGACCCAGATCTATGTATGGGTAAAGCCACAGATTCCTGTCACAGTGCCATCAAAGAGACCCCTGAAATCTTTTTCTGAACAGTTGTTGGATCCTCTTACTATCTGTGGACTGAGAGCCCTGGAAACAGCTATTGTGTCTGCCTCTGCAGCCACTTCTGCTACCACTGCTGATTCATTAACTCCCAAGTTTTGGTCCTAGTTTTCTGGGACCAGGGCTGTACTGGTGAGACCTGAACTGGCCTATGCTTCTCTCTCAATCAGGTATGACAGATCTTTCCCTCAGGCCTCCTAAGCTGTCTTTGGCGTTTGTGGATTTAGAAGTCTGAAAATCACCAGAACTGCTAGTAATTTAGTCCACTGAAGCATGCCCTAGGATTTCTGTGGTCTGGTTTATGCTGGTGGAACCCATACTATGCTCTTCTTCCTTCATGGTGTAACAGACCTTTCCTGTAGACCTTGCAGGTTATCTTGGGCCATAAATTTGTTTTACTTTGCCTTTTTGTGGTTTCTGCTTCTCCAAAGTTTGTTTAGAGTCATTTTTACAGGTATTTTGAGGGGTTTAGGGGACAGCTCAGTTGAGTCCTTGCATTTATTCTGTCTTTCAGCTGTTTTTCCCCCATTAACATTTTTCATAGTGTGTGATTTACTTTTTAAATGACTTTAGATTTTTTTTGAAAATATGTATAAAATCTACTTCTAGCCTCTCATTAGCTTAGAAATTCATGATTCTCACTGATAATGTACTGAGAACAACCTATGTAGAACATTAGATAGTTTTTATTTTTCACTCCCATGAGTACTTGCTTTCATAGTTTACAATTTTTGCAGTAAGAATTTTTAATATAATATTAAAAATTGCAGCAGCAGTGAATCAAGATAATCAAATTAAAACACAAAAAAAGTTGCCTTTGGGTAATGAGAAATTCAATAGGTATTTGATTACCTACAGAAGGACCATGGCTTCTCTATTCTTGCACTATCATACTTGAAACAAAATTTCCCAAAATGTTTTAATTTATTAGCTCAGTCCTTGGATGGTAAACTGCAATGCCAACTGGATATAAAAAGAAATCTCTTATCTTCTCTTGTTTGACTCACACCTCCTCAGTTCTTAAATGTTTCGAATTTCCTAGTGGTTAATAACTCTTCAAGTTAAATCAAGTTACTTTCACTTATTGCTTCTATTGTCTTATGTTTAGGTTGTTCTCTTCAGTCATTTTCTTTTATCGTTTCTCTGAACCATTATGGCATTAAGGTGAAAGATATGAGGGTAAATGGAAGTTGTATGTTTGAATCTTCCACAAAATAACCACAAATGTCTCATTTTCTACTGTTTATTTCCCATGTTTTGTTTCCAATTACATTTTCTTGCCATTTTTTTTTATTTTTGCTTACAATTTTTCCCTCTTTTGTTATATATTTTATCTCTTTCAGGATTAATTGTTCTATGATGTGACTGAGGATTTTTGTTTTCTGTCACTGCAAGTCTAAATTGGTCAACTATTTTTTTGTTAATTTAATGTTCATTTATTTTTAATTTTCAACATTCATTTTTTGAGCTCCAAATTTACTCCCATCTCTCCCCTGCCCTCACCCCCAAACACCGTGCATTCATATTACCCTTTACTCAGATCTGCCCTCCTTTCCATTACATCCCTCCCTTCCCTTATCCTCATCGTATCTTTTTTTTCTGGTAGGGCAAAATAGATGTCTATACCCCATTACCTGTATTTGGTATTTCTCAGCTGCAAGCAAAAACAATTGTCAACATGTGTTCCTGAAATTTTTAGTTCTAACTTCTCTCCTTTCCTCCCTCCCCATCCACCACCACTGAGAAGGTAAGCAATTCAATATAGGCTATATACCTGTAGTTTTTCAAAGGACTTCCATAATAGTCAAGTTGTATAAAAATAATTATATTTCCCTCCATCCCACCCTGATCCCATTTTTTCTATTCTCTCTTTTGACCTTGTCCCTCTCCAACAGTGTTGACTTCTAATTACTCTCTCCACGCATTTCCCCTCCTTGCTATCATCCCCCACCACTTGTCCTCTTGTCCCATACTTACTTGTAGTGTAATATGAATTTTCATACGAAATTGAGTGTGCACTCATTATTCCATTCTTAAGTCAGATGTGATGAGAGTAAGCTTCAGTTTTTCACTCTCACCTCCCCTTTTTTCCCCTCCATTGAAAAAGCTATATCTTGTCTCTTTTATGTGAGATAATTTGCCTCATTCCATTTTTCCCTTTCTCCTCCAAATATATTCCTCTTTTACTCCTTAATTTGAGTTTTCAGATAACATCCCTTCCTATTCAACTCACCCTGTACTCTGTCTACATATCCATATCCATATTCATATCCATATCCATATATATATATATACATATATACACACATATATACACATGCATATACACACATATAGATAGGTGGATAGACAGATATATGTATGTATGTATAGATATGTGGACTTATTTATCTATATATAGATAAATATGCAAATATATATATGGGGGGTGTATAATCCCTCCAACTATCTAAATACTGAGAAGTTTCGAAAATTACAAATATTATCTTTCCATGTAGAGATGAAAACAGTTCAACTTTAGTAAGTCCTTTATGATTTCTCTTTCCTGTTCACCTTTTCTTGCTTCTCTTGATTCCTGTGTTTGAAAATCAAATTTTCTATTCAAGTTTGGTCTTTTCTTCAAGAATACTTGAAAGTACTCTATTTGAATGAATGATCAGTTTTTCCTCTGAAAAAAATATTTATTTTTACTGAGTAAGTGATTTTTGGTTTTAATTATAATTCCTTTGACTTCGGGAATATCATATTCCAAGACTTTTGATCTGTTAATGTAGAAGCTGTTAGATCTTGTATTACCCTGATTGTATTTCAACAAGTACTGGAACTGCTTTTTACTAGTTGTTTGTAATATTTTATCCTTGACCTGGCAACTCTGGAATTTCTCCACAATATTCCTAGGAGTTTCTCTTTTCAGATTTCATTAAGGAGGAGATCAGTGCATTATTTCAGTATTTATTTTAACGTTTGGTTCCAGAATATCAAGGAAGTCTTCCTGGATAATTTCATGAAGGTTGATGTCTAGGCTCTTTTTTCAATCATGACTTTCAGATAGACCCATAATTTTTAAATTGTCTCTCCTGAATCCATTTTCCAAGTCAGTTGTTTTTCCAATGAGATATGTCACATTTTCTTCTGTTTTTTAATTCCTTTGGTTTTGTTTTGTAGTTTCTTGGTTTCTCAGAAAGTCATTAGTTTCCATCTGCTCCTTTCTAATTTTTAAAGAACTGTTTTCTTCAGTTAGCTTTTGAACCTCCTTTGCAATTTGTCTAATTCTGCTTTTTAAAGCATTCTACTTATCATTGGCTTTTTGGACCTCTTTTGCCAATTAAGTTAGCCTATTTTTAAAGGTGTTACTTTCTTCACCATTTCTTGGGTCTCCTTTAGCAAGCTGGTGACTTTGCTTTTCATGATTTTATTACATAGCTCTCATTTCTCTTCGCAATTTTACCTCCACCTCTCTTACTTGATTTTATTTTTCTAATTTATTTTTACTTATTATTATTATTTTATTTGTTTTCAGTGTTTTACAAGCATTTCCTTATAACTTAGATTTTCCCCTCTCCTCCACCTTCTTTCTACTTCCCTCCTCTCTACCTCCCTGAGATAGCATATAATTTAATATAGGTTGTATACATACATTACCATTAACTACATTTCCACCTTAGTTGTGTTGCATAGAAGAATTAAAATTAATAGGAGAAATCATAAAACAAACCAAAATGCAATACAAAAGAAAATGATCTATTACATTCTTCAAGTGAATTCCATAATTTTTCCTGTGGATGCAGAAAACGTTTTGCCTTAAGAGACTATTGGGAGCCATTAAGTCCTTGCATTTCAGTGAAGGTCTAAGTCTACCAGAAAACATCCTCACATGCTGTACTTGTTGGTGTGTACAAAGTTCTCCAGGCTCTGCTCTTTTCACTCAGCATCAGTTCATATAAGTCTTTCCAGGCCTCTCTGAAGTCTTCTTATTCATCATTTCTCATAGCACAATAATATTCCATTATATTCATATACCACAATTTATTCAAGCATTCCCCAATTGATGAGCATCCCCTTGATTTCTAGTTTTTGGTTACCACAAAGAGTGCTGCAAAAATATTTTTGCACCTGTGAGACCCTTTTCCATTTTTATGATCTCTTGGGGATACAATCTTAGAAAAGGCATTGTTGTGTCAAAGAGTATGGGCAATTTTTGTAGGCCTTTGGACATAGTTGCAAATTGCTTTTCAGAATGCTTGAATCAGCTGACAGCTCCACCAACAATGAATTAGTGTTTCAACTCTCCCACATCTTCTCCAACATTTTTCATCATCGTATTTTGCCATGTTAGCCAACCTGATAGGTGTGATGTGGTATCTACAAGATGTTTTCATTTGCCTCTCTCTAATCAGTAGTGATTAGTAGGGCTGTACTTACCTCCAGGCCTGATGCAATTTCTGTCTGCCTTTTAGGCTGTCTTGAGCTGAAAATCTCTCTCACTTTGTCGTTTTTTGTCTTCTTCTGCTCTAGAATTTTCTTAAGGTTATTGTTTACTGGTATTTTATGGGCTATGAGGGTGAGAACTAGAGTAGGTGTGGATTTCTACTCTGCCATCTTAGCTCCACTAAGCCATTTTTTTTCTTTCTGACTTCTCTTTTTTCTATGTGGCTAATTTATTTTTGTAGGAGCTGGCAGTTCAGTTTAAAGATATCTCTAGAATAGGACAAATGGGGGTTTTTGCTCTGGGTTCTGTGCTTTAGAGGACCTCATATTTCTGGTGCTTACTCAGTGACCAAGAGAGGTAAATAGTATTGGAAAAGGGAGTTGCCCATCTAATTGTTGCTAAAGAAGTCTTCCACAACTCCATTACCACCAAGAGAAAGTTTTGCTATCAGGCTCCATTTCTAAATACACCTCTTCAGCTCCCATTTTCTGACATTTTTCTCCTTCAAGGTTGACCTTAATCATTAATCAACCAGAAAATAATTAAATTCCATAAATAAATTTATATACTAGTAAAGTAAAATTTGCAAACTTTAAAGAAATATATATTTTATTATTACTACCATATACCAGACACTGTACTGAACCTATTGGATACAAATACAAAATAATCAAACAATCTTTATTCTTAATGGACTTCTATTCTAATGGAAGAGGTAGCATACACATATATAAGAATATGGTATAAAAAACACATAGGATTCAGCTTTTCAAGTATTTTATCTGAGTTTTGTGTTCACCAAATTTAATCATCTTTTCCTCTAGGTAAAGGTTTTGGTTGAGAATTGTACCTAATGTTTCTATAAAGGCAGGAAAGAATGGATCTGACTTTATTGAGAAACAATACCTATTCTATTTTGAGATTAAATATGAAGATATTGGATGAAAGTTTGTATACATATATATATATATATATACACATGCATTCATATGTGTATGAATATATAAACACATATGTATGCACACACATGCATATATGTATGTAAATGCATACATGTATGTACATGTGTATTTGTCATATTTGTCTTAGTTTGTTTATGTGTGTTTTACATCCTGAAAATATATTTGAACATTTGTATAAAGTTTAACTTAATTTCGATCTATGTATAAAACTTCATGTTAATAATAAAAAGCTTAATATTCATTGATATACATTTTAGTGCACCAATAGTTTAGTTGATATTCATTAAATATAAAATGTATACACTTTGATTCCTTGTCATCTTTGGACTCATTCCTGCTTCACAATTATTTATAAATGCCTCCGTCATTTTTTTAACTTCCTTGCTTAACAATATTAAGTGGCTCCCTACTTCACATTCTAGAGAATTATACCTGAAGAGAATTTTAGATTATCAAATACAATCTGCTTGTTTTACATGAACATGACAGCCAGGCAGGCTATGAATTATCATAGGTCAGATTATAAAGCAATTCTCCTAACTACCATACAAAGCCTTTTCCCATTACGTTTTTTCTGTGTGTCTCCTGTTGTATATGGGGGAAGTATCCCTTTTAAGAATATGCTCAATGGAGTTATACAGAACTGCACCTTTTTTAATTTATTTCTCTCCACTTCCAACCTTCAGTGAATAAAGACATCTTAATATTTTTCCTCCATATTATCTAAATATATGTGTATATGTATATATATATATATATATATCATTTATGTATATAAACAAGTATGTATATAAATATATAAACAAAGTGTGATTATTTCTTCTTCATCTTCATGACCACTTATTTAAAACTGAGAACCACAAGACCTCACACGTGTAGTGCTAAAAATAGTTTCTGAAATGCTCTCCTTACTTCCAGTTTTCCCTTGCCTCCAACTGTCAAAAATTAACCATCCTGGGGGAGGAGCCAAGATGGCAGAGTAGAAAGATTCACATAAGCTAGTTCCAAAGCCACAGCCCATAAAATACCTGTAAAGAAGAACTCTCAACAAATTCTGAAGCCGCAAAAGCCACACAGCAGCAGAGTGGAGGAGATTTCTGTTCCAGAGAGCCCTGAAAAACCAACACCAAAAGTCTGTTACACACCAGACCCGGAGCAGAGCCCAGCCCTACCTTGGCCACGTGGCAGCAAGAGGAGCATATTCGAGCAGGCTTCAGGGACGGAATCTCCAGCGACCACACAAGTCCTTCCACCCATAGATGCTAAAGGTCAGTAAGAGAGCCAGAGAGGGGAGCAGGGTGTCTCCATAACTCAGGCCCCCTCAGGAGATAGCAGGAGAGGCAACAGTGGACAGGGGCTCCCAAAGCAGGCAAGGAGCTCAGATCAAATGTTGAAGATCTCTGCATAAACCCACTGAGGGAAATGAGCCAGGTGCCGGCTACCCTGCCCACATCCCAGCTGCTGACATGAATCTAACATTGAATAGCAGCCCAACACTGCAGAAAATCCTGAGGCTGGGAAGCAACATTTGAATCTCACCCCCCAAACACTAGCTGGGCAGACCTGGAGGCAAGGCAAGGGTGGAGAGGAATCTCAGAAGTCAAGAAACTGGCTGGGAAAATGCCCACAAAAAGGGAAAAAAAGTAAGTCCATAGAAGGTTACTTTCTTGGTGAATAGGTATCTCCTCCCATCCTTTCAGATGAGGCAGAATAAAGTTTACCATCAGGGAAAGACATAGAAGTCAAGGCTTCTGTATCCCAAACATACCAAATAAATATTGAATGGCCTCAGGCCATGGAAGAGCTCAAAAAGGATTTTGAAAATCAAGTTAGACAGGTGGAGGAAAAACTGGGAAGAGAAATGAGAGAGATGCAAGAAAAGCATGAAAAGCAGATCAAGACCGTGTTTTGGAGGTCTTGAAAAATATGCTGAAGAAAATAACACCTTCAAAAATAGGCTCACTCAATTGGCAAAAGAGGTTCAAAAAGCCAATGAGGAGAAGAATGCTATCAAAAGCAGAATTAGCCAAATGGAAAGGGACGTCCAAAAGCTCACTGAAGAAAATAGTTCTTTAAAAATTAGAATGGAAAAGATGGAGGCTAATGACTTTGTAAGAAACCAAAAAATCACCAAACAAAGCCAAAAGAATGAACAAATGGAAGATAATGTGAAATATCTCATTGGAAAAACAACTGATCTGGAAAATAGATCCAGGAGAGACAATTTAAAAATGATGGGACTACATGAAAGCCATGATCAAAAAAAGAGCCTAGACATCATCTTTCATGAAATTATCAAGGAAAACTGCCCTGACATTCTAGATCCAGAGGGCAAAATAAATATTGAAACAATACACTGATCACCTCCTGAAAGAGATCCAAAAAGAGAAACTCCTAGGAACATCGTAGCCAAATTCCAGAGCTCCCATGTCAAGAAGAAAATATTTCAAGCAGCTAAAAAGAAGCAATTCAGGTATTGTGGGAATACAATCAGGATAACACAGGATCTAGCAGCTTCTACATTAAGCAACTGTAGGGTGTGGAATATGATATTGCAGAAGTCAAAAGAACTAGGACTAAAACCAAGAATCACCTACCCAACAAAACTGAGTATAATTCTTCCGGGGGAAAAATGGTCTTTCAATGAAATAGAAGACTTTCAAGTATTATTGATGAAAAGACCAGAGCTGGGAAGAAAATTTGACTTTCAAGCATAAGAATGAAAAAAAGCATGAAAAGGTAAACAGCAAATAGAAGTCACAAAGGACTTACTAAAGTTGAACTGTTTAAATTCCTACATGGAAAGACAATATTTGTAACTCTTGAAACTTTTCAGTATCTTGGTAGTTGGTGGGATTACACGCACACACACACATACACACGTGCAGGCACACAGAGAAACAGATAGCACAGAGTGAATTGAACAGAATGGGATCATATCTAAAAAAATGAAGTTAAACAGTGAGAGAGAAATGTGTTTTGAGGAGAGAGGGAGAAATGGAATGAGGCAAATTATCTCTCATAGAAGAGGCATGCAGGAGACTCTTTAGTGGAGGGAAAAAGAGGGGAGCTGAGAGAAAAACATGAAATTTGCTCTCATCACATTCGACTAAAGGAAGGAATAAAATGCACACTCATTTTGGTATGAAAACGTATCTTAAAATACAGCAAAGTGGGGGAGAAAGGGATAAGAAGTGTTGGGGGGATGATGGAAGGGAGAGCAGTAGAGGAGTGAGCAATTTGAAATCAAACCTCTTGGGGAGGGACAGGATCAAACAAGATAATAGAAGCAATGGGGGGCAGAATAGTATGGAGGGAAATATAGTTAGTCTTACAACGACTATTATCGAAGTCATTTGCAAAACCACACAGATATGGCCTGTATTGAATTGCCTGCCTTCCCAAAAGGAATGGGTGGGGAGGGAGGGATGGGGAGAAGTTGGTTTAGACGGTTTAGAAACAACTGTCGAATATTGTTTTTGCTCCTAGGAATAAGAAATACAGGTGATGGGGAATAGAAAGTTATCTGGCCCTGCAGGAGAAAAGGGAAGATGGGGACAAGGGAAGGGAAGGATGATAGAAGAGAGGGCATATTGGTGATAGGGAAAATTAGAATACTCGGTGCACTTCCACTGGGTGGAAGTGACAAATGGGGAGAAAATTTAGAACCCAAGATTTTGTGAAAATGAAGGTAAAATTTTAAATAAATAAATTTATATAAACAAAAAAAAATAACCATCCTTAAATTGAACTCTTCTTATCATACTCTTGCTTACAAATCAGTCTGTAGTGGCTGCCTACTATTTATTTCAAACCTAACCTCCTCATCCTGATAGAAACTTCTATCCGCTGGTCCTTTCATTTCTTATTCCTCTTCACAACTACTGCACTCAAACTACAGTATCTATTTGACATTCTTCCAACTCCTTTGATTAGCATCTCTTCAGCTCTTATATATTCAGTTTATAACATATTAATTTGAATTTTCTGGTAAGTAATGAGGCATCTTGTCATAACTTCAACCGTTACTTATAAATTTTATTCTCTTACATGTATAACTTTTGTTTCTTCTAACCTGTTTTCAAATTCTCTGAAAAAAGATTATTTCTAATTTTTTAATATTAATGGAGGTCAAGGTACAGTTGTTGATTTTTAAGATTGTAAGAGCTTTGAACTCTGAGGTGCTGGGGAATTCAGAAAACAAAGCTATTAGTGTCTAAATAAGTAGTTTTAATAAACTTTCTTGCTACTCACAAGAGAAGGAAGAAGACATTCCTAGGGAGCAGGGATAGTCCATTCCTGTAGTAGGCAGGTCATGTTATGAGAGAGCATTCATATCAGTGGAAGGCCCAGAGCTCCTCTCGTTTCAAAATTACATACTGTTTGAGACAAAGAGCCAGTATGATACAGTTAGTGACTGTCCTGTTGTCTAAGCAGTGGTATCAAACACAAATAGAAAAGGGTCACTAAAACTACACAAGAAAGTAGCTGGTGGCTTCGTACTCACTGATCCACATTTTAACATTGTATATGTTCTATTATATTTTTAGCCAAAAATTTCCCAATTGCAGGTTAATATGGTTGCTACTGAACTCAGGAATGTTGCACAGGTCTTGTGATTGACGCCTCTGATCGATAGGATCATGAAGGTAAATATATTTTCTAAATTACCCTGTAAGACATGAGGAAAGAAGGATATAAGGAGTAAGAAATATAACCCTAAAAGGTACCATTCCAACCAAAGGTTGAAAAGAGGAATAAGAGAATGGGGACCAAATAAGTCAAATTAGTCATAATTGCCTCATAGTCTCTGAAGTAATTTTGTTTTCATATGGCTTCCATTTCTTGGGGATAAATAGACAAGAAGTTTCAAGAAAAGAAGTTTCAAGACAAGAAGTTTCAAGACAAGAAGTTACGTATGGTACTTTGTTTTGTAGAATGTATAAAACAAATGTGGATTTGATTGAATATAGATTGATATTATTCACGATTAATGATTCAAAAACATTAAAATAAAGACAGTAAATTACTATAGCAATATATGGATATTTATGAATTCATCATGATCAAATTATAGCAGGGTAATAAAGTTATTCAGTATTAGGAAAACAACAATTTTTTTAAAAAGATGTATGGGATTATATTAAAAGTTGTTGGAAAAGAAAGATAATTGACAAAGTACAATATTCATTCTTACCACAAACAAGAGAAAAAATACTATAAACTTACTGATATAAGAACCTTTGAAAATATAAGTAAAATTAGACTTGTTAACCTGGAAATTCCAATCCAGCTCTAAACTTTTGACCCTGTATTGAAATTTCATTCTTTTTAGTATTAAAAGTAGAGACAATAAAGATAGATTAGCAAATTTTGAGAAATTAATTTTAATTGATTAATTAAACATTAATATCAGGTTACTTTCATTCCTGATCCAGGAATTTTTATGTCAATTTCTGTTTTTAAGAGTTTTATGGTACATTAAAAATTCATCAGTGAATGTTTCTATTCTTATATTTTGGCCAGAATAATCTTCCTTCCCATAAAGTAGAGATCAAATTACCAATATTTGCTGGATTATGAAGAAAATAAAGGAGTTCGAGGAGAAAAAGTAAAGAAACAAACAAAAAAATCTACTTTTACTTCATTGAATTACTGATCAAAAATCTTAACTGATTCCCTTTCAAATAAAGTTCAGATTTCTCTATTTTCTATTTACTCAATGCTCTCTGCAACTTGACATCACCTCACTTTTCCAACCGTATCTAAGATTCTTCCCAACAAAGACCAAGGTCACTGCATCCTGAGTTATTGCTAGTCATCTTGATCTTTGCCTTTCCACTCCTCTCCAATGACTCTGAAGGAGAGACCAAGGCTGAAGACTTTGCACAGCTTTGCCACACTCAAATTCAATTCACATGCAAGTCAAGACATCACACTCATGAAGTTTTTATTCCTCTTCAAGAATGAAGGATGAACAACAAAAAACAAACTTTAATTCTATATAAAAACCTCACATTCAATATACATTGTAAGAAAGCATCTGAGCCAATGAATATCAGTATAAAACAAATTCCATTGTAGTTGATTAAATGATTAAATATTTTGCCCATGGCTTAAATAGTCATTGCATTCCCCTTTGGATTTACCAGTAGGCAAGCAAATTCTATAATTGGTGAAATATTAGGCAGACATCCTATTTTGCTGTTGATAATATAATAATGCTGCATCTACATAATAATAATATATAATAATAATACTACCTATCATATGATACCACATCTTTCACATTTTATATAAAAGCATTTATACAATGTATATATTTTTACCTGAAGAGTTTTTTGTTTTTTTTCTTTTGTTTTTTTGTCAGTCCCAAACATTTGCTCTAGGCACAGTATTGTGAACGCATATTTCATCTACAGGTCCTCTGTTCATGAGGTAATACAATTTAGCATTGCAAGAGAATTGAGGCAATGTCTAGAAAAAGAAGACAAGATCCAGGGTGCTGAAGTTAATTCCCTCAGATGACATAGCTAATGAGAGGAAGAACTAGAATTTGAACTCAGTCCATCTAACTCCAAAGCCAGTGGACTTTCTACAAACTACATTGCCTTCCCTTTTATTCTCCTTCATTACATTGATGAGGAGCTAAATGACACAGTGTATAGAAGGCTGTGTTGGGAATCAGAAACCCCTATGTTCATATCCTGATTCAGACACAAACTAGTTGGATGACACTGGGGAATTTACTTAACTTTTCTGAGGTGCAGTTTCCCCACCTGTAGGGGATGCTAAAAGTGCCTTACCTCATAGAAATGATGTAAGAATCAAAAGAAATATTGTGCAATGTTCTTTGCAAACCATAATGGTAATATATAACTAAATAGATACATATTCATATAATATTACACAGGGTTGTTATAAGAATGAAGGTAAAATATGTAAAATGCATTGTAACAATAAACTACTATTATCATTCCATAATTGTAACTGGAGAAAGTCACTGAAAGATAGATAGGATTTGAGTTGGGGTATGTAATGCAAATAATTACATTGTTATATTATTATGCATGATAATATAATTATATTAAAGTATTAATGTATAATTGCATTGTGTGTTATTATGTGATACATAATAGAGTATGATTGCATATTTTATAATGTTACAATCATATAAATATATAATTCTCTATGTTCATATGTAGAATTATGCATAATAATATTTTGTGAATATCAAAAAAATATTTTAACATCACCAATGATCATGATGCTTTGGTTACTGATCTAGAGCCAGACATCCCGGAGAATAAATTTAATTGGGCCTTAGGAAGTTTTGCTAAGAATAAGGCCAGTGAAGGTGACATAATTCAAGCTGAGCTATACAAAGTCTTAAGAGATAATGTTATTAAGTGCTGTACTCAATAAGCCAGCAAATTCTGAAGCTCAACGGTGGCCATGGGATTGGAAAAGATCAGCTTATATTCCAATGCTATGTAAGGGCAAGGACAAAATGTTCAAATTGCTGAACAATTGTGCATATTTCATATTCCAGAAAGCTTAAGATTCTGGAAGCAGGCTCTGCAATATGTGAAATAAGAATTACCATAAGTGAAAATTATTTTTCAGAGGCAGAGGAAGTAGAGAACAAATTGTCAGCATTTGCCATAATATCAAGAAAGCAAAGGAGTTCCAGATGAAAAAACAAAAAGTTAAAGATCTACTTCTGCTTCATTTACTAACATAAAATATTTTGTGTTGATCATAACAAAATGTGGCACGTTTACAAAGAGAAGTGAGTACCAGGTAATTTATGTGTCCCCTGATGAACGAGCAGGTGGGTCAAGCAGCAGCTGGAACCAAACATAGAACAACTATTTGATTTAAGATTTGGAACATGAATACGACAAGGTGGTATATATGTCTGAGTACATCATGAGAAATTTCAGGTTTCATAAATCAAAAGTCAGAATTAAGGATGTTGAGACAATTTCAGATTACCAAATGATACCACTCTGATTGCAGAAAATATAAAAATTAAGAAGTCTTTTGAATAGAGGAAAAGAAGAGAGCTTTTAAACTGTCTTGAAGTTTAACATTAAAAAAAAAAACTAAAATCATGGTAAATGGCTCTATAAGTTCCAGACAAACAGAGGGAGAATAATTGGAAGCAGTGTCAGATTTTAAATTCTTGGACTCAACCATCACTGCAGTGACTGTAGTCATGAAATTAAAAGACAGTTCCTTCTTGAAAGGAAACCTATGGAAAATCTGGACAACATAATAGAAGGTAGATACACCATCTTATCTACAAAGGTTCATATAAGAAAAGTTGTTTTTTTTTTTCCCAGTAGCAAAGTATTGTTATAAAATTTTTATTATAGGGAAAATTGAGCTCTTGAATTTTGGTGCTTCAGATGACTTTTGAGAGTCCCTCATAAGTAAGGAGATCATATTATTCAACACGTAAAATTAATTCAGATTATGTGTGGGAAGTAAACATTTTGAAGTTCAAACTTAAATATTTTGGACACATAATAACAAGATGGGACTCATTGGAAAAGCCTCTGCTATTGGAAGAGATTGAAAGAAAAAGGATAAGGAGATGGGAGAAGATAAGATAGTGTCATCGAAGCAGCGAATATGAGATTGGATAGACTTTGGAAAGTAGACTATGGAAGGGCCTGGTGTACAATGGTCAACAGGGCAACTAAGAATCTAACATAACTGAATGAACAATAAAGACTATAATCAGATATATCATTATAAATTTATATGTTAAACAAACATTTATGTATTTATGCATATTCCTTTCCTCAACCCAATACCCTTAAATGACTTGTTGAAAAATGATTAAAAATGATAACAGTATTTTATCACAACAAAGGAATTATATTTAAATATGTATATATATATATATATTCACACACATGTGTGTACATATATGTATGTGCCATGGGATTTCTATGTATGTGCATGCACATATGTGGACACATGCATGAATACCCACCACATGTACCTGCATATATGTAAACATGCATACACATTTATGCGTGTTTACATGCATGTGTCTGTGCGCATATATGCATGTGTGTCTATATATACATCTATGTATGCATATGCATGATATTTGTGCATGTATGTGTGTATGTGTATTCATGTACATGCATGCACATTCATCTATGTATAGCACACATATATATATATATATATATATACATATACAAACCTATACACTTCAAAGAAAGCAATCGCTTATATGCAAAAGGATCACGTCATTACTTTCATTGAAAAACTTCACTGCTTTCTTATTGCAAACTTGACAAAGTCCACATTTCTTCTTTCTGAAATCCATGACATTATTCCTTCCAGCTCCAGTCCCCTTTTATAGCTATATCTTACCCTATAACATTTCATGCAATTTCTGCTCTCCAGCAAATTGGACTTTCTGACAACATACCTCCAAATCTTTGCCTGATCTAGTTTTGTGAAATTAGGATAGTTTCCTGAACCCATCTCCTTGTGATTAAATAAAATCATTCATTTTTTAAAGCAGTTAAAATAAAATCTCTATCAAAAATAAAATTTTTTAGACTCTCTCACCAATGACCCCTACATTTTCTAACTGGGATTCCCTTATGATCCTCTCTCCCCATCCACTCCAGTAAATTGCCTGTTAATTGAGGGCATATTATTTATATTTTCATTTCCCCTAGTGCCTTGCATGGTCATTTCTACATAGCAGGTTCCTGAATGCTTATACATTACACGATGAAAACTAAAAATTTCAATTGCTAGAATCATGCAGCCAGCAACTAGTTCCAATGATGCATATGATTTCAACTAGATGCTGTTGCTTATCTCAAAGAGGATCAATAACAACATAGGGTGGTATCTTGACTTGAGTGTGTATAGACAGAGGAGCATAAAGTCATTAGTCTCACTCTCTTCTTTAGGAGTCAAGAAAGTCAAGTGGCAAGAAAAATTAAGGATGAAAAGTTGGCCTGTGATGCAGGGGATGCCTTTGTCATCTTCAGTGTCTGACCAAACTCTAAGCCCTCCATAGTGCCTGTTTCAGCCTCCATGAAGGAGACAGTGGAACAAATTGTTCTCATCTTCCCATCCCACTAGGAGGATCTTTACATGCTTGGGATAGATATCCCTCTAAATTACTGATGGATTTGAGGCCATACATCAGTGAAAAATAAGAATTCTGAAGAGAAGGAGTTTATGTCAGAGAGACCAGTTAGAAGACTGTACAATTAATTTAAGTGAATGATATTGAGGGACAAAAACAGAGCAATGATAGTAAGAATCTTGTTCAGTCCTATCTGATTCTTCATGACCTCCAGGATATCAACACTATCGATGAGGTTTTCTTTGCAAAGATACCTGAGTGTTTTGCCAATTTCTTCTCTAGTTTACTTTTTGTCAGGACTCTTCTCTATGACCGAGAAAATGTCTTGCATAACCCCCAATAGTATAGTTTATACCTTCAGTGAAATATAAAACTTCTCTAC
This sequence comes from Bettongia penicillata ogilbyi, assembly GCA_023548195.1. Taxonomy (NCBI): domain Eukaryota; kingdom Metazoa; phylum Chordata; class Mammalia; order Diprotodontia; family Potoroidae; genus Bettongia; species Bettongia penicillata. The sequence goes on from JAJHZJ010000912.1 coordinate 627,845, forward strand.
CATGACAAGGTAGAGATCCTAGAGGTTCAGTAAGAATGTCACTATATGTAAAGAAAGAAAAAAGTACAGAAGATCTAGAACTGATAACTTAAATAACAGCATATTAAAATGTAACTAGGTTTAACATTTATCTGTACTAATAGTAAAGTGAAGACTATGTAACTTATTTGAAAGAAATTTAAAATGTATGACCAATGTTTTTTGGTATTTTAGGCACATGAATGGTTACTATGTATTTTGTAAAAATTACAAACACTTATTTTCCCATTTTCACAAACTTTTTCACCCTTTAATTTTTTTTATAACTCATTCTTTCTTCCTTGCTTACTTACTACTTTTTTCTTTCTCTTTTTTCCTTCTTTCCATTTTTCTTTCTTTCTCTCCCTCCATTTATTTGTTTCTTTTCTTTACTGGGCCAGAGTTAAATAGCATATAATAACGAAGTGTGAAATATTGAAGACTAGACTCAAACTAAGATATGATCATTTCTTGTTTTATAAGTATTGATATTCATTGCTTAAATTTTATCCCTGGACATAGGAAGGGAGAATATAACTAGTGCATCATCTCAGCATCAGCCAAAAACTAGTGACAGAAGTTATAGATAATCTTGGGGAGCTGTTCAGCTGGCACAAAGTTTAGTGGGAGTTTGAAATTGAACTGAAAAGGTGTTTATATCAACTCAGTTAGAGAGATGGTGTGAAGGTGTAATGATAATTTAAATGGGAAGGTTTTTCCCATTCATTAATAGGCCCATGTGACCTGCCTGGGTCAAATAGAAGTCTTTGGTGGAGGAATTTGCTGAATAAGTCAAACAGGAAGTGGGGTGGGGAAGGAAGGGTAAAACAGGAAGGGGCAGAAGTAGAGTAAAACTAGAGCAGAACTGAGAGGAACTTTGGTCAGAGAGCAGTCAGAGCTAGGAAGATGCAGGCAAGCAGGTACCTGACTAGTGTGAGTGAAAGAGCTTGTATGTGATTTTGTTTAAGGAGCCTGCTTGTGATTTGTTTAATGTAGTTGGTTTGCGGGAAGCCTAACAAGGTGATGGCATTGTTTTTTGCATTGCTTTGTTTATAGGTTTTTGTTGCTATGATGTGTTTGGCTTTCTGGTATCTGAATAAATGTTTTTGGTTCTGGCTTCCTTGTGGAGAATCTGTTGTATGTCAGGATTCAGAATTGCACTGTAACATTCATGGCTGCTGTAGGTACTGTGATATTGTATTGGTGCTACAGTGGGAAGAATATTATTTTTTCCCTTAGGGAAAAAGTTGTGAAGTATCCATTTTTTGCACATCCAGTGTAAAAACACAAAGTAAGGAGTTTGTTTAATCTCACTAAAATTTGCCTAAATAAGGTGCATAATGGAGTCTGCAAATACGAGATAAAATTAGAGAAAAACCTTTAGGAGAAAATCTAGCCACACAGAAAGTAAATGGTCCTTATATGAACTTCATGTAACAGTGAATTTAAAACCTGGCACATCTTAGTTGTCATTAAAGAAAATTATGGAACATGCTATATACAACAGGAACAAAATGGAAAGTACAACAAAAATAAAAAGTGGGAAAGTTAAAATGTATGAGGCCTTTTTAAGGTCAAGAGTAATAAAACAAAGACAGAACAGGGAAGGAGATTTAGCTGCTAAAGACATTTTTAAATAGTGAGGAGAAAGAAGTGGATCAAAAAACTGTGTGTGTTCCTGATAGGAAGAAAAAACTATTAACACAGAACAGTGAAAAAGGTAAGATTTCAAAAATCATTGGTTAACTATTAACTGATTCAATTCATTATTGTGATGCAATGGAAAGAATTCTAGCAACAACAGGGGCGAATAGATGTCATAAATACCCTTTAGGAAATGGATATACTGCAGTCAGTAAGAGCTGATTCTATACTGCCTTACAATTATTAAGGAAATACCAGATTTTTATTTCAGACCTGCTTGCTACAATACTGGAGAAATCACTAGACAGCAGAGATCCCTGAGAGTTATAAAACATTAAATGTTTTGCCCATCCTTAAAAAAAAATAGGAACAGGGCTCACTCTACTCTATTTCTGCTGCTATGCTTGGTTTCAACTTCTTGGAACATGGTGTCCCATGGCAGAGATTTGCTATAAAAGAGAAAGAGAGAACACATCTCCAACACGGCAGGACAGGGCAGGAAGCCCCGAGTGGTCCGAGTCAGTGACTGCACTGCAGAATCTTGGGCATATCAACCCAGAACAGGAGTCCAGTGGAACCAAGCGAGTGAGAGCTGTGGAGCAAGAAGAGGTATCTGCAGTAGCTGCTCCTCAGACTATCAGTTCACAGATTACATATCTGTAAATCACTTACTTGAACTTCCAGCAGCCAAAGTGGCAGAGTGATCAGTAAATGCCATCTCTCCCTCCACTTGTTGACTTTGAAAGAATCATAAAATATTTCCCCAGAAAAATCCTGTATCAGTGGAATTAGCAAAAGGGGCAAACAGTCTTTTAACATGTGAGTCTAGGAAAATTGCTAAGGTGGAGCCCTCTTGCTGTGGTGGAGAACCAGAGTTGCTCAAGACAATCCCACCTCAGTGAACCAGGAGGAGATCTGGAAACCCAGAGGAATGGAGCCTTTCAATGACCAACATCAGGACCCCATGCGTGCCTCTGCACCCCAGGGGAATTAGGAAGATGCTAGGACAGCCAGGATCACCAACCACTGACCTTGACTTTGTTTTAGCTAAGTTGAGGAGACTTCCAGGGGCCAGACCATGCCTCCCCTACATTTAGCAAGCTGTCTTCAGGGCAAATCTGGAGAAATACAAAAAGACTTCACCTGGCCTCTACTTTCTCACAACAGCCAGTAAAGTACCAGGTTCTGTAGCTTTTAGCTGAAAGAACCAGAGGCCACAACAAACAAAGCTTCATCATCATAAGTAAGAAGCAAATCAGGAAAGAAAAGACCATAGAATATTTTCATGTGGGTAAGGACCAAAACACGAATGCCAAAGAGATAAGCACTGAGATTGTACTCCCATCTGAAAATTCACAATGGACTATGAATTAGTTGCAAACAAAAAGAGCACTCTTGGAAGAACTGAAAAAGGATTTTCAAAGCTAAATGAGAGAGATAAAAGATAAACTGGACAATGATATTAAAAGAATGAAAAAAGAATTCATTGAAGAGAACAGCTCCTAAGGAAGGAAAACTGGACAAAGGAAAAAGGAAGCAAAACACCTAACTGGGAAAATTGGAAAAATGAAAAAGGAAGTACAAAAACCAAATGAAGAAAGCAATGCCTTAAAATGAATAATTGGACAGTTGGAAAAGGAGATGCAAAAGTTAACTGAAGAAAACAACTTCATAAAAATGAGAATTGGGCCAGTAGAAACTAATGATTCTTTGAGACATCAAGAGTCAGTCAAACAAAATTGAAAGAATGAAAAGATAGAAGAAAATGTAAAATATATAATTGGAAAAACAACTGAAAATAGATCCAGGAGAGAAAACCTAAGAATTTTTGACCTACCAGAAATCCATGATATAAAAAAGAGTCTGGAAAACACCTTCCAAGAAATCATCAAAGAAAACTTTCCAGAAGTCATAGATCCAGAGGGCAAAATAATCATTGAAATAACACACTGTTAACCTTCCAAAAGATATCCCAAACTAAAAACACTAAAGAATATTATTACCACATTCCATAACTATCAAGGGAAGTACAAAATATTATGAGTCAGAAAAAAAAATTCAAATATTGAGGAGCTACAGTTAGGATTTCACAGGACCTTGCAGCTTCTATATTAAAAGACTAAAGAAACTGGAATGTGATATTCATTAAGGGAAAGGAACTGGAACTACAACCAAGGATCAATTACCCAGCAAAATTGAGCATAATATTTCAGTCTAGGAGATGAACATTCAATGAAATAAGGGATTTCCATATTTTCCTGAAAAAAAAAGTCAGAACTCAATAGAAAATTCGATCTTCCAATACAGGTCTCAAGAGAGGCATAAAAATGGAAACAGGGGGAAAAAAGCTTGTTGGTCAATATGACCAACTTTTTGCATCCCTTATAAGCAGAGAATATACTTGTTAATCTTGAGAATTATATATTTATTATGAAATATAAAAAGGATATACAAAGATAGAGGGAGAGGAATAAAAAATGATGTGATGATAAAAATGTGATTTATGGGAGTGAAGGAATTGTAACAGGAGATTTCAGAAGGAGAAGGCAGAAAATATTAAATTACATCACAAGAAGATGCCCAAAATTATACTACAGTAGAAGGTAGGAGGAAAGGGAGATGCGCATTGTTTGAGAGGTATTCTCGTTTGATTTCCTGCAAGAAGGAAAGAAAAAAAAACTTAATTCAGCATATAAATCTAACTAGCTCTATAGGCAGTAAGAGGAGAAAGGGGAAATAAAGGGAGGGGAGGCTAAAAGAGGGGGAAAAAGTAATAAGGGTAAAGGGGAGTAAAAGGTAAGGGTGCCCAAAAGAAGAAAGGAAGACTGTGAGAGGTGACTGTCAACAATTAAAACTAAGCTGAGAAGGGGAAGGGAAAAGGGAGAACTTAAACCACAAATAATGGGAACACGACTATGAATGTGAATGGAATGAAATCTCCTCTAAAACGGAGACAGATAGAAGAATGGAACAAAAACTATAATTCATCAATATGTTGTTTATAAGGAATCCATCAGAAACCGGGAGATACATACAGAGTAAAGGTAAAAGCTTGGAGCAGGATACAGATTCTTCTGATCTAAAAAAGGCATAGGAAGGGAGGAGCCAAGATGGCGGAGTAGAAAGACACACATATGCGAGCTCCAAACCCACAGCCCATAAATTACCTATGGAAAGAACTCCCAACAGGTTCTGGAGCAGTGGAAGTCGCGCAGCAGCAGAGTGGAGGAGATTTCTGTTCCAGAGAGCCCTGAAAATCCAATCCCAAAGGTCAGTTGGGCACCGGACAGCAGAGCCAAGCTTCTGCCCTGGCCATGCGGCCCCAGAGGAGCACATCCGAACAGGCTTCAGGGATGGAATCTCTGGGGGCCGCCGAGGGTTGCTACCCACACACAATACAGGTCAGTGAGACAGACTTCTGGACTGGCCGAGTGGGGAGTGAGGTGTCACGATAATTCAGGCCACCTCAGGAGGCAGCAGCAAAGGAAACGGTGGCCAGGGGCTCCTGGAGCAGAGAGGACCTCAGATCTATTATTGAAGATCTCTGCATAAACGCCCTGAGGAAACTGAGGCTGGCAGGTGGCCTTGCCCCACCTGAGAACAGGAATTTAATCTTACACTGAATAGCAGCCCTGCCTGCCACTGAAAGCCCTGAGGCTAGGGAGCAGCATTTAAATCACAAACCCCAAGCACTAGTGAGGTGGGGGTGGCGAGGAATCTCTGAAGCCAAGTAACTGGCTGGGAAAATGGCCAGAAAAGGGAAAAAAAAATAAGACCATAGAAGGATACTTTCTTGGTGGACAGATGTTACCTCCTTTCCTTTCTGATGAGGAAGAACAATGCTGACCATCAGGGAAAGACATAGAAGTCAAGCCTCTGTTTCCCAAACATCCGAAATAGATATTCAGTTGCCTTAGGCCATTCAAGAGCTCAAAAAGGATTTGGTAAATCAAGTTAGAAAGGTGGAGGAAAAATTGGCAAGAGAAATGGGAGAGATGCAAGGAAAGCATGAAAAACGGGTCAATACCTTGGTAAAGGAGACCCAAAAAAATGCTGAAGAAAATAACACCTTGAAAAATAGGCTAACTCAATTGGCAAAAGAGGTTCATAAAAACAATGAGGACAAGAATGATTTCAAAAGCAGAATTGGGCAAATGGAAAAGGAGGTTGAAAAGCTCACTGAAGAAAATAGTTCTCTCAAAATTAGAATGGAACAGATGGAAGCTAATGACTTTCTGAGAAACCAAAAAATCACCAAACAAAATCAAAAGAAAGAAGAAATGGAAGATAATGTGAAATATCTCATTGGAAAAACAACTGACATGGAAATTAGGCCCAAGAGAGACAATTTAAAAATTATGGGACTACCTGAAAGCCATGATCAAAAAAAAGAGCCTAGACATCATCTTTCATGAAATTATCAAGGAAAACGGCCCTGATAATCTAGAACCAGAGGGAAAAATAAATATTCAAGGAATCCACTGATCACCACCTCAAAGACATCCAAACAGGGAAACTCTTAGGAACATTGTGGCCAAATTCCATAATTCCCAGGTCAAGGAGAAAATCTTGCAAGCAGCTAGAAAGAAACAATTCCAGTATTGTGGAAATACCATCAGGATAACACAAGATCTAGCAGCTTCTACATTAAGGGATCAAAGGGCATGGAATAGGATATTCCAGAAGTCAAAGGAACTAGGACTCAAACCAAGAATCACCTACCCAGAAAAACTGAGTATAACACATCAGGGGGAAAAATGGTCTTTCAGTGAAATAGAGAACTTTCAAGCATTCTTGATGAAAACACCAGAGCTGAAAAGAAAATTTGACTTTCAAACACAAGAATGAGAAGAAGCATGAAAAAGTAAACAGGAAAGAGAAGTCATAAGGGACTTACCAAAGTTGAATTGTTCACATTCCTACATGGGAAGACAATATTTGTAACTCTTAAAACTTTTCAGTATCTGGGTAGTTGGTGGGATTACACACACACACACACACACACACACACGTATGCGCACAAACACAAATACACACATGCACGCACACACAGAGATAGAGAGTACAGAGTGAATTGAATGGGATGGGATCACATCTCATTTTTTTAATGAAAAATTTATTTATTTAACTTTTTACATTCATTTTCACAAAATGTTGGGTTCCAAATTTTCTCACCATTTATACCCTCCCCCCAACCCAATACACCAAGCAATCTAATTTTGTTTATCACCAATCTACCCTCTCTTCTATAATCCCTCCCTTCTCTTGTCTGCATCTTCTATTTTATCCTGTAGGGCCAGATGACTTTTTATTCCCCATTAACTAGTAGCAACAACAATTTCCTAGTAGCAACAACAATACTAAAGAGTTGTTCCTAAAACTTTGAGTTCCAAATTCTCCCTTCCCTCCCTCCCCACCCTTTCCCTTTGGGAAGTCAGGCAATACAGTATAGGCCCTGTCTGTGTAGTTTTGCAAATGACTTTGATAATAGTCGGGTTAGGTAAGAGTAACTGTATTTCCCTCCATCCTATCCTGCCCCCCATTGGTTCTATTCTGTCTTTTGATCCTGTCCCTCCCCAAGTGTTGACTTCAAATTGCTCCCTCCTCTCATTGCCCTCCCTTCCATCATCCTTCCTTGCTTATCTCCTTCTCCCCCACTTTCCTGTACTGTAAGACAGGTTTTCATACCAAAATGAGTGTGCATTTTATTCCTTCCTTTAGTCAAATATGATGAGGGTAGACTTCTTGTTTTTTTCTCAGCTCTCCTCTTTTTCCCTCCACTAACAAGTCTCCTGCTTGCCTCTTGAATGAGATATAATTTACCCCATTCCATTTCACCCCCTTTCCTCCCACTACATTTCTCTCTCACCATTTACCTTAATTTCTTTTAAGATATGGTCCCATCCTATTCAATTCACTCTGTGCTCTCTGTCTTTGTATGTGCATGCATGTGTGTATGTGTATGTGCATGCACGTGTGTACATGTGTGTGTGTGTGTGGTCCCCCCAACTACCCAGATACTGAAAAGTTTTGAGAGTTACAAATATTGTCTTTCCATGTAGGAATATAAATAGTTCACTTTTGGTAAGTCCCTTATGACTTCTCTTTGCTGTTTACTTTTTCATGCTCCTTCTCATTCTTGTGTTTGAAAGTCAAATTTTCTTTTCAGCTCTGGTCTTTTCATCAAGAATGCTTGAAAGTCCTCTGTTGCATTGAAAGACCATATTTTCCCCTGAAGTATTATGCTCAGTTTTGCAGGGTAGGTGATTCTTGGTTTGAGTCCTAGTTCCTTTGACTTCTGGAATATCCTATTCCATGCCCTTTGATCCCTTAATGTAGAAGCTGCTAGATCTTGAGTTATCTTGATTGTATTTCCACAGTACTGGAATTGTTTCTGGAATTGAATTCTGGAATTTTGCCACAATGTTCCTAGGAGTTTCCCTTTTTGGATCTCTTTCAGACGGTGATCGATGGATTCTTTCAATACTATTTTGCCCTCTTGTTGTAGAATATCAGGGGAGTTTTCCTCGATAATTTCATGGAAGATAATGTCTCGGGTGTTTTTCTGATCATGGCTTTCAGGTAGTCCCATAATTTTTAAATTGTCTCTCCTGGTCCTAATTTCCATGTCAGTTGTGTTTCCAATGAGATATTTCACATTCTCTTCCATTTTTTCATTCTCTTGGTTTTGTTTGGTTATTTCTTGGTTTCTCAGAAAGTCTTTAGATTCCATCGGTTCCATTCTAGTTTTGAGAGAACTATTTTCTTCAGTGAGCTTTTGAACCTCTATTTCCATTTGAGTAATTCTGCTTTTGAAAGCATTCTTTTCCTCATTTTTTTTGAACCTCTTTTGCCAATTGAATTAGCCTATTTTTCAAGGTTTTATTTTCTTCAGCATTTTTTTGGGTCTCCTTTACCAAGTTATTGACCCGTTTTTCATAGTTTTCTTGCATCTCTCTTGCATACCCCATAGTAAAGTAGGAGGAGCAAGGGGAAAAGAAAAAGGAGGGTGTTTAAAAAAGGAAAAGCAGAAGGGATGTCAAAAATAGTAGGGTGAAGGATAAAGAAAAAAAGTGGACAAATTAAGGAAAGGGGTGGTCAGAAACAAAATTCTCGTGAATAGAAAAAGGGTGAAAAGAGAAATAAAAAAGAAATGGGGAGGGGAATAAAATAGAGGAACAACACGTTAAGTAATCATAACTGAATGGGATGAACTCACCCATAATATGGAAGCAGAAAACGGAATGGATTAAAAATCAGAATCCTCCAATATCTTGTTTACAAGAAATACATTTGAAGCAGAATGATACCCACAGAGGAAAGTTAAACTGAAGTAAAATATATTATTCTTCAGCAGAATTAAAAGGAGAGGTAACAATCCTTACCAAAGCAAAAAGAGATCTAATTAAAAGATACAAGGAAGGCAACTACATCCTGATGAAAGGTACCATAGAAAATGAAGGATACTATATATACAAGCAACACCTTGTAAAGCATACAGATTCTTAGAGGAGAAGTGCAGTAAGTTACAGATAGAAACAGACAGCAAACGTATACTAGGAGGTAACTTTAAAATCCCCCTCTCTGAACTAGATAAATCCAACCATCAAAATACAATGAAGACGTTCAAGAAAGAAATAGAATTTTAGAAAAGATAGACATGGTTGACTTCTGGATAAAACTGAGTAAGGATAGAAAAGAACATACATTTATCTCACTTAGTGCATGGCACTTACACGAAAATTTATCAAGAATTAGGACACAAAAACTATACAAACACAAGCAGAAAGGAAGAAACATTAAATGTATTGATCATGATGCAGTAATTTCTTTTTTGTTTCATGAGGTGCCATAGAAATATATTCTAAAATTTATCTGGAAACTAAATAATCTAATTCTAAAGAAGAAGTGGGTCAAACACTAAATATTAGAAACAATAATTTAATAATAGAGAATAACAATCATGAAACAATTTATGGGTATTACCAAAACAGTTCTAAGGGAAATTTTATATCTCTGAATGCTTATATGAATAAATAGAGAAATAGCAGATAAATAAATTGGCCATGCAAGTAAAAAAAAAAAGAGCTAGACAAAGAAAAAATTAAAAATCTCCAATTCAAAATCAAATTAAAAATCCTTAAAATAAAACAAGAAATTAAGGAAATTGAAATTAAGAAAACTATTCAATTAAATAAAAAGAAGAGCTGGTTTTATTGAAAAAAGTAAAACTGCTAAATCTTTGATTAAAATGATTTTTAAAAAAAGAAAGAAGAAAACCAAATTGCCAGTATCAAAAGTATAAGGGTGAATTCACCACCAATGAAGAGGAAATTAAAACAATAATCAAGAGGTATTTTGTCCAAATGTATTCTAATAAATCTGACAATTTAAGTGAATTACATAATTTAAATATGTGTGTATATATATGTATATAATTTTTCAGATTAACAGATTAGAAAGTAAAACACCTGAACAACACCACTGCAGAAAAATAAATCAAACAAAGCATCAATGAACTCCCTAACAGGAAAAATCTCCACGACACAGAACCAAGATAGTGGAGTAAATGCAGTAAGCCACCTGGGTGCTCCCTCACACTCTCCCAAATACCTTTATAAAAGGCTCCAAATATATTCTAGAGCAGCAAGTCCCACACACACAAAAAAAAGATGGAATAAAAGAAATCTCTAGACCAAGAATACATGGAAAGTTGACAGGGAAGTTTTATTGTACAAAAGTGAGGGGAACACAGTACAATGCTGCCTGGACCAGCACAGCCCCACCTCCAGCAAACCAGGATCAGGCCTTGGGGGTTACTGAATCTGCAGTAGTAGCAGTAGCAGCAGCTTATTTTTTTTCCTATTTATTTATTTAATTTTTTACATTCATTTTCACAAATTTTTGGGTTCCCAGTTTTCTCCCCTTTTATCTCCTACCCCCACCCCAATACCCCAAGCAATCTAATTTTCCCTATCTCCAATCTGCCCTCTCTTCTGTCATCCCTCCCTTCTCTTGTCTCCATCTTCTCTTTTCTCCTGTAGGGCCAGATGACTTTCTATTCCTGATTAACTGTATGTCTTCTTTCCTAGTTACAACAACAATATTAAACAGTTGTTCCTAAAACTTTGAGTTCCAAATTCTCCCCATCCCTCCCTCCCCACCCATTCCCTTTGGGACGGCAGGCAATTCAATTTAGGCCCTATCTGTGTAGTTTTGCAAATGACTTCCCTGATAGTCGTGTTGTGTAAGACTAACTGGATTACCATCCCTCCTAACCTGCCCCTCATTGTTTCTCTTCTGTCTCTTGATCCTGTCCCTTCCCAAGTGTTGACTTCAAATTGCTCCCTCCTCCCTTTGCCGTCCCCCCCATCATCCCCTCCCTTGCTTATTTTTGAACTCTCAGTCTACAGAGAGTACAGAGGTGGAACAACTGGTCAGAGGGGGATTACAGGAGTGTTTTTGCTTTCACTGAAGCAGGACTGTGTTGCTTACCCACACTCAAATGACAGTTAGAGTCCTGGATGGCAGTCCCAGAGTGAAGAGGAGCACAAGCATAGCAGACGTGTTAACACAGTGAGGGAGGGACTCTCCTCCCAGGTCCTGAGCATAAAAAAGCGCTTGTGCTCACACACAGGTCAGAACACAGGCTATGAGAATAGCAAACACATCTCTCCTTAGATCATACCACCTAGGAATAACTATAAATTTGCAGATCCTAAGAAGTATTTCTGAAAGCAGCTACACAAAACCCGTGAAGTTTGGGAAAATATGCCCATTATCCTAGAAAGAGATCCCCTGCTTTAATTAAGAGTTAAAACTCAAATAAAAAGCTGCGAATAGGAGGAGCCAAGATGGTGGAGTAGAAAGACTCATGTATGGTAGCTCAGAATCCACAGCCCATAAATTTTCTGTAAAAATCACTCCCCACAAATTCTGAATCACTGCAAGGCACACAGAAACACAGTGGAAGAGATTTCTATTCCAGAGAGCCCTGGAGAGCTGTCCCCAGGGGTCTGTCACTCCAGAAAGCGGAGCCCACCCCTGAGCTGCCCTGGCCCTGTGGCCCCAGAGGAGCAGGATTCAGGTATGGAATCTCCGGGGGCCGGGAAGGTCTCTCTGCCCACAGACGCTACAGATCAATGAGAGAGACTTTTGGGCTGGCCGAGAGGGGAGCCGGGTGTCTCTGTGACTCGAGCCCACTTGAGAGACAATGGCAGAGGCAGCGGCAGAGGCAGTGGTGGCCGGGACTCCCTGAGCAGACAGGAGCTCCATTACCCAAGGTCTCTGCATAAACACCCTGAGGGAGCTGAGCCTAGGAGACGGCCCTGCCCCCACCCACTCCATTACTGAAGGTTTCTGCATAACGCCCCTGAGGGAACTGAGCCTGGGAGGCAGCCCTGTCCCCACCCCAGCAACAGAACTTAAGCTCACATTGAATAGCAGCCACGCCTGCCACGGAGAGCCCTGAGACTGGGAAGCAGCATTTGAATCTCAGACCCCAAGCACTAGCTGGGCAGGTCTAGGCAGGGGTGGAGAGGAATCTCAGAAGTCAAGTAACTGGCTGGGAAAATGCCCAGAAAAAGGAAGCAAAATAAGACCATAGAGAGCTACTTTACTGGAGAAGAAATGCTCCTTCCTCCTTTCATTTCTGATGATGAAGTAAAATGTTTGCCATCAGGTAAAGACGTGGAGATCAGGGCCTCACTATCCCAGACATCCGAGGTGGACGTCCAGTGGGCTCAGGCCATGGAAGAGCTCAAAAAGGATTTTGAAAATCAAATTAGAGAGGTGGAGGAAAAACTGGGAAGAGAAATGAGAGAGATGCAAGAAAAGCATGAAAAAAGGGTCAATAGCTTGCTAAAGGAGACCCAAAAAAATGCTGAAGAAAATAACACCTTGAAAAATAGGCTCACTCAATTGGCAAAAGAGGTTCAAAAAGCCAATGAGGAGAAGAATGCTTTCAAAAGCAAAATTAGCCAAATGGAAAAAGAGGTTCAAAAGCTCACTAAGAAAATAATTCTCGCAAAATTAGAATGGAAGAGATGGAGTCTAATGACTTTTGGAGAAACAAAGAAATCATAAAACAAAACCAGAAGAATGAAAAAATGGAAGAGAATGTGAAATATCTCATTGGAAAAACAACTGAGTTGGAAAATAGATCCAGGAGAGACAATCTAAAAATTATGGGACTACCTGAAAGCCATGATCAAAAAAAGAGCCTAGACATCATTTTTCATGAAATTATCAAGGAAAACTGTCCTGATATTCTAGAACCAGAGGGCAAAATAAGTATTGAAGGAATCCATCGATCACCGCCTGAAAGTGATCCAAAAAGAGAAACTCCTAGGAACATTGTGGCCAAATTCCTGATTTCCCAGGTCTAGCAGAAAATATTGCATGCAGCTAGAAAGAAACAATTCCAGTATTGTGGAAATACAATCAGGATAACACAAGATCTAGCAGCTTCTACATTAAGGGATTGAAGGGGGTGGAATATGATATTCCAGAAGTCAAAGGAACTAGGACTCAAACCAAGAATCACCTACCCAGCAAAACTGAGTATAATACTTCAGGGGAAAATATGGTCTTTCAATGAAATCGAGCACTTTCAAGCATTCTTGATGAAAAGACCAGAGCTGAAAAGAAAATTTGACCTTCAAACACAAGAATGAGAAGAAGCATGAAAAAGTAAACAGCAAAGGGAAGTCAGAAGGGACATAACAAAGGTGAACTGTTTACATTCCTACATGGAAAGACAATATTTGTAACTCTTGAAACATTTCATATCTGGGTAGTTGGTGGGACCACACACCGATGTACACAAACACACACATGTACATGTGTGCATGCACACACACACATACGCACATGCACGCACACACAGAGACAGAGAGCACAGAGTGAATTGAATAGTATGGGACCATATCTTAAAAGAAATTGAGGTTAATGGTGAGAGAGAAATGTAGTGGGAGGAGAGAGGGTGAAAGGGAATGGGGTAAATTATATCTCATTCAAGAGGCAAGCAGGAAACTTTTTAGTGGAGGGGAAAAGAGGAGAGCTGAGAAAAAAAAAACATGAAGTTTACCCTCATCACATTCGACTAAAGAAAGAAGTAAAAAGCACACTCATTTTCGTATGAAAACTTATCTTACAGTACAGAAAAACGGGGAAGAAGGAGATAAGCAGGGAGGGAGGGATGATGAAAGGGAGGGCAATGGAAGAAGGGAGCAATTTGAAGTCAACACTCTTGGGGAGGGACAGGATCAAAAGACAGAATAGAAACAATGAGGGGCAGGATAGGATGGAGGGAAATAAAGCTAGTCTTATACAACAGGACTGTTATCGAAGTCATTTGCAAAATTACACAGATAGGGGCAATATTGAATTGCCTTCCTTTCCAAAGGGAATGGGTGGAGAGGGAGAGATGGGGAGAATTTGGAACTCAAAGTGTTAGGAACAACTGTTGTGTATTGTTCTTGCTACTAGGAAATAAGGAATAGAGTTAATGGGGGATAGAAAGTCATCTGGCCCTATAGGACAAAAGAGAAGATGGGGACAAGAGAGGGAGGGATGCTAGAAGAGAGGGCAGATTGGTGATAGGGAAAATTAGAATGCTTTGTGTATTGGGGTGGGGGAGGGGATAAATGGGGAGAAAATTTGGAATCCAAAATTTTTTGAAAATGAATGTAAAAAGTTAAATAAATAAATAAATTTTATTAAAAATCTGAGAATAAAAGAAAACAGTGTTAAAAAAGCCTCTGACTATGGAAAATTAGTAAGGTGGTATGCATGGTCAAAGTAAACTGAGAAGAAAAAAACCAAATCAGAGTTCCTATAGTCAAAGCCTCCATGTAAAATATAAACTGGTTTCAACACTTGGAATAGTTCAAAAAGAATGATGAAAATGAATTAAGAGAGGTAGAGGAAAAATTGGTAAAAGAAATTGTAGCGGTGCAGGAAAAGTGTATGCACACACAGACACACACATGCAGACACAGAGTCAACAACTTGGTAGAGGAAACACAAAAAATACTGAAGAAAATAACACCTTGTACAGAAGCCATAGATGGTAGAATGAGAAGCAAGTCACACTCACTCTCCCTTATTGGTCTCTAAAAATTTAGAAAAGACTCTCCCTGGAAAATATTCCTCATCTTGGAATAATAAAGTCATGAGAAAGATGGGGTTCAGCATTGTTTTAGCACAGGAGGCTTGGGGGATTAACTGGAAAGATTTCTCTAGCTCTTATGGAAGGGGAGCAATACATGACAGGAGGCATCCCAGCAAGTTAGTGGCAAAACCCACCTCAGCAAACCAGTGGGAGATTCTGTGCCCCGAGATGATAGAGAAGGTAAGAGTCAACACAAGGATCCCCCATGTTTCTTGGCACAGGCAGGGGATCTGGTAGAGTACAGCTGGAAAAACCAGCATGAGTACTAGCAGGTGGACACGTATCCTGAAGCAGCCAAACTTTATCATGATCAGCACTATTCCAGGAAGCACATGTCCAGTCCAACAGACCTCCTTCAATAGCCCTAATATCCTTCACTTCAGCACAATTCATGGTGAGCAAACAATCTAGCCTCAGCACACACCAGACACAAGTACTAGGACCTCAGCTCAGCACCAAGTAAACTGCCATACTCCTAAAGTCTCCAGCTGCCAGCACCTGAACACCCAGCACACAATCCTGTAACCATGTCCCTGACCCCAGCAAAAGAAACTTGGGACAGTGACACCAGTGCTGCAGCAGGAGAATTCAACTTTAAAAGTGAGGAAAAAAGGCAAGCGTCATGAGCAAAAAGCAGTTCAAAGTCAATAAAATATTTTTATGGGGATAGAGAGGACCAAAACACAAATTGGGAAGTGAACAACATTGTCAACATACACATGCAAAACCTCAAAGGGGAATATGACTAAGACGCAAGTCCCAACAAAAAAAAAATCTTGGAAGAGCTCAAAAAGGATTTTAAAAGTCCAATAAGAGAGACAGACAAAAATTGGTGTGCAGGAGGAAATAAATACCTTGGAAAAGGAAGGTCAAAAATTTTATGCAGAAAACAATTATATAAAAAACAAATTGGCCAAATGTAAAAAAGAAACTCAATGAAGAAAAGAATTTGTTAAAAGCTAGAATTGGTCAATGGAAAAGGAGGTACAAAAATTAATGAAGGAAATATTCATTAAAAATCAGAATTATTCAAGTGGAAGCTATTGACTCTATGAGACATCATAAATCAGTCAAACAAAATTTAAAAAAATGAGAAAAAGAAGAAAACATAACATATTTCAGTGAAAAAGCAACCGACTGAACAATAAATCCAAGAGAGATAATTTAAGGATAACTGGTCTTCTGGAAAGCTATGATCAAAAAGAAGCCTGGACAGCATCTTTCAAGAACTCATTAAGGAAAATTTCCCTGAGGTCCTAAAACAAGGCAGTAAAATATTCATGAAAGAATGAACCAATAACCTCCTGAAAGAGATCACAAATTGAAAACATCAAGGAATGTTGTAGCCAATACCCAGAATTATCAGCTCATGGAAAAATTACTGCAAGCAACCAGAAAGAAACAATTTATATAACATGAAACTGCTGTCAGTATTGCCAAAGACCTTTCAGCTTCTATGTTAAGAAATGGAAGTGAGTTGAGGGGGCAGAGCCATGATGGCAAAGTTAGAGCAACGCTGAACTAAGCTCTTGGACAAACTCCTTCGGATACCAATGAAAGGAGAATCTGACTAAACTTTAGAGGTGCAGAATCCAGTAGGAGACAGACTGTGGCAGATTCAGAGCCCGGGACAGACTGGAAGGACCATAGGAAGGATCTGTTTCTCAGGGGTGAGGCCACAGTGCACAGCGCAGTGTGGCCAGCAAAGCAGAGTGGAAGAGCCCTGGGAAACCTGAGAGCAATAGGGGGAACTGGCAGAAAGGCAGCCGAGGGTGGAGACGAGCCAGCAAGCACCACTAAGATCCAGATATCAGCGCAGCAGCTCCTGAGACTTTCAGCCTGCAGATTAAACATCGGTAAGTCACCTACTTGACCTTCTGGGAGCCAGGATGGTGGAGTGATCAGTAAATCCTCTCTCCTCCCCATTTGCTGACCATGAAAAAAACATAAAATATTTCCTCAGAAAAATCCTGGATCAGTGGAAACAGCAGAGGGAGAAAATAGTCTCTTAATACCTGAGGCTAGGAAAATAGCTAAGGGGGATTCCTCTTATTGTGGCAGAGGCAAACCAGAATGATAGAGGATGCAGAGTGGAGAAAACTCGCTCTAGTACCCAGGCAAACCTCAGTGACAGGAGAGGAGCCCAAGGAGGGGTGGAAACTGGCACTAGCATCTAGGCATGCCCCAGCACTCCAATGGAAATGGGAAGACAATAGGGCAGCGAGGATTAAAATCCATTGAGCTTCCCTTTGCCTTAACTCAGCTGAGGAGATCTTCTCTGATCAGACCACCCCTCCTCCACAGTTAACAAGCTAATCCCAGGGCTGATCAAGAAAACACAAAACAAAAACCTGCTCTGAGTTTTTCACACAAGTTGGCTCAACACCAAGTTCTGTAGCTTCTAACTGAAAGAACTAGAAGCCACAACACACAACCAACATCATGAACAAGAAAAAGCAAAAGAAGGGTGAAAAAAACAGAATCTTTCTATGTGGATAAAGACCAAAACACAAATACCAAAGATGTCAGTACTGAGATTATACTTCCATCTGAACCTTCAGAAAGGACTATGAACTGCTCGCATTCACAAACAGCTCTCCTGGGACAGCGGAAGAAGTAAATTGAAGAAAAACTGGCCAATGGTTTTAAAATTATAAAACAAAAAATTCACTGATGAGAGCATCTCTTTGAAAAGGAAAACTAAACAAATGGAAAAAGAAGTACAAAAATTAACTGGAGAAAATAACTCCTTAAAAGGAAAAATTGAACAGATGGAAAAGGAGATGCAAAAGTTAACTGAAGAAAACAATTTGATAAAGACTAGAATTGGGCAAGTGGAAACTAATGAGTCAATGAGACAGCAAGAATCAATCAAACAAAATCTAAATAATGAAAAGATATAAGAAAAGGTAAAATATCTAATTGGAAAAACAACTGACCTGGAAAACAGATCGAAGAGAGAGAATTTAAGAATTGTTTATCTGCCAGAAAGCCAGGATGAAAAAAAAAAAGAGTTTGGACATTATCTTCCAGGAACTCATCAAGGAAAACTGCCCAGAAGGGTTACATCCAGAGGGCAAAATAGTCATCGAAAGAATCCACCATTCACCTCCCAAAAGGGATACCAAACTCAAAACCGCAAGAAACATCGTTGCCAAATTCAAGAACTATCAAGTGAAGGAGAAAATACTACAGGCAGCCAGCAAGAAACCATTCAAACATTGAGGAGCTACAGTCAGGATCACACAGGATCTTGCAGCTTCTACATTAAAAGATCGAAGGAATTGGAATCCAATATTCCATAAGGCAAAGGAGCTGAGACTACAACCAAGGATCAATTACCCAGCAAAGTTGAGTATAATATTTCAGGCAAGAAGACGGTCATTCAACAAAGTAAAGACCTTTTGTCATACCTTCCTGACAAAAATGCCGGAACTTAAAAGACAATTCGGTCTTCAAATGCAAGTCTCAAGAGAAGCATAAAAAGGCAAACGGGTTGAGGTGGGGGAGAAAAAAAAACACAAGAAACTTGTTAGTCAATTTGGGCAAACTGTTTACCTCCCCATAAGGGAAGATGATACCTGTTAATCTTGAGAATTATGCATCTATTATGAAATATGAAAGGGATATACATAGAGGGAACGGGTTTAAAGTAAATAAGGTTATGTTAAAAACATGATTTAAGTATGCTGAAGGTATTGTAACAGGAGGTGTGAAAAGGAGGAAGCAGAAAATTGTAAATTACATCACAGGAAGAAGTACAAAATTATAGTAGAGGGAAAGAGGAGAGGGTGTTGAGCATTGTTTGAGAAGCACTCTCATCTGATTTGATTCAAGGAGGGAACGACAAACTTAAGTAGATAATCCTAACTAGATTTATAGGCAGTAGGAGGGGAAGGAGGAAGTAAGGGGAAGGAAGTTAAAAGGGAAGGAAGAAGCAGTAAGGGTTAAGGAGAGTAAAAGGGAGGGGTGCTAAAAGAAGGAAGAGAAGGCTGCAGGAGGAGATGGCGAAAAGTGAAAACTATTGAGGAAGGGAAGGGAGACGGCAGAGCCAAAAGCACAAACGGGGGGAAAGAGGATGGAGGGAAATACACACACTGTAACCATAATTGTGAATGTGAATGGAATGAACTGTCTCATAAAACGGAGACGGATAGCAGAATGGATTAAAAGCCATAATCCAACAATATGTTGTTTACAAGAAACACATTGGAAATGGGGTGATACACACAGGATAAAGGTCAAAGGTTGGAGCAGAATATATTGTGCTTCAGCTGATGTAAGAAAAGCAGGGGTAGCAATCCTAATCTCAGACAAACAAAAAGCAGAAATACATCTAATCAAAGTTATAAGGATGGAAACTATATCCTAATAAAAGGCACCATAGACAATGAAGCAATATCATTACTAAACATGTATGCTCCAAGTGGTATATCATCCAGATTCTTAGAGGAGTGATTGAGGGATTTGAAGGAAGAAATTGACAGCAAAGCTATATTGGTGGGGACCTCTACCTCCCCCTCTCTGAACTTGATAAATCTAACCTCAAAATAAACAAGAAAGAGTTTAAGGAGGCAAATAAAACTCTGGATAAGGTATATATGATAGATTTCTGGAGAAAATTGAAAGGGAAAAGAAAGGAATATAACATTTTCTTAGCGATACATGGCACATTTACAAAAATTGACCATGTACTAGGACATCAAAACCTCATGATCCGGTACAGAAAGGCATCCTTCTCAGATGATAATGCAACAAAAAATATATGTAATGAAGGGCCATGGAAAGAAAAACCAAACATCAATTGAAGACTAAATAATCTAAAGGAGTGGGTTAAAGAAGAAATCATAGAAAACAATCAATAACTTCTTTGAAGAGAATGACAGTAATCAGACAAACTATCAAATCCTATGGGATACTGCAAAAGCAGTTCTTAAGGGAAGTTGTATATCTTTGAATGCCTACATAAATAAAGTAGAGAAAGAGGAGATCAATGACTTGGGCATGTAGCTGAAAAAGCTAGAAAAAGAACAAATTGAAAATCCCCAAGAAAATACCAAATTATAAATACTGAAAACCAAAGGAGAGATAAATAAAACTGAAATTAAAAAAACTATTGAATTAATAAATAACACCAATAGTTGGTTTTATGAAAAAAGTAATAAAATTGATAAACCTTTGGTCAATTTGATTAAAAAAAAGAAAGAAAATCAAATTAATAATATTAAAATTTAAAGGAGTGAACTCACCTCCAATGAGGAGGAAATTAAAACAATGATTTGAAATTACTTTGCCCAACTTTATGCCCACAAATTCGATAACCTAAACGGGAAATACAGTTAGTCTTACACAACAGGACTATCATGGAAGTCATTTGCAAAACTACACAGATAGGGCCTAATATTGAATTGCTTGCCTTCCCAAAGGGAATGGGTGGGGAGGGAGGGATGGGAAGAATTTGGAGCTCAAAGTGTTATGAACAATTGGTTAGTATTGTTGTTGTTACTAGGAAATAAGAAATACAGTTAATGGGGAATAGAAAGTCATCTGGCCTTACAGAACAAAGGAGAAGATGGGGACAAGAGAAGGGAGGGATGATAGAAGAGAGGGCAGATTTGTGATAGGGAAAATTAGATTGTTAGGTGTATTGGGGTGGGGAGAGGGGAGAAAAGGGGAGAAAATTTGGAACCCAAAATTTTGTGAAAATGAATGTAAAAAGTTAAATAAATAAATTAATAAAAAAAGAAAAAAATACTTTCAAAAAAATATGTTACTAAAAATGTAAGCAGTAACAATTTAGAGAACATAAATAAATTGAAGGAATAAGAATAGGCAAAGAAGAAACTAAGTTATCAGTCTTTGCAGATTATATGATGATATAATTAGAGATTCCCAGTGATTCAAGAAAAAAAAAAACTACTTGAAATAATAAACAATTTTGACAAAGTTGCACATTACAAAGTAAACCCGCACAAATCTTCTGCATTCCTATATATTAGCAACAAAGTCCAACAGCAAGAGATAGAAAGAAAAAACCCCATTTAAAGCTAGGGTAGACAATATAAAATATTTGGGAGTTTACCTGCCAATACAAACCCAGGGACTATATGAGCAAAATTACAAGTCATTTTTTGCACAAATAAAGCCAGATTTAAGTGGAAAAACATCATTTACTCATGTGTAGGCTGAGCTAATATAATAGACATGACAATTCTACCTAAATTAATTTACCTATTTAGTGCCATACCAATTAAACTATCAGATAATTATTTTCCAGAGCTGGATAAAATAATATCAAAATTCATCTGGAAGAACAAAACGTCCAGAATATCAAAGGGACTAAGGAAAATGAATGTTAGGGAAGGTGGCCTAGTGCTACCAGATCTGAAATTGTATTATAAAGCAGTAATTATCAAAACCACTTGGTATTGGCTAAGAAACAGAACGGTAGATAAGTAGAATACACTTGGCTCTCAAGACACAGTATGCAAGGAATATAGCAACCTCCTATGTGATAAACCCAAGGACCCCAGCTTCTGGGATAAGAATTCAGTTTCACAAAATTGCTGGGAAAACTGGATAACAGAGTGGCAGAAACTAGGCATAGACCCATGCCTGACAACGTAGACAGGAATAAAATCCAAATGGGTACACGATCGAGGTAAAATGATTGATACCGTCGACAAATTGGAGGAGCAAGGAATAGTGTATTTTTCAGATTTATGGAGAAGGGAAGATTTTTTTTTTTTTTTTTTGCTAAAGAAGAGATAGAAAGCATTATGAAATGCAAGATGGATAACTGATTACATTAAACCGAAAAGTTTTTTTCACAACCAAACCCAATGCAACCCAAAGGGGGAGGGATGTAATGTACTGGGAAAACAAAAATTTTTTTACAGCTAATCCTGAGGATGAAGACCTGATTGCTAGAATACTTAGAGAACTGAGTCAAATGTACAACAATACAAGTCATTCCCCAATAGATAAATGGTCTAAGGATATGAACAGGCAATTTTCAGAGGAAGAAATTAAAGATATCTATAATCCTATGAAAAAATGCTCTAAGTCACTTTTGATTAGAGAGATGCAAATCAAAATAACTCTGAGGTACCACATCATGCCGATTCTATTGGTAAACATGACAGAACAGGAAAATGATAAATGTTGGAGGGGATGTGGGAGAGTTGGAACACTAATGCATTGCTGGTGGAGCTGTGAACTCATCCAAACATTCTGGAGAGCAATTTGGAACTATGCCCAAAGGGTACAAAAATATGCATACCCTTTGACCCAGCAATATCGCTACTAGGACTGTATCCACAAGATATTGTAAAAATGGGAAAGGGTTCCACATGTACGAAAATATTTATAGCAGCTCTCTTTGTAGTTGCCAGAAACTGGAAATCAAGGAGATGCCCATCAATTGGGGGATGGCTGAATAAGTTGTGGTATATGAATGCAATAGAATACTATTGTGACATAAGAAATGATGAACAAGAAGACTTCAGAGAGGCCCAGAAGGACTTATATGGTCTGATTCTGAGTGAATGGGGCAGAACTAGGAGAACCTCGTGCACAGCAATGACCACAGTGTGTGAAAGTTTTTTTCTGGTAGACTTGGAACTTAGTAATAACACAAGAACTTAAAAACAATTATCCCCAATTGTTTTCTAAGGCAAAATGCCTTCCATACTCAGACAAAGAAATATGGAATTCATTTGCAGAATGTAGCAGGTCATGTTTGTATATGTATGTGTGTATATTATGTTTTGATTTGTTATATGATTTCTTCCATTCATTGTAGTTCATCTACACAGCATGACTGTGGTGAAAACGTATTCAATAGGAAAGTATATATAGATTCTATATAGAATTCTATGGCATCTTGGGGAGCGCCAGCGTGGCAGGAGTAGATGGGGGGGTAAAAATCTAAGTTGCTTTGGTAGTGATTGTAGAACATTAAAAAATTAATTAATTTTAAAAAAAGAGATGGAAGTCCATGGAGTACAATATTCCATAAGTCAAAGGAGCTTAGATTGTAATCAAGTTTGTAATCAAGTAGTATAGACTACCCAGCAAAATTGAGTATAATCTTTCAGGGGCAGAGATGGACATTCGATGAAAAAGGTACTTTCAAACCTTTCTGAAGACCAGAGTTCAACAGAAAATTTTATCTACAAATAAAAGAATCAAGAGAGATGTTAAAAAGTAAATAGTAAAAAAGTTATTATTCAATGAGAGAAATCAATTTGCATCCCTACATGGGAATGATACTTGTAATTCTTGAGAACTATATCAGTATGAAAACCTTTCGAACGGATACAGGTAGATATGAGGCATGGATATAAGTTGACTTTGATGTGGTGGTAAACATATAATTTAGTGGTTAAAAGAGATTGTAATGGAAGAATAGGGAAGGAGGAAGTAGAAAAAGGTGCATTATATTACATTAAGAGGCTTAAAGAACTATTGCAATAGAGGGAAATGGTGGAGGGCGATGGGAATTGTTGGAACCTTATTCTCATCTGATTTGGTTCAAAGAAGTCATTACATGATCACATAGGGACAGAAATCTAAATTACCCTATAGAAAGTAGTAGGGCAAAGGCAAAAGAAAACGAAGAGGTGAATAGAAGAGAATGAAATACTAGTAAGGGAAAAGAAAAAGGAAGGGCTGATAAATGGGCGGGCAGAATGAGGGGGGCAGTGGTCAAAAGCAAAATTCTAGGTAGAAGAGAAAGGGAGAAAGGAGAGAGAAGCATAAACAGGGTGGGGGAATGGGATGGAGAGAATGACACAGATAATAATGGTAATTGTGAATGTGAATGGGATGAACTCTATCATGAAACAGAATTGTATAGCAGAATGGAATGAAGACCATAATCCTAAATGGTGTTTTTTGCAAGAAAACATTTAAAGACAAGGGATAAACAGAGTAAAGATAAAAGACTGGAATGGACTATATTATGCCTCAGCTGAAGTTAAAAAACAAAAAAAGCATGAGTAGCAATCCTGTTCACAGACAAAGCAAAAGCAAAAAAAAAAATAGATCCAATTAAAAGAAATAAGGAAGGAAATGACATCTTGATGTAAGTTACTATAGGAAATGAAGTAACATCATTACTAAATATATATCCACCAAGTGTTACAGCAGAAGAGTTTAAGTGAAAGGAAGAAATAGACAGCAAAATCATACTAATGGGGGACCTCAACTACCCCCTCCTGCTTCAGAAGAGAAGTTAACAAGATGAATAAAATTTTACAAAAAAAATAGACATGGTAGATCTTGGATTAAATTGAATGGAGAAAGAAAGGAATATCCATTTTTCTCAATGGTACACGATACCTACACAAAAACTATCTTATTGGAACATAAAAACATTTCAATTCAATGCAGGACAGAAATATTAAGTACATTCTTTTCCCATCATGGTAAAATAAAAATCACATGTAATAAATGGCCATGTAAAGAGAGACTAAAACTTAATTTAAACTAAATAAACTAATCCTGAAGTATGGATGAGTCAAACAACAAATCATTGCAACATTCAATAAATTCATCTAAGAGAAGACAGTAATAGAAGACATGAAAAAACTTATGAAATTCAGTTAAAGCAGTTCTTAAAGGAAATTTAAAAAGGTTAATGTTAATATAAATAATATAGAGAAAGAGGAGTTTTAAAAAACTGAGCATGCAATTAAAAAAGCTAGAGAAGCAACAAATTAAAAGTACCCAACTAAAGGCCAAATTGGAAATTCGGAAAAGCAAAAGAGAGTTTAATGAAATTGAAATTAAGAGAACTATAATAAATAAAACTAAAATTTGGTGTTATAAAAAATACACTTAATATAGATATACCATTGATTAATTTGATTACAAAATTGAAAGAAGAAAACAAATTACTGGTATCAAAAATGAAAAGGATGAATTCATCATCAATGAATAGGAAATTTAAACAATAGTTAGAAATTATTTGACCCAACTTTATGCCAATAAAATCAACAATCTTAGTAAAATGAATGTATGTTAGAAAAACTGCTGAGATTAACTGAAGAGAAAAAAAAATACTTAAATAACTCCACTTCAGAAAGCAGAAATTGAATAAGCTATCAAGCAAAAATACTTCAGGGTAAGATGTATTTTCACGTGAATTCTATGAAATATTTACATAGCAAGTAATTCCAATATTATAAAAAAAAATTTGGGAAAATAGGCAAAGTAGGAGTCCTACAAAATTCTTTTTAAGATATCAATGTGTCACCTAACCTAATATGATACTAATCAGGTAAGAGCAAAAACGGAGGAAGAAAATTCTAAGCTAATTTGCCTAAAGAAATAGATGCAAAATTTTAAAATATCATATGATGAATGAGATTCCAGCAATTTATCTTGGGAATAATACGCTATGAACAGGTAGGATTTATACCATGGAGGTAAGATTGGTTCACTATTAGGAAAACTATCAGCAAATTGATCATATCAAGAGTCATACTAAGGAAATCAAATTATTATGTCAATTTCTTAAATTCAATAAAATCTTTTGAAAAAAAATTCAATGCTTGTTCCTACTAAAAGCACTAGAGAGCATAGGAATAAATGGAATCTTCCTTAAAATGATAAGTAACATCTGTCTAAAACCATCAGTTAGACTTATATATAATGGGGATAAGCTAGAAGTTTTCTAAAAAGTTCAGGGGTGAAACAAATATGTTAATTATCACCACTCATTCAATATTGTAGTATAAATCTTAGCTTAATAATGAGAGGACAAGAAATTGAAGGTATTAGAATAGGCAAAGAAGACACAAAGCTATCACTCATTTCATATAATATGATGGCATACTAAAAAAATCCTAGAGAAACAAGTGAAAAATACTTTAAATGATAAACCACTTTAATCAAAGTTTCAGAGTATAAAATAAACAACGGCATTTCTATGTATTACTGACAAAGCCCAACAGTAAGAGATTGAAAGAGAAACTCCATTTAAAGTTAATATAGACATTATAAAAATGATAATTCTGCTTAAATTAATTTGCTTATTCAGTGACATACCAAACCATCAAATTAATAAAAATTTATTTTTATAAATAATTCATCTAGAAGAGCAACAGTTCAAGAGTATGAAGGGGATTAATGAAAGAATTGAAAGGAAAGGTAGCATACCCTTACCAGATCTGAAACTGATAAAGCATCAATCATCAAAACTAGTAGGCATTTGGTAAGATATGGAGTAAAGGATCAGTGGAATAAATTTTGTACACAAGACACAATAGCCATTGCATATGGTAATTTACTGTTTGATAATATTAAAAATTCCAACTTCTTGGATAAGTACTAGCTCTTAGACAAAAAACTACTGGGAAAACTGGAAAATAATATTGAATAAATTAGGCATAGACCAAAACTTTACAACTCATACCAAGATAAATTGAAAATGGGTGCATGATTTGGATATACTGGCTTATACTATAAGCACAAGGGGGATGAAGAAAAGTTTACCTGTCAGATTTAAGGAGAACTGAAGAATTTATGACGAAACAAACAATATAGAATACTATGAAATGCAAAATGGAGCATTTTGATCACTTTAAATTGTAAAGGTGTTGCAATAAACAAAGCCAATGCAATAAATATTAGAACGGAAGGAGAAAGATGGGATACAATTTTTACAGTCAGTGTCTATGATACAGTTCTCATTTCTAAAGTATGTGGAGAACTGAGTCAAATGTATAAGAAAGTCATTTATCTATTGATAAATGGTCAAAGAATTTGAACAGGCAATTTTCAAATGAAGAAATTTAAACTTTCTATGCTCATATGAAGAAAATACGTTAAATCATTATTGATTAGAGAAATGCAAATCCGACCAACTCATCACACCTATCAGATCAGCTAACATGACAAAATAGGACACCAATAAATAGTGGAGAAGATGTGGGAAAATTGGAACACTAGCACCATTTGGTGGAGGTTTGAACTGATCCAACCATTCTGGAGAGTAATTTTCAACTATGACTAAAGGTCTATAAAGCTCTGAATATCCTTCCACACAGCAATAATACTTCTAGTTCTGTATCTGAAAGAAATTATATAAATGAGGAAAAGACCCACATATACAAAAATATTCGTAGCAGCTCTTTGATTTGGTGGCAAAAAAAATGGAAATTGAAGGGATTCTCATCAATTGAGGAATGTCGAAAGAAATTGTGGTGCATGAATATAATGGAATACTATCGTGCTATAAGAATTAAGCATCAAGTAACTCATTAAGTATGACTTCAGAAAAATCTGGAAAGACTTACATGAACTGATGCTGAAGGAAGTGAGCAGGGCAAGGAAAACACATACCGTAACAGCAACATTATGCTGTGCCTCTTTGATAGACTTAGCTCTTCTAAGCAATGCAAGGATCTAAGCCAACCCCAAAAGATTCATGATGTTAAATGCTACTATATCCAGAAAAATGAAGTATGGAGTCTGAATGAAGATCAAAGATCTCTCTCTCTCTCTCTCTCTCCCTCTCTCTCTCTCTCTCTCTCTCTCTCTCTCTCTCTCTCTCTCTCTCTCTCTCTCTCTCTCTCTCTCTCTTTCATTTTTTTTTCCTTCCTGTGGTTCCTCCTCTGGGTTCTAATTCTTTGTTACAACTTTATCAATGTGAAAATATGTTTAATAGGCATGTTTATATGCAATATATCAGATGATATGCTCTCTTTTGGTTAGGAGAGGTTAAGGAGAGATATAAAATTTAGAACTCAATTCTTATGAAAGCAAATGATGGAAACTCAAAATTAATTAATTTTTTAATTTTAAATAAAACACTTTATAAAAAAGACTAATCAGAATGCAAAAGCAATCCAAAAATTCAATGAGGAGAAGAATGTCTTTAAAGGCAGAATTAACAAAATGGAAAAGGAAGTATAAAATCTCACTGAAGAAAGTAATTCCTTAAAAATTAGAATGAATTAATTTGAGACTAATGACTTCATGAGATATCAAGAAAGAAATTAATTGGAAAACTGAAATATCTCATTGGAAAAATGACTGACCTGGGAAATACATGCAGGAAAAAAATCGCTTAAAAATTGTGAAACTACCTGACAGTCATATACTTTTAAAAAGCCAACACATCATCTTTGAAGAAATTTAAAATATATTTTAAGTTGTCCCAATATTCTATAACCAGAAGGTAAAATAGAAATGGAAAGAATTCACTGATAACTTTCTGAATAAAATCCCCAAATGAAAACTGACAGAAATATTACAGCCAAATTGAAGAATCTCAATATCAGGTCTCAAGAAAATAATGAAAAGACAAAAAAGGAAAGAGAAACCATAAGGGATTCAAAGTGGCTAATCTGTTTACATAACTATGTGGGAAGATGGTACTTGTACTTCTTAAGAACTGTCTCACTAATTGTACAGTTATATGAAGTATGCATTGGTATGCTTCTTATATACTTATAGTTGGAATAAAGGTATAAGGAGACTTTGACGGACTCACAAAAATAAGGGGAAAGAAATGGTTACACTAAGAGCAGAAGGAAAGACTAGGTCGAATGGGGTAAATTTTCTCACGCAAAGTGACTCTAAAAACATATTGCAGTGGAGGAGGGTAGTGAGCATTACTTGAATCTTACTCTAGTTGGCATTAATTCAAAGAGTACATAAAATAAACAATCATTTGCGTATAGACATCCATCTTACACTACAGAAAAATAGTAGAGGAAAGGGTTATGTAAAGAAGGAATAAGACAGCTTGGGTTTGCAGAAAGATATGATGATACTATTTCTATCTTTTCCTTTCTAGTCTGCTCCTTTTCCCTGTCGTCAAAATACCTTTTCCAAAGTTTATGTCTTTCACTTGCCTTTTATTTCAGTTTAATTAGTGATACATGCTAGATTAAGATAAAATATAATCAATCATAATGGCTTCTGAATGGTATTAATTTCATTTGGGAGAATGGAAACCCAAAAAGATACACATGACTGGAATCATCTAAAGATAATGGGAATGAGACTGAGAAAAAATAGATTCTTTGTCATAAATTACCAGAGTTTTTCCCCAACCATAATTAAATGAGAAAAAAATATTGATTTATAATGTTCTCTAAATATCCCAAATCTGAAAAAATATTCAAACTACATGAATCTAGATCATTGACCCCCTAAGGAATAGTTGACCAATACACAAGTAGCACAAAGTTGCATATATAACTTTCACACATTTTTGTTATTTGAAGTACATTTTTACTTCCTTAATTTTATCCTCTTTATCTTAATGAAGTTCTACAATTTGATCTTATTCTGATTAATTTTTTCCTGTTTTTTAAAGTTCCTTTGGTTGTGCTGTTACATTGTTAATATTTGAGTTTAAGACTTTCTGTGTACTGTCTTTATCACCACATATCTATGTTGCATTTGAAAATGAAAATTTGTTAATTAGTAGTGTTGATGTGACACTGTCATTTCATTGCTTGTAAATATATGAATTCTATTTCTGTTGTTGTTGCTAACTTATGTATTTGTCTTAGTACTGCTTGCTTAGACTATTGCTTCTTATGTTGACCTTTGATACTGTACTGCTACTTTGTTTCATTATCACATATTTCTTGTATGAGACATGTTAGATCAGATATAATGTGTTACTTGGACAAAATTGTAATGTATTTTAATTGAAAATTCATAGAGATTTCTTGATTGTGGGAATGGACTCATAGAATAAAAATAAGAATTAAAATATTATAAGGTCATTGAAAAAAATAGACAGATATTGTCAAATGCAAGATATTTCATAGTATGGTCAGAGTTATAGAGATAGCTGGTACGTTACAAGTTACCAGATCATTTGGAATATTTGAAAATATGAAGCAAATGAGATTTGGAGACAATACAGTAAAAAAGAGTATGGTATAGCATATAGTGCTGGAATTAGATTCAAGAAGGCTTGAGTTTTAATCATGTTTTATATATTAGCTGCATAAAATGGGGCAAGCCATAAACTCTCTGTGCCTCACTTGCCTCACCTCTGAGGATTGGCTACAATTCCTTCTAAAGTCCTTTTTAGCTCTAAACATACAATTCCATGTTGCTATGATCTTTTTAACTAATTTACATACCTCCTCTTGAGGAAAAGGAAGTGGAGGTAGTGAAGAAAATTCAAGCCTTAATCACCACAAGCGACTTCCTCTTGCCTGCTCATGCTCCTCTCTCTCTCTCTCTCTCACCTCGACTTATCACTGCTCTACTATCTCTCTAAGCAAAACTCACTCTCTCTCTCTCTCTCTCTCTCTCTCTCTCTATCTATCTATCTATGTATATACACACACATGTATCTATGTATTTATATATGCATGTACATATATGCATGTATGTACATTCATATGTGTGTGCATGTGTATATGTATATACATATGTGTGCATGTATATGTATACACACGAATATAGACACCTATATACGTATATACACATATATGCATATATATACGTGTGTCTATGTGTGTGCATGTTTGTGTATATATATACACATATGCATAAATATGTGTGTCTATATGTATATGTGTGTACATATCTACATATACTGTTTTTTATCAAAGATTCTGGATCAATTCAATCAAAGGTACTTAATTGACTAAAACTTAATCTAGAACAGCAACAAATTATCATATTTTGCTTGCTGTTACGTAGATACAACACCCCATTTCTTAGTCAATACCAGATAGTTGTGATGATGACTGCTTTATAATACAACTTGAGATCAGGTATTCATAGGCCACATTTCTTTGTATATTTTTTTCATTGATACTGTTCATCGTTTATTCTTCCAGATGAATTATGTTGTTACTTTTTCTAGGTCTATGAAGCATTCTTTTGAATAGTTTCATTGGTATTGCACTGAATAAGTAAATTAATTTAGGCAGAATTGTCAGTTTGTATTGTATTGATTTCGACTACTGATGAGAAATGGATTTTTCTTCCCGTTGCTTACATTTGATT
Source organism: Bettongia penicillata ogilbyi (assembly GCA_023548195.1). Lineage (NCBI taxonomy): Eukaryota > Metazoa > Chordata > Mammalia > Diprotodontia > Potoroidae > Bettongia > Bettongia penicillata. Next base: position 658,677 of record JAJHZJ010000912.1, read on the forward strand.
TTGTATAAGTGTCCTGCAATTGTGTTCCTACAGTTCTTGAGTTTTTCTTGGTAGATAGACTCTCAACTATTTTATATTGTTAAAATTATTTAAATGGTCTTCCTCTTTTATCTTTTGCTGCTGAGCTTTGTTGGTAATATGTAGAAAGGTTAATTATTTAAGTGAATTTGCAGTATACCTCATTATTTTGCTACAGTTGTAAATTGTTTCACTCACTTTTTTCCCCTTGATTCTCTAGGATTGTCTACATATATTATTGTCTCAACGACAAAAGTGATCATTTTGTTTTCTCAATGCCTTTCTAAAAGTTTTAATTTCTTTTTCTTCTCTAATTATTAAAGTTAGTATTTATTGTATTGTGCTGAATAATAGTGGTCATAATGGGCATCCTTGTTTCACCATTAAAATTGTAAAAAATATTAGTGTTTTGTTTTTTCCAATTACATGTAAAGGATACTTTCAAAATTTACTTTCATAGAATTTTGACTTTCAGACTTTTATTTCCCTTTATGTAACTCATTTAACTTCTGTTAAATTTTGGAAAACTATACCACTTGGTGCATATATTTTTAGTATTGATGTTGCTTCATTGTCTATGGTAACATTTAGCAGGATGTAGTTTCCTTGCTCATCTTTATTATTATATCAATTTTTACCATTCCTTTGTCTGAGATTGGGATTGCTACTCATGTATTTCTTTTATTACTTTAAATTTCGGCTGAGGCATAATATATTCTGCTCTGTGTATATATTTTACTCTGTGTGTATGCTGAGAAAAACACACAGAGTAAAGTAAAAGGCTGGAACACTCCCTTACAATCTTATAATGTGTAATCTGCAAGAACCAGCATAATCCTGACTCCAGTTACATAATATTTAAATTCTTTCTTTCTGGCTGTGAGTATTATTTCTTCTTTCACCTGGTAATTTTTGAATTTAGCTACAATATTCCTTGACATTTTCATTATGGATCTTGTTGAGGAGGTAGTCAGTGGATTTTTTCGATGACTACTTTACCCTCTGGTTCTAGGACCTCAGTGCAGTTTTCCTTCATTTTTTCTTGAAATATGTTCTCTAGGCTCTTTTGCTAATCCTGGCTTTTATGTAGATGAATAATTCTTAATTTAATTTATTTCTCCTGTGTCTCTTTTCCAGGTCATTTTTTCCCATCTATGTATTTTACATTTCCTTGTATTTTTAATTATTTTTATTTTATTTGAATGATTTTTGATGTCTCAAAGTCATTAGCCTCCACTTGCACAATTCCAATTTTTAATGAATTATTTTCTTCAGTTAGATGTTGTACCTCCTTTTCCATTTGGTCAATTCTACTTTTTAAAGAGCTGTTTTCTTCAGTGTACTCCCCCTCCATTTTGCAAATTGTATTTTTAAAGAAATTGTTCAATTTTTCTTCTTCCTCTATAATTTGACTTACAAAATCCTTCCTGCACTTTTTGAAAAAAGGCTTTTTGGACTTGAGAACAATTCGTATTACTCTTTGAGGTTTCACATGTGAGTATTTGACAATGTGGTCCTCTTCTGAATTTGTGTTTTGATCTTTTCTTCTCCCCATAGTATTAATCTATGGTCTTTGTTTTTTCAAGTTGCTTTTTCCTTATAGTGTTCACTTTTCTTGTGGCTTTTAAAATTGTTCTGTGCTTCCAGGACACAGAAGACACCATCCTACGCTTCTTGTGCTGGGGACTAGGGGCCTTGTTACTGGCTTTTGAGTGCTGAGGCCTTGTGTGCTCACAGTTGGAAGCTGTAGAGTCTGTAGCTTATCTGCTGCTGTGCTGAAGTGGGTTATGGTAGCTGATGCATGCATAGGTCAGCTGTGATCTTTCTGCATTTCCTCATGATTATACTGAAACTTCCATGGTGGGATGTGGAATTGAGGATGGTTTCAGTGCTGAAGTTTACCTCCTTACCTGGGGTAGTGCCAGGGCTTAGGTAGGCTCTGTCACTGGTGTATACCCATGTTCTGGCACAAGTGGTTGTTCTCCACCCTGGAGTCTTCTCATTCCCCTCTTGCAACTTGCCAACTCCACCCTAGGGCTAAGGATCTCCCTCTGCTCTGTTGAGGTAGGGCTTTCTGCTGGCTTGTCATGACATCTCCAATCCTATACTGGTTCCCTTCAGCCACAGCAAAAGGCACTTTTCCCACTAATCCCATTAACTTCACAAGCTAAACTCTCTTTTGCCTCCACTGTTTCAGGATTTTTCCTGAATAGGTATTTTCTGTTTTTTGTTTGTTTGTTTGTTTAAGGTAAATAAGAGAGAGAGCAAATTACTCTTTACTCCCCCATCTTGGCTTCCAGAAATCTTCATATGTTCTTTCTTTTGAAAGAAGGTATTTCTAGAGGCAAATTCAATACTGGAACTCATATGATTAATGTGAAGTCATTTTTTTCCCTTTATACAGAATATCTAGGCTATTTTGTTTACGGTCTGTTAAGCTCCCAAAAATCTCATGCCTGCATGAGATCTTTCTTCTGGGTGCAAATGAATGAGGTTGGAACAAAGAGGGTATGCACTCCATTTATTCTCAGCTAGCTCAGAGTATATATAGACATTCTACTTCCATACATGCAAGAAGTTTGTAAACACTGTGTGCTGAGCTTACGTGGTTGGTTGTTGTTCTTGCTCAAGATAATTGTGAAGTTTGGTTATCGCATAAGGGTGGTCCGTCGCATAAGTCATGGAAGGACATGTCCTCTCAAAAGATTTCTCCTGAGGGCATCATGACCCTGATAACCCAAGAGTTCCATATCCCTTACAATTGTCTATATTAAATTGTTACTATCAGCATAAATTTGAAATTCATCTGCCTTCTTACAGAGCCAAGAATTCTGCGTATCTCTATGCTTTGCTTGTCCTTAAATTGAAGGTCTACAGAGCTGTTGTGCTGACTTCATTGTTATGTAAAAAATAATTATCTGATAATTAAATTGGTATGGCACTAAATAAGTAGATTAATTTAGGTAAAATTGTCCTTTTTATTATATTGGTTCCACCTATGCACAAGGAACTGATGTTTTTCCACTTACTTAGATCTGACATTATTTGTGCAAAAAGTATCTTATAGTTGTGTTCATACAGTCCCTGGGTTTGTTTTCTCACGTAAACTTCCAAATATTTTATACTGTCTACCCAGACTTTAAATGGGGTTTCTCTTTCTATCTCTTGCTATTGGGCTATGTTACAAATATATGGAAATGCAGAAGATTTATACGGGTTTATTTTGTAACCTGCAACTTTGCCAAAGTTATTTATTATTTCATGTACTTTTTTATTTGAATCTCTGGGATTTTCTAAGCATATTATCATATCATCTGCAGAGAGTGATAACTTAGCTTCTCCTTTGCCTGTTTTAATTCCTTCAACTTATTTATCTTGTCTAATTGTTATAACTGCCTTTTCTAGTACCATATTGAATAATAGTAATGGTAATAGAAATCCTTGTTTCACCCCGATCTTATTGGAAATGCATCTAACTTATTTCTGTTGCATATAGTGCCTGCTGAAGGTTTCAAGGTAGATACTTCTAATTATTTTGTGAAAAATTCCCTTTATTTCTATGCTCTCCAATGTTTTTAATAGGAATGGGTGTTGTATTTTGTCAAAAACTTTTTTTCTTCAGCTATTGAGATAACAATTTCGTTTCTGTTCGTTGTTGATATGATAGATAATGCTAATAGTTCTATCTAATATTGAACCAGCCCTGCATTCCTGGTATGAATCCCACCAGATCATAATGTATTATTCTCATGATAAGATGCTGTACTCATTTTGCTGAAATTTTACTTAAAATTTGTGCATCTATATTCATTAGAGAAATTGGTCTGAAATTTTCATCCTCTGTTTTGTCTCATTCTCGTTTAAGTATCAAAACCATATTTGTATAATAGAAATAATTTGGGAGGACCCCTTCTCCTCCAACTTTCCCAAATAACTTATATAATGTTGGAATTAACTGTTCTTTAAATGTTTGAAAGAATTCACTTGTAAATCCATCTGGCCCTGGAGATTTTTTCCTAATGAGTTCATTGATGACTTGTTCAATTCCTTTTTCTGTGATGGGGTTGTTTAAGTATTCAAATTCCTCTTCTGTTAATCTGGGCAATTTGTATTTTTCAAAATAACTCATCCATCTCATGTAGATTGTCAAATTTATGGGCATAAATTTGGGCAAAGTAATTTCTAATTATTGTTTTAATTTCCTCCTCATTGGAGATGAGTTCACCCCTTTTCATTTTTGTTATTAGTAATTTGGTTTGCTTCTTTCTTTTTTTTTTAATCAAATTGACCAAAGGTTTATCAATTTTATTAGTTTTTTTTCATAAAACTAACTATAACTTTTATTTATTAGTTCAGCAGTTTTCTTAATTTCAATTTTATTAATCTCTCCTTTGCTTGCCAATATTTCTAATTTGGTATTTCCTTGGGGATTTTCAAGTTGTTCATTTTCTAGCTTTTTCAACGGCATACCCAAGGTATTGATCTCTTCTTCCTCTATTTTATTCATGTAGGCATTCAAAGATAGAAACTTGCCCTAAGAATTCTTTTTGCAATATCCCAAAAGATTTATTGGTTGTCTCATTTTTGTCATTCTCTTGTATGTCATTCTCTTTGTCATTCTGATTGTTTCTATGACTTGTTGCTTCACCCACTCTTTTAGGATTACATTGTTTAGTTTCCAATTAATTTTTGGTTTATCTTTTCGTGGTCTTTTATTTCATATGTTTTTTTTTAATTGTATTATGATCTGAGAAGGATATATTGACTATCTCTGCCTTGCTGAACTGAGTTGCCAGGTTTTTATGCCGTAGAACTTGGTCAATTTCTGTATATGTGCAGTGTGCCGCTGATAAAAAGGTATATTTCTTTCTATTCTCATTCAATTTTCTCCAGAGATCTATCATACCTATCTAATCCAGAGTTTTATTCTCCTTCTTAACTTTTTTCTTGTTTATTTTAAGGTTAGATTTAGGAAGTTCAGAGGTCTCAGTGGGAGACGTTGAGGTCTCCCTCTACTATAGTTTTGCTGTCAATTTCTTCCTGCAACTCCCCCAACCTCTCCTCTAAGAAGTTGGATGCTATACCCCTTGAAGCATACATGTTTAGTGATAATATTGCATCATTATCTATGGTGCCTTTTGGTAGGATACATTTTCCTTCCTTGTCACTTTGGATTAGATTTATTTCTGCTTTTGCTTTGCCTGAGATTAGGATTGCTACCCCTGCTTTTCTTACATCAGTTGAAGCACAATATATTCTGATCGAACCTTTGACCTTTACCCTGTGTGTATCCCTCCATTTCAAATGTGTTTCTTGTTGACAACATATCATTGGATTATGACTTTTAATCAATTCTGCTATATGTTTTATGGGATAGTTCATTCCACTCACATTTATGATTACAATCTGTGTCTTCCCTTCATCCTCTTTCCCTCTGTTTGTTCCCTCTGTTTGTCCCTAGTTCTGTCTCTTTTCTCCTTCCCAATAGAGCTTTCTCTTTTCACCACCACCTCCCGCAGTTTTCCCTTCCTTCTTTCAACTCCTCTCCCTTTTACTCCCCTTTACCCTTACTACTTCTTTCTCTCCTCTTTTTGGCTTCCACTCCCCTTTCTTCCCCCTTCCACTTCTACTGCTATAGAGCTAGTTATATTTATATGCTTAATTAACTTTATTGTTCCCTCCTTGAACCAAATCAGATGAGATCATCTCTCAAACAATGCTAATCTCCTTCACCTCTTTCCCTGTACTATAACATAATTTTGTAGTTCTTCCCTTGATGTAATTTATCATTTTCTATATCCTCCTTTTTGCATCTCCCATTACAATCCCTTTGCAGGCTTGAATCACATTTTTGTCATCACATCATATGCTTTATAACCATTCCCTTTATCTATGTATATCCCTTTTATACTTCATAATAGATGTGCAGTTCTGGAGATTAACAAGTCTATGAGACTTTTTCCCTTATATTCCCTTATAGGGATGTCAACAGTTTGCCTAATTTGAGCAACAAGTTTTTCTTTTCCCCTGTTTACCTTTATATGCCTCTTTTGAGACCTGTTTCGGAAGATAGACTTTTTTACTGAGTTCTGTCCTTTTTGTCAGGGAGGTCTGGAAATCCATTATTTTGTTGAATGTCCATCTCCATCTCCTTGCCTGAAATGTTATGCTGAACTTTGTTGGGTAATTGATGCTTGGTTGTAGTCCCAGCTCCTTTGCCTTATGGAACATCGTGTTCCAATTCCTTCAATCTTTTAATGCAGAAATTGCAAGGTCCTGTGTGATCCTGACTGTAGCTCCTCAATATTTGAATGGTTTCTTTTTGGCTACCTGCAGTATTTTCTCATTCACTTGATCTGGAACTTGGGAACAATATTTCTTGGTGTCAGGTTTAGGATCCCTTGGGAGGTGAATGGTGGATTTTTTCGATTACTCTCTTGCCTGCTGGATCTAGCACTTCTGGGCAGTTTTACTTCATGATTTCTTTGAAGATATTGTCTTGACTTTTTTTTTTTCTTAGTGGTTTTCTGGTAGGACAAAAATTCTTAAATTTTTTTCCTGAATCTATTTTCCAGGACAGTTATTTTTCCAATTGTATATCTTACATTGTCTTTTATTGTTTTATTCTTTAAACTTTTTTTGACTGATTCTTGGTGTGTCATTAGCTTCTACTTCTCCAATTCTTATTTTCATCAAATTGTTTTCTTCAGTTGACTTTTGCACCTCCTTTTCCATGTGTCCAATTATTCCTTTTAAGAAATTTTTGTGAGTTTTTGTATTTCCTTTTCCATTTGTTCAATTTTCCCATGTAAAGACCTGTTGTCTTCAATAAATTATTTTTTCATACTTTTAAAATTATTGATCATTTTTTCTTCTATTTCCTTGTACAACTCTTCCAGAAGGGCTCTCTGTCCATGCAAGCAGTTCATAGTCCCTTCTGAAGTTTCAGATGGGAGTACAGTCTCAATACTGACCTCTTTGGTATTCATATTTTGGTCCTGGTCCCCATAGAAAGATTCTATGATCCTTTCCCTCCTCCTTTCCTTCTTGCTCATGATAATGAAGTTTTATATGTTGTAGCCTCTGGTTCGTTCAGTTGGTAGCTGGGGAACTTGTTGTTGAATTGCTATTGTGAGAAAGCTAAGGGCAGGAGCCTTTGTTTTTCTTTTTGTTGTGTGTTTCCCCTGGATTAGCCCTGGGGCTAGCTTGTTAAGTGTGGGGGAGGGGTAGTCTGGTTATAGGAGATCTCCTTATCTGAGCTAGAGCAGAGGCAAGATCAGCAAATGGTTGGGTCCTAGTGAGAGTTTCCACCTCCTGTGGGGCTCCTTTCCTTCCAGTTAGCCTCTGCTACAGCAAGACGAATCCTCCTTGGGTATTTTCCCTACCTCAGGTGCCAGAAAACTGTTTTCCCCTTCATCTGTTTCCACTGATATAGGATTTTCCTGGGGAAATATGTTATGGTTCTTTCAAGGTCAATTGGGGGGGGAGGGAGAGAGAGCATTTTCCAATCACTCCGCCATTTTGACTCCCAGAAATTCAAGTAAATGACTTTGAAAATCTCGGGAGCAGCTGCAGTTGATACCAGGGGTTCAGTGGCTGCCACTCACACAGCTCCACTGGTCTTCTGCTCTGGGCTGCCGCTCTGCCTATCTGTCATGCTGCTGCTGCCTCAGGATGCCCTGGTGCTTTCCTTCTAGGTCATGCTGCAGCAGGATGCCCTGTGCCGTTTGCTCTGGGCTCACCCCCGAGAAACAAATCCTTCCTGTACATCTTTTAGTGTGTCCTGTTCTGTGAATCTGCCACAATCTATCTCCTGTTGGATTCTGCACCTCTAAAACTTGACCAGATTCTCTTTTTTAGAGGTATGTGAAGGAATTTCTCTAAGAGCTTAGGTGAGTAGCTGCTCTCACTTTGCCATCTTGGCTCCACCAGCCTAGAATATGTTTATAGTAATTTTGGAGGGGTTTCAGAGAGAATTCCAGCAAGTTCCTGCTTTTACTCCATCATCTTGGCTTTGCCTCTATGATTCTTATATATTAATGCAAAAAATAAAAATAAAAACCAAACCAATCACTGAGGTCTGTCCCAAATCTTAATCCATTGTTGCCCACCGGAGTGTCACATACTAAAATACTCCCTAATAGAAGACTTCAGTAAACAGTGCTTTTAAGATTTTTTAAAAATCCCATCGATTTAATTTTTTTTTAAATGTGTCAGTCTAGATTGTCAATCACATATATGAATGAGGAACAGGTTGTGTGTGAAATTTGTGCTAGATTTTTATTTAGATGCTTCGCATCCCTGGAATACTTTTCTGAGCTAATGATGCACACATGCATGCAGCACTGTGTATCTCAGTATGAATAATAGAGGAAAATACTTTGAACAGTTTTCAAGGCGTAAGAATTGCAAAGAAGCAAAGACTAGAAATAATGGCACATTGTAATAGTCACACCAGAAATAAAGGAGAAAAGTGACTGAGGAAGAAACATAATCATTACAATTTGCTGCCTGAAATGTTAGAAAACCATGAATGTTTTGCTAATTTGTGACAAAAAACAAGTAAAATTATTTTAATTGAAAACTAATTATTAACTGTTTCAAATTCAATTTAAAATGCAACTGGTTACTGCTATTGTTTTACTGTCATTTCTGTCAGTCTGACTCTTTGTGACCACATTTTGGGTTTTCTTGCAAAGATCCACAGAAATTTGCCATTGCCTTCTGGACCTCATTGTACATATGAGGAAAATGAGGTAAACCAGTTTAAAGTTTATTTACTTAAATTAAGTTAATAATAATGGTTAAAATCTACTTCAACCAAATTGGTGAATGAAATAATTTATTGTTATTACAGTGAAGAAACCATTTGTTTTTCATGAAGGATCTACAGTGAGCCAATTTCCTGTTCAGGACATGAAATACCTCCATGTCTTGCCCTCATACCTTTAAAGAACAATTAATTTGTGTCTGAATTCTTCTTTTCTCACCTTTCTCCCTTCCATGAATCCCCAGTTGACATTCAAGATGAACTTAAGTACCATCTCCTACAGAAAGCTTTCCTGATACTTTCCTTCTTAACATCCCCTGCATAAAATTTCATCAAATATAAATGGAGGATACATATACATATGTGTGCATATATTATATTGTATATAATATATATATATACTCACACATATATAGTGTATTTATTCACAGATGTGTATATAGTGTGTCTATGTGTATATATATGCATGCTTGTGCATTACATGTGTATGTTCCTGTGTTGTATGTGTATGTATATCTCTATATACTTGCATACACATGTGCAGATGTGTGAAAGAGTGTGTGAGAGAGAATTTGTGTGTGTGTGTGTGTGTGTGAGAGAGAGGGAGAAAGAGAGAGAGACTGCAATCTCTAGTACATGATTCTGTTGCTATATTAAGACAAGTTAACATATTAGTTCAACCCTGTCATTTCAAAAAGCAATGAGACAATGTTACATGGGACAGGCATATTTCACTGCAGAAGAGAACTTGGACAGAATATTGTATATCCTTTGTCAAGTGTCAAAATTGATTCTTCTTCTAGATGAACATTGAATGATAAGAATTACTTATAAGGTTGTGGTGGATTAGTAAGTTTAGGAATCTACTATTACTTAGATCACTTCAACTGAATCACTAGAAAAATATTTTCCATTAGCATTGCTCTCTATGTGGCAGTATTCTTCATAAGAATTCATTGTTTAGAAGTACAGTGCCAACATTTCCCTCAGCAATATAAAGTTAAACACATTATGCCCAAATGTATAGGTCTCATTTACCACAAGAGAATGATATACAGAAAATTTTCCCTATCTCTGGAAATGAAATACCAATACAAACATGAGTTACGAAAGTGGAAATTTCAGCAATTACCTGGATAATTGCATCAAGTTATATAGCAAGGCTGGATAACAGAAGTCTAAGGAACCCCCTTTCTAAAAGTAAGCAGAGTTATTGCTTCCTGAATTATCTTGTATAATTTCTTGAACTTGCCACTTCATTTTGTACTGCACAAAAACCGTTGCATCTATTATCTTCCACAGTGCTATATCTAGATAGAAATTATCTTCAAAAAAGAAATAAATGTTCACATTTAATTTGAAGATAAAATGATTCTCATTACGCTTTTGATTTCCAAATTTTTATGCCAAATCCTTACTCCTTGGGAAAACAAAAGTTTTGATTTTTAAGAAATGAGTTTTCTACATAAAATATTTTTTTGAAAAATATTTTTCAATAAAATAGCTCATGTCTACACCACATACTTAAGAGAAATACAATTTTTAAATAAGTGATTGCTGATTGTTATGATTTGAAAGGGCAGATTTTCAATACTGAGTATTCCTACACTCTAATTCTTGAAGAGTTTGATTTCAGCAAATTTATTTTCAATGGATAAACCAAAAAACAAATCTTTCTAGGATTCTCCAGTACATGAACTACTAGAAACAGAGACAAAAAACTAGGCGCCTGAAGCAAAAGGTATAGAACTCTTTTTGACACCAGGATTAAGACCTCAACACACAAAGCCAGTGACCAGGCCCTGAGCTCCAGGACAAGAAACTTGGCATAGTGCTCACATTACTTCAGAAGAGGAGCTAAATTATAAAAACTGAGAAATAAGATCTAAGATGAGTAAGAAAGAAAAATTAATATCAATCATAGAAAATTACTATGGAGGGGAGGAGCCAAGATGGTGGAGTAGAAACATACACATGCTCTCAGCTCTTACCCCACAGCCTATAAAATGCCTGTAAAGAAGAACTCTCAACAATTTCTAGAGTAGCAGAAGTCACAGAACAACAGAATGGAAGATATTTCTGTTCCAGAGAGACCTGAAAAACTGACAGGAAAGGTCTGTTGTGCACTGGACCCAGAGCAGAGCCCAGGCCTGCCTTGAAAACATGGCACTGAAGGGAGCAGATCTGAGCAGACTTCAGGGATGGACTCTCCACCAGCAGCACAGATCCCTCAACTCACAGGCGCCAAAGGTCAGTGAGAGAGTCTTTTTGGCTGCCTGAGAGGGGAGTAGGGCGTCCCCATAACTCAGGCCCCCTCAGGAGGCAGCAACAGAGGCAGCAGAGAACAAGAGCTCACAAAGCAGGCAGTAGAACACATCCATTGTTGAAGGTCTCATCATAAACCCCTTGAGGGAGCTGAACCATGTGAGGTGGCCCTGCACTTGCTGGGGCAGGTGAACTTAATTTTACACTGGATAGCAACCCCACCCCGCTGAAAAACCCATAAGGCTTGGGAGCACCACTTTTAAATCAGCCCCCAAGGGCTGGCTGAGTGAAACTGGAGGCAAGGTGGGTGCGGAGAGGAAACTCAAAAGTCAATTAACTGGCCGGAAAATGCCCAAAAAAGGGGGGGAAAAGAACATAGAAGGTTACTTTCTTGGGGAACAGGTGTCTCACCCTCATCCTTTCAGATGAGGAAGAACAAGGCATACTGTCAAAGGAAGTGAAGGCCTCCACCCCCAAAGTGAATTTAAAATGGGCTCAGGTGATAGAAGACCTTAAAAAAACAAGTTAGCATCTTATTAAAGGAGAACCAAAAAAAATAATAATAAACTGAGGAAAATAACAGCTTTAAAAAGAGGCTAACTCAGTTGGAAAAAGAGGTCCAAAAAGCCAATGAAGAGAAGGAGGTTTTAAAAAGCAGAATTAGATAAATGGAGGAGAAGGTTCAAAAGCTCACTGAATAAAATAATTCATTGAAAGAGAGAATTGAGCTCAGGGAAACAAATGACTATGAGTTAAAGCAAGAAGTTAGTAAACAAAACCAAAAACTTGAAAAAATAGAAGATAAGGTGAAAAAACTCATTGGAAAAACAACTAACCTGGAAAATAGATCCAGGAGAAATAATTTAAAAATTATTGAACTACCTGAAAGCCACGATCAAAAAAAGAGCCTAGACATTATCTTCCATGAAATTACCAAGGAAAACTGCCCTGCTGTTATAGAATCAGTGGGCAAAATGGATATTGAAAGAATGCATCGATCACCTCCAGAAAGAAACCCAAACAGAGAAACTCCTAAGAATATTGTGGCTAAATTTCAGGGTTCCCAGATCAAGGAGAACGTACTGCAAGCAGTTAGAAATAAACAATTTTAGTATTGTGGAAATAAAATCAGGATAATACAGGATCTGGCAGCTTCAACATTAAGAGATTGAAGGGCTTGGAGTGGGAGATTTCAAAAGTCAAAGGAACTGGGATTGAAGCCAAGAATCACCTACCCAACAAATCTAAATCAAGGGAAAAAATGGTCCTTCAGTGATATAGACGAATTTCGAGATTTTGTGTTGAGAAAAAGACCAGTTCTGTATTTAAAAATTTGACTTCCCAAGACAAGAATCAAGAGAAGCATGAAAAGATAAACAGAAAAGAAAAATCATAAAAGACTCCCTAAAGCTGAACTGTTTACATTACTACATGGAAAGAAAACATTTTTAACTCTTGAATCTTTTCTCAGTATTTGGGTTGTTGGAGAGATTGTACACACACATACACACACACACATATACACATAGAGAGTACAAGGTGTGTTGCATCAAAAGAGAGGATATTCATGCACACAGAAAACATCAAATAAAATAAAATAAATTTGAGGGGTGAAGGAGGAAAATTCTGGGAAGAGAAGGGGAGAAATGAAATGGGGCAGGCTATAACCCATAAAAGAGATAAGAAAAATCTTATTCAATAGAGAAGATAAGGGAGAAGGGGAGAGGGGGAAAAATAAAACTACTCTCCCTACATGTGGCTGAAGGAGGGAATAACATGCTCACTAAATTTGATATGAAAATTTATACACACCACAGGAAAATAGGAAAGGAGGCGACAAGTAGAGGAAGGAGAATGTTAGAAGGGAAGGTAAATAAGAGAAGGGAGTCACTAGAAATAAACACTTTCAAGAAGAGAGAAGGTCAATTGTAGGGGGGGAAAAGGGGGGATAGGGTATGTCAGAGGGGAATATAATTAGTATTACACAACATGATTACTATGGAAGTCTTTTCCAAAACAACACATATTTAGTCTGTAATGAATTGCTTGCCTTCTTAGTAGGGCTGGGGAGGGAGGGGGAGGGAGAGAAGTTGGAATTCAAAGTATTAGAAACGAATGTTGAGAAATTTTATTGCATGTAATGGGGAAATAAGAACTACAGGGATCAGGGTATAGAAATTTATGTTACCCTGCAAGAAGATAGTAGAGGGGTGGGGTGCAATGGAGGGGAGGGTACATTGAGGGAAGGAGTAATCAGAATGCAAAATATTAGGAAGTGGGGGAAGGGGAGTGATGGGGAGAAAAATTGGAAATATTACAAAGTGAGGTAAAAGCAATTAGTATTAAAACAACAGACTGAATTAATTACTGAGAATAAATCAATGACATCTTTAGTTTGGTGAAAAAAATTTCAGTCTAAATTTCCTGGAGCAAGGTAACCTCGGGTGAAATTTGGCATTGATGGAAAAGCTAAGGTTTGAATGGTAAATTTGATTTTATGATTGCCATTTAATCAGGAACTAAAACATGTATAGAAAGGTATGTAAGCCACTTAAGCCTTGCCTCAAAAGATATTCCTTAGCCAAAATGAAACTATAATCATATCTGAAATGTGGTTATTGGAACTTACCATTTTTAGATGCTATAGGACTATTAAGTGACTGTTCTTTTCAGTTTAACTCCAGGTATGGGTAGCAAGAAAGATGATCTGAGCTTCCAATACATAATGCCCATAAGCTGATGAGATGCTGGTATGAACTGCATAGGTGATCTCAAAGGAAGGGTAGGAGAGAGGCTGTTTAGCATGGGCTGAGGTGGGATTCTCCTGACTCAATTTCCTCACTGACACCTGGTAGTTTTTAAGAGTGACTGAATGCAGGCGGATAATCTAATCCTGCCTGGAACTGACATGAAGTTGGGGTGATATTGTATCCCTGCAGTGTCCTTATTATTGATGGCAATTTCCTATAGTCAAAAGGTTTGTAAGCTTAATACCAGATCTGTTCAATTGTAGATTATGGGTAGGGGAACATCTGAGGTTGTCTAAAATTAAGGTATTATGCATAGGACTTTAGACCACCAACAATAAGTTAGGGTCTTTTAATTCTTAGTACTACTGTGGAGACAATTAGGTCAAGAGCTTGTGAAGTCAGCCACATAAATATTATTTGTACCTCAGTTGGTTAATGTTTTAAAAAAATCCTTTTGTGGTCCATATTGTAAATGCTTTAAAAAGAAGTACCACCTGACCAAAAGTTGGAATTGCTTTATCTGTTATAAACTGTGTTAAAAATAAATAATAATAAAAAAGAATTACTATGGTGACAGGGAAGAGCAAAACAAATATTCAGAAGAGAACAACCCTGTCAATACTCCTTCATATGAAATATCAAAGGGGAATATCACTTGGTTTCAAAAAAAATCTTCTTGGGAGAAAACAAGAAGAATTTTAAAATCAAATGATAGGTTTAAGAAAAATAGGGGAGAAAAGAAAGTGGATATACAAGAGCATTAATAGCTTGAAAAAGGAAGGGGAAAAGTTGACTGAAGAAAAAAATACCTAAAAATACAATTGGCCAAGTGGAAAGGTAGGTACAAAATCTAGCTGAAGAAAATAATTCAATTATCACATCAAGGAGACAATATTACACGCAGTCAGAAATGAACTATTCAAATATCATGGAAGCAAAGTGTGGATTGCACAGCACATTCTAGCTTCTCTGCTAAAAGGTCAGAGGACTTCGGATATGATATTCCATAAGGAGCTTGGATTGCACCCAAAGACCAACTATCCCATGAAACTGAGTATAAACTTTCAGATGAGGAGGTGGGCATTCAATGAAATAGGAGTCTTTCAGATTTCCCTGATGACAAGAAGGGAGCTCAACACAAAATCTGATCTTCAAATAGAACACTAAAGGGAAGGACCAGAAGGTAAATGGGAAAGGTAGAAAACATATATGTTATTCAATAAGGAAAAAAATTTTGTATCCTTACATGGGAAGATGATACAATTCTAGCGAACTATATCTTTTTTTTTATTTTTTTTTATTTTTTTGAAATAAAAATTTATTTATTTAACTCCTTACATTCATTTGCACAAAATGTTGGGTTCCAAATTTTCTCCCCTTTTATCCCCTCCCTGCAACCCAATACACCAAGCAATCTAATTTTCCCTATCACCAATCTGCCCTATCTTCTATAATCCCTCCCTTCTCTTGTCCCCATCTTCTCTTTTGTCCTGTAGTGCCAGATGACTTTCTATTCCCCATTAACTGTATTTCTTATTTCCTAGTAGCAAGAACAATACTAAACAATTGTTCCTAAAACTTTGAGTTCCAAATGCTTCCCATCCCTCCCTCCCCACCCATTCCCTTTGGGAAGGCAGGCAACTCAATATAAACCCTATCTGTGTAGTTTTGCAAATGACTTCCATAATAGTCGTGTTGTGTAAGACTAACTGAATTACCCTCCATCCTATCCTGTCCCTCATTGTTTCTATTCTGTCTTTTGATCCTGTCCCTCCCCAAGAGTGTTGACTTCAAATTGCTCCCTCCTCCCATTAACTTCCCTTCCATCATCCCCCTCCCCCTTGCTTATCTCCTTCTCCCCCACTTTCCCGTATTGTAAGACAGGTTTTCATACCAAAATGAGTATGCATTTTATTCCTTCCTTTAGGTGAATGTGATGAGGGTAAACTTCTTGTTTTTTTTTTTTTTTTCTCAGCTCTCCTCTTTTTCCCTCCACTAAAAACTCTCCTGCTTGCCTCTTGAAAGATATATAATTCACCCCATTCCATTTCACCCTCTTTCCTCCCACTACATTTCTCTCTCACCATTTACCTTAATTTCTTTTAAGATATGGTCCCATCCTATTCAATTCACTCTGTGCTCTCTCTCTCTGTATGTGCGTGCATGTGTGTATGTGTGTGTGCGTGCACGTTTCTACATATATGTGTGTGTGTATATGTGTGATCCCACCAACTTCCCAGATACAGAAAAGTTTTAAGAGTTACAAATATTGTCTTTCCATGTAGGAATGTAAACAGTTCACTTTTGGTAAGTCCCTTATGACTTCTCTTTGCTGTTTACTTTTTCATGCTTCTTCGCATTCTTGTGTTTGAGAGTCGAATTTTCTTTTCAGCTCTGGTCTTTTCATCAAGAATACTTGAAAGTCCTCTGTTTCATTGAAAGACCATATTTTCCCCTGAAGTATTATACTCAGTTTTGCTGGGTAGGTGATTCTTGGTTTTAGTCCTAGTTCCTTTGACTACTGGAATATCCTATTCCACACCCTTCAATCTCTTAATGTAGAAGTTGCTATATCTTGAGTTATCGTGATTGTATTTCCACAATACTGGAAGTGTTTCTTTCTAGCTGCTTGCAAGATTTTCTCCTTGACTTGGGAGTTCTGAAATTTGGCCACAATGTTCCTAGGTGTTTCTCTTTTGGGATCTCTTTCAGGCAGTGATCAATGGATTCTTTCAATACTTATTTTGCTCTCTGGTTGTAGAATATCAGGGCAGTTTTCCTCAATAATTTCATGGAAGATGATGTCTAGGCTCTTTTTTTGATCATGATTTTCAGGTAGTCCCATAATTTTTAAATTGTCTCTCCTGGATCTATTTTCCAGGTCAGTTGTTTTTCCTATGAGATATTTCACATTCTCTTCCATTTTTTCATTCTTTTGGTTTTGTTTGGTGATTTCTTGGTTTCTCAGAAAGTCATTAGCCTCCATCTCTTCCATTCTAATTTCGAGAGAATTATTTTCTTCAGTGAGCTTTTGAACCTCTTTCTCCATTTTTCTAATTTTGCTTTTGAAAGCATTCTTCTCCTCATTGGCTTTTTGAACCTCTTTTGCCAGTTGAGTTAGCCTATTTTTCAAGGTGTTATTTTCTTCAGCCTTTTTTTTCGGTCTCCTTTACCAAGGTGTTGACCTGCTTTTCATGCTTTTCTTGCATCTCCTTCATTTCTCTTCCCAGTTTTTCCTCCACCTCTTTAATTTCATTTTCAAAATCATTTTTGAACTCTTCCATGGCCTAAGCCCATTGAATATTTATTTTGGATGTTTGGGATACAGAAGCCCTGACTTCTATTTCTTTTCCTGATGGTAAGCATTGTTGTTCCTCATCTGAAAGAATGGGAGGAGATATCTGTTCCCCAAGAAAGTAACCTTCTATGGCCTTATTTTTTTCCCTTTACTGGGCATTTTCCCAGCCAATTACTTGACTTCTGAGATTCCTCACCACACCCACCTCGCCTCCTTATCAGCCCAGTTAGTGCTTTAGGTCTGAGCTTGGACTGCTGCTTCGCAGCCTCAGGGCTTTGATGGGGTGTGGCTGCTATTCAGTTTGAGATTAAGTTCAGCTGCTCAGGTGGAGGCAGGTCCGCCACATAGGGGCTCAGTTCCCTCAGGAGGTTTATGTGTAGAGTTTCAGTAATTGATCTGATCTCCTGCTTGTTTTGGGAGCCCCAGGACACTGCTGCCTCTGCTGTTCCCTCCCGAGGGGGCCTCAGTTACGGAGACACCCTGCTCCCCTCTTGGCATGCTGAAAGACCCTCTCACTGATCTTTAGCGTCTATGGATGGAAGGACCTGGGTGGCCTCTGGAGAGTCTCTCCCTGAAGTCTGCTCATTTCTCCTCCTCTTGGTCCCCTGTGGCCTAGTCAGGGTCTGGGCTCTGCTCCAGGTCTGATGTGCAATGGATCCATGGTGTTGGTTTTTCAGGTCTCTCTGGAACAGGAATCTCCTCCACTACATTGCTGTGTGGCCTCCACTGTTCCAGAATTTGTTGGGAGTTCTTTTTCATAAGTATTTTATAGACTGTCATTTAGGAGCTAGCATATTTGTATCTTTCTACTCTGCGATCTTGGCTCCTCCCCTTATTAAAAGTATTTTTTTTAAAAAATGTAGGTGGAGTTCTACCAAATTCCTTTTGTGAAAAAAATATCTTATTCAGACCTAAGCCAAGAAGTCAAAAGAGAAAGCCAACAAAGAGAAAGAAAATTATTCTTTCCTAGGGAAAATTTCCTAGGGAATGTCAATGCAAAAATTTTAAATAAATTATTAGTAAAGAGACTGCAGCAACTTATAATGAGGGTAATACACTATGGCCAGGTAAGATTTAAACCAGGAATGCAAGGCTGGTCCAATGTTAGGAAAATTCTAAGCATAATTGACCATATCTACACAAAATTAATCAAAATTTTGTTATATAAATAGATAAAGAAAATTTTTTTTGACAAAATATAGCACACATTCCTGTTAAAAGTTCCACAAAACCTGTTCAACATAGCAGCAGCCCTTCTTCATCCACAGTGGTCAGCTATTACTCCTGACTCCCCAGGAGCCACGTAGTAGTCTTCATAGTTGTCATTGATCTTGCGACCATTTATTCCTGGGTGGGAATCTTTCAACATGAGAAAGTAGAGATTATTACTAATGACCTTGGAAATGGGAGCACCCCAAATTTTGTCATCTTCGCTGACATAGAATGTTTAGTCAGTGATTCTGCAAATAACCAAATTGCAAAATCAATACAGTTTTTGATTCCAAACAGCTGATTGGTCACAGATTTGATGATGCAGTTGTGTAGTCAGACATGGAGACATTTTTGAGTACAAAGCAGCGACTAAAATTTTCTATATGGAATTGTATTCTATGGTCTTAATCAAGAGAAAAGAAATAGTTGAGACTTATCTTAGGAAGACTATCACAAATGCTGTAGTCACAGTACATCTATTTCAATAATTCCTAATATCATATCTCCAAAGATGCTGGAACTATCCCTACTCTCAATGTGTTCAAAATCATCAATGAGCCAACACTTGCTTTTATTGCTTATGACTTAGACAAAAAAAGTTGGTGCTGAGAAAAATGTGTTTATCTTTGTCTTTGGAGAGGTATTTTTGATATCTCTGATCTTACCATTGAAGATGGCATCTTTGAGGTCAAGTACACAACAGGGTACCCCTACTAGGTTGAGGAAGTCTTTGACAGCTGAATGGTCAACCTTTTCATTGATGAGTTCAAGCAAAAGCACAAGAAGGACATCGATGAAAACAAGAGGGCTTTTCACCATCTTCTCCCCACTTGTGAAATGTGCAAAGCATATCCTCTATTCCAGTAGCCAGGCCAGTATTGAAATTCACTCCCTCTATGAAGTTATTGACTTCTATGCATCAATCACCTGAGTGTGTGTTTTTTAATCAGATTTATTTATTTTTTTTTGTTTGTTTGTTTTGTTTTCTACACTTGTTTCCATAAGTCTTAGATTTTCTCCCCTTCCATTCTCAAGGTGGCATATATGGATTCTACACATACATTTTGATTAAGCACATTTTCAAAATAGTTATGTTGCACAGAAGAATTAAAATGAATGGGACAAATCATAAGACAAATTCGAAGAAAACAAAACAGAGAGAAAATATTCTGCTTCATTCTGTGTTCCAATGCCATACTTCTTTCTCTATATGTGGATAGCATTTTGCCTCAAGAGTCTCTTGGTAATGTTTTAGGTCGTTGCATTGTGATGAAGGGCTAACTGTGCCAGAAAAATTGCTTGCACACTGTGATTGTTAAAGTGAACAATGCAATCCTGGTTCTGCTCCTTTCACTCAGCATCAGTTCATGTAAGTCCTTCCAGGCCTCTCTAAAATCTTCCTGTTCATCATTTCTTATAGCACAATTGTATTCCGTTACATTCATACACTACAACATGTTCAGCCATTCCCAAATTGAGGTGCATCCTTTTAATTCCCGGTTCTTGGTCACTATAATGAGAGGTGCTATGAAAATTTTTGTACATGCGGGACCCTTTCCCATTTTTTTTTATTTTTTTGAAATACAGCCCTAGAAGAGACATTGCAGGGTCAAATGGTGTGCACATTTTTGTAGTGCTTTGGCCATAGCTCTAAATTCCTCTCCAGAATTGTTGGATCAACTCCCAGCCCCACCAACAATAAATTAAAGTCCCAATTGTCAACATCTTCTCCAACATTTATCACCATTCTGCTTTGTAATATTAGCCAATCTCATAGGTGTGATGCGGTATCTCACAGGTGTTTTGATTTTCATCTCTCTAATCAATAGTGATCTACAGTATTTTTTCATATGACAATAGATAGCTTTAATTTTTTTCTCTGAAAACTGCCTGTTCATAACGTTTGCCCATTTATCAATTGGGGAATGACATGCATTCTTGTATATTTTACTCATTTCTCCACATATTTTAGGAAGAAGGTATTTGTCACATGTACTAGTTGAAAAAATTCTTTCCCAGTTTTCTGCTTCCCTCCTAAACTTGATTTCATTGGGTTTGTTTGTGCAAAAACTTTTCAATTAAATGTAATCAAAATTATCCATTGTGACTCTCATATTATTTTCCATCTCTTGTTTGGTCATAAATTTCTCCATTCTCCACACATCTGACAAATACACTATTCCTTGCTCCCCTAATTTGTTTATAGTATCAGTCTTTGTACTTAGAATCATCTATATAGTTGAACTTTATTCTTGTGCGTAATGTCAGACATTGGTCTATTCCCAGTTTCTGTCACACTGTTATCCAGTTTTCCTAGCAATTTTTGTCAAAGAGTGAGTTCTTATCCCAGAAACTCGGGTCCCTGTGTTTGTCAAGTAGTGGATTACCATAATCTTTGACCACTGTGTCTTGAGTACATAACACATTCTGCTCATATCCCCTTCTGTTTCTTACCCACAACCAAGTGATTCTGATGATTTCTGCTTTATGCCATAATGTGAGATCTGCTAGGGCTAGGCCACCATCCATAGCATTATTTTTCCTTAATTCTCTTGATATTCTGGACTTTTCGTCCTTCCAGATAAATTTGATACTATTTTTTCATCTCTGGAAAAATATTTTTTTCTCGTAGTATGATTGGTATAGAACTCAATAAGTAAATTAACTGAGGTAGAATTGTCGTTCTTATTACGGCCTATCCATGAACAATTGATATTTTTCCATTTACTTAGAACGGCCTTTATTTGAGTAAGAAGTGTTTTATAATTGTGTTCATATAGTCCCTGGCTTTGTTTTGGCAGCAGATTCTCAGATATTTTATAATGTCTACCATAACTTTAAATGAGATTTCTCTTTCAACCACCTGCTGTTGGGCTTTGTTAGTAATATATAGAAATGCTAACGATTTATATGGGTTTATTTCGTAACCTGTAACTTTACCAAAGCTGTTTTTTATTTCAAGTAATTTTTACTTGATTTTCTTGGATTTTCTAAGTTTATCATCATATCATCTGCAAAGCATGCTAAATTAGTTTTTTCTTTCCCTATTGTAATTCCTTAAATTTCTCTTTCTCCTCTTATTGCTAAACCTAATATTTCTAGTAATATAAGGAATAACAGTGGCAATAATGGACAAGCTTGTTTCACCCATGATCTCATTGGAAATGTATCTGGCTTATCCCCATTGCACATAATGTTTGCTGATGATTTTAGGTAGATTTTGCTTATGATTTCATAGAAAGTTCCATTTATTCCTATGCTGTCCAGTGTTTTCAATAAGAATGGGTGTTGTATTTTTGAGAGCTTTATCTGCATCTATTGGGGTAATAGTATAATTTCTATTACTTTTCTTGTTGTTGCTGACATATTTCCTAATATTGGACAAGTCCTCCATTCCTAGTATAAATCCTACCTGATCATAAAGTATTCTTCTCATGAAAAATGGCTGTATTCCTTACCTAATATCGTATTCAAAATTTTTCCATCTATATTCATTAGAGAAATTAGTCTACATTTTTTCTTCTCTTTTGGATCTTCCTGGTTAAGGTATCATAACCATATTTGTATCATAAAAATAATTTGGTAGCATTCTTTTTTTTAACTATTTTTTCCCAAATAGTCTATGTAGCATTGCAATTAACTGTTCTTTAAATGTTTGATAGAATTCACTTGTGAATCCATTTGATCATGGAGATTTTCCTACTGAGTTCATTGATGACTTAAACTTCTTTTGCTGGATGAGGTTATTTAAGTATTCAACTTTTTCTTCTGTTAATCTGGTCCATTTTTACTTTTTTAAAAAATATTCATCCATTTCACTTCAACTGTTAAATTTACTGGAATACAGTTGGACAAAGTAATTTGTAATGATAATTTTCACTTCCTCCTTGTTGAAGGTGTGTTCACCCTTCTAATATTTGACATTAGGAATTTGATTTCCTTCTTTCTTTTAAATCAAATTGACTGGTTTTATAAATTTTATTGTTTTTTCTTCAGAAAAACAGCTCTTAATTTTATTTGTTAGTTCAATTGTTTTCTTAATTTCAATTTTATTAACTTCTCTTTTGGTTTCCTATGTTTCTAAATTCATATTTACTTGAGGAATTTTAATTTTCTCTTTTTCTCTCTTTTTAAGCTGCATGCTCAATTCATTGTTCTCTTCTTTCTCTTTTATTCATTTTGATATTCAGTTATATACAACTTCCACTAATAACTGCTTTTTCAGCACCCCAAAAGCTTTGGTAGGTTGTCTATTGTCATTGCCTTGAAAGTGTTGATTATTCCTAAGATTTCTTGTTTAACCCACTCATTTTTTATAATTAGATTGTTTAGTTGCCCATTAATTTTTGGTCTATCTTTCCATGACCTTTTATTTCATACAATTTTATTGCATTATGTTCCAAGAAGGATTCATTTACCATCTATGCACTGAACTATGAGGTTTTCATGCCCTAGCACATGTTCAATTTTTGTATATGTGTCATGTACCATTGAGAAAAAGGAATATTCCTTTCTCTCTCCATTCAGTTTTCTCCAGAGATTAATCATATCTCCCTTATCTAGAGTTATATTCACCTCCTTAACTTCTTTCTTATTTATGCTGAGGTTAGATTTAACGAATTCCGAGAGGAGGAAGTTGAGGTCCCCCATAGTACAGTTTTGATGTCTATTTTTTACCTGTAACTCTCTTAAATTCTCCTCTAAGAACTTACATGCCATACCGCTTGTTCGTATATTTTCAGTAATGATATTGCTAAATTGTCTATGATGCCTTTTACCAGGATATAGTTTCCTTCCTTATCTCTTTTAATTAGATCTATTTCTGCTTTTGATTTATCTGAGATTGAGATTGCTACCGCAACTTTTTTTTCTTTTTTTATGTCAGCTGAAACATAATATAGTTTGTTCCAAGCTTTTATCTTTACCCTGTATGTATCGCCCTCTTCCAAATATGTTTCTTCTAAATAACATATTGTTGGATTGTATATTTTAGTCCATTCTGCTGACCACCTCCATTTTAGGGGATAGTTCATCTCATTTATAATCACAATTATGATTACTTTCCCCCCATTTATGCTTTTAGTTCTTGCTTCTCCCTTCTCCTCCACAAAAGAATTTTATTTTTTGACTAACTACTCCCTCAGTCTTCCCTCCCTTCTATCTGTACCTTTCCCTTCATTTCCCCCTTTCCCTTACTACTTCTTCCTTCCATTTTCTCCTCCCTTCCCTTTTATTTCCCCTTTCCCTTCCTACTGCCTGTAGGGCAAGTTAAATTGCCATTCTTAACCGAGTTTGCTGTTCCCTCCTTGAATCAAATAAGATGAGAGTAAATCTCAGATAGTGCTTATTTCCCTCCTCATTTCCTCTCCTGTCATATGTTTCTGTGCCTCTTTCTTTTGATGCAATTTAACTTTTTCTTATACTCACTCCTTCTATGTATATACTTTTAAAATATCATACTAAACGTACAGTTCTCAACATTAAAAAGTATCATCTTCCCTCATAGGGATTTAAACAGTTTGCCCATATTGAATGTCAAGTTTTTTTCCCCTCTGTTTATCTTCTTGTGCCTCTCTTGAGACGTGTCTTTGAAGATCAAATTGTCAATTGAGTTCCGGACATTTCATCAGGAGAGTTTGGAAATCCCATATTTCACTTCCTGTCTGAAATTTTGCTGGTTAATTGTTCCTTGGTTGTAGTCTAAGCTCCTTTACCTTATGAAATATCATGTTCCGGTAACATCAGTCTTTTGATTTAGAAGCTTCAAGTTCCTGTTGGATCCTGACTGCAGCACCTCGACATTTGAATTGTTTCTTTCTGGCTACCTGCCATATATTCTCCTTAACTTCATAGTTCTAGAATTGGATAACAACATTCCTTGGTGTTTTCAGTTTGGAATCTCTTTCAGGAGATGATTGGTGGATTCTTTTGATCACTGTTTTGCCTTCTGGATCTAGGACCTCAGGGCAGTTTTCCTTGATGATTTGTTAGAAGATATTGTCCAGACTCTTTTCTTCATCATGGCTTTCTGATAGATAAATAATTCTTAGATTCTATTTCCTGGATCTATTTTCCAGGTCAGTTGCTTTTACAATGAGATAGTTTACATTTTCTTCTATCTTTTCATTCTTTAGATTCTGTTTGACTGATTCTTAATGTATTGTATAGTCTTCTACTTGCCCAATTCTAATTTTTAGTATGTTGTTTTCTTTATTTAACTTTTGCATCTCCTTTACCATTTGTCTAGTTGTTCCAGTTAAGCTTTGTATCGCTTTGTCCATTTGTCTAATTTTCTTTCTCTTTACATTCTAGTATGAATTATTTTTTTTCATATTTTTATAGTCATTTGTCCATTTTTCTTTTACCTCTCCATTTTGGTTTTTAAAATCCTTAAGCTCTTCCAGAAATGCTCTTTGGGCTTGAGACCAGTTTCATATTCCCTTCTGAGGTTTTAGATGAGAGTACAGTCTGAATGCTAAATTCTTCAGTATTCATGTCTTGGTCTTTGTCCCCATAATAAGAGTCAATGTTTTTTTTTTCTTCTTTTCTGGTTTGCTTCATGCTCATGATGATTGTCTTTTCCCTGGCTTTGAGAGTGGATCTATGTTTCCGAGGCCAGAGTGTTCTGTCTCATGGTTCTTGTGCTTAGAACTTAAGGGCTTGTGTATTGTGGCCTCTGTTTCTTTGAGCTAGAAGCTCAAATCCTGCAACTTACCTGGTGCTGAGCTGCTTGGTGTGCCAAAGTAGAGGCCAGGTAAAGTTTTTTTGAGTTTTCCCAAAGTTACCCTGGAGCTCACTGTACAAGGTGTGGGGAAGGGGTGATCTAGCATCAGGAGTTCTCCTCCCCTGCACTAGAGCAAAGTCAGACTCAATGGTTAAAGACCCCTGTCTGTGCTAGTATCTTCTGATTGCCCGGGCTAAGATAATGACTGAACAAGTTCTGTTGTAAAATTTTGATCACATACTACTGTGCTATTTGAAATGATGAGCTAGATGCTCACAGGAAAAAAAAAAAACTGAAAGACTTATATGAACAAGTACAAAGCGAAATAAATAGAGCCAGGAGAAAATTACCTACAGTAGTAATTGTCAAAGACTTAGCTATTTCCAGCAGCAAAATGATCAAGTCAACTCTGAATGAGTGATAATGAAAGAAGGCTGTCCATGACCAGAGAAAGTATTGAAGGTATCAGAATACGGATCAAAACACATATATTTTTACTTTTTTTTGTTTTAATTTTGGTCTGTGTTTCCTTTTGCAACATGACAAATATGGAAATATGTGTTCTGTGACTACAGATGTATAATCTACATCAAATTGCTTGCCTTCTCAATGAGAGGGATGGAAGGATGGAAGGCCCCTGGACCGAGATGACTTAGGAGAAGAAAATGAGGTTAGTGACTTTGCACAGTCCTCCTTCGCTCCACACAAAGTCAAGCGCAAGTGATGTCATCATCTTGATATCATGGTCGTCTTTGAGAATGAAGGACAAACATGCATGTATATGCATATGCATGTGTATGTGTATACACACACATATATACATATACATACATAAATACATGTATATACACACATACACATATATGCACACAAATATGTATACACACATACATACACACATGCCCTGTGTACATGTGTGCACGTGTATATGTACATGCATATACGTACATGTAGGTATGTATACATGTGCATGTGTGTACATGTATAGGGATGTGTGTATATATGTATGGGTATATATGGAAATATGCATATATGCACGCATGCATGTGTACATATATGTTTGTATATGTATGTATGCAAGCATACGTGTACATATACATATGTATGTACAAATATATGCATATGAGTGTGTATAAGTGTATGTAAATGTATATGTATTTGCATGTGTATGTGTGTATAAATACATGCATGCATATATGTATGTGTGTATATGTATATGTATGGGTATATGTATGTATGTGTGTATATGTGTATTCCCATATACATATGTATATATGCATATGCACATACACACATATATGCATTCATATACACATACATACCTATGTTCATCCAATTATCCTAATACCGAGAAACGTCTCATGCACTAAAAATGTCTTTCTGTGCAGGAATGTAGACAACACAACTCTAATAAGTTCCTTATCGTTTCTCTTTCCTGTTATCTTTTCATGCATCTATTGCTTCTTCTATTTGAAAGTCAAATTCTCTGTTCATCTGTAGTCTATTCAACAAGCATTCTTGGAAGTCTACTATTACACTGAAGTTACTTTATCCCCCTCATAGTCAGTTTTGGGGGATGGGTGATTCTTGGTTTTAATTCTATCGCCTTTGACCTCAGGATTATCTTATTCCAAGATCTCCTATCCTTTAATGTAGAAGCTGCTAAATCTGGTGTTATCCTGATTGTCTTTCTACAATGATTGAATTACTTCTTTCTGGGTGTTTGTAATATTTTTTTTCCTTGAACTGGGAAGCCTGGAATTTGGCTACAATACTCCTAGTTTTCCTTTTTGGATGTCTTTCAGAAGGTCATCAGTGAATTATTTCTATTTTACCCTCTGGTTTTAGAATATCAGGGCAGGTTTCCTTGATAATTTCTTAAAAGCTGATGTCTAGGATCTTTTTTGATCATGGTTTTCAGGTAGTTAATAATTTTTAATTGTTTTCTCCTAGTTTTATTTTCTAGGTAAGTTTTTTTTTTCCAATGAGATACTTCACATTATCTTCTACTTTTTCATTCTTTTGGTCTTCTTTTATAATATTTTGATTTGTCATAAAGTTATTAGCTTCCATCTGCTCCATTTGCTTCATTCTAATTTTTTTAAAAAAATCTTTTTCTTCACTGAAATTTTGAATTCTTTTCCCCCCATTTTTCCCTCTTTTTCCAGTGTTTTTGTAAGGAATTCTCCTCACTGCCTTTTTCGACCTCTTCTGTTTGGGTTAGTGTAATTTTAAAGTCTTTCTTTCTTCAGTGTTTTTTTGTTTTTGTTTTGGTTTTGGTTTACTTCACCAAGCTGTTGAATCATTTTTCATGATTTTCTTGCATTGCTCTCATTTCTCTTCCCAATTCTTCCTCTACTTTCTTGATAAATTTCAAAATTGTTCTTAAGCTCTTCCATGGCCTGAGACCAATTCATATTTGGATGCAAGATCTTTGGCTTTGTTGTCTTCTTCTGCCTATTTGTTTTGATCTTCCTCCTCGCCAATGATATAGGAAAACACCTCTTCACTGAGAAAGTGAAAATCTGTATTCTGTTTCATTTTTGCCCATTGACTCTATTTCGCAGGCAATTATTTGCCCTTTGAGTTTTGTAAAGTTCATTGCTCTAGAAGCAATCTTTGCTTCAGCAGTGGCTGCAAGTATCCTGGGGCTGGGGCTGGAGTCAGGCCATGCTCCCCTCTCAATCCTTCCCACTGACCTTGGAAGCTGTCTTTAGCGTTTGAGAAGGCAGGAATCAACAGCATTTGACAGCGATTCCATAACATAATGCTTGCTCTACTCAGTATGCATATCAGTGTGACTGAACTGTGATATGCTCCCAGCCTGGTGGGAGAGACACCTTCCAGATTGTCTTGCGCTGGAAACTTGCTTCACTCTGTCGTTTTGGGGCTTCTGCTGCTGTGGAATCTGTTTATAATCATTTTTACACATCAGTTGAAGGCGTTTGGCGAGGGAGAGCTGTAGCTGGTCTCTGCTTCTACTCTGCCAACTTGACTCTGCCTCCTCCAGCATCCAATCTTAAAAATAGATTTTATGCAATTGGGGAAAAAAATATTACATTTAGTAAATACACATTTAATGGAACAAAGTGGGGAAAAAGGTCAATTGGAAAAGACATAATGAACTGAGGAAAATTGTCAGGAAACTGGTAAAGGTGGTAAGGGGAGCCAATCAAGGAATGCAGCAGTAGATTCTAATATAGATCTGAAACAAGCACTGTTAGATGACAGTGGAAAGATAAAAATAGCAAATATTTGATCTAGTTACTGGGAACATGAATTCAGGTCATTTTCTTGGAATGTGAGAAGAGAAACATAGAAAGGACCAACTATCACAGATAATTGAGTAAGAACCTCGAGAAGTGTGAATGGAGCTTCTAAAGTTGAAAATTGAATACAGAAACTAATGCAGAAAAAAAGGGTCTAATGGCAGCCCTCTACTCCTGGATTAATAAGATATCCAGGTTACAGAGGAGGCAGAAAATAACAGTATTTATATAAATTTTTTTATAGGACACAGAAAAGACTGACTTGAGCACAAAACTCAATCAAGAATCAAGGCTAAAAATTTAAAAAAAAATAATTAAACAAAGAAAGATATCAAACTCAACGAAAAGATATCATGGAATTGAAAAGTCCATGAGTAAATTGAAGGAGAGCAATCTGACAGCTATTAACAAAACCAAAGGAAAAAATAATAGTTTCACCACAAGGTCTATAAAAGGGTTGGGAATAAATGAAAGATGAATATTCAAATTGGAAATACATTTGGAGTTTAGGAAGAAAAAATAATAAAATTAAAATACTTATAAATATATAAAACCTTACCCTAGTGGTGAACTCCTAAAGAAAAAATTTAATATGTAAAACTCAATGACTTCATGAGACTATATTTGTGTGTGTATATGTATATGTATATGCATATATACACAGATATAAATACACATACACATATACACAAATATGCTAGACCAAAGCCAAAAGATGGAGTTTTTAGGTAAAATATTTGCTTTATAAATGACTTTAAAATCAAGTGAAGAAAAGATAATTTTGAAAAACATTTAAAAGCACAATCTATTCATCATCCAAAAGTTAGTCACATATCACAAAAATTACTTATATATATTTTTACAATATACAATCAAATTTTAAAAATAGGAAAAATGAAGAAAAATGCTAAATGCTGAGATTCTATTGAAGGAACAAAGGACAAACATCTAAAGGGAAATAATTGGAAAAAGTGGAAAGGTTCTTATCACTACCAGACCTCAGAATATACTACAAACAAATAATCATCAAAATTATTTGCTATATTTTAAAAATGGAAATGATAATCAGTAGAACAAACTGGATCCAAAAATATAGAATTGAACATTGTGGTATCTTTGATAAATCCAAGTATTGTTCCTGCTAAATAGTCACTATTAGAGCAGAACTACTTGAAAGTTGAAGAGTACAATGTCAACAACGAGATTTACTTTAACATTTCACAAACTATATCACAACCAACTCACAGTGAACATCACGGTCTTAGAATATCATATGTAAAATAAAGGAAAAGGAAGGAAATACCTCTCCCAATAATGGTAGAGCGAGAATTCTTTACAAACAAATGATGTCAAAGCTCCCAGGAAATAAGAGACAGTTGTGATACGGAAAACGGAAGAGTTCATTACCAAGAAAGCAATGCAGTTAGAATTAGAATGGAAATAGTTAACTACTTTTAATATCTGAGAAAATTTTTTTTCAATAGGCATGATAATGAAATCTATGGGAAGTTTTATACCCACACAAACATAGATATAGATATAAAGATATAGATATTCACATAGATAGATAGATAGACAGACAGATAGATGGATATGATCAAGACATTTCTTGATACTTTATATCAGGATAATATTGCTTGTACTACTTGTTCCACAGGGTTATTGTGACAAAAATGCTTTAAAAACTCCAAATGCAATATGAATATATTACTTTATATATAATACTACTTAGGACTTAATTATTTCAATTTTCATTTGTCCAAAAAAGAACATTTATGATTTCCATTCTCCTTGGTAATGATATACTACTACTACTACTACTACTACTACTACTACTACTACTAATAATAATAATAATAATAATAATAATAATAATAATGACCATAACTAGGAATTTGTCCTTTCCTCCCTTTCTCAAAATCAGTGTCCAAGGTTAAATTTCTCTATATTCTTATCATTGCTTGTCATCACTCATATTTCTTCTTCCCAAATACCTCCTCAGTATCTCATGACTTTTATCTATAAGCCAAAATAAGTAATGAATTAATCGACATTTTCCCTTTCCAGTGGATTTTGGAGACTATTACCAAAAAAAAAAAAAAAGATAAATATTAAAGGGAGGCAGAGGAGACTAAAAAACACACAATTTTTCTAACTATACTTCTATTTATAGTAAAAGCCTTGTTGTAGACAATATATATATACATATATGTATATATATGTATGTATGTATGTATATGTATATGTATATAAATTTTTAAGGAAAGCATTCCAATGTTAATATAGTCTACTGTTTAAAGGACAGACTTGTTCCAAGAAAATCATGCAGCAACATAGTCATTGCCCTTAATCCTTTTGGTTAATAGTCCTGCCTAATTAATAAATTGAAGTTGATTTGCTAGTCACACAGTAAATAGAAGAGACTTTTTTGAATGATCCTATTACTAAATGTGTAGAAACAATTTGGAATGGTTTCTAAATTTGTTTTAATGTTTCAAAAGTTACAGTAGCCCTAGGATTCGTTGTTTTCATTTAAATTAGCGATGTGGTTAAGTTTATCACTTAAATGTCTTTGATTTTTATAGTGCATAATTAGGTATATAATTTCCATACGTAGACCATAAGTTTGATATGAATATGAATAGTAAACTTTAGGCAACTGATTTTGAAATGTCCAACAAAAGATATGGTACTTTTTAGAGAAATGAGTTTCACTTTCACATTTAAAAATAAATATTTTAATCTATATTATAAATATTTAATCTACTTTTGGGAAAAACAATCAAATAATATAGGTCAAATGTTTTGAATTGCTGAAATAAAACCTATAAAGGTCAAAATAAATATTTGACATAGAGTTCAACTCATGCAATTTCAGTGGAAGTTTTTAGATAATATATGCATTGATACTAAAATAATTATTAGAGATATTTAGGAAGACAGTATTTAATGCATGTAACTACATGTACATTAATGTTTTTGCAACTGGAACCATTTCTGAAATATAAACAATATGATTATCAATGTGATATAACTTTCAATGACAAATAAAAACGATAATATATCAGGAATATTGTATGATTTGTTACCTGTTCATATCTCTTGAAAAAAAGCTATCTCAGCAAAGGAGACAAGATGGCAGAGTAAAAGCAAGGACTTCTCGAACTTTCCCCCAAATTCCTCCAAATATCTGTAAAAATGACTAAACAAATTCTAGAACTACAGACCTCACAAAATGGATAACATGGAAGTTTGACAGGAAGGGTCTATCACATTGTGCTGGGAGGAGAAGACAGTCTAGTGTGGGCCATGCCAGCATAGACAGGGCTGGAGCAGGGTGCAAGGAACTGAATCACTGGCAGCTGTGGTGTTTTGGAGATTTTTTTTGGAGAACAAATGCCAAAGATAGCATAGAAAGTCAGTCAAAAAACATTTTCTGACCCCGGTTAGAGAGGAGATTCTTCTGGTCCTAGCTCCAGTGAGGCAGGGATAATGGTGGCAACAGCTATGAAAGTATTAGCACCAGTAGCTTCTTCCAGGGCTCCTGACCCAAAGATGGTGTAGTGATAGAGCAGCTGAGTAGAGGGCAGTGGCAGAGATTTGGCAGCGATCTCTTTATTGGTGCTGAGTGAGGATTCTCTTTCTTTGACCTACTTGGATACGGGATGCAGTACTGGATGGCAGTCCTGGGGTGATGAGGAATACTGGTGTGGGACAGATTGTGGTTCAGGGGAGAGGGAATCCTCATAGTTCAAAGGCAGAAAAGAGCACTTGTGCTCACTCACAGACAAGAGCATAGGACAAGAAAGGAATAAATACCTCCCCTTTGATCACAAACATTGGTAGGCCTTGAGATGTATCTCTGAAAACAAGTGCACAAAACCCCTGAAGTCTGGGACAGAACAAACTCCACACTGGAAATTGACTCCTACTTTAAAAAAGAGCTTGAAAGTCAAGTAATTAGCTGGGAAAAGGAAAAAATAGTGTAAAAAAGACACAGATCATGTAATCTTCTTTGGTGACAAAGAAGATCAAAACATATAACCAGAAGAAGAAAATGAAGTCAAATATCCTACACCCAAAGCCTCCAAGAAAAAATATGAATTGTTTTCAAATAAAGGAAAAGCTCAAAAAGGATTTTGGAAATCAAATAAGAGATATATAGGAAATAATGAGAAGAGAAATGAATGATGCAAGAAAATCATGAAAAATGAATTAACAGCTTGCTAATGGAAAATTAAAAAGAACTAAAGAAAACAACACCTTAAAAATAGACTAACCCATTTGGTAAAACGGTTGATAAAGCCAATGAGGAAAAGAATGACTTAAGAAGAACAACTGGTAAAATGGAAAAGCAGATCCAAAAGCTAAATGAAAAAAATAATTACTTAAAAATTATAATGTAGCAAATAGAAGTTAACGACTTTATGAGAAATCAAGAAATTATAAAATACAACAGAAAGAATGAACACAATATGTGAAATAACTTACTGGAAAAATGAATGACCTGGAAAATAGACTGAGGAGAGACAATTTAGAAAT
Source organism: Bettongia penicillata ogilbyi (assembly GCA_023548195.1). NCBI lineage: Eukaryota > Metazoa > Chordata > Mammalia > Diprotodontia > Potoroidae > Bettongia > Bettongia penicillata. Next base: position 691,525 of record JAJHZJ010000912.1, read on the forward strand.
TATTGGACTACCAGAAAGCCCTGATAAAAAAAGAGCCTGGGGAGGAGCCAAGATGGTGGGCTAGAAAGATTCACATATACTAGCTCCAAACCCCCAACCCATAAATTACCTGGAAAGAGGAACATCCACAAATTCTGGAGCAGGGGAAGCTGCACAGCAACGGAGTAGAGGAGATTTCTGTTCCAGAGAGTGCTGAAAAACCGATCCCAAAGGCCCATTGCACACCGGACCTGGAGCAGAGCCCAGTCCTGCCTTTCCCATGTGGCAGCAAGAGGAGCAGATCCGAGGAGGCATCAGGGAGAGAATCTCCAGCGGCCGTGAGAGTTCCCAAAACTGACAGAAACTATAGGCCAGTGAGAGAGACTTCTGGGAAGGCCAAGAGGGGAGCATGGTGTCTCCATAACTCAGACCCCATTGGGAGGCAGCAGCAGAGGCAGCAGGAGACAGGAGTTCCCAAATCAGGCAGGAGTTCGGATCCATTGTTGAAGATCTCTGCAGCCCCTGACGGAACAGAACTTGGGCTGCAGCCCTGACCACACCTGAGAACATGAACTTAAACTCACACTGAATAGCAGCCCCACCCCTGGATGAAACCATGAGGCTGGGAAGCAGCATTTGAATCTCAGACCCCAAGCAGTGGCTGGGCAGATCTGGAGGTGAGGTGGGGGAGGAGAAGAATCTCAGAAGTCAAGTAACTGTCTGGGAAATTGCCCAGAAAAGGAAAAAACAAAATAAGACCATAGAAGGTTACTTTCTTGGTGAACAGATATTACCTCCTTTCCTTTCAAATGAGGAAGAACAATGCTTATCATCAGGTAAAGATATAGAAGTCAAGGCCTCTGTATCCCAAACATCCAAAATAGATATCCAAAGGGCTCAGGCCATGGAAGAGCTCAAAAAGGATTTTGAAAATCAAGTTAGACAGGTGGAGGAAAAGCTGGGAAGAGAAATGAGAAAGATGCAAGAAAAGCATGAAAAATGGATCAATACCTTGCTAAAGGAGATCCAAAAAAATGCTGAAGAAAATAACACCTTGAAAAACAGGCTCACTCAATTGGCAAAAGAGATTCAAAAAGCCAATGAAGAGAAGAATGCTTTGAAAAGCAGAATTAGCCAAATGGAAAAAGAGGTTCAAAAGCTCACTGAAGAAAATAGGTCTCTCAAAATTAGAATGGAACAGATGGAGGCTAATGACTTTATGAGAAACCAAGAAATCACCGAAAAAACCCCAAAAGAATGAAAAAATGGAAGAGAATGTGAAACACCTGATTGGAAAAACAACTGACCTGGAAAATAGATTCAGGAGAGACAATTTAAAAATTATGGGACTACCTGAAAGCCATGATCAAAAAAGAGCCTATACATCATCTTTCATGAAACTATCAAAGAAAACTGCCCTGATATTCTAGAACCAGAGGGCAAAATAAGTATTCAAGGAAATCACCGATCACTGCCTGAAAGAGATACAAAAAGAGAAACTTCTAGGAATATTGTGACCTAATTCCAGAATTCCCAAGTCAAGGAGACAATATTGCAAGCAGCTAGAAAAAAAACAATTCAGGTATTGTGGAAATACAATCAGGATAACTCAAGACCTAGCAGCTTTTACATTAAGGGACCAAAGGGCATGGAATAGGATATTCCGGAAGTCAAAGGAACTAGGACTCAAACCAAGAATCACCTACCCAGAAAAACTGAGTATAATACTTCAGGGGGAAAAAATGGTCTTTGAATGAAATAGAGGACTTTCAAGCATTCTTGATGAAAAGACCAGAGCTGAAAAGAAAATTTGACTTTCAAACACAAGAATGAGAAGAAGCATGAAAAAGTAAACAGCTAAGAGAAGTCATAAGCGACTTACCAAAAGTGAACTGTTTACATTGCTACATGGAAAGACAATATTTGTAACTCGACACTTTTCAGTATCTGGTGGGATTACACACACGCACACAGACACACACATATGTGCACTCACACAACACACACACATACACACATGCACGCACACACAGAGACAGAGAGCACAGAGTGAATCGAATAGGATGGGATTATATCTTCAAAAAATGAAGTGGTGAGACAGAAATGTGCTGGGAGCAGAGAGGGAGAAATGGAAAGGGACAAATTTTCTCTCATAGAAGCGGCATGCAGGAGACATTTTGGGGAGGGAGAAAGAGGAGAGCTGAGAGAAAAAAATGAAGTTTACTCTCTTCAAATTCGACTAAACGAAGGAATAAAATGCACACTCATTTTGGCATGTCACTCATTTTGGTATGAAAACCTATCTTGCATTACAGGAAAGTGGGGAAGAAGGGGATAAGCAAGGTGGGGGTGACGTTGGAAGGGAGGGCAATGGGAGGAGGGAGCAATTTGAAATCAACACTCCTTGGGAGGAACAGGATCAAAAGAGAGAATAGAAGCAATAGGGGGCAGGATAGGATGGAGGGAAATATAATTAGTCTTATATAACACGAGTATTATGGATATCATTTGCAAAACTACACAAATATTGGCTATATTGAATTGCCTGCCTTCCCAAAGGGAATGGGTGGGGAGGAAGGAATGGGGAGAAGTTGGAACTCGAAGTTTTAGGAACAATTGTCGAGTATTGTTCTTGCTACTAGGAATTAAGAAATACAAGTAATGGGGAATAGAAAGTTATCTGGCCCTACAGGACAAAAGAGAAGATGGGAACAAGGGAAGGGAGGGATGACAGAAGAGAGGGCAAATTAGTGACAGGGGAAATCAGAATGCTCCGTGTATTGGGGGGAGGGGAGAAATGGGGAGAAAATTTGGAACTTAAAATTTCGTGACAATAAATGTAAAAAGTTAAATAAATAAATATATTTTTTTAAAAATAGCTTAGCCATCAGTTTTCAAGAATTTATGGAGGAGAACCAAGATTGAGGAGTGATAGGTAAATGCTATCTCCCTCTCCTTGTTGATCTTGATGAGCCCTGAGATTTTTCCAGGAAAAGTCCTCGAATGGTGGGAGCAGCAGAAGGGGCATATAGACTCTCAGCCCTAGAGCCAGAAAGATCTCTAAAGAAGATTCCTTTTGCTATGGTCAATGGTGATCAGTGAAGGAACAGAGCTTCCCCAGACAGCCCCCTCAACTACCCAGGAGAAGACCCTGAATCCAGGAAGGTGAAAGCAACAACTGGCAACCCCAAGACTCTAAGTGTGCCTCAGCACCCCAGTGGAATCGAGAAAACACTAGGGCAGGTAGCTGAGCTCTCCTATGTTCTAACTCAGCAAAGGAGCCTCCAGTGTACAGAATACCCCTCCCCTATACTTATTTTTCTAATTTCAGGCAACTTTGGGGAAACCCAAAAAGACCTAACCAACGTCTGCTTTGAAACAATAGCCAGCTTAGCACCAGGTAAGCTGCAGTATTTAATTGCTAGCTGAAAGAACCAGAGGCTATAACATGCAAAGCCTCAGTTTTAGGTACAAGAACTGTGGGACAGAACACATAGCGCCAAAGAAGCAGAGATCTTCTTCAAAAGCAAGAAAAAGGGTGATCATAATCATAATAAGTAAGAAGCAAAGCAGAAAAGATCAAAGAATCTTTCTATGGGGACAAGGACCAAAACACAAATGTCAAAGACATCAGCACTGAGATGGTATTCTCATCTGAAAATTCAAAGGGGAATATTAACTATACACAAAGAGCCTTATTCTCAGAATTTGGGAAGGATTTTAAAAGGCAAATTAGAGAAATAGAAGAAAAACGGGTCAAAGATTTTAAAAATCTGAAAAAGGAATTAACTGAAGAGAATGACTCCCTAAAAACGAAAATTGGAAAAGGAATTACAGAATCTAATTGGTGAAAATAACTCCTTCAAAGGAACAATTGGACAGATGAAAAAACAGATGCAAAGGTTAACTGAAGAAAACAATTTGATAAAAAATTGGGCAATTAAAAGCTGATGAATCTATGAGACATCAAGAATCAGCCAAACAGAATCAAAAGAATGAAAAGATTGAGGAAAATGTGAAATATCTATTTGGAGAAACAACTAACCTGGAAAATAGATCCAGTAGAGAACATCTAAGGACTATTTGTCTACCAGAAAGCCATGATGAAGAGTCTGAAAAATATCATCCAAGAAATCATCAAGAAAAATACCCCAAATTCCTAGACTCAGAGGGCATAATAGTCACCTAAAGAATCCACTGTTCACCTCCTGAAAGGGACCCAAACTGAAAACATCAAGGAAAATAGTTGCCAAATTCCATAGCTATCAAGTGAAGGATAAAATTCTGCAGGTATCCAGAAAGACAAAATCCAAATATCAGGGAACTACAGTCAGGAATACACAAGATCTTGCAGTTTCTACATTAAAAGATGAAAGGAATTGGAATATGATATTCCATAAGGCAAAGGTGCTGGGGCTACAACCAAGGATTAATTACTCAGCAATGCTGAGTATAATATTGGAGGTAAGGAGATAGACATTCAGTGAAATAAGGAATTTCCATATCTTCCTGACAAAAAGGCCAGAACTCCATAGAAAATTGGATCTTCAAATGCAGATTGCAAGAGAGGCATAAAAAGGTAAACGGGGAAAAGAAAAACTTTTTACTCAATTTGGGCAAACTGTTTACCTCCCTATAAGGGAATATGATACTTGTTAATCTTGAGAATTGTACATCTCTAATGAAATACAAAAAGGATATGCATAGAGGGAACCGGTATAAAGCAAATGATGTGGTGATAAAAATATGATTTAGTGTAGGAAGGGATTGTAACGGGAGATAAAGGGGGGAAGCAGAAAATGGTAAATTACAACCCAGGAAGAAGTACAAAATTATAGTAGAGGGAAAGAGGGGAGAGAGGTGAGCCTTGTTTGAGAGGAATTCTCATCTGATTTCATTCAAGGAGGGAACAATAAACTTAATTAAGTATATAAATCTAACTAGCTCTATAGGCAATAAGAGGCAAAGGAAAAAAGGGGAGGAGAACCTAAAAGGAAGGGAAGAAGTAATAAGGGTAAAAGAGAGTAAAAGGGCGAGGGGCTGAAAGAAGGAAGGGAAGGCTGCGGGAGGTGATGGTGAAACGTAAAAACTCTACTGAGAAGGGGAAGTGGGATGAGACAACTAAAAGCACAAACAGAGGGAAAGAGGATGGAGGGGAAGACACAGATTGTAATCATAATGGTGATTGTGAATGAAATGAACTGTCCCATAAAATGGAGACATAGAGCAGAATGGACTAAAAGCCATAATCCAACAATATGTTGTTTACAAGAAACACATTTGAAATGAGGGGATACACACAGAGTAACGGTCAAAGGCTAGAGCAGAATATATTGTGCCTCAGCTGAAGTAATAAAGGCAAGGGTAGCAATTCTAATCTCAGATAAAGCAAAATCAGAAATAGATCTAAACAAGAGATAAGGAAGGAAACTATATCCTGCTAAAAGGCACAATGAACAATATACAACATCATTACTAAATGTGTATGCTCCATGTGGTATAGCATGCAAATTCATAGAGGAGAAGTTGAGAGAGTTGAAGGAAGATACAGAAAGCAAAACTATACTAAGTAAGGGTCCTCAACCTCCTCCTCTCTGAACTTGATCAATCTAACCTTAAAATAAACAAGGAAGAAATTAAGGAGGTGAATAAAACTCTGGATAATATAAGTATGACAGATCTCTGGAGAAAACTGAATGGAAATTGAAAGGAATATACGTTTTTTCAGCAGTACATGACACATATACAAAAACTGACCATGTTCTAGAGCATAAAACCTTACAATGCAGTGCAGAATGGTAGAGATAGTCAATGCATCCTTCTCAGATCATAATACAAAAAAATATTATATGTAATAAAAGGTAATGGAAAGATAAACCAAAAATTAATTGGAAACTAAATAATCTAATCCTAAAGAAGGAGTGGGTTTAACAATAAATCATAGAAACAATTAACAACTTCATTCAAGAGAATGACAATAATGACACAACCTCCCAAATCTCATGTGATACTGCAAAACCAGTTCTTCGGGGAAGTTTAATATGTTTGAACGCCTATATGCATAAAATAGAGAAAGAGGAGATCAATGACTTGGGCATGCAACTGAAAACGGTAGATAAAGAACAAATTTAAAACCCCCAAGTAAATACCAAATTAGAAATACTGCAAACCAAAGGAGAGATTAACAAAATTGAAATTAAGAAAACTATTGAATAAATAAATAAAACCAAAAGTTGGTTTTATGAAAAAACTAATAAAATTGTTGAACTTTTGGTCAATATGATGTAAAAAAAGGAAGAAGCAAACCAAATTGCTAAAATCAAAAATGAAAGAGGTGAACTCACCTCCAATGAGGAGGAAATTAAAACAATAATTAGAAATTATTTCATCCAAATTTATGCCCATAAATTCTACAATCTAAATGAGAAGGATGAGTATTTTAAAAAAAAAATGCAAATTGGCCAGATTAATAGAAGAGCAAGTTGAATACTTAAACAACCCCATCTCAGAAAAAAAAAAAAAATTGGACAAGCCATCAATGACTTAACTCCCTAGTGAAAAATCTCCAAGGCCAGACAGATTTACAATTGAATTCTATCAAACATTTAAAGAACAGTTAATTCCAATACTACATTGACTATTTTTGAAAATTGGGGAAGAAGGAGTCCTCTCAATTTCTTTTTATGATCCAATATGGTTTTTATACCTAAGTCAGGAAGAGACAAAACAGAAGAAAATTGTAGACCAATTTCTCTAATGAATATAGACACAAAACTTTTGAATAAGACTTTAGCAAAAAAGAATATAGGAACTAATCACTGGATTAATACATTCTGATCAGTTAGGATTCATGCCAGGAATGCAGGGTTGGTTCAGTATTAGAAAAACTATTAGCACTATCGATCATATCAACAACAGAACTAACAGAAATCATATGGTTATCTCAATAG